>CM048746.1:152396729-153085912 GCA_026315105.1 Locusta migratoria | reverse complement strand
AAGACGATACAGACAAGCGTCAGCGTGGCGTCAGTGGGAAGTCTGTGGAAGTCGCCAAGGCAGCCAGGAGACAGCAATTGCGATAGCACACATACGCATTCGAAACATTCAAGTGTATCACGGCTGTATGAACGTCATGTGCCATGAGCCCGGATAGCTCAGTCGGTAGAGCATTAGGCTTTTAACCTAAGGGTCCAGGGTTCAAGTCCCTGTTCGGGCGAAGATTTTAAAAATTTCGTGTCTCCTCATCTAATACCGTAGCTATGTAGAAGCGTGCTCTTACGCGGTTTTACCTCAACGTATTGTTTCAAAATGTTAGTATTTGAACGTTTTGAGTAAAGCTACGCCCAGCAGCAGTCGTGGCCGAGTGGTTAAGGCGTCTGACTAGAAATCAGATTCTCTCTGGGAGCGTAGGTTCGAGTCCTACCGACTGCGCATCGTTTTTGTCTAAGGGAATATGGAATAGTTTTAATGGAACACTCAAGCGAGAAACAGGCATTTGTGGAATTCGAAATACCGACGTAGTGCGGCAAGATGTGTGTACTTGTATGCTCGAAAGTGCAAGCACATTTTCGTTTTTGTGTGCTGTCTTCGCTATCTATGGTGGTCTGTTGTTATCATAGCGTTAGATATGTGTGATCAATAATGTGGCGGAGTCGCTACTTAAGAATTTGCTCCTGAGATGCGGTTTAGTTCAATAGGCAGAAACTTGTGGCACATTGTAAAAGCGGCCTCTGCAGGAAGGCGAAGGCGAAGGCGAAGGGGAGTGACGAAGCGCGAGCCCGGATAGCTCAGTCGGTAGAGCATTAGGCTTTTAACCTAAGGGTCCAGGGTTCAAGTCCCTGTCCGGGCGAAAATTTTGAAACTTCTGCAGCGATTTCGTCGAATATCGGTGACAGCACTACTGTAACGATTAGGGTGAGTGTGTAGGTGGCGATGCATTGAGCAAAACGGTAGCAGTTTCATGTGAGAATGGAAAGACTCCTGCAGTGGCAGTCGTGGCCGAGTGGTTAAGGCGTCTGACTCGAAATCAGATTCCCTCTGGGAGCGTAGGTTCGAATCCTACCGGCTGCGTCCGTTTTGTGTAAATATGAGCAGAAATGTTCGCAGATATGTGTAGTATGTAGTAAAATGGGGAAAACGGCTGGAAAGAGGCAACGAAGCAATTTCGAACAAGACGAAAATTGGCGTTCACTTGCGATTATTGACATGGTGACGGCCGTTTCTTAGCTTTTGTTATTGTTTCACCTCGCGAACTAGTGTACAACAGCGCCAGTAGACTAGTGCGGCAGAGCGCCACACTAGGCCACGTGGTGCCTGTCATTTCGTGAAACCGTCGCTGATTTGGGAACGTTGGAAGCCTCTGAAATCGCTAGCAATTGCTGTGGACAAATATCATACAGTTTTTTCTATTAACTTTTACTTAAGAGTGTCAGCACATTTCTCCATGTGCGATTTCCGTCAGAATGCAGCGTTTGTTACTTTCAAGATCTCGCAGCTACTTGGTAAATACGAACAGGTATGAAGACGATGCAGACAAGCGTCAGCGTGGCGTCAGTGGGAAGTCTGTGGAAGTCGCCAAGGCAGCCAGGAGACAGCAATTGCGATAGCACACATACGCATTCGAAACATTCAAGTGTATCACGGCTGTATGAACGTCATGTGCCATGAGCCCGGATAGCTCAGTCGGTAGAGCATTAGGCTTTTAACCTAAGGGTCCAGGGTTCAAGTCCCTGTTCGGGCGAAGATTTTAAAAATTTCGTGTCTCCTCATCTAATACCGTAGAAAGAGCTATGTAGAAGCGTGCTCTTACGCGGTTTTACCTCAACGTATTGTTTCAAAATGTTAGTATTTGAACGTTTTGAGTAAAGCTACGCCCAGCAGCAGTCGTGGCCGAGTGGTTAAGGCGTCTGACTAGAAATCAGATTCCCTCTGGGAGCGTAGGTTCGAGTCCTACCGACTGCGCATCGTTTTTGTCTAAGGGAATATGGAATAGTTTTAATGGAACACTCAAGCGAGAAACAGGCATTTGTGGAATTCGAAATACCGACGTAGTGCGGCAAGATGTGTGTACTTGTATGCTCGAAAGTGCAAGCACATTTTCGTTTTTGTGTGCTGTCTTCGCTATCTATGGTGGTCTGTTGTTATCATAGCGTTAGATATGTGTGATCAATAATGTGGCGGAGTCGCTACTTAAGAATTTGCTCCTGAGATGCGGTTTAGTTCAATAGGCAGAAACTTGTGGCACATTGTAAAAGCGGCCTCTGCAGGAAGGCGAAGGCGAAGGCGAAGGGGAGTGACGAAGCGCGAGCCCGGATAGCTCAGTCGGTAGAGCATTAGGCTTTTAACCTAAGGGTCCAGGGTTCAAGTCCCTGTCCGGGCGAAAATTTTGAAACTTCTGCAGCGATTTCGTCGAATATCGGTGACAGCACTACTGTAACGATTAGGGTGAGTGTGTAGGTGGCGATGCATTGAGCAAAACGGTAGCAGTTTCATGTGAGAATGGAAAGACTCCTGCAGTGGCAGTCGTGGCCGAGTGGTTAAGGCGTCTGACTCGAAATCAGATTCCCTCTGGGAGCGTAGGTTCGAATCCTACCGGCTGCGTCCGTTTTGTGTAAATATGAGCAGAAATGTTCGCAGATATGTGTAGTATGTAGTAAAATGGGGAAAACGGCTGGAAAGAGGCAACGAAGCAATTTCGAACAAGACGAAAATTGGCGTTCACTTGCGATTATTGACATGGTGACGGCCGTTTCTTAGCTTTTGTTATTGTTTCACCTCGCGAACTAGTGTACAACAGCGCCAGTAGACTAGTGCGGCAGAGCGCCACACTAGGCCACGTGGTGCCTGTCATTTCGTGAAACCGTCGCTGATTTGGGAACGTTGGAAGCCTCTGAAATCGCTAGCAATTGCTGTGGACAAATATCATACAGTTTTTTCTATTAACTTTTACTTAAGAGTGTCAGCACATTTCTCCATGTGCGATTTCCGTCAGAATGCAGCGTTTGTTACTTTCAAGATCTCGCAGCTACTTGGTAAATACGAACAGGTATGAAGACGATGCAGACAAGCGTCAGCGTGAAATCTGTGGAAGTCGCCAAGGCAGCCAGGAGACAGCAATTGCGATAGCACACATACGCATTCGAAACATTCAAGTGTATCACGGCTGTATGAACGTCATGTGCCATGAGCCCGGATAGCTCAGTCGGTAGAGCATTAGGCTTTTAACCTAAGGGTCCAGGGTTCAAGTCCCTGTTCGGGCGAAGATTTTAAAAATTTCGTGTCTCCTCATCTAATACCGTAGCTATGTAGAAGCGTGCTCTTACGCGGTTTTACCTCAACGTATTGTTTCAAAATGTTAGTATTTGAACGTTTTGAGTAAAGCTACGCCCAGCAGCAGTCGTGGCCGAGTGGTTCAATCGTTAGTGGTGTGGTAGTCTAACGGACCATTCCCGGCCTGACCGTCGTGGCGGTCGGACCGTCCGGGGCGTGTTTACGTGTCAGCGGCGGCCGGCGGTGCGGCTTGTGGTGAGTTACACGCTGTTGCGGCGCTCGTAGCAACCCGTTCTAGTTGTTTATAATGTGCAGACACCAGTATGGACATTAATATGGAGCAACCAGAGAGAATAGACACATTGAGATTTTCATTCGATGGTAACTTCTCCCGACCTAAAATATATGAAGTGGAACGATTTATAGACGAAGACGTTAAAATACCTCCTGCCGACGTAATTGGAATTCACCTTTCGATTGTCAGTAGCACGGTTTACATCAAGTTACGTTCTCCTGAACTATGTGACAAAATCATAGAATCATGTGGTGATTCCCTAAAGTTTCTCCATAATGACGGAAATGTTGGCAAGGTCACTGTCTCTCGCGCTGGTTTTGCTGTTAGGACCGTGCGTATTTTCGAACTGCCGTTCGAAATAACTGCAGAACAAATCAACGCCACTCTGAAGTGTTATGGCACTGTTATCAACAACGTAGCCGAAAAATGGGCTTCCTTTCACAAGTATCCAGTGCTCAATGGGGTTCGACACATTAAAATCGAATTGCGTCGCCATATCCCATCGTACCTCACGATATGTGGGTACAGGGCGATTATAATGTATGACGGGCAACCAAGGACATGTTCAGGATGCAACTCCACAGGGCACGTCAGAGCCCAATGTATCCAACGAAGAGTGACCCAGTTACCTACAGGTGAACCAGAATGCCCCCCGAAGATGACTTTACTACCAACTACATATGTAGCGGCCGTTCGTGCCAACGTCGCCACGACTTCAAATTCTGAAATAGAAGTCTACAGGGATAACGTTCCCAACGATGACAATGTACCTATGGAGACGAGTAGTCATGAAGAAACTACTACAGGGAACGGCCAGCATTCTAAGGTGCTCGAGGCCTCACATCAAGGGAGCAGCTGTACTATCGTAGACAAAATGGGTGATAAAGACGATGAACGCCAGTGTACGGAAGAACTTCGTTCTCCGTCTCCCGAGAACGAGGGATCTCCTAAGAGAGGTTCGTCACCGACGAACAGGAAGAAACGGAGGATTGCCCATCCCGATGCAGAGAAATCTGCGCCTACGCTGCGCGAGAAAGCCAAACAGATGCTTCGTACACCAGCTGAAGAAGCTCTACGTTCTGTTGGCAGTAGCCCTCTAGCACAACATTCAGTGCCCACGGACAATATTGCGGCCAGCTTTCAGACGAAAGAACAAGAGGCTTGTGAACGGACGAAGACGACCAACTTATCCAATAAAGCCAGCCAGGAGCACCAATCTGCCCTCGATAAGGCCATAACAGACACGTCAATAGCCGCCTCAACTTCCAGCTGGGCGGACGACACTGAAGATGTACCTGTTGACCAAGAGATGGCCGAAGAAACGATGGTAACGAGCGGACCGCTATTGGCATCTCGACCAGCCACCGTACTAACTTCTCAAACACCTGGCGCTAAAGACTAACGCTAGGTTAGCCAGCCCAACCAGCTGCCTATGGAAGACTCACACCCACTACCTCATGTTTGATGCAAGCTTATAAGATTTGTACCTTGAATATTAACAGGATCACTTCGCAAGTTAAAATCTACAGTCTTAGACAGTATTTGCGGGCAGCAGATGCTGACATTATCTTTTTACAAGAAGCCATGACACCCTTAATCGCAGATGTACCTGGCTACGATGCCATAGTTAACATAGGAACCGAGGCTGGCACCATGATCCTGTACAAAGAGGGTATCCCTTGTTTTCCCCTCTCCATCTTACCAACGGGACGAGGTATTGCGGCCGACTTTAATGATCTACTCCTCCTTAATGTATACGCACCTTCCGGTTCTACTGCGCGAGCAGCGCGGAAGGAGTTTTATACTGGAGAGATAGCCAATTTAATCACCGACTTGCGCCGACGCATCGTTTTGGGAGGAGACTTCAATTGTGTTTTGAGACCCATGGATCAGACGCCGAATTTTAACTTCAGTCAGGAGCTGCAAACCTTAACAACAGAACTTCAGCTAGTGGACACATGGATTCATTCCCACCCGAGCGGCGTCGCTTACACCCATTTTACTTCGACGTCAGCAAGTAGGTTAGACCGAATATATGTCCACCAAGATCTCTTAGCAACTGTTGGGAGTTGCGAATACTGGCCTGTGAACTTCGCTGACCATATAGCATACCATATGGTCATTAAACATACTCCACAGACAATTTACAGAGGCACTGGTCGATGGCAACTCAACTGCCGTCTCTTACAGGATGAAAGTTTAGAACATGAGATCTTGAAAGTTTGGCAAACCGCCGCCTCACAAAGACCTAAATACCGGACCGGAGTGGAATGGTGGACGCTTTATACTAAGGGAAAAATCATTAATTGTATCAAACAACACGCCAGAGTGAGAGCGCGCTACGAGAGAGAGACTAAGGAGTTTTACTTCCTCGCTCTACGAGAGTTATACAAGGATTATAACCAGCTGCCGACCAACATGACCCAGATACGGCGCATACAAGCCAAAATAACCACCTTGATGGGACAATCCGCCACCGGACACCAGGTTCGTGCGCGCGACTTCGCCAACTTACCGCAGCAAAAGACGTCTGTATATCATTTAGTGCGACAGTTACGTATGGCACGCAGGAAACTTATTAAAAACTTACAAGACGATGACGGCACATCTTATACCCAACAAAGAGATATCAAAACCTATGTTGTCAATCATTTTGCAGCCCGTTATAGCAGCGCTAGTGTACCGCACGACAAGGTGGAGGAATGGTTTCATATTCAGGCCACCCCCTACACAATTACGGCAGATGACAATCAAGGTTTACTTGCTCCTTTCACTAATGAGGAACTTAGAGATTCACTCAAGGCCGCGCCACGAAATAAATCTCCGGGCACAGATGGGTTGCCCGTCGAATTTTACACCAAATACTGGCACATAATTGGGGACAGACTCACAGAGATATATAATGAGATACTTCGTGGGATTTCTCTCCCTACTGCTTTTACCGAAGGGGTGACTGTCTTAATACCTAAAAAGCCACAGACAAAAACTATAAAGGATCTCCGGCCTATAACGCTGCTAAACGCAGACTTTAAACTTCTGACACGCACCCTCAATGCACGGTTACGGCCGCTTTTACCTGACATCTTAGGACCATACCAAGCAAGTGCGGTTCGCGGCCGCTCCATAACAAACATTTTGACGCTGTACAGGGATCTCGTCACACTCACCTGGACGACAAACACAGCAATGGCTATAGCCTTCCTGGATTTCGATAAGGCTTACGATAGAGTCGAGTACCCCTATCTCAGCAAAGTAATGACAACGATGGGGTTCAGTCCCGCCTTTGTGCGGCTTGTTAACAACTGCGTCAGAGGAACTCGCACACGGTTCGTTGTAAATGACACGCTGACAGAGTATGTGCCACTCTCCAGAGGAATAAAACAAGGATGCCCCCTCTCAACGACACTCTACGCCATGCTTATGGAACCACTGTTGCGTAAAATACATCACAGCTTGCCTGGCTTCCAGTTTTTCGGAATAAAATCTGTAGTTCAAGCTTATGCCGACGATGTCAGTCTACTCTTAAATAATGTTACGGATATTGATAATGCGAAGCGTATCCTAGAAGAATTCCAAAGAGATAGTGGTGCACTCCTAAACAACAATAAATCTGCAATGTTAACAATAGGTCAAGTTGAGTCTATTACTGGTGACGGTTGGTTACCTTGTGTACAAACAAGGAAACAACTTGGTATGTACATTACGGCCAGACCTCAGGATATGTACAATAAAAACTGGCAGCCCAAAATACAGACTGTAAGAGCGAACTTGCGCGAACAGGAAACGAGAAACCTAGATCGTCTACAGAGAGCCTTTTTCGTGAACTCTTACGTCCTGTCTAAACTGCAATACGTCGCCGCCGTTCTGCCAATGCCAACAACTGTGGCTCGATCACTTTTAGCAGCGGCCGCCTGGTTCGTTTGGAAACTAAATATTTTTAAAGTTTCTTTCCAAATAACAGCTCTGCCTTGCGACATGGGAGGCCTTGGCTTAAACAACCCAGGAATGCACGCTTTGGCCATATACCTGACACGAACATGTAAAATACTATTGGCCACTGAGGACACAATCACGAAACGGCTTTATCAGCTATCGCGCCCCCACAACATGTCTCCTCCGATAGATATTGCCCACATCAGTCCACACCTTCAGCACATAGCTCTTTATTATTTGGAATGCAGCTACATTGACAGCGAATTTTTTAAGAAGACGACTGGACAGTTGTACCGCCGCCTATTACTGAAGTCATCATCTTCTCCCATAGAGAAAAAATACCCGGCTTCCAATTGGAAGATGGTTTGGACTAATATTCACAACAGAACATTGCCTACAGATGTTCGATCGAAATGGTATGACGTAGTCACTGAAACTGTGCCCACCAAAGAAAGGCTGCACAGAATCAGCCTTGCACGGACTCCGTACTGTGAATTCTGCCATGTTGTGGCGACGATTGCACACATCTTTGTCTGCAAGGATCAAGTGCAAGTCTGGAACTGGACGCGTAAAAAACTAGCTATCCTCAACAGAACAGCACCCCAGACCATTCAAATCACAGACCTCCTACGGCCGGAATTTCGACTTTTCCCGGAAGTCAAACACAACAGCTACGTATGGCTGATGGGTCATTTTATAAACTATACGCTTTCCACCAAGACTCCCGATGTCCAAGACTTCCGTGTGTATTTATCTACTCAACACTGGCGGACTAAAAACCGATTTGGCTCCCAATACAACAAAAATTTTCAAAATTACCTTCAAGTGATACTCACGTCACCCTAGGAACGGGTTCAGTTTCCGAAGACATTCTCCTTCACGAGAAACTTTGTCAACAGAAATATAATAGATATTTTCGGAAGTATTCTATCACGATCGACCCCAGGACATTCGCCAACAAGAAGAACTTACTCATCATAAGCAAGAAGATACGATATCCACAAAGTGTACTTAAGAAGAAAGGTTAACATAAAGGGAAAACGAGATCCGCAGAGACACTCACGGCGATGTGGAGTTTTCGACGAATGGTGCAACGGAGTTACAAGAAGACAAAGATTTAGACAATAAAGTATATGGAACGAACCGTTAGGAAATAACGACACGGAAACGCTAAAGTGCGAAAGTAAACACGAGAAGACGAACTCCGATGCTGCCACGCAGTTGATACTCTTCCCAACTGTCGAGGTTCGTCCTGCAAGAATTTATTATTATTATTATTTTTTTTTTTTTATAAGAAACTATTAATGTGGTTCCCAGAGGATTGATCGAAGAAGATCTCATCACATCCTCATATTTATCTACGTTTTTATTTTCATTGTTCATTCACAGAAAGGGAAAATTTTATTTCTAGAAGCCATCGTTTTCTTACTCCATATGGCGGGACCACACAGAAACAGCACAGCACAAATGGCATAGAAGCCAAAAAAAAAAAAAAAAAAAAAAGTAAAAAAAAAAAAAAAAAAAAAAAAAAAAAAAAAAAAAAAAAAAAAAAAAAAAAAAAAAAAAAAAAAAAAAAAAAAAAGTGGTTAAGGCGTCTGACTAGAAATCAGATTCTCTCTGGGAGCGTAGGTTCGAGTCCTACCGACTGCGCATCGTTTTTGTCTAAGGGAATATGGAATAGTTTTAATGGAACACTCAAGCGAGAAACAGGCATTTGTGGAATTCGAAATACCGACGTAGTGCGGCAAGATGTGTGTACTAGTATGCTCGAAAGTGCAAGCACATTTTCGTTTTTGTGTGCTGTCTTCGCTATCTATGGTGGTCTGTTGTTATCATAGCGTTAGATATGTGTGATCAATAATGTGGCGGAGTCGCTACTTAAGAATTTGCTCCTGAGATGCGGTTTAGTTCAATAGGCAGAAACTTGTGGCACATTGTAAAAGCGGCCTCTGCAGGAAGGCGAAGGCGAAGGCGAAGGGGAGTGACGAAGCGCGAGCCCGGATAGCTCAGTCGGTAGAGCATTAGGCTTTTAACCTAAGGGTCCAGGGTTCAAGTCCCTGTCCGGGCGAAAATTTTGAAACTTCTGCAGCGATTTCGTCGAATATCGGTGACAGCACTACTGTAACGATTAGGGTGAGTGTGTAGGTGGCGATGCATTGAGCAAAACGGTAGCAGTTTCATGTGAGAATGGAAAGACTCCTGCAGTGGCAGTCGTGGCCGAGTGGTTAAGGCGTCTGACTCGAAATCAGATTCCCTCTGGGAGCGTAGGTTCGAATCCTACCGGCTGCGTCCGTTTTGTGTAAATATGAGCAGAAATGTTCGCAGATATGTGTAGTATGTAGTAAAATGGGGAAAACGGCTGGAAAGAGGCAACGAAGCAATTTCGAACAAGACGAAAATTGGCGTTCACTTGCGATTATTGACATGGTGACGGCCGTTTCTTAGCTTTTGTTATTGTTTCACCTCGCGAACTAGTGTACAACAGCGCCAGTAGACTAGTGCGGCAGAGCGCCACACTAGGCCACGTGGTGCCTGTCATTTCGTGAAACCGTCGCTGATTTGGGAACGTTGGAAGCCTCTGAAATCGCTAGCAATTGCTGTGGACAAATATCATACAGTTTTTTCTATTAACTTTTACTTAAGAGTGTCAGCACATTTCTCCATGTGCGATTTCCGTCAGAATGCAGCGTTTGTTACTTTCAAGATCTCGCAGCTACTTGGTAAATACGAACAGGTATGAAGACGATGCAGACAAGCGTCAGCGTGGCGTCAGTGGGAAGTCTGTGGAAGTCGCCAAGGCAGCCAGGAGACAGCAATTGCGATAGCACACATACGCATTCGAAACATTCAAGTGTATCACGGCTGTATGAACGTCATGTGCCATGAGCCCGGATAGCTCAGTCGGTAGAGCATTAGGCTTTTAACCTAAGGGTCCAGGGTTCAAGTCCCTGTTCGGGCGAAGATTTTAAAAATTTCGTGTCTCCTCATCTAATACCGTAGAAAGAGCTATGTAGAAGCGTGCTCTTACGCGGTTTTACCTCAACGTATTGTTTCAAAATGTTAGTATTTGAACGTTTTGAGTAAAGCTACGCCCAGCAGCAGTCGTGGCCGAGTGTTTAAGGCGTCTGACTAGAAATCAGATTCCCTCTGGGAGCGTAGGTTCGAGTCCTACCGACTGCGCATCGTTTTTGTCTAAGGGAATATGGAATAGTTTTAATGGAACACTCAAGCGAGAAACAGGCATTTGTGGAATTCGAAATACCGACGTAGTGCGGCAAGATGTGTGTACTTGTATGCTCGAAAGTGCAAGCACATTTTCGTTTTTGTGTGCTGTCTTCGCTATCTATGGTGGTCTGTTGTTATCATAGCGTTAGATATGAGTGATCAATAATGTGGCGGAGTCGCTACTTAAGAATTTGCTCCTGAGATGCGGTTTAGTTCAATAGGCAGAAACTTGTGGCACATTGTAAAAGCGGCCTCTGCAGGAAGGCGAAGGCGAAGGCGAAGGGGAGTGACGAAGCGCGAGCCCGGATAGCTCAGTCGGTAGAGCATTAGGCTTTTAACCTAAGGGTCCAGGGTTCAAGTCCCTGTCCGGGCGAAAATTTTGAAACTTCTGCAGCGATTTCGTCGAATATCGGTGACAGCACTACTGTAACGATTAGGGTGAGTGTGTAGGTGGCGATGCATTGAGCAAAACGGTAGCAGTTTCATGTGAGAATGGAAAGACTCCTGCAGTGGCAGTCGTGGCCGAGTGGTTAAGGCGTCTGACTCGAAATCAGATTCCCTCTGGGAGCGTAGGTTCGAATCCTACCGGCTGCGTCCGTTTTGTGTAAATATGAGCAGAAATGTTCGCAGATATGTGTAGTATGTAGTAAAATGGGGAAAACGGCTGGAAAGAGGCAACGAAGCAATTTCGAACAAGACGAAAATTGGCGTTCACTTGCGATTATTGACATGGTGACGGCCGTTTCTTAGCTTTTGTTATTGTTTCACCTCGCGAACTAGTGTACAACAGCGCCAGTAGACTAGTGCGGCAGAGCGCCACACTAGGCCACGTGGTGCCTGTCATTTCGTGAAACCGTCGCTGATTTGGGAACGTTGGAAGCCTCTGAAATCGCTAGCAATTGCTGTGGACAAATATCATACAGTTTTTTCTATTAACTTTTACTTAAGAGTGTCAGCACATTTCTCCATGTGCGATTTCCGTCAGAATGCAGCGTTTGTTACTTTCAAGATCTCGCAGCTACTTGGTAAATACGAACAGGTATGAAGACGATGCAGACAAGCGTCAGCGTGGCGTCAGTGGGAAGTCTGTGGAAGTCGCCAAGGCAGCCAGGAGACAGCAATTGCGATAGCACACATACGCATTCGAAACATTCAAGTGTATCACGGCTGTATGAACGTCATGTGCCATGAGCCCGGATAGCTCAGTCGGTAGAGCATTAGGCTTTTAACCTAAGGGTCCAGGGTTCAAGTCCCTGTTCGGGCGAAGATTTTAAAAATTTCGTGTCTCCTCATCTAATACCGTAGAAAGAGCTATGTAGAAGCGTGCTCTTACGCGGTTTTACCTCAACGTATTGTTTCAAAATGTTAGTATTTGAACGTTTTGAGTAAAGCTACGCCCAGCAGCAGTCGTGGCCGAGTGGTTAAGGCGTCTGACTAGAAATCAGATTCCCTCTGGGAGCGTAGGTTCGAGTCCTACCGACTGCGCATCGTTTTTGTCTAAGGGAATATGGAATAGTTTTAATGGAACACTCAAGCGAGAAACAGGCATTTGTGGAATTCGAAATACCGACGTAGTGCGGCAAGATGTGTGTACTTGTATGCTCGAAAGTGCAAGCACATTTTCGTTTTTGTGTGCTGTCTTCGCTATCTATGGTGGTCTGTTGTTATCATAGCGTTAGATATGTGTGATCAATAATGTGGCGGAGTCGCTACTTAAGAATTTGCTCCTGAGATGCGGTTTAGTTCAATAGGCAGAAACTTGTGGCACATTGTAAAAGCGGCCTCTGCAGGAAGGCGAAGGCGAAGGCGAAGGGGAGTGACGAAGCGCGAGCCCGGATAGCTCAGTCGGTAGAGCATTAGGCTTTTAACCTAAGGGTCCAGGGTTCAAGTCCCTGTCCGGGCGAAAATTTTGAAACTTCTGCAGCGATTTCGTCGAATATCGGTGACAGCACTACTGTAACGATTAGGGTGAGTGTGTAGGTGGCGATGCATTGAGCAAAACGGTAGCAGTTTCATGTGAGAATGGAAAGACTCCTGCAGTGGCAGTCGTGGCCGAGTGGTTAAGGCGTCTGACTCGAAATCAGATTCCCTCTGGGAGCGTAGGTTCGAATCCTACCGGCTGCGTCCGTTTTGTGTAAATATGAGCAGAAATGTTCGCAGATATGTGTAGTATGTAGTAAAATGGGGAAAACGGCTGGAAAGAGGCAACGAAGCAATTTCGAACAAGACGAAAATTGGCGTTCACTTGCGATTATTGACATGGTGACGGCCGTTTCTTAGCTTTTGTTATTGTTTCACCTCGCGAACTAGTGTACAACAGCGCCAGTAGACTAGTGCGGCAGAGCGCCACACTAGGCCACGTGGTGCCTGTCATTTCGTGAAACCGTCGCTGATTTGGGAACGTTGGAAGCCTCTGAAATCGCTAGCAATTGCTGTGGACAAATATCATACAGTTTTTTCTATTAACTTTTACTTAAGAGTGTCAGCACATTTCTCCATGTGCGATTTCCGTCAGAATGCAGCGTTTGTTACTTTCAAGATCTCGCAGCTACTTGGTAAATACGAACAGGTATGAAGACGATGCAGACAAGCGTCAGCGTGGCGTCAGTGGGAAGTCTGTGGAAGTCGCCAAGGCAGCCAGGAGACAGCAATTGCGATAGCACACATACGCATTCGAAACATTCAAGTGTATCACGGCTGTATGAACGTCATGTGCCATGAGCCCGGATAGCTCAGTCGGTAGAGCATTAGGCTTTTAACCTAAGGGTCCAGGGTTCAAGTCCCTGTTCGGGCGAAGATTTTAAAAATTTCGTGTCTCCTCATCTAATACCGTAGAAAGAGCTATGTAGAAGCGTGCTCTTACGCGGTTTTACCTCAACGTATTGTTTCAAAATGTTAGTATTTGAACGTTTTGAGTAAAGCTACGCCCAGCAGCAGTCGTGGCCGAGTGGTTAAGGCGTCTGACTAGAAATCAGATTCCCTCTGGGAGCGTAGGTTCGAGTCCTACCGACTGCGCATCGTTTTTGTCTAAGGGAATATGGAATAGTTTTAATGGAACACTCAAGCGAGAAACAGGCATTTGTGGAATTCGAAATACCGACGTAGTGCGGCAAGATGTGTGTACTTGTATGCTCGAAAGTGCAAGCACATTTTCGTTTTTGTGTGCTGTCTTCGCTATCTATGGTGGTCTGTTGTTATCATAGCGTTAGATATGTGTGATCAATAATGTGGCGGAGTCGCTACTTAAGAATTTGCTCCTGAGATGCGGTTTAGTTCAATAGGCAGAAACTTGTGGCACATTGTAAAAGCGGCCTCTGCAGGAAGGCGAAGGCGAAGGCGAAGGGGAGTGACGAAGCGCGAGCCCGGATAGCTCAGTCGGTAGAGCATTAGGCTTTTAACCTAAGGGTCCAGGGTTCAAGTCCCTGTCCGGGCGAAAATTTTGAAACTTCTGCAGCGATTTCGTCGAATATCGGTGACAGCACTACTGTAACGATTAGGGTGAGTGTGTAGGTGGCGATGCATTGAGCAAAACGGTAGCAGTTTCATGTGAGAATGGAAAGACTCCTGCAGTGGCAGTCGTGGCCGAGTGGTTAAGGCGTCTGACTCGAAATCAGATTCCCTCTGGGAGCGTAGGTTCGAATCCTACCGGCTGCGTCCGTTTTGTGTAAATATGAGCAGAAATGTTCGCAGATATGTGTAGTATGTAGTAAAATGGGGAAAACGGCTGGAAAGAGGCAACGAAGCAATTTCGAACAAGACGAAAATTGGCGTTCACTTGCGATTATTGACATGGTGACGGCCGTTTCTTAGCTTTTGTTATTGTTTCACCTCGCGAACTAGTGTACAACAGCGCCAGTAGACTAGTGCGGCAGAGCGCCACACTAGGCCACGTGGTGCCTGTCATTTCGTGAAACCGTCGCTGATTTGGGAACGTTGGAAGCCTCTGAAATCGCTAGCAATTGCTGTGGACAAATATCATACAGTTTTTTCTATTAACTTTTACTTAAGAGTGTCAGCACATTTCTCCATGTGCGATTTCCGTCAGAATGCAGCGTTTGTTACTTTCAAGATCTCGCAGCTACTTGGTAAATACGAACAGGTATGAAGACGATGCAGACAAGCGTCAGCGTGGCGTCAGTGGGAAGTCTGTGGAAGTCGCCAAGGCAGCCAGGAGACAGCAATTGCGATAGCACACATACGCATTCGAAACATTCAAGTGTATCACGGCTGTATGAACGTCATGTGCCATGAGCCCGGATAGCTCAGTCGGTAGAGCATTAGGCTTTTAACCTAAGGGTCCAGGGTTCAAGTCCCTGTTCGGGCGAAGATTTTAAAAATTTCGTGTCTCCTCATCTAATACCGTAGAAAGAGCTATGTAGAAGCGTGCTCTTACGCGGTTTTACCTCAACGTATTGTTTCAAAATGTTAGTATTTGAACGTTTTGAGTAAAGCTACGCCCAGCAGCAGTCGTGGCCGAGTGGTTAAGGCGTCTGACTAGAAATCAGATTCCCTCTGGGAGCGTAGGTTCGAGTCCTACCGACTGCGCATCGTTTTTGTCTAAGGGAATATGGAATAGTTTTAATGGAACACTCAAGCGAGAAACAGGCATTTGTGGAATTCGAAATACCGACGTAGTGCGGCAAGATGTGTGTACTTGTATGCTCGAAAGTGCAAGCACATTTTCGTTTTTGTGTGCTGTCTTCGCTATCTATGGTGGTCTGTTGTTATCATAGCGTTAGATATGTGTGATCAATAATGTGGCGGAGTCGCTACTTAAGAATTTGCTCCTGAGATGCGGTTTAGTTCAATAGGCAGAAACTTGTGGCACATTGTAAAAGCGGCCTCTGCAGGAAGGCGAAGGCGAAGGCGAAGGGGAGTGACGAAGCGCGAGCCCGGATAGCTCAGTCGGTAGAGCATTAGGCTTTTAACCTAAGGGTCCAGGGTTCAAGTCCCTGTCCGGGCGAAAATTTTGAAACTTCTGCAGCGATTTCGTCGAATATCGGTGACAGCACTACTGTAACGATTAGGGTGAGTGTGTAGGTGGCGATGCATTGAGCAAAACGGTAGCAGTTTCATGTGAGAATGGAAAGACTCCTGCAGTGGCAGTCGTGGCCGAGTGGTTAAGGCGTCTGACTCGAAATCAGATTCCCTCTGGGAGCGTAGGTTCGAATCCTACCGGCTGCGTCCGTTTTGTGTAAATATGAGCAGAAATGTTCGCAGATATGTGTAGTATGTAGTAAAATGGGGAAAACGGCTGGAAAGAGGCAACGAAGCAATTTCGAACAAGACGAAAATTGGCGTTCACTTGCGATTATTGACATGGTGACGGCCGTTTCTTAGCTTTTGTTATTGTTTCACCTCGCGAACTAGTGTACAACAGCGCCAGTAGACTAGTGCGGCAGAGCGCCACACTAGGCCACGTGGTGCCTGTCATTTCGTGAAACCGTCGCTGATTTGGGAACGTTGGAAGCCTCTGAAATCGCTAGCAATTGCTGTGGACAAATATCATACAGTTTTTTCTATTAACTTTTACTTAAGAGTGTCAGCACATTTCTCCATGTGCGATTTCCGTCAGAATGCAGCGTTTGTTACTTTCAAGATCTCGCAGCTACTTGGTAAATACGAACAGGTATGAAGACGATGCAGACAAGCGTCAGCGTGGCGTCAGTGGGAAGTCTGTGGAAGTCGCCAAGGCAGCCAGGAGACAGCAATTGCGATAGCACACATACGCATTCGAAACATTCAAGTGTATCACGGCTGTATGAACGTCATGTGCCATGAGCCCGGATAGCTCAGTCGGTAGAGCATTAGGCTTTTAACCTAAGGGTCCAGGGTTCAAGTCCCTGTTCGGGCGAAGATTTTAAAAATTTCGTGTCTCCTCATCTAATACCGTAGAAAGAGCTATGTAGAAGCGTGCTCTTACGCGGTTTTACCTCAACGTATTGTTTCAAAATGTTAGTATTTGAACGTTTTGAGTAAAGCTACGCCCAGCAGCAGTCGTGGCCGAGTGGTTAAGGCGTCTGACTAGAAATCAGATTCCCTCTGGGAGCGTAGGTTCGAGTCCTACCGACTGCGCATCGTTTTTGTCTAAGGGAATATGGAATAGTTTTAATGGAACACTCAAGCGAGAAACAGGCATTTGTGGAATTCGAAATACCGACGTAGTGCGGCAAGATGTGTGTACTTGTATGCTCGAAAGTGCAAGCACATTTTCGTTTTTGTGTGCTGTCTTCGCTATCTATGGTGGTCTGTTGTTATCATAGCGTTAGATATGTGTGATCAATAATGTGGCGGAGTCGCTACTTAAGAATTTGCTCCTGAGATGCGGTTTAGTTCAATAGGCAGAAACTTGTGGCACATTGTAAAAGCGGCCTCTGCAGGAAGGCGAAGGCGAAGGCGAAGGGGAGTGACGAAGCGCGAGCCCGGATAGCTCAGTCGGTAGAGCATTAGGCTTTTAACCTAAGGGTCCAGGGTTCAAGTCCCTGTCCGGGCGAAAATTTTGAAACTTCTGCAGCGATTTCGTCGAATATCGGTGACAGCACTACTGTAACGATTAGGGTGAGTGTGTAGGTGGCGATGCATTGAGCAAAACGGTAGCAGTTTCATGTGAGAATGGAAAGACTCCTGCAGTGGCAGTCGTGGCCGAGTGGTTAAGGCGTCTGACTCGAAATCAGATTCCCTCTGGGAGCGTAGGTTCGAATCCTACCGGCTGCGTCCGTTTTGTGTAAATATGAGCAGAAATGTTCGCAGATATGTGTAGTATGTAGTAAAATGGGGAAAACGGCTGGAAAGAGGCAACGAAGCAATTTCGAACAAGACGAAAATTGGCGTTCACTTGCGATTATTGACATGGTGACGGCCGTTTCTTAGCTTTTGTTATTGTTTCACCTCGCGAACTAGTGTACAACAGCGCCAGTAGACTAGTGCGGCAGAGCGCCACACTAGGCCACGTGGTGCCTGTCATTTCGTGAAACCGTCGCTGATTTGGGAACGTTGGAAGCCTCTGAAATCGCTAGCAATTGCTGTGGACAAATATCATACAGTTTTTTCTATTAACTTTTACTTAAGAGTGTCAGCACATTTCTCCATGTGCGATTTCCGTCAGAATGCAGCGTTTGTTACTTTCAAGATCTCGCAGCTACTTGGTAAATACGAACAGGTATGAAGACGATGCAGACAAGCGTCAGCGTGGCGTCAGTGGGAAGTCTGTGGAAGTCGCCAAGGCAGCCAGGAGACAGCAATTGCGATAGCACACATACGCATTCGAAACATTCAAGTGTATCACGGCTGTATGAACGTCATGTGCCATGAGCCCGGATAGCTCAGTCGGTAGAGCATTAGGCTTTTAACCTAAGGGTCCAGGGTTCAAGTCCCTGTTCGGGCGAAGATTTTAAAAATTTCGTGTCTCCTCATCTAATACCGTAGAAAGAGCTATGTAGAAGCGTGCTCTTACGCGGTTTTACCTCAACGTATTGTTTCAAAATGTTAGTATTTGAACGTTTTGAGTAAAGCTACGCCCAGCAGCAGTCGTGGCCGAGTGGTTAAGGCGTCTGACTAGAAATCAGATTCCCTCTGGGAGCGTAGGTTCGAGTCCTACCGACTGCGCATCGTTTTTGTCTAAGGGAATATGGAATAGTTTTAATGGAACACTCAAGCGAGAAACAGGCATTTGTGGAATTCGAAATACCGACGTAGTGCGGCAAGATGTGTGTACTTGTATGCTCGAAAGTGCAAGCACATTTTCGTTTTTGTGTGCTGTCTTCGCTATCTATGGTGGTCTGTTGTTATCATAGCGTTAGATATGTGTGATCAATAATGTGGCGGAGTCGCTACTTAAGAATTTGCTCCTGAGATGCGGTTTAGTTCAATAGGCAGAAACTTGTGGCACATTGTAAAAGCGGCCTCTGCAGGAAGGCGAAGGCGAAGGCGAAGGGGAGTGACGAAGCGCGAGCCCGGATAGCTCAGTCGGTAGAGCATTAGGCTTTTAACCTAAGGGTCCAGGGTTCAAGTCCCTGTCCGGGCGAAAATTTTGAAACTTCTGCAGCGATTTCGTCGAATATCGGTGACAGCACTACTGTAACGATTAGGGTGAGTGTGTAGGTGGCGATGCATTGAGCAAAACGGTAGCAGTTTCATGTGAGAATGGAAAGACTCCTGCAGTGGCAGTCGTGGCCGAGTGGTTAAGGCGTCTGACTCGAAATCAGATTCCCTCTGGGAGCGTAGGTTCGAATCCTACCGGCTGCGTCCGTTTTGTGTAAATATGAGCAGAAATGTTCGCAGATATGTGTAGTATGTAGTAAAATGGGGAAAACGGCTGGAAAGAGGCAACGAAGCAATTTCGAACAAGACGAAAATTGGCGTTCACTTGCGATTATTGACATGGTGACGGCCGTTTCTTAGCTTTTGTTATTGTTTCACCTCGCGAACTAGTGTACAACAGCGCCAGTAGACTAGTGCGGCAGAGCGCCACACTAGGCCACGTGGTGCCTGTCATTTCGTGAAACCGTCGCTGATTTGGGAACGTTGGAAGCCTCTGAAATCGCTAGCAATTGCTGTGGACAAATATCATACAGTTTTTTCTATTAACTTTTACTTAAGAGTGTCAGCACATTTCTCCATGTGCGATTTCCGTCAGAATGCAGCGTTTGTTACTTTCAAGATCTCGCAGCTACTTGGTAAATACGAACAGGTATGAAGACGATGCAGACAAGCGTCAGCGTGGAGTCAGTGGGAAGTCTGTGGAAGTCGCCAAGGCAGCCAGGAGACAGCAATTGCGATAGCACACATACGCATTCGAAACATTCAAGTGTATCACGGCTGTATGAACGTCATGTGCCATGAGCCCGGATAGCTCAGTCGGTAGAGCATTAGGCTTTTAACCTAAGGGTCCAGGGTTCAAGTCCCTGTTCGGGCGAAGATTTTAAAAATTTCGTGTCTCCTCATCTAATACCGTAGAAAGAGCTATGTAGAAGCGTGCTCTTACGCGGTTTTACCTCAACGTATTGTTTCAAAATGTTAGTATTTGAACGTTTTGAGTAAAGCTACGCCCAGCAGCAGTCGTGGCCGAGTGGTTAAGGCGTCTGACTAGAAATCAGATTCCCTCTGGGAGCGTAGGTTCGAGTCCTACCGACTGCGCATCGTTTTTGTCTAAGGGAATATGGAATAGTTTTAATGGAACACTCAAGCGAGAAACAGGCATTTGTGGAATTCGAAATACCGACGTAGTGCGGCAAGATGTGTGTACTTGTATGCTCGAAAGTGCAAGCACATTTTCGTTTTTGTGTGCTGTCTTCGCTATCTATGGTGGTCTGTTGTTATCATAGCGTTAGATATGTGTGATCAATAATGTGGCGGAGTCGCTACTTAAGAATTTGCTCCTGAGATGCGGTTTAGTTCAATAGGCAGAAACTTGTGGCACATTGTAAAAGCGGCCTCTGCAGGAAGGCGAAGGCGAAGGCGAAGGGGAGTGACGAAGCGCGAGCCCGGATAGCTCAGTCGGTAGAGCATTAGGCTTTTAACCTAAGGGTCCAGGGTTCAAGTCCCTGTCCGGGCGAAAATTTTGAAACTTCTGCAGCGATTTCGTCGAATATCGGTGACAGCACTACTGTAACGATTAGGGTGAGTGTGTAGGTGGCGATGCATTGAGCAAAACGGTAGCAGTTTCATGTGAGAATGGAAAGACTCCTGCAGTGGCAGTCGTGGCCGAGTGGTTAAGGCGTCTGACTCGAAATCAGATTCCCTCTGGGAGCGTAGGTTCGAATCCTACCGGCTGCGTCCGTTTTGTGTAAATATGAGCAGAAATGTTCGCAGATATGTGTAGTATGTAGTAAAATGGGGAAAACGGCTGGAAAGAGGCAACGAAGCAATTTCGAACAAGACGAAAATTGGCGTTCACTTGCGATTATTGACATGGTGACGGCCGTTTCTTAGCTTTTGTTATTGTTTCACCTCGCGAACTAGTGTACAACAGCGCCAGTAGACTAGTGCGGCAGAGCGCCACACTAGGCCACGTGGTGCCTGTCATTTCGTGAAACCGTCGCTGATTTGGGAACGTTGGAAGCCTCTGAAATCGCTAGCAATTGCTGTGGACAAATATCATACAGTTTTTTCTATTAACTTTTACTTAAGAGTGTCAGCACATTTCTCCATGTGCGATTTCCGTCAGAATGCAGCGTTTGTTACTTTCAAGATCTCGCAGCTACTTGGTAAATACGAACAGGTATGAAGACGATGCAGACAAGCGTCAGCGTGGCGTCAGTGGGAAGTCTGTGGAAGTCGCCAAGGCAGCCAGGAGACAGCAATTGCGATAGCACACATACGCATTCGAAACATTCAAGTGTATCACGGCTGTATGAACGTCATGTGCCATGAGCCCGGATAGCTCAGTCGGTAGAGCATTAGGCTTTTAACCTAAGGGTCCAGGGTTCAAGTCCCTGTTCGGGCGAAGATTTTAAAAATTTCGTGTCTCCTCATCTAATACCGTAGAAAGAGCTATGTAGAAGCGTGCTCTTACGCGGTTTTACCTCAACGTATTGTTTCAAAATGTTAGTATTTGAACGTTTTGAGTAAAGCTACGCCCAGCAGCAGTCGTGGCCGAGTGGTTAAGGCGTCTGACTAGAAATCAGATTCCCTCTGGGAGCGTAGGTTCGAGTCCTACCGACTGCGCATCGTTTTTGTCTAAGGGAATATGGAATAGTTTTAATGGAACACTCAAGCGAGAAACAGGCATTTGTGGAATTCGAAATACCGACGTAGTGCGGCAAGATGTGTGTACTTGTATGCTCGAAAGTGCAAGCACATTTTCGTTTTTGTGTGCTGTCTTCGCTATCTATGGTGGTCTGTTGTTATCATAGCGTTAGATATGTGTGATCAATAATGTGGCGGAGTCGCTACTTAAGAATTTGCTCCTGAGATGCGGTTTAGTTCAATAGGCAGAAACTTGTGGCACATTGTAAAAGCGGCCTCTGCAGGAAGGCGAAGGCGAAGGCGAAGGGGAGTGACGAAGCGCGAGCCCGGATAGCTCAGTCGGTAGAGCATTAGGCTTTTAACCTAAGGGTCCAGGGTTCAAGTCCCTGTCCGGGCGAAAATTTTGAAACTTCTGCAGCGATTTCGTCGAATATCGGTGACAGCACTACTGTAACGATTAGGGTGAGTGTGTAGGTGGCGATGCATTGAGCAAAACGGTAGCAGTTTCATGTGAGAATGGAAAGACTCCTGCAGTGGCAGTCGTGGCCGAGTGGTTAAGGCGTCTGACTCGAAATCAGATTCCCTCTGGGAGCGTAGGTTCGAATCCTACCGGCTGCGTCCGTTTTGTGTAAATATGAGCAGAAATGTTCGCAGATATGTGTAGTATGTAGTAAAATGGGGAAAACGGCTGGAAAGAGGCAACGAAGCAATTTCGAACAAGACGAAAATTGGCGTTCACTTGCGATTATTGACATGGTGACGGCCGTTTCTTAGCTTTTGTTATTGTTTCACCTCGCGAACTAGTGTACAACAGCGCCAGTAGACTAGTGCGGCAGAGCGCCACACTAGGCCACGTGGTGCCTGTCATTTCGTGAAACCGTCGCTGATTTGGGAACGTTGGAAGCCTCTGAAATCGCTAGCAATTGCTGTGGACAAATATCATACAGTTTTTTCTATTAACTTTTACTTAAGAGTGTCAGCACATTTCTCCATGTGCGATTTCCGTCAGAATGCAGCGTTTGTTACTTTCAAGATCTCGCAGCTACTTGGTAAATACGAACAGGTATGAAGACGATGCAGACAAGCGTCAGCGTGGAGTCAGTGGGAAGTCTGTGGAAGTCGCCAAGGCAGCCAGGAGACAGCAATTGCGATAGCACACATACGCATTCGAAACATTCAAGTGTATCACGGCTGTATGAACGTCATGTGCCATGAGCCCGGATAGCTCAGTCGGTAGAGCATTAGGCTTTTAACCTAAGGGTCCAGGGTTCAAGTCCCTGTTCGGGCGAAGATTTTAAAAATTTCGTGTCTCCTCATCTAATACCGTAGAAAGAGCTATGTAGAAGCGTGCTCTTACGCGGTTTTACCTCAACGTATTGTTTCAAAATGTTAGTATTTGAACGTTTTGAGTAAAGCTACGCCCAGCAGCAGTCGTGGCCGAGTGGTTAAGGCGTCTGACTAGAAATCAGATTCCCTCTGGGAGCGTAGGTTCGAGTCCTACCGACTGCGCATCGTTTTTGTCTAAGGGAATATGGAATAGTTTTAATGGAACACTCAAGCGAGAAACAGGCATTTGTGGAATTCGAAATACCGACGTAGTGCGGCAAGATGTGTGTACTTGTATGCTCGAAAGTGCAAGCACATTTTCGTTTTTGTGTGCTGTCTTCGCTATCTATGGTGGTCTGTTGTTATCATAGCGTTAGATATGTGTGATCAATAATGTGGCGGAGTCGCTACTTAAGAATTTGCTCCTGAGATGCGGTTTAGTTCAATAGGCAGAAACTTGTGGCACATTGTAAAAGCGGCCTCTGCAGGAAGGCGAAGGCGAAGGCGAAGGGGAGTGACGAAGCGCGAGCCCGGATAGCTCAGTCGGTAGAGCATTAGGCTTTTAACCTAAGGGTCCAGGGTTCAAGTCCCTGTCCGGGCGAAAATTTTGAAACTTCTGCAGCGATTTCGTCGAATATCGGTGACAGCACTACTGTAACGATTAGGGTGAGTGTGTAGGTGGCGATGCATTGAGCAAAACGGTAGCAGTTTCATGTGAGAATGGAAAGACTCCTGCAGTGGCAGTCGTGGCCGAGTGGTTAAGGCGTCTGACTCGAAATCAGATTCCCTCTGGGAGCGTAGGTTCGAATCCTACCGGCTGCGTCCGTTTTGTGTAAATATGAGCAGAAATGTTCGCAGATATGTGTAGTATGTAGTAAAATGGGGAAAACGGCTGGAAAGAGGCAACGAAGCAATTTCGAACAAGACGAAAATTGGCGTTCACTTGCGATTATTGACATGGTGACGGCCGTTTCTTAGCTTTTGTTATTGTTTCACCTCGCGAACTAGTGTACAACAGCGCCAGTAGACTAGTGCGGCAGAGCGCCACACTAGGCCACGTGGTGCCTGTCATTTCGTGAAACCGTCGCTGATTTGGGAACGTTGGAAGCCTCTGAAATCGCTAGCAATTGCTGTGGACAAATATCATACAGTTTTTTCTATTAACTTTTACTTAAGAGTGTCAGCACATTTCTCCATGTGCGATTTCCGTCAGAATGCAGCGTTTGTTACTTTCAAGATCTCGCAGCTACTTGGTAAATACGAACAGGTATGAAGACGATGCAGACAAGCGTCAGCGTGGCGTCAGTGGGAAGTCTGTGGAAGTCGCCAAGGCAGCCAGGAGACAGCAATTGCGATAGCACACATACGCATTCGAAACATTCAAGTGTATCACGGCTGTATGAACGTCATGTGCCATGAGCCCGGATAGCTCAGTCGGTAGAGCATTAGGCTTTTAACCTAAGGGTCCAGGGTTCAAGTCCCTGTTCGGGCGAAGATTTTAAAAATTTCGTGTCTCCTCATCTAATACCGTAGAAAGAGCTATGTAGAAGCGTGCTCTTACGCGGTTTTACCTCAACGTATTGTTTCAAAATGTTAGTATTTGAACGTTTTGAGTAAAGCTACGCCCAGCAGCAGTCGTGGCCGAGTGGTTAAGGCGTCTGACTAGAAATCAGATTCCCTCTGGGAGCGTAGGTTCGAGTCCTACCGACTGCGCATCGTTTTTGTCTAAGGGAATATGGAATAGTTTTAATGGAACACTCAAGCGAGAAACAGGCATTTGTGGAATTCGAAATACCGACGTAGTGCGGCAAGATGTGTGTACTAGTATGCTCGAAAGTGCAAGCACATTTTCGTTTTTGTGTGCTGTCTTCGCTATCTATGGTGGTCTGTTGTTATCATAGCGTTAGATATGTGTGATCAATAATGTGGCGGAGTCGCTACTTAAGAATTTGCTCCTGAGATGCGGTTTAGTTCAATAGGCAGAAACTTGTGGCACATTGTAAAAGCGGCCTCTGCAGGAAGGCGAAGGCGAAGGCGAAGGGGAGTGACGAAGCGCGAGCCCGGATAGCTCAGTCGGTAGAGCATTAGGCTTTTAACCTAAGGGTCCAGGGTTCAAGTCCCTGTCCGGGCGAAAATTTTGAAACTTCTGCAGCGATTTCGTCGAATATCGGTGACAGCACTACTGTAACGATTAGGGTGAGTGTGTAGGTGGCGATGCATTGAGCAAAACGGTAGCAGTTTCATGTGAGAATGGAAAGACTCCTGCAGTGGCAGTCGTGGCCGAGTGGTTAAGGCGTCTGACTCGAAATCAGATTCCCTCTGGGAGCGTAGGTTCGAATCCTACCGGCTGCGTCCGTTTTGTGTAAATATGAGCAGAAATGTTCGCAGATATGTGTAGTATGTAGTAAAATGGGGAAAACGGCTGGAAAGAGGCAACGAAGCAATTTCGAACAAGACGAAAATTGGCGTTCACTTGCGATTATTGACATGGTGACGGCCGTTTCTTAGCTTTTGTTATTGTTTCACCTCGCGAACTAGTGTACAACAGCGCCAGTAGACTAGTGCGGCAGAGCGCCACACTAGGCCACGTGGTGCCTGTCATTTCGTGAAACCGTCGCTGATTTGGGAACGTTGGAAGCCTCTGAAATCGCTAGCAATTGCTGTGGACAAATATCATACAGTTTTTTCTATTAACTTTTACTTAAGAGTGTCAGCACATTTCTCCATGTGCGATTTCCGTCAGAATGCAGCGTTTGTTACTTTCAAGATCTCGCAGCTACTTGGTAAATACGAACAGGTATGAAGACGATGCAGACAAGCGTCAGCGTGGAGTCAGTGGGAAGTCTGTGGAAGTCGCCAAGGCAGCCAGGAGACAGCAATTGCGATAGCACACATACGCATTCGAAACATTCAAGTGTATCACGGCTGTATGAACGTCATGTGCCATGAGCCCGGATAGCTCAGTCGGTAGAGCATTAGGCTTTTAACCTAAGGGTCCAGGGTTCAAGTCCCTGTTCGGGCGAAGATTTTAAAAATTTCGTGTCTCCTCATCTAATACCGTAGAAAGAGCTATGTAGAAGCGTGCTCTTACGCGGTTTTACCTCAACGTATTGTTTCAAAATGTTAGTATTTGAACGTTTTGAGTAAAGCTACGCCCAGCAGCAGTCGTGGCCGAGTGGTTAAGGCGTCTGACTAGAAATCAGATTCCCTCTGGGAGCGTAGGTTCGAGTCCTACCGACTGCGCATCGTTTTTGTCTAAGGGAATATGGAATAGTTTTAATGGAACACTCAAGCGAGAAACAGGCATTTGTGGAATTCGAAATACCGACGTAGTGCGGCAAGATGTGTGTACTTGTATGCTCGAAAGTGCAAGCACATTTTCGTTTTTGTGTGCTGTCTTCGCTATCTATGGTGGTCTGTTGTTATCATAGCGTTAGATATGTGTGATCAATAATGTGGCGGAGTCGCTACTTAAGAATTTGCTCCTGAGATGCGGTTTAGTTCAATAGGCAGAAACTTGTGGCACATTGTAAAAGCGGCCTCTGCAGGAAGGCGAAGGCGAAGGCGAAGGGGAGTGACGAAGCGCGAGCCCGGATAGCTCAGTCGGTAGAGCATTAGGCTTTTAACCTAAGGGTCCAGGGTTCAAGTCCCTGTCCGGGCGAAAATTTTGAAACTTCTGCAGCGATTTCGTCGAATATCGGTGACAGCACTACTGTAACGATTAGGGTGAGTGTGTAGGTGGCGATGCATTGAGCAAAACGGTAGCAGTTTCATGTGAGAATGGAAAGACTCCTGCAGTGGCAGTCGTGGCCGAGTGGTTAAGGCGTCTGACTCGAAATCAGATTCCCTCTGGGAGCGTAGGTTCGAATCCTACCGGCTGCGTCCGTTTTGTGTAAATATGAGCAGAAATGTTCGCAGATATGTGTAGTATGTAGTAAAATGGGGAAAACGGCTGGAAAGAGGCAACGAAGCAATTTCGAACAAGACGAAAATTGGCGTTCACTTGCGATTATTGACATGGTGACGGCCGTTTCTTAGCTTTTGTTATTGTTTCACCTCGCGAACTAGTGTACAACAGCGCCAGTAGACTAGTGCGGCAGAGCGCCACACTAGGCCACGTGGTGCCTGTCATTTCGTGAAACCGTCGCTGATTTGGGAACGTTGGAAGCCTCTGAAATCGCTAGCAATTGCTGTGGACAAATATCATACAGTTTTTTCTATTAACTTTTACTTAAGAGTGTCAGCACATTTCTCCATGTGCGATTTCCGTCAGAATGCAGCGTTTGTTACTTTCAAGATCTCGCAGCTACTTGGTAAATACGAACAGGTATGAAGACGATGCAGACAAGCGTCAGCGTGGAGTCAGTGGGAAGTCTGTGGAAGTCGCCAAGGCAGCCAGGAGACAGCAATTGCGATAGCACACATACGCATTCGAAACATTCAAGTGTATCACGGCTGTATGAACGTCATGTGCCATGAGCCCGGATAGCTCAGTCGGTAGAGCATTAGGCTTTTAACCTAAGGGTCCAGGGTTCAAGTCCCTGTTCGGGCGAAGATTTTAAAAATTTCGTGTCTCCTCATCTAATACCGTAGAAAGAGCTATGTAGAAGCGTGCTCTTACGCGGTTTTACCTCAACGTATTGTTTCAAAATGTTAGTATTTGAACGTTTTGAGTAAAGCTACGCCCAGCAGCAGTCGTGGCCGAGTGGTTAAGGCGTCTGACTAGAAATCAGATTCCCTCTGGGAGCGTAGGTTCGAGTCCTACCGACTGCGCATCGTTTTTGTCTAAGGGAATATGGAATAGTTTTAATGGAACACTCAAGCGAGAAACAGGCATTTGTGGAATTCGAAATACCGACGTAGTGCGGCAAGATGTGTGTACTTGTATGCTCGAAAGTGCAAGCACATTTTCGTTTTTGTGTGCTGTCTTCGCTATCTATGGTGGTCTGTTGTTATCATAGCGTTAGATATGTGTGATCAATAATGTGGCGGAGTCGCTACTTAAGAATTTGCTCCTGAGATGCGGTTTAGTTCAATAGGCAGAAACTTGTGGCACATTGTAAAAGCGGCCTCTGCAGGAAGGCGAAGGCGAAGGCGAAGGGGAGTGACGAAGCGCGAGCCCGGATAGCTCAGTCGGTAGAGCATTAGGCTTTTAACCTAAGGGTCCAGGGTTCAAGTCCCTGTCCGGGCGAAAATTTTGAAACTTCTGCAGCGATTTCGTCGAATATCGGTGACAGCACTACTGTAACGATTAGGGTGAGTGTGTAGGTGGCGATGCATTGAGCAAAACGGTAGCAGTTTCATGTGAGAATGGAAAGACTCCTGCAGTGGCAGTCGTGGCCGAGTGGTTAAGGCGTCTGACTCGAAATCAGATTCCCTCTGGGAGCGTAGGTTCGAATCCTACTGGCTGCGTCCGTTTTGTGTAAATATGAGCAGAAATGTTCGCAGATATGTGTAGTATGTAGTAAAATGGGGAAAACGGCTGGAAAGAGGCAACGAAGCAATTTCGAACAAGACGAAAATTGGCGTTCACTTGCGATTATTGACATGGTGACGGCCGTTTCTTAGCTTTTGTTATTGTTTCACCTCGCGAACTAGTGTACAACAGCGCCAGTAGACTAGTGCGGCAGAGCGCCACACTAGGCCACGTGGTGCCTGTCATTTCGTGAAACCGTCGCTGATTTGGGAACGTTGGAAGCCTCTGAAATCGCTAGCAATTGCTGTGGACAAATATCATACAGTTTTTTCTATTAACTTTTACTTAAGAGTGTCAGCACATTTCTCCATGTGCGATTTCCGTCAGAATGCAGCGTTTGTTAATTTCAAGATCTCGCAGCTACTTGGTAAATACGAACAGGTATGAAGACGATGCAGACAAGCGTCAGCGTGGCGTCAGTGGGAAGTCTGTGGAAGTCGCCAAGGCAGCCAGGAGACAGCAATTGCGATAGCACACATACGCATTCGAAACATTCAAGTGTATCACGGCTGTATGAACGTCATGTGCCATGAGCCCGGATAGCTCAGTCGGTAGAGCATTAGGCTTTTAACCTAAGGGTCCAGGGTTCAAGTCCCTGTTCGGGCGAAGATTTTAAAAATTTCGTGTCTCCTCATCTAATACCGTAGAAAGAGCTATGTAGAAGCGTGCTCTTACGCGGTTTTACCTCAACGTATTGTTTCAAAATGTTAGTATTTGAACGTTTTGAGTAAAGCTACGCCCAGCAGCAGTCGTGGCCGAGTGGTTAAGGCGTCTGACTAGAAATCAGATTCCCTCTGGGAGCGTAGGTTCGAGTCCTACCGACTGCGCATCGTTTTTGTCTAAGGGAATATGGAATAGTTTTAATGGAACACTCAAGCGAGAAACAGGCATTTGTGGAATTCGAAATACCGACGTAGTGCGGCAAGATGTGTGTACTTGTATGCTCGAAAGTGCAAGCACATTTTCGTTTTTGTGTGCTGTCTTCGCTATCTATGGTGGTCTGTTGTTATCATAGCGTTAGATATGTGTGATCAATAATGTGGCGGAGTCGCTACTTAAGAATTTGCTCCTGAGATGCGGTTTAGTTCAATAGGCAGAAACTTGTGGCACATTGTAAAAGCGGCCTCTGCAGGAAGGCGAAGGCGAAGGCGAAGGGGAGTGACGAAGCGCGAGCCCGGATAGCTCAGTCGGTAGAGCATTAGGCTTTTAACCTAAGGGTCCAGGGTTCAAGTCCCTGTCCGGGCGAAAATTTTGAAACTTCTGCAGCGATTTCGTCGAATATCGGTGACAGCACTACTGTAACGATTAGGGTGAGTGTGTAGGTGGCGATGCATTGAGCAAAACGGTAGCAGTTTCATGTGAGAATGGAAAGACTCCTGCAGTGGCAGTCGTGGCCGAGTGGTTAAGGCGTCTGACTCGAAATCAGATTCCCTCTGGGAGCGTAGGTTCGAATCCTACCGGCTGCGTCCGTTTTGTGTAAATATGAGCAGAAATGTTCGCAGATATGTGTAGTATGTAGTAAAATGGGGAAAACGGCTGGAAAGAGGCAACGAAGCAATTTCGAACAAGACGAAAATTGGCGTTCACTTGCGATTATTGACATGGTGACGGCCGTTTCTTAGCTTTTGTTATTGTTTCACCTCGCGAACTAGTGTACAACAGCGCCAGTAGACTAGTGCGGCAGAGCGCCACACTAGGCCACGTGGTGCCTGTCATTTCGTGAAACCGTCGCTGATTTGGGAACGTTGGAAGCCTCTGAAATCGCTAGCAATTGCTGTGGACAAATATCATACAGTTTTTTCTATTAACTTTTACTTAAGAGTGTCAGCACATTTCTCCATGTGCGATTTCCGTCAGAATGCAGCGTTTGTTACTTTCAAGATCTCGCAGCTACTTGGTAAATACGAACAGGTATGAAGACGATGCAGACAAGCGTCAGCGTGGCGTCAGTGGGAAGTCTGTGGAAGTCGCCAAGGCAGCCAGGAGACAGCAATTGCGATAGCACACATACGCATTCGAAACATTCAAGTGTATCACGGCTGTATGAACGTCATGTGCCATGAGCCCGGATAGCTCAGTCGGTAGAGCATTAGGCTTTTAACCTAAGGGTCCAGGGTTCAAGTCCCTGTTCGGGCGAAGATTTTAAAAATTTCGTGTCTCCTCATCTAATACCGTAGAAAGAGCTATGTAGAAGCGTGCTCTTACGCGGTTTTACCTCAACGTATTGTTTCAAAATGTTAGTATTTGAACGTTTTGAGTAAAGCTACGCCCAGCAGCAGTCGTGGCCGAGTGGTTAAGGCGTCTGACTAGAAATCAGATTCCCTCTGGGAGCGTAGGTTCGAGTCCTACCGACTGCGCATCGTTTTTGTCTAAGGGAATATGGAATAGTTTTAATGGAACACTCAAGCGAGAAACAGGCATTTGTGGAATTCGAAATACCGACGTAGTGCGGCAAGATGTGTGTACTAGTATGCTCGAAAGTGCAAGCACATTTTCGTTTTTGTGTGCTGTCTTCGCTATCTATGGTGGTCTGTTGTTATCATAGCGTTAGATATGTGTGATCAATAATGTGGCGGAGTCGCTACTTAAGAATTTGCTCCTGAGATGCGGTTTAGTTCAATAGGCAGAAACTTGTGGCACATTGTAAAAGCGGCCTCTGCAGGAAGGCGAAGGCGAAGGCGAAGGGGAGTGACGAAGCGCGAGCCCGGATAGCTCAGTCGGTAGAGCATTAGGCTTTTAACCTAAGGGTCCAGGGTTCAAGTCCCTGTCCGGGCGAAAATTTTGAAACTTCTGCAGCGATTTCGTCGAATATCGGTGACAGCACTACTGTAACGATTAGGGTGAGTGTGTAGGTGGCGATGCATTGAGCAAAACGGTAGCAGTTTCATGTGAGAATGGAAAGACTCCTGCAGTGGCAGTCGTGGCCGAGTGGTTAAGGCGTCTGACTCGAAATCAGATTCCCTCTGGGAGCGTAGGTTCGAATCCTACCGGCTGCGTCCGTTTTGTGTAAATATGAGCAGAAATGTTCGCAGATATGTGTAGTATGTAGTAAAATGGGGAAAACGGCTGGAAAGAGGCAACGAAGCAATTTCGAACAAGACGAAAATTGGCGTTCACTTGCGATTATTGACATGGTGACGGCCGTTTCTTAGCTTTTGTTATTGTTTCACCTCGCGAACTAGTGTACAACAGCGCCAGTAGACTAGTGCGGCAGAGCGCCACACTAGGCCACGTGGTGCCTGTCATTTCGTGAAACCGTCGCTGATTTGGGAACGTTGGAAGCCTCTGAAATCGCTAGCAATTGCTGTGGACAAATATCATACAGTTTTTTCTATTAACTTTTACTTAAGAGTGTCAGCACATTTCTCCATGTGCGATTTCCGTCAGAATGCAGCGTTTGTTACTTTCAAGATCTCGCAGCTACTTGGTAAATACGAACAGGTATGAAGACGATGCAGACAAGCGTCAGCGTGGAGTCAGTGGGAAGTCTGTGGAAGTCGCCAAGGCAGCCAGGAGACAGCAATTGCGATAGCACACATACGCATTCGAAACATTCAAGTGTATCACGGCTGTATGAACGTCATGTGCCATGAGCCCGGATAGCTCAGTCGGTAGAGCATTAGGCTTTTAACCTAAGGGTCCAGGGTTCAAGTCCCTGTTCGGGCGAAGATTTTAAAAATTTCGTGTCTCCTCATCTAATACCGTAGAAAGAGCTATGTAGAAGCGTGCTCTTACGCGGTTTTACCTCAACGTATTGTTTCAAAATGTTAGTATTTGAACGTTTTGAGTAAAGCTACGCCCAGCAGCAGTCGTGGCCGAGTGGTTAAGGCGTCTGACTAGAAATCAGATTCCCTCTGGGAGCGTAGGTTCGAGTCCTACCGACTGCGCATCGTTTTTGTCTAAGGGAATATGGAATAGTTTTAATGGAACACTCAAGCGAGAAACAGGCATTTGTGGAATTCGAAATACCGACGTAGTGCGGCAAGATGTGTGTACTTGTATGCTCGAAAGTGCAAGCACATTTTCGTTTTTGTGTGCTGTCTTCGCTATCTATGGTGGTCTGTTGTTATCATAGCGTTAGATATGTGTGATCAATAATGTGGCGGAGTCGCTACTTAAGAATTTGCTCCTGAGATGCGGTTTAGTTCAATAGGCAGAAACTTGTGGCACATTGTAAAAGCGGCCTCTGCAGGAAGGCGAAGGCGAAGGCGAAGGGGAGTGACGAAGCGCGAGCCCGGATAGCTCAGTCGGTAGAGCATTAGGCTTTTAACCTAAGGGTCCAGGGTTCAAGTCCCTGTCCGGGCGAAAATTTTGAAACTTCTGCAGCGATTTCGTCGAATATCGGTGACAGCACTACTGTAACGATTAGGGTGAGTGTGTAGGTGGCGATGCATTGAGCAAAACGGTAGCAGTTTCATGTGAGAATGGAAAGACTCCTGCAGTGGCAGTCGTGGCCGAGTGGTTAAGGCGTCTGACTCGAAATCAGATTCCCTCTGGGAGCGTAGGTTCGAATCCTACCGGCTGCGTCCGTTTTGTGTAAATATGAGCAGAAATGTTCGCAGATATGTGTAGTATGTAGTAAAATGGGGAAAACGGCTGGAAAGAGGCAACGAAGCAATTTCGAACAAGACGAAAATTGGCGTTCACTTGCGATTATTGACATGGTGACGGCCGTTTCTTAGCTTTTGTTATTGTTTCACCTCGCGAACTAGTGTACAACAGCGCCAGTAGACTAGTGCGGCAGAGCGCCACACTAGGCCACGTGGTGCCTGTCATTTCGTGAAACCGTCGCTGATTTGGGAACGTTGGAAGCCTCTGAAATCGCTAGCAATTGCTGTGGACAAATATCATACAGTTTTTTCTATTAACTTTTACTTAAGAGTGTCAGCACATTTCTCCATGTGCGATTTCCGTCAGAATGCAGCGTTTGTTACTTTCAAGATCTCGCAGCTACTTGGTAAATACGAACAGGTATGAAGACGATGCAGACAAGCGTCAGCGTGGAGTCAGTGGGAAGTCTGTGGAAGTCGCCAAGGCAGCCAGGAGACAGCAATTGCGATAGCACACATACGCATTCGAAACATTCAAGTGTATCACGGCTGTATGAACGTCATGTGCCATGAGCCCGGATAGCTCAGTCGGTAGAGCATTAGGCTTTTAACCTAAGGGTCCAGGGTTCAAGTCCCTGTTCGGGCGAAGATTTTAAAAATTTCGTGTCTCCTCATCTAATACCGTAGAAAGAGCTATGTAGAAGCGTGCTCTTACGCGGTTTTACCTCAACGTATTGTTTCAAAATGTTAGTATTTGAACGTTTTGAGTAAAGCTACGCCCAGCAGCAGTCGTGGCCGAGTGGTTAAGGCGTCTGACTAGAAATCAGATTCCCTCTGGGAGCGTAGGTTCGAGTCCTACCGACTGCGCATCGTTTTTGTCTAAGGGAATATGGAATAGTTTTAATGGAACACTCAAGCGAGAAACAGGCATTTGTGGAATTCGAAATACCGACGTAGTGCGGCAAGATGTGTGTACTTGTATGCTCGAAAGTGCAAGCACATTTTCGTTTTTGTGTGCTGTCTTCGCTATCTATGGTGGTCTGTTGTTATCATAGCGTTAGATATGTGTGATCAATAATGTGGCGGAGTCGCTACTTAAGAATTTGCTCCTGAGATGCGGTTTAGTTCAATAGGCAGAAACTTGTGGCACATTGTAAAAGCGGCCTCTGCAGGAAGGCGAAGGCGAAGGCGAAGGGGAGTGACGAAGCGCGAGCCCGGATAGCTCAGTCGGTAGAGCATTAGGCTTTTAACCTAAGGGTCCAGGGTTCAAGTCCCTGTCCGGGCGAAAATTTTGAAACTTCTGCAGCGATTTCGTCGAATATCGGTGACAGCACTACTGTAACGATTAGGGTGAGTGTGTAGGTGGCGATGCATTGAGCAAAACGGTAGCAGTTTCATGTGAGAATGGAAAGACTCCTGCAGTGGCAGTCGTGGCCGAGTGGTTAAGGCGTCTGACTCGAAATCAGATTCCCTCTGGGAGCGTAGGTTCGAATCCTACCGGCTGCGTCCGTTTTGTGTAAATATGAGCAGAAATGTTCGCAGATATGTGTAGTATGTAGTAAAATGGGGAAAACGGCTGGAAAGAGGCAACGAAGCAATTTCGAACAAGACGAAAATTGGCGTTCACTTGCGATTATTGACATGGTGACGGCCGTTTCTTAGCTTTTGTTATTGTTTCACCTCGCGAACTAGTGTACAACAGCGCCAGTAGACTAGTGCGGCAGAGCGCCACACTAGGCCACGTGGTGCCTGTCATTTCGTGAAACCGTCGCTGATTTGGGAACGTTGGAAGCCTCTGAAATCGCTAGCAATTGCTGTGGACAAATATCATACAGTTTTTTCTATTAACTTTTACTTAAGAGTGTCAGCACATTTCTCCATGTGCGATTTCCGTCAGAATGCAGCGTTTGTTACTTTCAAGATCTCGCAGCTACTTGGTAAATACGAACAGGTATGAAGACGATGCAGACAAGCGTCAGCGTGGCGTCAGTGGGAAGTCTGTGGAAGTCGCCAAGGCAGCCAGGAGACAGCAATTGCGATAGCACACATACGCATTCGAAACATTCAAGTGTATCACGGCTGTATGAACGTCATGTGCCATGAGCCCGGATAGCTCAGTCGGTAGAGCATTAGGCTTTTAACCTAAGGGTCCAGGGTTCAAGTCCCTGTTCGGGCGAAGATTTTAAAAATTTCGTGTCTCCTCATCTAATACCGTAGAAAGAGCTATGTAGAAGCGTGCTCTTACGCGGTTTTACCTCAACGTATTGTTTCAAAATGTTAGTATTTGAACGTTTTGAGTAAAGCTACGCCCAGCAGCAGTCGTGGCCGAGTGGTTAAGGCGTCTGACTAGAAATCAGATTCCCTCTGGGAGCGTAGGTTCGAGTCCTACCGACTGCGCATCGTTTTTGTCTAAGGGAATATGGAATAGTTTTAATGGAACACTCAAGCGAGAAACAGGCATTTGTGGAATTCGAAATACCGACGTAGTGCGGCAAGATGTGTGTACTTGTATGCTCGAAAGTGCAAGCACATTTTCGTTTTTGTGTGCTGTCTTCGCTATCTATGGTGGTCTGTTGTTATCATAGCGTTAGATATGTGTGATCAATAATGTGGCGGAGTCGCTACTTAAGAATTTGCTCCTGAGATGCGGTTTAGTTCAATAGGCAGAAACTTGTGGCACATTGTAAAAGCGGCCTCTGCAGGAAGGCGAAGGCGAAGGCGAAGGGGAGTGACGAAGCGCGAGCCCGGATAGCTCAGTCGGTAGAGCATTAGGCTTTTAACCTAAGGGTCCAGGGTTCAAGTCCCTGTCCGGGCGAAAATTTTGAAACTTCTGCAGCGATTTCGTCGAATATCGGTGACAGCACTACTGTAACGATTAGGGTGAGTGTGTAGGTGGCGATGCATTGAGCAAAACGGTAGCAGTTTCATGTGAGAATGGAAAGACTCCTGCAGTGGCAGTCGTGGCCGAGTGGTTAAGGCGTCTGACTCGAAATCAGATTCCCTCTGGGAGCGTAGGTTCGAATCCTACCGGCTGCGTCCGTTTTGTGTAAATATGAGCAGAAATGTTCGCAGATATGTGTAGTATGTAGTAAAATGGGGAAAACGGCTGGAAAGAGGCAACGAAGCAATTTCGAACAAGACGAAAATTGGCGTTCACTTGCGATTATTGACATGGTGACGGCCGTTTCTTAGCTTTTGTTATTGTTTCACCTCGCGAACTAGTGTACAACAGCGCCAGTAGACTAGTGCGGCAGAGCGCCACACTAGGCCACGTGGTGCCTGTCATTTCGTGAAACCGTCGCTGATTTGGGAACGTTGGAAGCCTCTGAAATCGCTAGCAATTGCTGTGGACAAATATCATACAGTTTTTTCTATTAACTTTTACTTAAGAGTGTCAGCACATTTCTCCATGTGCGATTTCCGTCAGAATGCAGCGTTTGTTACTTTCAAGATCTCGCAGCTACTTGGTAAATACGAACAGGTATGAAGACGATGCAGACAAGCGTCAGCGTGGAGTCAGTGGGAAGTCTGTGGAAGTCGCCAAGGCAGCCAGGAGACAGCAATTGCGATAGCACACATACGCATTCGAAACATTCAAGTGTATCACGGCTGTATGAACGTCATGTGCCATGAGCACGGATAGCTCAGTCGGTAGAGCATTAGGCTTTTAACCTAAGGGTCCAGGGTTCAAGTCCCTGTTCGGGCGAAGATTTTAAAAATTTCGTGTCTCCTCATCTAATACCGTAGAAAGAGCTATGTAGAAGCGTGCTCTTACGCGGTTTTACCTCAACGTATTGTTTCAAAATGTTAGTATTTGAACGTTTTGAGTAAAGCTACGCCCAGCAGCAGTCGTGGCCGAGTGGTTAAGGCGTCTGACTAGAAATCAGATTCCCTCTGGGAGCGTAGGTTCGAGTCCTACCGACTGCGCATCGTTTTTGTCTAAGGGAATATGGAATAGTTTTAATGGAACACTCAAGCGAGAAACAGGCATTTGTGGAATTCGAAATACCGACGTAGTGCGGCAAGATGTGTGTACTTGTATGCTCGAAAGTGCAAGCACATTTTCGTTTTTGTGTGCTGTCTTCGCTATCTATGGTGGTCTGTTGTTATCATAGCGTTAGATATGTGTGATCAATAATGTGGCGGAGTCGCTACTTAAGAATTTGCTCCTGAGATGCGGTTTAGTTCAATAGGCAGAAACTTGTGGCACATTGTAAAAGCGGCCTCTGCAGGAAGGCGAAGGCGAAGGCGAAGGGGAGTGACGAAGCGCGAGCCCGGATAGCTCAGTCGGTAGAGCATTAGGCTTTTAACCTAAGGGTCCAGGGTTCAAGTCCCTGTCCGGGCGAAAATTTTGAAACTTCTGCAGCGATTTCGTCGAATATCGGTGACAGCACTACTGTAACGATTAGGGTGAGTGTGTAGGTGGCGATGCATTGAGCAAAACGGTAGCAGTTTCATGTGAGAATGGAAAGACTCCTGCAGTGGCAGTCGTGGCCGAGTGGTTAAGGCGTCTGACTCGAAATCAGATTCCCTCTGGGAGCGTAGGTTCGAATCCTACCGGCTGCGTCCGTTTTGTGTAAATATGAGCAGAAATGTTCGCAGATATGTGTAGTATGTAGTAAAATGGGGAAAACGGCTGGAAAGAGGCAACGAAGCAATTTCGAACAAGACGAAAATTGGCGTTCACTTGCGATTATTGACATGGTGACGGCCGTTTCTTAGCTTTTGTTATTGTTTCACCTCGCGAACTAGTGTACAACAGCGCCAGTAGAATAGTGCGGCAGAGCGCCACACTAGGCCACGTGGTGCCTGTCATTTCGTGAAACCGTCGCTGATTTGGGAACGTTGGAAGCCTCTGAAATCGCTAGCAATTGCTGTGGACAAATATCATACAGTTTTTTCTATTAACTTTTACTTAAGAGTGTCAGCACATTTCTCCATGTGCGATTTCCGTCAGAATGCAGCGTTTGTTACTTTCAAGATCTCGCAGCTACTTGGTAAATACGAACAGGTATGAAGACGATGCAGACAAGCGTCAGCGTGGCGTCAGTGGGAAGTCTGTGGAAGTCGCCAAGGCAGCCAGGAGACAGCAATTGCGATAGCACACATACGCATTCGAAACATTCAAGTGTATCACGGCTGTATGAACGTCATGTGCCATGAGCCCGGATAGCTCAGTCGGTAGAGCATTAGGCTTTTAACCTAAGGGTCCAGGGTTCAAGTCCCTGTTCGGGCGAAGATTTTAAAAATTTCGTGTCTCCTCATCTAATACCGTAGAAAGAGCTATGTAGAAGCGTGCTCTTACGCGGTTTTACCTCAACGTATTGTTTCAAAATGTTAGTATTTGAACGTTTTGAGTAAAGCTACGCCCAGCAGCAGTCGTGGCCGAGTGGTTAAGGCGTCTGACTAGAAATCAGATTCCCTCTGGGAGCGTAGGTTCGAGTCCTACCGACTGCGCATCGTTTTTGTCTAAGGGAATATGGAATAGTTTTAATGGAACACTCAAGCGAGAAACAGGCATTTGTGGAATTCGAAATACCGACGTAGTGCGGCAAGATGTGTGTACTTGTATGCTCGAAAGTGCAAGCACATTTTCGTTTTTGTGTGCTGTCTTCGCTATCTATGGTGGTCTGTTGTTATCATAGCGTTAGATATGTGTGATCAATAATGTGGCGGAGTCGCTACTTAAGAATTTGCTCCTGAGATGCGGTTTAGTTCAATAGGCAGAAACTTGTGGCACATTGTAAAAGCGGCCTCTGCAGGAAGGCGAAGGCGAAGGCGAAGGGGAGTGACGAAGCGCGAGCCCGGATAGCTCAGTCGGTAGAGCATTAGGCTTTTAACCTAAGGGTCCAGGGTTCAAGTCCCTGTCCGGGCGAAAATTTTGAAACTTCTGCAGCGATTTCGTCGAATATCGGTGACAGCACTACTGTAACGATTAGGGTGAGTGTGTAGGTGGCGATGCATTGAGCAAAACGGTAGCAGTTTCATGTGAGAATGGAAAGACTCCTGCAGTGGCAGTCGTGGCCGAGTGGTTAAGGCGTCTGACTCGAAATCAGATTCCCTCTGGGAGCGTAGGTTCGAATCCTACCGGCTGCGTCCGTTTTGTGTAAATATGAGCAGAAATGTTCGCAGATATGTGTAGTATGTAGTAAAATGGGGAAAACGGCTGGAAAGAGGCAACGAAGCAATTTCGAACAAGACGAAAATTGGCGTTCACTTGCGATTATTGACATGGTGACGGCCGTTTCTTAGCTTTTGTTATTGTTTCACCTCGCGAACTAGTGTACAACAGCGCCAGTAGACTAGTGCGGCAGAGCGCCACACTAGGCCACGTGGTGCCTGTCATTTCGTGAAACCGTCGCTGATTTGGGAACGTTGGAAGCCTCTGAAATCGCTAGCAATTGCTGTGGACAAATATCATACAGTTTTTTCTATTAACTTTTACTTAAGAGTGTCAGCACATTTCTCCATGTGCGATTTCCGTCAGAATGCAGCGTTTGTTACTTTCAAGATCTCGCAGCTACTTGGTAAATACGAACAGGTATGAAGACGATGCAGACAAGCGTCAGCGTGGAGTCAGTGGGAAGTCTGTGGAAGTCGCCAAGGCAGCCAGGAGACAGCAATTGCGATAGCACACATACGCATTCGAAACATTCAAGTGTATCACGGCTGTATGAACGTCATGTGCCATGAGCCCGGATAGCTCAGTCGGTAGAGCATTAGGCTTTTAACCTAAGGGTCCAGGGTTCAAGTCCCTGTTCGGGCGAAGATTTTAAAAATTTCGTGTCTCCTCATCTAATACCGTAGAAAGAGCTATGTAGAAGCGTGCTCTTACGCGGTTTTACCTCAACGTATTGTTTCAAAATGTTAGTATTTGAACGTTTTGAGTAAAGCTACGCCCAGCAGCAGTCGTGGCCGAGTGGTTAAGGCGTCTGACTAGAAATCAGATTCCCTCTGGGAGCGTAGGTTCGAGTCCTACCGACTGCGCATCGTTTTTGTCTAAGGGAATATGGAATAGTTTTAATGGAACACTCAAGCGAGAAACAGGCATTTGTGGAATTCGAAATACCGACGTAGTGCGGCAAGATGTGTGTACTTGTATGCTCGAAAGTGCAAGCACATTTTCGTTTTTGTGTGCTGTCTTCGCTATCTATGGTGGTCTGTTGTTATCATAGCGTTAGATATGTGTGATCAATAATGTGGCGGAGTCGCTACTTAAGAATTTGCTCCTGAGATGCGGTTTAGTTCAATAGGCAGAAACTTGTGGCACATTGTAAAAGCGGCCTCTGCAGGAAGGCGAAGGCGAAGGCGAAGGGGAGTGACGAAGCGCGAGCCCGGATAGCTCAGTCGGTAGAGCATTAGGCTTTTAACCTAAGGGTCCAGGGTTCAAGTCCCTGTCCGGGCGAAAATTTTGAAACTTCTGCAGCGATTTCGTCGAATATCGGTGACAGCACTACTGTAACGATTAGGGTGAGTGTGTAGGTGGCGATGCATTGAGCAAAACGGTAGCAGTTTCATGTGAGAATGGAAAGACTCCTGCAGTGGCAGTCGTGGCCGAGTGGTTAAGGCGTCTGACTCGAAATCAGATTCCCTCTGGGAGCGTAGGTTCGAATCCTACCGGCTGCGTCCGTTTTGTGTAAATATGAGCAGAAATGTTCGCAGATATGTGTAGTATGTAGTAAAATGGGGAAAACGGCTGGAAAGAGGCAACGAAGCAATTTCGAACAAGACGAAAATTGGCGTTCACTTGCGATTATTGACATGGTGACGGCCGTTTCTTAGCTTTTGTTATTGTTTCACCTCGCGAACTAGTGTACAACAGCGCCAGTAGACTAGTGCGGCAGAGCGCCACACTAGGCCACGTGGTGCCTGTCATTTCGTGAAACCGTCGCTGATTTGGGAACGTTGGAAGCCTCTGAAATCGCTAGCAATTGCTGTGGACAAATATCATACAGTTTTTTCTATTAACTTTTACTTAAGAGTGTCAGCACATTTCTCCATGTGCGATTTCCGTCAGAATGCAGCGTTTGTTAATTTCAAGATCTCGCAGCTACTTGGTAAATACGAACAGGTATGAAGACGATGCAGACAAGCGTCAGCGTGGCGTCAGTGGGAAGTCTGTGGAAGTCGCCAAGGCAGCCAGGAGACAGCAATTGCGATAGCACACATACGCATTCGAAACATTCAAGTGTATCACGGCTGTATGAACGTCATGTGCCATGAGCCCGGATAGCTCAGTCGGTAGAGCATTAGGCTTTTAACCTAAGGGTCCAGGGTTCAAGTCCCTGTTCGGGCGAAGATTTTAAAAATTTCGTGTCTCCTCATCTAATACCGTAGAAAGAGCTATGTAGAAGCGTGCTCTTACGCGGTTTTACCTCAACGTATTGTTTCAAAATGTTAGTATTTGAACGTTTTGAGTAAAGCTACGCCCAGCAGCAGTCGTGGCCGAGTGGTTAAGGCGTCTGACTAGAAATCAGATTCCCTCTGGGAGCGTAGGTTCGAGTCCTACCGACTGCGCATCGTTTTTGTCTAAGGGAATATGGAATAGTTTTAATGGAACACTCAAGCGAGAAACAGGCATTTGTGGAATTCGAAATACCGACGTAGTGCGGCAAGATGTGTGTACTTGTATGCTCGAAAGTGCAAGCACATTTTCGTTTTTGTGTGCTGTCTTCGCTATCTATGGTGGTCTGTTGTTATCATAGCGTTAGATATGTGTGATCAATAATGTGGCGGAGTCGCTACTTAAGAATTTGCTCCTGAGATGCGGTTTAGTTCAATAGGCAGAAACTTGTGGCACATTGTAAAAGCGGCCTCTGCAGGAAGGCGAAGGCGAAGGCGAAGGGGAGTGACGAAGCGCGAGCCCGGATAGCTCAGTCGGTAGAGCATTAGGCTTTTAACCTAAGGGTCCAGGGTTCAAGTCCCTGTCCGGGCGAAAATTTTGAAACTTCTGCAGCGATTTCGTCGAATATCGGTGACAGCACTACTGTAACGATTAGGGTGAGTGTGTAGCTGGCGATGCATTGAGCAAAACGGTAGCAGTTTCATGTGAGAATGGAAAGACTCCTGCAGTGGCAGTCGTGGCCGAGTGGTTAAGGCGTCTGACTCGAAATCAGATTCCCTCTGGGAGCGTAGGTTCGAATCCTACCGGCTGCGTCCGTTTTGTGTAAATATGAGCAGAAATGTTCGCAGATATGTGTAGTATGTAGTAAAATGGGGAAAACGGCTGGAAAGAGGCAACGAAGCAATTTCGAACAAGACGAAAATTGGCGCTCACTTGCGATTATTGACATGGTGACGGCCGTTTCTTAGCTTTTGTTATTGTTTCACCTCGCGAACTAGTGTACAACAGCGCCAGTAGACTAGTGCGGCAGAGCGCCACACTAGGCCACGTGGTGCCTGTCATTTCGTGAAACCGTCGCTGATTTGGGAACGTTGGAAGCCTCTGAAATCGCTAGCAATTGCTGTGGACAAATATCATACAGTTTTTTCTATTAACTTTTACTTAAGAGTGTCAGCACATTTCTCCATGTGCGATTTCCGTCAGAATGCAGCGTTTGTTACTTTCAAGATCTCGCAGCTACTTGGTAAATACGAACAGGTATGAAGACGATGCAGACAAGCGTCAGCGTGGAGTCAGTGGGAAGTCTGTGGAAGTCGCCAAGGCAGCCAGGAGACAGCAATTGCGATAGCACACATACGCATTCGAAACATTCAAGTGTATCACGGCTGTATGAACGTCATGTGCCATGAGCCCGGATAGCTCAGTCGGTAGAGCATTAGGCTTTTAACCTAAGGGTCCAGGGTTCAAGTCCCTGTTCGGGCGAAGATTTTAAAAATTTCGTGTCTCCTCATCTAATACCGTAGAAAGAGCTATGTAGAAGCGTGCTCTTACGCGGTTTTACCTCAACGTATTGTTTCAAAATGTTAGTATTTGAACGTTTTGAGTAAAGCTACGCCCAGCAGCAGTCGTGGCCGAGTGGTTAAGGCGTCTGACTAGAAATCAGATTCCCTCTGGGAGCGTAGGTTCGAGTCCTACCGACTGCGCATCGTTTTTGTCTAAGGGAATATGGAATAGTTTTAATGGAACACTCAAGCGAGAAACAGGCATTTGTGGAATTCGAAATACCGACGTAGTGCGGCAAGATGTGTGTACTTGTATGCTCGAAAGTGCAAGCACATTTTCGTTTTTGTGTGCTGTCTTCGCTATCTATGGTGGTCTGTTGTTATCATAGCGTTAGATATGTGTGATCAATAATGTGGCGGAGTCGCTACTTAAGAATTTGCTCCTGAGATGCGGTTTAGTTCAATAGGCAGAAACTTGTGGCACATTGTAAAAGCGGCCTCTGCAGGAAGGCGAAGGCGAAGGCGAAGGGGAGTGACGAAGCGCGAGCCCGGATAGCTCAGTCGGTAGAGCATTAGGCTTTTAACCTAAGGGTCCAGGGTTCAAGTCCCTGTCCGGGCGAAAATTTTGAAACTTCTGCAGCGATTTCGTCGAATATCGGTGACAGCACTACTGTAACGATTAGGGTGAGTGTGTAGGTGGCGATGCATTGAGCAAAACGGTAGCAGTTTCATGTGAGAATGGAAAGACTCCTGCAGTGGCAGTCGTGGCCGAGTGGTTAAGGCGTCTGACTCGAAATCAGATTCCCTCTGGGAGCGTAGGTTCGAATCCTACCGGCTGCGTCCGTTTTGTGTAAATATGAGCAGAAATGTTCGCAGATATGTGTAGTATGTAGTAAAATGGGGAAAACGGCTGGAAAGAGGCAACGAAGCAATTTCGAACAAGACGAAAATTGGCGTTCACTTGCGATTATTGACATGGTGACGGCCGTTTCTTAGCTTTTGTTATTGTTTCACCTCGCGAACTAGTGTACAACAGCGCCAGTAGACTAGTGCGGCAGAGCGCCACACTAGGCCACGTGGTGCCTGTCATTTCGTGAAACCGTCGCTGATTTGGGAACGTTGGAAGCCTCTGAAATCGCTAGCAATTGCTGTGGACAAATATCATACAGTTTTTTCTATTAACTTTTACTTAAGAGTGTCAGCACATTTCTCCATGTGCGATTTCCGTCAGAATGCAGCGTTTGTTACTTTCAAGATCTCGCAGCTACTTGGTAAATACGAACAGGTATGAAGACGATGCAGACAAGCGTCAGCGTGGAGTCAGTGGGAAGTCTGTGGAAGTCGCCAAGGCAGCCAGGAGACAGCAATTGCGATAGCACACATACGCATTCGAAACATTCAAGTGTATCACGGCTGTATGAACGTCATGTGCCATGAGCCCGGATAGCTCAGTCGGTAGAGCATTAGGCTTTTAACCTAAGGGTCCAGGGTTCAAGTCCCTGTTCGGGCGAAGATTTTAAAAATTTCGTGTCTCCTCATCTAATACCGTAGAAAGAGCTATGTAGAAGCGTGCTCTTACGCGGTTTTACCTCAACGTATTGTTTCAAAATGTTAGTATTTGAACGTTTTGAGTAAAGCTACGCCCAGCAGCAGTCGTGGCCGAGTGGTTAAGGCGTCTGACTAGAAATCAGATTCCCTCTGGGAGCGTAGGTTCGAGTCCTACCGACTGCGCATCGTTTTTGTCTAAGGGAATATGGAATAGTTTTAATGGAACACTCAAGCGAGAAACAGGCATTTGTGGAATTCGAAATACCGACGTAGTGCGGCAAGATGTGTGTACTTGTATGCTCGAAAGTGCAAGCACATTTTCGTTTTTGTGTGCTGTCTTCGCTATCTATGGTGGTCTGTTGTTATCATAGCGTTAGATATGTGTGATCAATAATGTGGCGGAGTCGCTACTTAAGAATTTGCTCCTGAGATGCGGTTTAGTTCAATAGGCAGAAACTTGTGGCACATTGTAAAAGCGGCCTCTGCAGGAAGGCGAAGGCGAAGGCGAAGGGGAGTGACGAAGCGCGAGCCCGGATAGCTCAGTCGGTAGAGCATTAGGCTTTTAACCTAAGGGTCCAGGGTTCAAGTCCCTGTCCGGGCGAAAATTTTGAAACTTCTGCAGCGATTTCGTCGAATATCGGTGACAGCACTACTGTAACGATTAGGGTGAGTGTGTAGGTGGCGATGCATTGAGCAAAACGGTAGCAGTTTCATGTGAGAATGGAAAGACTCCTGCAGTGGCAGTCGTGGCCGAGTGGTTAAGGCGTCTGACTCGAAATCAGATTCCCTCTGGGAGCGTAGGTTCGAATCCTACCGGCTGCGTCCGTTTTGTGTAAATATGAGCAGAAATGTTCGCAGATATGTGTAGTATGTAGTAAAATGGGGAAAACGGCTGGAAAGAGGCAACGAAGCAATTTCGAACAAGACGAAAATTGGCGTTCACTTGCGATTATTGACATGGTGACGGCCGTTTCTTAGCTTTTGTTATTGTTTCACCTCGCGAACTAGTGTACAACAGCGCCAGTAGACTAGTGCGGCAGAGCGCCACACTAGGCCACGTGGTGCCTGTCATTTCGTGAAACCGTCGCTGATTTGGGAACGTTGGAAGCCTCTGAAATCGCTAGCAATTGCTGTGGACAAATATCATACAGTTTTTTCTATTAACTTTTACTTAAGAGTGTCAGCACATTTCTCCATGTGCGATTTCCGTCAGAATGCAGCGTTTGTTACTTTCAAGATCTCGCAGCTACTTGGTAAATACGAACAGGTATGAAGACGATGCAGACAAGCGTCAGCGTGGAGTCAGTGGGAAGTCTGTGGAAGTCGCCAAGGCAGCCAGGAGACAGCAATTGCGATAGCACACATACGCATTCGAAACATTCAAGTGTATCACGGCTGTATGAACGTCATGTGCCATGAGCCCGGATAGCTCAGTCGGTAGAGCATTAGGCTTTTAACCTAAGGGTCCAGGGTTCAAGTCCCTGTTCGGGCGAAGATTTTAAAAATTTCGTGTCTCCTCATCTAATACCGTAGAAAGAGCTATGTAGAAGCGTGCTCTTACGCGGTTTTACCTCAACGTATTGTTTCAAAATGTTAGTATTTGAACGTTTTGAGTAAAGCTACGCCCAGCAGCAGTCGTGGCCGAGTGGTTAAGGCGTCTGACTAGAAATCAGATTCCCTCTGGGAGCGTAGGTTCGAGTCCTACCGACTGCGCATCGTTTTTGTCTAAGGGAATATGGAATAGTTTTAATGGAACACTCAAGCGAGAAACAGGCATTTGTGGAATTCGAAATACCGACGTAGTGCGGCAAGATGTGTGTACTTGTATGCTCGAAAGTGCAAGCACATTTTCGTTTTTGTGTGCTGTCTTCGCTATCTATGGTGGTCTGTTGTTATCATAGCGTTAGATATGTGTGATCAATAATGTGGCGGAGTCGCTACTTAAGAATTTGCTCCTGAGATGCGGTTTAGTTCAATAGGCAGAAACTTGTGGCACATTGTAAAAGCGGCCTCTGCAGGAAGGCGAAGGCGAAGGCGAAGGGGAGTGACGAAGCGCGAGCCCGGATAGCTCAGTCGGTAGAGCATTAGGCTTTTAACCTAAGGGTCCAGGGTTCAAGTCCCTGTCCGGGCGAAAATTTTGAAACTTCTGCAGCGATTTCGTCGAATATCGGTGACAGCACTACTGTAACGATTAGGGTGAGTGTGTAGGTGGCGATGCATTGAGCAAAACGGTAGCAGTTTCATGTGAGAATGGAAAGACTCCTGCAGTGGCAGTCGTGGCCGAGTGGTTAAGGCGTCTGACTCGAAATCAGATTCCCTCTGGGAGCGTAGGTTCGAATCCTACCGGCTGCGTCCGTTTTGTGTAAATATGAGCAGAAATGTTCGCAGATATGTGTAGTATGTAGTAAAATGGGGAAAACGGCTGGAAAGAGGCAACGAAGCAATTTCGAACAAGACGAAAATTGGCGTTCACTTGCGATTATTGACATGGTGACGGCCGTTTCTTAGCTTTTGTTATTGTTTCACCTCGCGAACTAGTGTACAACAGCGCCAGTAGAATAGTGCGGCAGAGCGCCACACTAGGCCACGTGGTGCCTGTCATTTCGTGAAACCGTCGCTGATTTGGGAACGTTGGAAGCCTCTGAAATCGCTAGCAATTGCTGTGGACAAATATCATACAGTTTTTTCTATTAACTTTTACTTAAGAGTGTCAGCACATTTCTCCATGTGCGATTTCCGTCAGAATGCAGCGTTTGTTACTTTCAAGATCTCGCAGCTACTTGGTAAATACGAACAGGTATGAAGACGATGCAGACAAGCGTCAGCGTGGCGTCAGTGGGAAGTCTGTGGAAGTCGCCAAGGCAGCCAGGAGACAGCAATTGCGATAGCACACATACGCATTCGAAACATTCAAGTGTATCACGGCTGTATGAACGTCATGTGCCATGAGCCCGGATAGCTCAGTCGGTAGAGCATTAGGCTTTTAACCTAAGGGTCCAGGGTTCAAGTCCCTGTTCGGGCGAAGATTTTAAAAATTTCGTGTCTCCTCATCTAATACCGTAGAAAGAGCTATGTAGAAGCGTGCTCTTACGCGGTTTTACCTCAACGTATTGTTTCAAAATGTTAGTATTTGAACGTTTTGAGTAAAGCTACGCCCAGCAGCAGTCGTGGCCGAGTGGTTAAGGCGTCTGACTAGAAATCAGATTCCCTCTGGGAGCGTAGGTTCGAGTCCTACCGACTGCGCATCGTTTTTGTCTAAGGGAATATGGAATAGTTTTAATGGAACACTCAAGCGAGAAACAGGCATTTGTGGAATTCGAAATACCGACGTAGTGCGGCAAGATGTGTGTACTTGTATGCTCGAAAGTGCAAGCACATTTTCGTTTTTGTGTGCTGTCTTCGCTATCTATGGTGGTCTGTTGTTATCATAGCGTTAGATATGTGTGATCAATAATGTGGCGGAGTCGCTACTTAAGAATTTGCTCCTGAGATGCGGTTTAGTTCAATAGGCAGAAACTTGTGGCACATTGTAAAAGCGGCCTCTGCAGGAAGGCGAAGGCGAAGGCGAAGGGGAGTGACGAAGCGCGAGCCCGGATAGCTCAGTCGGTAGAGCATTAGGCTTTTAACCTAAGGGTCCAGGGTTCAAGTCCCTGTCCGGGCGAAAATTTTGAAACTTCTGCAGCGATTTCGTCGAATATCGGTGACAGCACTACTGTAACGATTAGGGTGAGTGTGTAGGTGGCGATGCATTGAGCAAAACGGTAGCAGTTTCATGTGAGAATGGAAAGACTCCTGCAGTGGCAGTCGTGGCCGAGTGGTTAAGGCGTCTGACTCGAAATCAGATTCCCTCTGGGAGCGTAGGTTCGAATCCTACCGGCTGCGTCCGTTTTGTGTAAATATGAGCAGAAATGTTCGCAGATATGTGTAGTATGTAGTAAAATGGGGAAAACGGCTGGAAAGAGGCAACGAAGCAATTTCGAACAAGACGAAAATTGGCGTTCACTTGCGATTATTGACATGGTGACGGCCGTTTCTTAGCTTTTGTTATTGTTTCACCTCGCGAACTAGTGTACAACAGCGCCAGTAGACTAGTGCGGCAGAGCGCCACACTAGGCCACGTGGTGCCTGTCATTTCGTGAAACCGTCGCTGATTTGGGAACGTTGGAAGCCTCTGAAATCGCTAGCAATTGCTGTGGACAAATATCATACAGTTTTTTCTATTAACTTTTACTTAAGAGTGTCAGCACATTTCTCCATGTGCGATTTCCGTCAGAATGCAGCGTTTGTTACTTTCAAGATCTCGCAGCTACTTGGTAAATACGAACAGGTATGAAGACGATGCAGACAAGCGTCAGCGTGGAGTCAGTGGGAAGTCTGTGGAAGTCGCCAAGGCAGCCAGGAGACAGCAATTGCGATAGCACACATACGCATTCGAAACATTCAAGTGTATCACGGCTGTATGAACGTCATGTGCCATGAGCCCGGATAGCTCAGTCGGTAGAGCATTAGGCTTTTAACCTAAGGGTCCAGGGTTCAAGTCCCTGTTCGGGCGAAGATTTTAAAAATTTCGTGTCTCCTCATCTAATACCGTAGAAAGAGCTATGTAGAAGCGTGCTCTTACGCGGTTTTACCTCAACGTATTGTTTCAAAATGTTAGTATTTGAACGTTTTGAGTAAAGCTACGCCCAGCAGCAGTCGTGGCCGAGTGGTTAAGGCGTCTGACTAGAAATCAGATTCCCTCTGGGAGCGTAGGTTCGAGTCCTACCGACTGCGCATCGTTTTTGTCTAAGGGAATATGGAATAGTTTTAATGGAACACTCAAGCGAGAAACAGGCATTTGTGGAATTCGAAATACCGACGTAGTGCGGCAAGATGTGTGTACTTGTATGCTCGAAAGTGCAAGCACATTTTCGTTTTTGTGTGCTGTCTTCGCTATCTATGGTGGTCTGTTGTTATCATAGCGTTAGATATGTGTGATCAATAATGTGGCGGAGTCGCTACTTAAGAATTTGCTCCTGAGATGCGGTTTAGTTCAATAGGCAGAAACTTGTGGCACATTGTAAAAGCGGCCTCTGCAGGAAGGCGAAGGCGAAGGCGAAGGGGAGTGACGAAGCGCGAGCCCGGATAGCTCAGTCGGTAGAGCATTAGGCTTTTAACCTAAGGGTCCAGGGTTCAAGTCCCTGTCCGGGCGAAAATTTTGAAACTTCTGCAGCGATTTCGTCGAATATCGGTGACAGCACTACTGTAACGATTAGGGTGAGTGTGTAGGTGGCGATGCATTGAGCAAAACGGTAGCAGTTTCATGTGAGAATGGAAAGACTCCTGCAGTGGCAGTCGTGGCCGAGTGGTTAAGGCGTCTGACTCGAAATCAGATTCCCTCTGGGAGCGTAGGTTCGAATCCTACCGGCTGCGTCCGTTTTGTGTAAATATGAGCAGAAATGTTCGCAGATATGTGTAGTATGTAGTAAAATGGGGAAAACGGCTGGAAAGAGGCAACGAAGCAATTTCGAACAAGACGAAAATTGGCGTTCACTTGCGATTATTGACATGGTGACGGCCGTTTCTTAGCTTTTGTTATTGTTTCACCTCGCGAACTAGTGTACAACAGCGCCAGTAGACTAGTGCGGCAGAGCGCCACACTAGGCCACGTGGTGCCTGTCATTTCGTGAAACCGTCGCTGATTTGGGAACGTTGGAAGCCTCTGAAATCGCTAGCAATTGCTGTGGACAAATATCATACAGTTTTTTCTATTAACTTTTACTTAAGAGTGTCAGCACATTTCTCCATGTGCGATTTCCGTCAGAATGCAGCGTTTGTTACTTTCAAGATCTCGCAGCTACTTGGTAAATACGAACAGGTATGAAGACGATGCAGACAAGCGTCAGCGTGGAGTCAGTGGGAAGTCTGTGGAAGTCGCCAAGGCAGCCAGGAGACAGCAATTGCGATAGCACACATACGCATTCGAAACATTCAAGTGTATCACGGCTGTATGAACGTCATGTGCCATGAGCCCGGATAGCTCAGTCGGTAGAGCATTAGGCTTTTAACCTAAGGGTCCAGGGTTCAAGTCCCTGTTCGGGCGAAGATTTTAAAAATTTCGTGTCTCCTCATCTAATACCGTAGAAAGAGCTATGTAGAAGCGTGCTCTTACGCGGTTTTACCTCAACGTATTGTTTCAAAATGTTAGTATTTGAACGTTTTGAGTAAAGCTACGCCCAGCAGCAGTCGTGGCCGAGTGGTTAAGGCGTCTGACTAGAAATCAGATTCCCTCTGGGAGCGTAGGTTCGAGTCCTACCGACTGCGCATCGTTTTTGTCTAAGGGAATATGGAATAGTTTTAATGGAACACTCAAGCGAGAAACAGGCATTTGTGGAATTCGAAATACCGACGTAGTGCGGCAAGATGTGTGTACTTGTATGCTCGAAAGTGCAAGCACATTTTCGTTTTTGTGTGCTGTCTTCGCTATCTATGGTGGTCTGTTGTTATCATAGCGTTAGATATGTGTGATCAATAATGTGGCGGAGTCGCTACTTAAGAATTTGCTCCTGAGATGCGGTTTAGTTCAATAGGCAGAAACTTGTGGCACATTGTAAAAGCGGCCTCTGCAGGAAGGCGAAGGCGAAGGCGAAGGGGAGTGACGAAGCGCGAGCCCGGATAGCTCAGTCGGTAGAGCATTAGGCTTTTAACCTAAGGGTCCAGGGTTCAAGTCCCTGTCCGGGCGAAAATTTTGAAACTTCTGCAGCGATTTCGTCGAATATCGGTGACAGCACTACTGTAACGATTAGGGTGAGTGTGTAGGTGGCGATGCATTGAGCAAAACGGTAGCAGTTTCATGTGAGAATGGAAAGACTCCTGCAGTGGCAGTCGTGGCCGAGTGGTTAAGGCGTCTGACTCGAAATCAGATTCCCTCTGGGAGCGTAGGTTCGAATCCTACCGGCTGCGTCCGTTTTGTGTAAATATGAGCAGAAATGTTCGCAGATATGTGTAGTATGTAGTAAAATGGGGAAAACGGCTGGAAAGAGGCAACGAAGCAATTTCGAACAAGACGAAAATTGGCGTTCACTTGCGATTATTGACATGGTGACGGCCGTTTCTTAGCTTTTGTTATTGTTTCACCTCGCGAACTAGTGTACAACAGCGCCAGTAGACTAGTGCGGCAGAGCGCCACACTAGGCCACGTGGTGCCTGTCATTTCGTGAAACCGTCGCTGATTTGGGAACGTTGGAAGCCTCTGAAATCGCTAGCAATTGCTGTGGACAAATATCATACAGTTTTTTCTATTAACTTTTACTTAAGAGTGTCAGCACATTTCTCCATGTGCGATTTCCGTCAGAATGCAGCGTTTGTTACTTTCAAGATCTCGCAGCTACTTGGTAAATACGAACAGGTATGAAGACGATGCAGACAAGCGTCAGCGTGGCGTCAGTGGGAAGTCTGTGGAAGTCGCCAAGGCAGCCAGGAGACAGCAATTGCGATAGCACACATACGCATTCGAAACATTCAAGTGTATCACGGCTGTATGAACGTCATGTGCCATGAGCCCGGATAGCTCAGTCGGTAGAGCATTAGGCTTTTAACCTAAGGGTCCAGGGTTCAAGTCCCTGTTCGGGCGAAGATTTTAAAAATTTCGTGTCTCCTCATCTAATACCGTAGAAAGAGCTATGTAGAAGCGTGCTCTTACGCGGTTTTACCTCAACGTATTGTTTCAAAATGTTAGTATTTGAACGTTTTGAGTAAAGCTACGCCCAGCAGCAGTCGTGGCCGAGTGGTTAAGGCGTCTGACTGGAAATCAGATTCCCTCTGGGAGCGTAGGTTCGAGTCCTACCGACTGCGCATCGTTTTTGTCTAAGGGAATATGGAATAGTTTTAATGGAACACTCAAGCGAGAAACAGGCATTTGTGGAATTCGAAATACCGACGTAGTGCGGCAAGATGTGTGTACTTGTATGCTCGAAAGTGCAAGCACATTTTCGTTTTTGTGTGCTGTCTTCGCTATCTATGGTGGTCTGTTGTTATCATAGCGTTAGATATGTGTGATCAATAATGTGGCGGAGTCGCTACTTAAGAATTTGCTCCTGAGATGCGGTTTAGTTCAATAGGCAGAAACTTGTGGCACATTGTAAAAGCGGCCTCTGCAGGAAGGCGAAGGCGAAGGCGAAGGGGAGTGACGAAGCGCGAGCCCGGATAGCTCAGTCGGTAGAGCATTAGGCTTTTAACCTAAGGGTCCAGGGTTCAAGTCCCTGTCCGGGCGAAAATTTTGAAACTTCTGCAGCGATTTCGTCGAATATCGGTGACAGCACTACTGTAACGATTAGGGTGAGTGTGTAGCTGGCGATGCATTGAGCAAAACGGTAGCAGTTTCATGTGAGAATGGAAAGACTCCTGCAGTGGCAGTCGTGGCCGAGTGGTTAAGGCGTCTGACTCGAAATCAGATTCCCTCTGGGAGCGTAGGTTCGAATCCTACCGGCTGCGTCCGTTTTGTGTAAATATGAGCAGAAATGTTCGCAGATATGTGTAGTATGTAGTAAAATGGGGAAAACGGCTGGAAAGAGGCAACGAAGCAATTTCGAACAAGACGAAAATTGGCGTTCACTTGCGATTATTGACATGGTGACGGCCGTTTCTTAGCTTTTGTTATTGTTTCACCTCGCGAACTAGTGTACAACAGCGCCAGTAGACTAGTGCGGCAGAGCGCCACACTAGGCCACGTGGTGCCTGTCATTTCGTGAAACCGTCGCTGATTTGGGAACGTTGGAAGCCTCTGAAATCGCTAGCAATTGCTGTGGACAAATATCATACAGTTTTTTCTATTAACTTTTACTTAAGAGTGTCAGCACATTTCTCCATGTGCGATTTCCGTCAGAATGCAGCGTTTGTTACTTTCAAGATCTCGCAGCTACTTGGTAAATACGAACAGGTATGAAGACGATGCAGACAAGCGTCAGCGTGGCGTCAGTGGGAAGTCTGTGGAAGTCGCCAAGGCAGCCAGGAGACAGCAATTGCGATAGCACACATACGCATTCGAAACATTCAAGTGTATCACGGCTGTATGAACGTCATGTGCCATGAGCCCGGATAGCTCAGTCGGTAGAGCATTAGGCTTTTAACCTAAGGGTCCAGGGTTCAAGTCCCTGTTCGGGCGAAGATTTTAAAAATTTCGTGTCTCCTCATCTAATACCGTAGAAAGAGCTATGTAGAAGCGTGCTCTTACGCGGTTTTACCTCAACGTATTGTTTCAAAATGTTAGTATTTGAACGTTTTGAGTAAAGCTACGCCCAGCAGCAGTCGTGGCCGAGTGGTTAAGGCGTCTGACTAGAAATCAGATTCCCTCTGGGAGCGTAGGTTCGAGTCCTACCGACTGCGCATCGTTTTTGTCTAAGGGAATATGGAATAGTTTTAATGGAACACTCAAGCGAGAAACAGGCATTTGTGGAATTCGAAATACCGACGTAGTGCGGCAAGATGTGTGTACTTGTATGCTCGAAAGTGCAAGCACATTTTCGTTTTTGTGTGCTGTCTTCGCTATCTATGGTGGTCTGTTGTTATCATAGCGTTAGATATGTGTGATCAATAATGTGGCGGAGTCGCTACTTAAGAATTTGCTCCTGAGATGCGGTTTAGTTCAATAGGCAGAAACTTGTGGCACATTGTAAAAGCGGCCTCTGCAGGAAGGCGAAGGCGAAGGCGAAGGGGAGTGACGAAGCGCGAGCCCGGATAGCTCAGTCGGTAGAGCATTAGGCTTTTAACCTAAGGGTCCAGGGTTCAAGTCCCTGTCCGGGCGAAAATTTTGAAACTTCTGCAGCGATTTCGTCGAATATCGGTGACAGCACTACTGTAACGATTAGGGTGAGTGTGTAGGTGGCGATGCATTGAGCAAAACGGTAGCAGTTTCATGTGAGAATGGAAAGACTCCTGCAGTGGCAGTCGTGGCCGAGTGGTTAAGGCGTCTGACTCGAAATCAGATTCCCTCTGGGAGCGTAGGTTCGAATCCTACCGGCTGCGTCCGTTTTGTGTAAATATGAGCAGAAATGTTCGCAGATATGTGTAGTATGTAGTAAAATGGGGAAAACGGCTGGAAAGAGGCAACGAAGCAATTTCGAACAAGACGAAAATTGGCGTTCACTTGCGATTATTGACATGGTGACGGCCGTTTCTTAGCTTTTGTTATTGTTTCACCTCGCGAACTAGTGTACAACAGCGCCAGTAGACTAGTGCGGCAGAGCGCCACACTAGGCCACGTGGTGCCTGTCATTTCGTGAAACCGTCGCTGATTTGGGAACGTTGGAAGCCTCTGAAATCGCTAGCAATTGCTGTGGACAAATATCATACAGTTTTTTCTATTAACTTTTACTTAAGAGTGTCAGCACATTTCTCCATGTGCGATTTCCGTCAGAATGCAGCGTTTGTTACTTTCAAGATCTCGCAGCTACTTGGTAAATACGAACAGGTATGAAGACGATGCAGACAAGCGTCAGCGTGGCGTCAGTGGGAAGTCTGTGGAAGTCGCCAAGGCAGCCAGGAGACAGCAATTGCGATAGCACACATACGCATTCGAAACATTCAAGTGTATCACGGCTGTATGAACGTCATGTGCCATGAGCCCGGATAGCTCAGTCGGTAGAGCATTAGGCTTTTAACCTAAGGGTCCAGGGTTCAAGTCCCTGTTCGGGCGAAGATTTTAAAAATTTCGTGTCTACTCATCTAATACCGTAGAAAGAGCTATGTAGAAGCGTGCTCTTACGCGGTTTTACCTCAACGTATTGTTTCAAAATGTTAGTATTTGAACGTTTTGAGTAAAGCTACGCCCAGCAGCAGTCGTGGCCGAGTGGTTAAGGCGTCTGACTAGAAATCAGATTCCCTCTGGGAGCGTAGGTTCGAGTCCTACCGACTGCGCATCGTTTTTGTCTAAGGGAATATGGAATAGTTTTAATGGAACACTCAAGCGAGAAACAGGCATTTGTGGAATTCGAAATACCGACGTAGTGCGGCAAGATGTGTGTACTTGTATGCTCGAAAGTGCAAGCACATTTTCGTTTTTGTGTGCTGTCTTCGCTATCTATGGTGGTCTGTTGTTATCATAGCGTTAGATATGTGTGATCAATAATGTGGCGGAGTCGCTACTTAAGAATTTGCTCCTGAGATGCGGTTTAGTTCAATAGGCAGAAACTTGTGGCACATTGTAAAAGCGGCCTCTGCAGGAAGGCGAAGGCGAAGGCGAAGGGGAGTGACGAAGCGCGAGCCCGGATAGCTCAGTCGGTAGAGCATTAGGCTTTTAACCTAAGGGTCCAGGGTTCAAGTCCCTGTCCGGGCGAAAATTTTGAAACTTCTGCAGCGATTTCGTCGAATATCGGTGACAGCACTACTGTAACGATTAGGGTGAGTGTGTAGGTGGCGATGCATTGAGCAAAACGGTAGCAGTTTCATGTGAGAATGGAAAGACTCCTGCAGTGGCAGTCGTGGCCGAGTGGTTAAGGCGTCTGACTCGAAATCAGATTCCCTCTGGGAGCGTAGGTTCGAATCCTACCGGCTGCGTCCGTTTTGTGTAAATATGAGCAGAAATGTTCGCAGATATGTGTAGTATGTAGTAAAATGGGGAAAACGGCTGGAAAGAGGCAACGAAGCAATTTCGAACAAGACGAAAATTGGCGTTCACTTGCGATTATTGACATGGTGACGGCCGTTTCTTAGCTTTTGTTATTGTTTCACCTCGCGAACTAGTGTACAACAGCGCCAGTAGACTAGTGCGGCAGAGCGCCACACTAGGCCACGTGGTGCCTGTCATTTCGTGAAACCGTCGCTGATTTGGGAACGTTGGAAGCCTCTGAAATCGCTAGCAATTGCTGTGGACAAATATCATACAGTTTTTTCTATTAACTTTTACTTAAGAGTGTCAGCACATTTCTCCATGTGCGATTTCCGTCAGAATGCAGCGTTTGTTACTTTCAAGATCTCGCAGCTACTTGGTAAATACGAACAGGTATGAAGACGATGCAGACAAGCGTCAGCGTGGCGTCAGTGGGAAGTCTGTGGAAGTCGCCAAGGCAGCCAGGAGACAGCAATTGCGATAGCACACATACGCATTCGAAACATTCAAGTGTATCACGGCTGTATGAACGTCATGTGCCATGAGCCCGGATAGCTCAGTCGGTAGAGCATTAGGCTTTTAACCTAAGGGTCCAGGGTTCAAGTCCCTGTTCGGGCGAAGATTTTAAAAATTTCGTGTCTCCTCATCTAATACCGTAGAAAGAGCTATGTAGAAGCGTGCTCTTACGCGGTTTTACCTCAACGTATTGTTTCAAAATGTTAGTATTTGAACGTTTTGAGTAAAGCTACGCCCAGCAGCAGTCGTGGCCGAGTGGTTAAGGCGTCTGACTAGAAATCAGATTCCCTCTGGGAGCGTAGGTTCGAGTCCTACCGACTGCGCATCGTTTTTGTCTAAGGGAATATGGAATAGTTTTAATGGAACACTCAAGCGAGAAACAGGCATTTGTGGAATTCGAAATACCGACGTAGTGCGGCAAGATGTGTGTACTTGTATGCTCGAAAGTGCAAGCACATTTTCGTTTTTGTGTGCTGTCTTCGCTATCTATGGTGGTCTGTTGTTATCATAGCGTTAGATATGTGTGATCAATAATGTGGCGGAGTCGCTACTTAAGAATTTGCTCCTGAGATGCGGTTTAGTTCAATAGGCAGAAACTTGTGGCACATTGTAAAAGCGGCCTCTGCAGGAAGGCGAAGGCGAAGGCGAAGGGGAGTGACGAAGCGCGAGCCCGGATAGCTCAGTCGGTAGAGCATTAGGCTTTTAACCTAAGGGTCCAGGGTTCAAGTCCCTGTCCGGGCGAAAATTTTGAAACTTCTGCAGCGATTTCGTCGAATATCGGTGACAGCACTACTGTAACGATTAGGGTGAGTGTGTAGGTGGCGATGCATTGAGCAAAACGGTAGCAGTTTCATGTGAGAATGGAAAGACTCCTGCAGTGGCAGTCGTGGCCGAGTGGTTAAGGCGTCTGACTCGAAATCAGATTCCCTCTGGGAGCGTAGGTTCGAATCCTACCGGCTGCGTCCGTTTTGTGTAAATATGAGCAGAAATGTTCGCAGATATGTGTGGTATGTAGTAAAATGGGGAAAACGGCTGGAAAGAGGCAACGAAGCAATTTCGAACAAGACGAAAATTGGCGTTCACTTGCGATTATTGACATGGTGACGGCCGTTTCTTAGCTTTTGTTATTGTTTCACCTCGCGAACTAGTGTACAACAGCGCCAGTAGACTAGTGCGGCAGAGCGCCACACTAGGCCACGTGGTGCCTGTCATTTCGTGAAACCGTCGCTGATTTGGGAACGTTGGAAGCCTCTGAAATCGCTAGCAATTGCTGTGGACAAATATCATACAGTTTTTTCTATTAACTTTTACTTAAGAGTGTCAGCACATTTCTCCATGTGCGATTTCCGTCAGAATGCAGCGTTTGTTACTTTCAAGATCTCGCAGCTACTTGGTAAATACGAACAGGTATGAAGACGATGCAGACAAGCGTCAGCGTGGCGTCAGTGGGAAGTCTGTGGAAGTCGCCAAGGCAGCCAGGAGACAGCAATTGCGATAGCACACATACGCATTCGAAACATTCAAGTGTATCACGGCTGTATGAACGTCATGTGCCATGAGCCCGGATAGCTCAGTCGGTAGAGCATTAGGCTTTTAACCTAAGGGTCCAGGGTTCAAGTCCCTGTTCGGGCGAAGATTTTAAAAATTTCGTGTCTCCTCATCTAATACCGTAGAAAGAGCTATGTAGAAGCGTGCTCTTACGCGGTTTTACCTCAACGTATTGTTTCAAAATGTTAGTATTTGAACGTTTTGAGTAAAGCTACGCCCAGCAGCAGTCGTGGCCGAGTGGTTAAGGCGTCTGACTAGAAATCAGATTCCCTCTGGGAGCGTAGGTTCGAGTCCTACCGACTGCGCATCGTTTTTGTCTAAGGGAATATGGAATAGTTTTAATGGAACACTCAAGCGAGAAACAGGCATTTGTGGAATTCGAAATACCGACGTAGTGCGGCAAGATGTGTGTACTTGTATGCTCGAAAGTGCAAGCACATTTTCGTTTTTGTGTGCTGTCTTCGCTATCTATGGTGGTCTGTTGTTATCATAGCGTTAGATATGTGTGATCAATAATGTGGCGGAGTCGCTACTTAAGAATTTGCTCCTGAGATGCGGTTTAGTTCAATAGGCAGAAACTTGTGGCACATTGTAAAAGCGGCCTCTGCAGGAAGGCGAAGGCGAAGGCGAAGGGGAGTGACGAAGCGCGAGCCCGGATAGCTCAGTCGGTAGAGCATTAGGCTTTTAACCTAAGGGTCCAGGGTTCAAGTCCCTGTCCGGGCGAAAATTTTGAAACTTCTGCAGCGATTTCGTCGAATATCGGTGACAGCACTACTGTAACGATTAGGGTGAGTGTGTAGGTGGCGATGCATTGAGCAAAACGGTAGCAGTTTCATGTGAGAATGGAAAGACTCCTGCAGTGGCAGTCGTGGCCGAGTGGTCGTTGGTGGCGGACGTGCGGGGCGGGAGCTCCGTGTGTTGACGTCACCAGTGTTTACTTTCGGGCGTGCGGATCGCTTTCTTCTATTTTCATCTATTTTGTAAGTAACCATGTCGACATTTCCTAGGGTACATAGTGTGCAGTGCACTTTTGATAGAACCGCTACGCGTGTGACAGCATTTGATGTTCATTATTGGATATTTACCGAATTAGGAATACCGGAAAGGACTGTAGACACCATTCAATTAGACTTCATTCTGTACTCTTGTTTCGTAAAATTCTACGATGCCGAGGATTGTGCTAGATTTTTGTCTCGATTTGGCGGTTCCCGTAAATTTAAACATTACGACGGCACCATTAGTGATGTTCAGGTTACCCCATCCGGTTACGGTGTTCGCACTGTTCGGCTGTTTAACGTGCCACCTGAAGTACCCAATGAATTTATCGCGCGATTTTTCGGAAGGTACGGCGACAATATCACTGTAACAAATGAAAAGTGGGGTCCTAATTACCCTTATAATGTGAACAGTGGCGTGAGAAGCATTAAGATTAACCTAAAACAACATATTCCATCTTATTTGTTGGTAGCAGGTTGCCGTGCTCAAGTGCAGTACATAGGACAGCCTCCCACGTGTTCGGTGTGTCACTCAGTGGACCATATGAGGGGCGATTGCCCACGAAGACGCCCTGTACAGCTTCCCCGTGAACAACCCGGTGCGGACAGTAATCTTTTTGTGCCCCTAATGAGTGATATTGTCGCTGGGACAGTCCCACAACCCCGACAACCAGCTGAACCCGCTTCCTCTGCGGTGTCTGCCGAACAGGTAGAGCAGATGGAAGTGGTATCCGAACCGTACATAGAACCGGAACCCGAGGAGACACATACAGAGCCGGGCCCTGTTGCAGGTCTCGATGTTCCCGACAATACGGTTGAAATACAAGAAACGGTGGCCCCCATACCGCCCCCGCCTCCACCCCCATCAGTAGAGGCCCAGGCGAAACCGAAGCGGCAGAGAAATAAAAAAAAAGACAAGAAGGTTGAGAAAACTCAATCTGTCGCCCACTCCGAAAGCGGGAGTGAATCTGAAGGGCAATCTCTGCCGCCGGCTCCGTCCCAGCAGGACATTCGGGAGTACCGTATTAGGGAACAAACCGAGTCCCTCCGGGTGCTGTTGAGTTCCCAGGGTGGTCCGTCGGATGCGCAGGCTAAACGCAAGCTCGAAGACACAAGCGAGCAACAAAAGCAGCGCCAGCGTAAGCATTCGGCTACCTCCTCCGCCCCCCCTCCCGCCCCCGCACCCACCGGTGGGCGGGAGAAGGCGGGTGAGCCGATGGACGAGGCTACGTCACAACCGTGGTATCTGGACAGTGAGCAGGAGGCGGACCTTCCACTCCCGCCCCCGCCCCCCCATGGGACGTAGACCTCGTGCAACCACACAGCTGATTTACATATGTTTTTAGTAGTTTCAGTAGTTGTCGTGCTCAATGTTTTACATTTTACATTAATGTCTAAGTGGAAGTCTCATTAGTTACAGCGAATGACACTATTTTAAGCAACAACTTTACAAGTTCTTTTTTAAATTAAATATCAGGTATTGCAATATCTTACAGCCTATTTACTTGGCTGTTGTTAGTTATTGCAATAATAATTATTGTTACTCATTTCCTATCACATTTTATGCTTTTTTATTTGCTCCATACAGGAATCAAACACATTACCATTCTAGTTTTAGTGGAGCACCCATTTCTTGACAAAGAGGAACATATTTTAAATGTTTACACCTTGTTTAGCTTTTAAAGTTTTATTTCTGTTTAAATGGGTTCTCACAGTTTATGCTTCAAGCTGTGATTGCATATTGCTTTTTATTCATTTATTTATTTAGTTATATGGCAATCAAATACTGGGTTTACCATAGTCTTAGAACCTATCTAGCTTTAAACAGTGACTGCACTTTTAAAAGAGGAACCAGTTTTTTAACAATGATTAGTTTATACATTTTTTAAATTACATTACTATTATAATTTTTCATCTTCTCTAAGGATTTTCTATCCTTCTAACCATCACTGTTACTTTAATAACAATGAGTGTTGGCTCTGAATCTACCTACTTTCAAATAATGGTAGTATTTAAATCAATGCCTACATCTAGTTTGGCTTAAGTGGCTCAACTTTTTAATAGGATTCTTTATGACTCTAAATTTTAAGCTCAACTTTGCAAATATGTGGCTCCCTAGTAATGAAACTAACCTACTGAACTTGCAGAGTCACACCTCACTTCAAAAGGTTGACCACCTTGTGTGTGTGTGTGTGTGTGTATGTGTGTAATGTATGCATGTCTGTATGTGTATGTATGTATGAATGTATGTATGTATGTATCTATATATATATATATATATATTCCAGTCTTCATTATGTTGAACAGTTTTAAATTCTTTACCAGGTTTTTTTATGTATGACAGTTGTCTTTCACACACTGTTTTAAAAGCTCTTTTTTAAATAATTCTGGGTTCCTCCCACAATTTTAAGTTTTGGTTAATTTTTGTTTTGAATTTGCATCTGTATGGTAATATTATATTCTGACAAGCATCCTTTGGTGCTTCTAATTTTTTTTTATTACTGGAGAAGACAATTAATGGTAGAACCAATGAAAATATGACTGCCTTATAATGCAAGTCATGCAATTGTTGTGTGACTAACCATCTATGGTCACAAAGTAAATTTCTGTTATTTATTTATTTGTTTATCTTTTTTATATTTAAAGCATAGTTCCTTCTTATAAAAAACTATGCAGATACTGATGTATCATAGTGGTATATTAACAATATCATCATCAATATAGGTGTTATTTTCTACTACCTTTGTGGTTACTGTGAATTGGATGCAGTTTCTTTTTCTGCACCCCCCCCCCCTCTATCATAGTATAAGAACCAATTTTCATGGGCGGTTCTTACGGTGACCCTGAAATTGTGTTTGTTTTGTGCCACTGTTTTTCTCTATGAATTTCGTCATAGTTCTACCTTTGTAACAGAATTGTTGTTCGTGAGTTCTGTGTGTCTTTGTGAGTTACTGCTGATTTTACTTGTTGCAATGCCACTGTTGTTGCTTAAACCAACAGTAATTAAATGACTTCCGCTCAGAGATCGGGGGATTCCCTTTTAATTGCCACTTTGAATATTAATGTCATCACTGCTCCGCATAAAGTCTTGGCTTTTATTGACTTTTTAAACTTTTTAAGTTGTGACGTCGTACTTTTACAAGAGGTGGCTGACACGGTTTTTGACAACATCCCAGGCTATGACGTCTTGTACAACATAGACCGGGACACTCGTCGAGGCACCGCTATTGTTTTTAAAACCGCGTTGGCCCCCACCGATGTCCAGCTGTTGCCCTCCAGTCGTGCGTTGGCGTGCACCATTAACGGTGTGCGCTTCGTCAACGTGTACGCACCGTCGGGCAATGAGAACAGGCGCGCGCGGTCCGCGTTTTTCGGCCACGCCCTCGTCCCCTTTCTAACCGCGGGTCTCCCGCTGATAGTGGGCGGGGATTTTAACTGCGTCACTGATGCCAACGACCAGCACCCGACGCCCAGTTTTTGCGCAGAGCTCGCGGACCTGCTGACTGCCGTCGACTTGTGCGACGCGTGGCGCCACTTCCACCCCCGCCACACGGTGTTCACGCACCACTACAACACGGGCGCCAGCAGGCTGGACCGCGTTTACGTGTCGCGCCCGCTCGTCGGCGCGCTGCACGGGGTCCGGGTGGTGCCCGTGGCGTTCAGCAACCACTGCGCCGTCGCGTGCGACGTCCGCCTGCCGGGCCGCGCCGTCGCTCCCCCCCCGCCCCCCGCGCCACTGGAAGCTCAACGTCAGCCACCTCCCCGCGCCCGGCCTCCGCGAGGCGGTCCAGGCCGCGTGGGAGTTCTGTCTGCCAAAAGTCGGCAACTACCCCTCGGTTCTCGCGTGGTGGACGCTTTGCGCGAAGCCGCAGTTGCGGAGGGCCGCGCAGGAGTTCAGTCGCGAGGAAGCGTACTGGAGGAGGAGTACACTGGCCTTCTTCCAGCAGTGTCTCATTGACGCCCTCCATGCCCCTGTAGGTCGGGATACGAACCTGCGTCAGCGGCTGAACAGAATAAAATGCAAAATCCTCCGTCTCCATCGCGAACGCGCCAGGGGTCTGTTGATTCGGAGTCGCGGGCCTGGACCACCTGACGAAACTCCCTCGATTTTCCACTTGGCGAGGGAAAAGAAGTCGGCGGAAAAGCAGCGAATTACACAGTTGGTGACGGACGACGGTCGCCACCTGACCGACCGACACGACGTCACTGAACACGTCTCAGCCTTTTATTCAGATCTTTTTAGTGCGGAAGTAGGTGACGATGCGGCAACCGATTCCCTTTTAAATAATGTTCCATGTTTTTTAGACGATGACGATAGGGCCGAGATGGTTTCAGTGTTAACCCCTGAAGAAGTATATGACATTTTAAATTCTTGCGCCAAGGGAAAGTCTCCCGGACCCGACGGCCTGCCGGCCGAGTTTTATCTCGCGTTTTGGGACGTAGTTGGCGCCGTCTTAACGTCGGTGGTGAACGAAGTTGTTGGCGGGGCAGCTGTCCCCGGCAACTTCGTAGTAGGCAGAGTCGTTCTGATACCCAAAAAGTCAGGGCCCTGTCGAGTTCAAGACTTACGACCTATTACCCTCCTCAACGCCGACTATAAGCTGATTGCGCGGTGTCTTGCGGCGAAGATGAAGGATGTGATGGACAAGATTATCTCCCCCCACCAATCGTGTGGCGTCAGGCGCAGGAATATATTTCATGCGGCTGCCGCCTACCGCGACGTTGTACATTCAGTCGCTGTTTCTGGAACACCGGCGGGAATCTTGTCCATCGATTTTGCTAACGCGTTCGATCGTGTTAGCCACAAGTACCTCTTCCATGTCTTGGAGCGCATTGGGTTTTCCGACACCTTTGTAACAGCGTTGAGGAACTTACTGACTGGGGCGTCGTCAGTGGTGGTAGTGAACGGGTTCCGGACAAAACCCATACCTATACGCCGATCCGTCCGCCAGGGTTGTCCGCTCAGCATGTTTCTTTACGTCATCGCGGTCGACCCGTTGCTCCGCGCCCTCGCGGGGGCGCTAACGGGCGTCCGCGTAGGAGCGGCAACTCTGACGTGTGAGGCGTACGCAGATGACGTGGGCGTATTTGTCAGCGACGAGCACGACGTAGACACCACCCGGCCACTTTTAAACTTGTTTGAAAAGGCGTCTGGGGCGCGACTCAATCCTCGGAAAACGGTCCTCATTCCGCTCGGCAGACAGGGCGTCGACTGCCGGAGACCTTGGTTTGCTGTGGTCTCGCGGCACAAAATCCTGGGTGTCGAAGTTTCCCAATCGCCACAGGAAATGGAGACCAGGAATTGGCGGTCGGTATTAGCTGCTGTTCGTGCACTGTACCACGCTTGGGCATCCCGCGAACTCGACTTACACCAGCGAGTTTACGTCATCAACGTTTTCATCTTGAGTAAGGCGTGGTATCTGGCGCAGCTCCTGCACTGCCCGAAGCTGCTGGGACGCGGGATCTCGCAGGCCGTGTACTGGCTGCTGTGGCGGCACGAGCTGTTCAAGGTGAGCGGCGCGGCGTGCGCGTTGGCCCGCTCGCAGGGCGGCCTCGCGCTGCTAGACTTCCCCCGAAAGTGCGCCGCGCTGCTCGTCAACCGCACGGCCGCCCTGGAGCGCGGCAGCCCCGCCGGCTCCACGGCCGCCCTCCTGCGCACGTACCGACCGCTATCGGAGCACGCCCCCGTCTCCCTACAGGGCATCCCCCATCAACTATCTTTTATCCGGGAGTACTTTTTAAATAGAAGCTACGTACTGAGCACGGCACGGGACCCGAACAGAACAGCACGACGACTGTACGCGGAGCTCGTGGGCAGACCACCCCCCCACAAACTGGAAGTGCGTTACCCTACCGTGGACTGGAAGCAGGTGTGGGCAAACATTTCGAGCGCGCTGCTGCCGTCTGCGGTGGCGGCCGTGTGGTACAAGGCGGTGAACAACACGCTGGCGACCAACGGACGCCTGTTCGACATCGGCCGGCTGGCGTCCCCCGCGTGTGGCCGCTGCGGCCAGCCCGACACCCGCGAGCACCGCCTGCTGTGCCGCGCCGCGGCCGGCGCATGGCGCGCCTACCAGACGATGGTGGCACTCATCACCCGCACCTCGAAAGACCACGTCACTGTACAGAGCGTCATAACACCTGACTTTTGCCACTTCCCGCGTACAAAGAACAACACAGCTGTGTGGTTGACCGGGCATACTGTTTACGCTATGATGGACCTGCGCATCGAAGATGGACTACTCTACTTGGACTACCTCTGGGACCAATTCATGCAAATTCAATTACGAGTAAAATATCGAAGACATTTTGGCAATTTTTTAACTGTGGCGTTAACGCATGCATACCAAGAGATAATGAATTCTTGACCTTTATTTTCTCCTACAACTACCATGACAGAGAAAATTACTTCACATTCTCTATTCAATGTGAGTAATTTAACATTTTATTTAGTTTTACATTTCGTGGTATTCAGGAAGCTATCTTTGTACAGAGTTTCTGTACGGTTTAAACACATACATGCGGGGTAACAACATTTTTGATTTTAACCAATGAATCGCAGCTAGTTACATTTTGTTTAACATTTAATTGTATTGCCATAAATTTCATGGAAATGTTTTAGTTGAGTCTGCACTGCTGTGGGGGCGGAACAGCGACCGTTATTTTTTGACTTTCTGCTGTTTTTGGACGTTATTTCTTGTTTAAAGTTCATTGTATTAATGGTATTTCACAAAAAAAAAAAAAAAAATCACGTATGTAGTCAACGTTGGCCGAGGAGCGGCACCAGCGGCGGCCGCAAGTCGCGGCGCGGCGCTGCGTGGCGGGCAGGGGCAGGGCGCTGCCCACCAACTGCGCTGCTACATACAGTTCAGTTGACTTTCTACTGTTTTAGTTGAGTCTGCACTGCTGTGGAGGCGTAACAGCGACCGTTATTTTTCGACTTTCTGCTGTTTTTGGACGTTATTTCTTGTTTAAAGTTCATTGTATTAATGGTATTTCACAAAAAAAAAAAAAAAAAAATCACGTATGTAGTCAACGTTGGCCGAGGAGCGGCACCAGCGGCGGCCGCAAGTCGCGGCGCGGCGCTGCGTGGCGGGCAGGGGCAGGGCGCTGCCCACCCACTGCGCTGCTACATACAGTTCAGTTGACTTTCTACTGTTTTAGTTGAGTCTGCACTGCTGTGGAGGCGTAACAGCGACCGTTATTTTTCGACTTTCTGCTGTTTTTGGACGTTATTTCTTGTTTAAAGTTCATTGTATTAATGGTATTTCACAAAAAAAAAAAAAAAAAAAAAAAAAAATCACGTATGTAGTCAACGTTGGCCGAGGAGCGGCACCAGCGGCGGCCGCAAGTCGCGGCGCGGCGCTGCGTGGCGGGCAGGGGCAGGGCGCTGCCCACCCACTGCGCTGCTACATACAGTTCAGTTGACTTTCTACTGTTTTAGTTGAGTCTGCACTGCTGTGGAGGCGTAACAGCGACCGTTATTTTTCGACTTTCTGCTGTTTTTGGACGTTATTTCTTGTTTAAAGTTCATTGTATTAATGGTATTTCACAAAAAAAAAAAAAACACGTATGTAGTCAACGTTGGCCGAGGAGCGGCACCAGCGGCACCAGCGGCGGCCGCAAGTCGCGGCGCGGCGCTGCGTGGCGGGCAGGGGCAGGGCGCTGCCCACCCACTGCGCTGCTACATACAGTTCAGTTGACTTTCTACTGTTTTAGTTGAGTCTGCACTGCTGTGGAGGCGTAACAGCGACCGTTATTTTTCGACTTTCTGCTGTTTTTGGACGTTATTTCTTGTTTAAAGTTCATTGTATTAATGGTATTTCACAAAAAAAATCAAAAAAAAATCACGTATGTAGTCAACGTTGGCCGAGGAGCGGCACCAGCGGCGGCCGCAAGTCGCGGCGCGGCGCTGCGTGGCGGGCAGGGGCAGGGCGCTGCCCACCCACTGCGCTGCTACATACAGTTCAGTTGACTTTCTACTGTTTTAGTTGAGTCTGCACTGCTGTGGAGGCGTAACAGCGACCGTTATTTTTCGACTTTCTGCTGTTTTTGGACGTTATTTCTTGTTTAAAGTTCATTGTATTAATGGTATTTCACAAAAAAAAAAAAAAAAAAAAAAAAAAATCACGTATGTAGTCAACGTTGGCCGAGGAGCGGCACCAGCGGCGGCCGCAAGTCGCGGCGCGGCGCTGCGTGGCGGGCAGGGGCAGGGCGCTGCCCACCCACTGCGCTGCTACATACAGTTCAGTTGACTTTCTACTGTTTTAGTTGAGTCTGCACTGCTGTGGAGGCGTAACAGCGACCGTTATTTTTCGACTTTCTGCTGTTTTTGGACGTTATTTCTTGTTTAAAGTTCATTGTATTAATGGTATTTCACAAAAAAAAATAAAAAAAAAAATCACGTATGTAGTCAACGTTGGCCGAGGAGCGGCACCAGCGGCGGCCGCAAGTCGCGGCGCGGCGCTGCGTGGCGGGCAGGGGCAGGGCGCTGCCCACCCACTGCGCTGCTACATACAGTTCAGTTGACTTTCTACTGTTTTAGTTGAGTCTGCACTGCTGTGGAGGCGTAACAGCGACCGTTATTTTTCGACTTTCTGCTGTTTTTGGACGTTATTTCTTGTTTAAAGTTCATTGTATTAATGGTATTTCACAAAAAAAAAAAAAAACACGTATGTAGTCAACGTTGGCCGAGGAGCGGCACCAGCGGCACCAGCGGCGGCCGCAAGTCGCGGCGCGGCGCTGCGTGGCGGGCAGGGGCAGGGCGCTGCCCACCCACTGCGCTGCTACATACAGTTCAGTTGACTTTCTACTGTTTTAGTTGAGTCTGCACTGCTGTGGAGGCGTAACAGCGACCGTTATTTTTCGACTTTCTGCTGTTTTTGGACGTTATTTCTTGTTTAAAGTTCATTGTATTAATGGTATTTCACAAAAAAAAAAAAAAAAAAAAAAAAATCACGTATGTAGTCAACGTTGGCCGAGGAGCGGCACCAGCGGCGGCCGCAAGTCGCGGCGCGGCGCTGCGTGGCGGGCAGGGGCAGGGCGCTGCCCACCCACTGCGCTGCTACATACAGTTCAGTTGACTTTCTACTGTTTTAGTTGAGTCTGCACTGCTGTGGAGGCGTAACAGCGACCGTTATTTTTCGACTTTCTGCTGTTTTTGGACGTTATTTCTTGTTTAAAGTTCATTGTATTAATGGTATTTCACAAAAAAAAATAAAAAAAAAAAATCACGTATGTAGTCAACGTTGGCCGAGGAGCGGCACCAGCGGCGGCCGCAAGTCGCGGCGCGGCGCTGCGTGGCGGGCAGGGGCAGGGCGCTGCCCACCCACTGCGCTGCTACATACAGTTCAGTTGACTTTCTACTGTTTTAGTTGAGTCTGCACTGCTGTGGAGGCGTAACAGCGACCGTTATTTTTCGACTTTCTGCTGTTTTTGGACGTTATTTCTTGTTTAAAGTTCATTGTATTAATGGTATTTCACAAAAAAAAAAAAAAAAAAAAAAAATCACCTATGTAGTCAACGTTGGCCGAGGAGCGGCACCAGCGGCGGCCGCAAGTCGCGGCGCGGCGCTGCGTGGCGGGCAGGGGCAGGGCGCTGCCCACCCACTGCGCTGCTACATACAGTTCAGTTGACTTTCTACTGTTTTAGTTGAGTCTGCACTGCTGTGGAGGCGTAACAGCGACCGTTATTTTTCGACTTTCTGCTGTTTTTGGACGTTATTTCTTGTTTAAAGTTCATTGTATTAATGGTATTTCACAAAAAAAAAAAAAAAAAAAAAAAATCACGTATGTAGTCAACGTTGGCCGAGGAGCGGCACCAGCGGCGGCCGCAAGTCGCGGCGCGGCGCTGCGTGGCGGGCAGGGGCAGGGCGCTGCCCACCCACTGCGCTGCTACATACAGTTCAGTTGACTTTCTACTGTTTTAGTTGAGTCTGCACTGCTGTGGAGGCGTAACAGCGACCGTTATTTTTCGACTTTCTGCTGTTTTTGGACGTTATTTCTTGTTTAAAGTTCATTGTATTAATGGTATTTCACAAAAAAAAATAAAAAAAAAAATCACGTATGTAGTCAACGTTGGCCGAGGAGCGGCACCAGCGGCGGCCGCAAGTCGCGGCGCGGCGCTGCGTGGCGGGCAGGGGCAGGGCGCTGCCCACCCACTGCGCTGCTACATACAGTTCAGTTGACTTTCTACTGTTTTAGTTGAGTCTGCACTGCTGTGGAGGCGTAACAGCGACCGTTATTTTTCGACTTTCTGCTGTTTTTGGACGTTATTTCTTGTTTAAAGTTCATTGTATTAATGGTATTTCACAAAAAAAAAAAAAAAAAAAAATCACCTATGTAGTCAACGTTGGCCGAGGAGCGGCACCAGCGGCGGCCGCAAGTCGCGGCGCGGCGCTGCGTGGCGGGCAGGGGCAGGGCGCTGCCCACCCACTGCGCTGCTACATACAGTTCAGTTGACTTTCTACTGTTTTAGTTGAGTCTGCACTGCTGTGGAGGCGTAACAGCGACCGTTATTTTTCGACTTTCTGCTGTTTTTGGACGTTATTTCTTGTTTAAAGTTCATTGTATTAATGGTATTTCACAAAAAAAAAAAAAAAAAAAAAATCACGTATGTAGTCAACGTTGGCCGAGGAGCGGCACCAGCGGCGGCCGCAAGTCGCGGCGCGGCGCTGCGTGGCGGGCAGGGGCAGGGCGCTGCCCACCCACTGCGCTGCTACATACAGTTCAGTTGACTTTCTACTGTTTTAGTTGAGTCTGCACTGCTGTGGAGGCGTAACAGCGACCGTTATTTTTCGACTTTCTGCTGTTTTTGGACGTTATTTCTTGTTTAAAGTTCATTGTATTAATGGTATTTCACAAAAAAAAAAAAAAAAAAAAAAAAAAATCACCTATGTAGTCAACGTTGGCCGAGGAGCGGCACCAGCGGCGGCCGCAAGTCGCGGCGCGGCGCTGCGTGGCGGGCAGGGGCAGGGCGCTGCCCACCCACTGCGCTGCTACATACAGTTCAGTTGACTTTCTACTGTTTTAGTTGAGTCTGCACTGCTGTGGAGGCGTAACAGCGACCGTTATTTTTCGACTTTCTGCTGTTTTTGGACGTTATTTCTTGTTTAAAGTTCATTGTATTAATGGTATTTCAAAAAAAAAAAAAAAAAAAAAAAAAAAAAATCACGTATGTAGTCAACGTTGGCCGAGGAGCGGCACCAGCGGCGGCCGCAAGTCGCGGCGCGGCGCTGCGTGGCGGGCAGGGGCAGGGCGCTGCCCACCCACTGCGCTGCTACATACAGTTCAGTTGACTTTCTACTGTTTTAGTTGAGTCTGCACTGCTGTGGAGGCGTAACAGCGACCGTTATTTTTCGACTTTCTGCTGTTTTTGGACGTTATTTCTTGTTTAAAGTTCATTGTATTAATGGTATTTCACAAAAAAAAAAAAAAAAAAAAAATCACGTATGTAGTCAACGTTGGCCGAGGAGCGGCACCAGCGGCGGCCGCAAGTCGCGGCGCGGCGCTGCGTGGCGGGCAGGGGCAGGGCGCTGCCCACCCACTGCGCTGCTACATACAGTTCAGTTGACTTTCTACTGTTTTAGTTGAGTCTGCACTGCTGTGGAGGCGTAACAGCGACCGTTATTTTTCGACTTTCTGCTGTTTTTGGACGTTATTTCTTGTTTAAAGTTCATTGTATTAATGGTATTTCACAAAAAAAAAAAAAAAAAAAAAAAAATCACGTATGTAGTCAACGTTGGCCGAGGAGCGGCACCAGCGGCGGCCGCAAGTCGCGGCGCGGCGCTGCGTGGCGGGCAGGGGCAGGGCGCTGCCCACCCACTGCGCTGCTACATACAGTTCAGTTGACTTTCTACTGTTTTAGTTGAGTCTGCACTGCTGTGGAGGCGTAACAGCGACCGTTATTTTTCGACTTTCTGCTGTTTTTGGACGTTATTTCTTGTTTAAAGTTCATTGTATTAATGGTATTTCACAAAAAAAAAAAAAAAAAAAAATCACGTATGTAGTCAACGTTGGCCGAGGAGCGGCACCAGCGGCGGCCGCAAGTCGCGGCGCGGCGCTGCGTGGCGGGCAGGGGCAGGGCGCTGCCCACCCACTGCGCTGCTACATACAGTTCAGTTGACTTTCTACTGTTTTAGTTGAGTCTGTACTGCTGTGGAGGCGTAACAGCGACCGTTATTTTTCGACTTTCTGCTGTTTTTGGACGTTATTTCTTGTTTAAAGTTCATTGTATTAATGGTATTTCACAAAAAAAAAAAAAAAAAAAAAAAAAATCACGTATGTAGTCAACGTTGGCCGAGGAGCGGCACCAGCGGCGGCCGCAAGTCGCGGCGCGGCGCTGCGTGGCGGGCAGGGGCAGGGCGCTGCCCACCCACTGCGCTGCTACATACAGTTCAGTTGACTTTCTACTGTTTTAGTTGAGTCTGCACTGCTGTGGAGGCGTAACAGCGACCGTTATTTTTCGACTTTCTGCTGTTTTTGGACGTTATTTCTTGTTTAAAGTTCATTGTATTAATGGTATTTCACAAAAAAAAAAAAAAAAAAAATCACGTATGTAGTCAACGTTGGCCGAGGAGCGGCACCAGCGGCGGCCGCAAGTCGCGGCGCGGCGCTGCGTGGCGGGCAGGGGCAGGGCGCTGCCCACCCACTGCGCTGCTACATACAGTTCAGTTGACTTTCTACTGTTTTAGTTGAGTCTGCACTGCTGTGGAGGCGTAACAGCGACCGTTATTTTTCGACTTTCTGCTGTTTTTGGACGTTATTTCTTGTTTAAAGTTCATTGTATTAATGGTATTTCACAAAAAAAAAAAAAAAAAAAAAAAAAAATCACGTATGTAGTCAACGTTGGCCGAGGAGCGGCACCAGCGGCGGCCGCAAGTCGCGGCGCGGCGCTGCGTGGCGGGCAGGGGCAGGGCGCTGCCCACCCACTGCGCTGCTACATACAGTTCAGTTGACTTTCTACTGTTTTAGTTGAGTCTGCACTGCTGTGGAGGCGTAACAGCGACCGTTATTTTTCGACTTTCTGCTGTTTTTGGACGTTATTTCTTGTTTAAAGTTCATTGTATTAATGGTATTTAACAAAAAAAAAAAAAAAAAAAATCACGTATGTAGTCAACGTTGGCCGAGGAGCGGCACCAGCGGCGGCCGCAAGTCGCGGCGCGGCGCTGCGTGGCGGGCAGGGGCAGGGCGCTGCCCACCCACTGCGCTGCTACATACAGTTCAGTTGACTTTCTACTGTTTTAGTTGAGTCTGCACTGCTGTGGAGGCGTAACAGCGACCGTTATTTTTCGACTTTCTGCTGTTTTTGGACGTTATTTCTTGTTTAAAGTTCATTGTATTAATGGTATTTCACAAAAAAAAAAAAAAAAAAAAATCACGTATGTAGTCAACGTTGGCCGAGGAGCGGCACCAGCGGCGGCCGCAAGTCGCGGCGCGGCGCTGCGTGGCGGGCAGGGGCACGGCGCTGCCCACCCACTGCGCTGCTACATACAGTTCAGTTGACTTTCTACTGTTTTAGTTGAGTCTGCACTGCTGTGGAGGCGTAACAGCGACCGTTATTTTTCGACTTTCTGCTGTTTTTGGACGTTATTTCTTGTTTAAAGTTCATTGTATTAATGGTATTTCACAAAAAAAAAAAAAAAAAAAAAAAAAAAAAATCACGTATGTAGTCAACGTTGGCAGAGGAGCGGCACCAGCGGCGGCCGCAAGTCGCGGCGCGGCGCTGCGTGGCGGGCAGGGGCAGGGCGCTGCCCACCCACTGCGCTGCTACATACAGTTCAGTTGACTTTCTACTGTTTTAGTTGAGTCTGCACTGCTGTGGAGGCGTAACAGCGACCGTTATTTTTCGACTTTCTGCTGTTTTTGGACGTTATTTCTTGTTTAAAGTTCATTGTATTAATGGTATTTCACAAAAAAAAAAAAAAAAAAAAAATCACGTATGTAGTCAACGTTGGCCGAGGAGCGGCACCAGCGGCGGCCGCAAGTCGCGGCGCGGCGCTGCGTGGCGGGCAGGGGCAGGGCGCTGCCCACCCACTGCGCTGCTACATACAGTTCAGTTGACTTTCTACTGTTTTAGTTGAGTCTGCACTGCTGTGGAGGCGTAACAGCGACCGTTATTTTTCGACTTTCTGCTGTTTTTGGACGTTATTTCTTGTTTAAAGTTCATTGTATTAATGGTATTTCACAAAAAAAAAAAAAAAAAAAAAAAAAAATCACGTATGTAGTCAACGTTGGCCGAGGAGCGGCACCAGCGGCGGCCGCAAGTCGCGGCGCGGCGCTGCGTGGCGGGCAGGGGCAGGGCGCTGCCCACCCACTGCGCTGCTACATACAGTTCAGTTGACTTTCTACTGTTTTAGTTGAGTCTGCACTGCTGTGGAGGCGTAACAGCGACCGTTATTTTTCGACTTTCTGCTGTTTTTGGACGTTATTTCTTGTTTAAAGTTCATTGTATTAATGGTATTTAACAAAAAAAAAAAAAAAAAAAATCACGTATGTAGTCAACGTTGGCCGAGGAGCGGCACCAGCGGCGGCCGCAAGTCGCGGCGCGGCGCTGCGTGGCGGGCAGGGGCAGGGCGCTGCCCACCCACTGCGCTGCTACATACAGTTCAGTTGACTTTCTACTGTTTTAGTTGAGTCTGCACTGCTGTGGAGGCGTAACAGCGACCGTTATTTTTCGACTTTCTGCTGTTTTTGGACGTTATTTCTTGTTTAAAGTTCATTGTATTAATGGTATTTCACAAAAAAAAAAAAAAAAAAAAATCACGTATGTAGTCAACGTTGGCCGAGGAGCGGCACCAGCGGCGGCCGCAAGTCGCGGCGCGGCGCTGCGTGGCGGGCAGGGGCACGGCGCTGCCCACCCACTGCGCTGCTACATACAGTTCAGTTGACTTTCTACTGTTTTAGTTGAGTCTGCACTGCTGTGGAGGCGTAACAGCGACCGTTATTTTTCGACTTTCTGCTGTTTTTGGACGTTATTTCTTGTTTAAAGTTCATTGTATTAATGGTATTTCACAAAAAAAAAAAAAAAAAAAAAAAAAAAAATCACGTATGTAGTCAACGTTGGCAGAGGAGCGGCACCAGCGGCGGCCGCAAGTCGCGGCGCGGCGCTGCGTGGCGGGCAGGGGCAGGGCGCTGCCCACCCACTGCGCTGCTACATACAGTTCAGTTGACTTTCTACTGTTTTAGTTGAGTCTGCACTGCTGTGGAGGCGTAACAGCGACCGTTATTTTTCGACTTTCTGCTGTTTTTGGACGTTATTTCTTGTTTAAAGTTCATTGTATTAATGGTATTTCACAAAAAAAAAAAAAAAAAAAAAAAAAAAAAAATCACGTATGTAGTCAACGTTGGCCGAGGAGCGGAAAAAAAAAAAAAAAAAAAAAAAAAAAAAAAAGTGGTTAAGGCGTCTGACTCGAAATCAGATTCCCTCTGGGAGCGTAGGTTCGAATCCTACCGGCTGCGTCCGTTTTGTGTAAATATGAGCAGAAATGTTCGCAGATATGTGTAGTATGTAGTAAAATGGGGAAAACGGCTGGAAAGAGGCAACGAAGCAATTTCGAACAAGACGAAAATTGGCGTTCACTTGCGATTATTGACATGGTGTCGGCCGTTTCTTAGCTTTTGTTATTGTTTCACCTCGCGAACTAGTGTACAACAGCGCCAGTAGACTAGTGCGGCAGAGCGCCACACTAGGCCACGTGGTGCCTGTCATTTCGTGAAACCGTCGCTGATTTGGGAACGTTGGAAGCCTCTGAAATCGCTAGCAATTGCTGTGGACAAATATCATACAGTTTTTTCTATTAACTTTTACTTAAGAGTGTCAGCACATTTCTCCATGTGCGATTTCCGTCAGAATGCAGCGTTTGTTACTTTCAAGATCTCGCAGCTACTTGGTAAATACGAACAGGTATGAAGACGATGCAGACAAGCGTCAGCGTGGCGTCAGTGGGAAGTCTGTGGAAGTCGCCAAGGCAGCCAGGAGACAGCAATTGCGATAGCACACATACGCATTCGAAACATTCAAGTGTATCACGGCTGTATGAACGTCATGTGCCATGAGCCCGGATAGCTCAGTCGGTAGAGCATTAGGCTTTTAACCTAAGGGTCCAGGGTTCAAGTCCCTATCCGGGCGAAAATTTTGAAACTTCTGCAGCGATTTCGTCGAATATCGGTGACAGCACTACTGTAACGATTAGGGTGAGTGTGTAGGTGGCGATGCATTGAGCAAAACGGTAGCAGTTTCATGTGAGAATGGAAAGACAAGCGTCAGCGGGAAGTCTGTGGAAGTCGCCAAGGCAGCCAGGAGACAGCAATTGCGATAGCACACATACGCATTCGAAACATTCAAGTGTATCACGGCTGTATGAACGTCATGTGCCATGAGCCCGGATAGCTCAGTCGGTAGAGCATTAGGCTTTTAACCTAAGGGTCCAGGGTTCAAGTCCCTGTTCGGGCGAAGATTTTAAAAATTTCGTGTCTCCTCATCTAATACCGTAGAAAGAGCTATGTAGAAGCGTGCTCTTACGCGGTTTTACCTCAACGTATTGTTTCAAAATGTTAGTATTTGAACGTTTTGAGTAAAGCTACGCCCAGCAGCAGTCGTGGCCGAGTGGTTAAGGCGTCTGACTAGAAATCAGATTCCCTCTGGGAGCGTAGGTTCGAGTCCTACCGACTGCGCATCGTTTTTGTCTAAGGGAATATGGAATAGTTTTAATGGAACACTCAAGCGAGAAACAGGCATTTGTGGAATTCGAAATACCGACGTAGTGCGGCAAGATGTGTGTACTTGTATGCTCGAAAGTGCAAGCACATTTTCGTTTTTGTGTGCTGTCTTCGCTATCTATGGTGGTCTGTTGTTATCATAGCGTTAGATATGTGTGATCAATAATGTGGCGGAGTCGCTACTTAAGAATTTGCTCCTGAGATGCGGTTTAGTTCAATAGGCAGAAACTTGTGGCACATTGTAAAAGCGGCCTCTGCAGGAAGGCGAAGGCGAAGGCGAAGGGGAGTGACGAAGCGCGAGCCCGGATAGCTCAGTCGGTAGAGCATTAGGCTTTTAACCTAAGGGTCCAGGGTTCAAGTCCCTGTCCGGGCGAAAATTTTGAAACTTCTGCAACGATTTCGTCGAATATCGGTGACAGCATTACTGTAACGATTAGGGTGAGTGTGTAGGTGGCGATGCATTGAGCAAAACGGTAGCAGTTTCATGTGAGAATGGAAAGACTCCTGCAGTGGCAGTCGTGGCCGAGTGTCATTCGAGTGGCAGTCGTGGTGGACGAAGGACGTGTGGCGGCCTCGCTGGCGGTCCTGTTGTAAACAACGGCTGTTTCGCGCCCTACAAGGTTAGTCTTAACTGCATCCTTGCGATTGTGGCTTTAGTTAACCCGATTAATAAGACAGAATGAATACGACAAAAGAGATGAGGAAAGACACGATCAAATTTACTTTTGACAGAAACTTTATCAGACCGAAAGCTTATGAGGTTAAACAGTGGTTCATCGAGAAAGTGAAGATTTCAGGGAATGAAGTAATTGGTGTACATTTATCGTTCGTTTCAAATGCTGCTTTTGTTAAGTTGACAAGTCCAGAATTATGTTATGCAATAGTTGATAAGTGTGGCGGTGTTATGAAATTTAACCATTCAGACGGAACAGTGAGTGATGTCATTGTTACTCACGCAGGTTTAGGTATTCGGACAGTGAGGGTTTTTGAGTTACCTTTCGAGATGCCGGCGGAAGAAATAAATTCGGTTCTCAGCCCCTATGGTACCATTCTGTCCAATGTCGCCGAAAAGTGGTCGGAGGCACATATGTTCCCCGTATTGAACGGCGTTCGGCAACTTAAGATGGAACTGCAGAGACACATTCCTTCTTATATCAATGTGCTAGGATATCGGGCTATTGTTATCTATGACGGGCAGCCGCGAACGTGTGCTCTGTGTAACTCAACAGAGCACATCCGCAGTGAGTGCGGTAGGAAACGCGTCGCGCAGCTGCCGGCCGCAGAGCCTGTAGTCCCGGGCCAGGCGGTCAGCCTCAGGCTGACTTACGCCGCCGCCACGAACCCGTGCCGCTCAGCGGGGCCGTCAACAGCGGGGCAGGAGGACGTCGCGCCGGAACAGCCGCTACCAGGAAACAGCGCGGGGCCGAGCATGGCCGATGATGAGCGAAGTGGTGAGGCGGGCCGGGCGCATAAGGAAACAGGCGACACACACGGCGTGACTGAGCGTCGCGCTAATCCAGCGCAGGCAAACCTGAACACGATACCAGCAGATTCTGCGTCGAGTCCTCCGGCCTTTCAACGCGAGGAGCTAGGGACTTTAGAACCGGTACCAATGGCTATTGATGACAACCCCAACCAGAGTACAACGACACAAGAAGGTCGCTCGGAACATTCGTCGCAGAGAGTAGTAATTCACAAACCTGACGAAGTCAAACGTAATACACAGAAGGAAAAAAATGACAATGAACCTCAATTAAACAACGGAAAGGGACAAAAGCTCAATGTCGACGATCACTATGTCTCTCAAAGTTCTAACTTCGATCAGACGAAGGATCAGATATTACGAGAAAGATCTTCTACGGAATCGACGGACAAGTCACCTGATCTATCCCCGGCGGCATCGCCGAAGAGGAAACGCAACAAGAAACGTAGACTGGCTCATGAGGCTGCGGAGAAGGTTGCTCCCATCTTAAAGGAGAAATTGAGAAGCATGCGGGACAAAGACAAGAACAAAGCAGACCCAACATCCGCTCGATGCAATGAGTCTTGTATAGGAAGTAGAACAAAAGAAGGAGTCGAATGTACAATGCAGACATCACATACCGAGGCCGACCATCCAATTCGTGACAAAGACGAAGCATCCCTCCTTGGACGAAGTGCTGCAGTGGCAAGATCTGAATGGAGCGAAGATATCAACGACGGAGCCGATGAGGACATGGAAGAGGAAAATTTACCAGAAGAAGATTTATTTTATTAATATAGTGTCCGACAGTGTAACAACAGCACACAAGGTGCACAAAATGAAAGGAGGTACACGGAGTGAAAGAAAACTTTTGTCCTTAACGAAGTCTTGTACATTCCTAAATCTCACTTCTTCATGGAACAGACATATAATGTGACCACCTTAAACGTAAACAAAATTCAAAGTGAAGTTAAAGTTGCAGTTGCAGCGCTTAAAGATTTTTTATATCAATCAGACACCGATATAGCTTTGCTGCAAGAGGTCAAAGTCAAAAACCTTCATGTGGCTGGTTACCAAGAAATTGTAAACATTGCCCATGAGAGCAGTTGCGGGACTGCAATCCTAGTAAGAGACGGGATCGAAATAACAGACACCGCTCTTTTAGAATCTGGGAGAGGCATAAAATGCAAAATTCTTAATAAAACTTTCATCAATATCTATGCCCCATCTGGAAACAACGCTAAACTGGAAAGAGCCGCATTTTACAAAACTGGCATTTTACCATTACTTTATAATAACCCTGTTGACTTTTTAATTGGCGGTGACTGGAATTGTGTACTACACGAAAAGGATCAAAGACCGAATTTTAATAAATCCAGAGAACTAGAAGGCCTAGTTAAAAATATGAAATGGAAGGATGCTTGGGAGATAAAGTATCCCACCATTGTCAAGTTTACTTATATTACTAACTCATCTCAAAGTCGGTTAGATAGAATTTACGTATCCTCGACTTTAGAAAATAATGTTCAGGCCATTGAAGTGATACCCGCCATCTTTTCTGACCATCAAGCAGTCAGGTGCAGTATAAGGCTAATGAGACAAAGGACGTACTGGGGGAGGTCGGTATGGAAACTGAATATTAACATGTTGCTAGAAAATTCTCTCGCTGACCACATTGCAGAGACTTGGCGGGCGTCTTTAGGAACACGCTACAAATACAGATCCACTGTGGAATGGTGGAGCGCTGTTGCTAAGAAACGGTTAAGAGGCACGTTGATAGAATACGGAAAAGAGAGGGCGAGGTGGATGCGGCGCACTATAGAATTTCACTACACATGCTTACGTGAACTCTATGAGCAACCGATGTCACAAGACATCTTACTGCAAATAAAGAGGACCAAAGCCGAACTGATAAAGCTCAAGCGATCACAGATTGACGGTCTGAAAATAAAATCCCACACTCAGACTGTAGTTGAGGAGGAAAATACGTCGATATACCATCTCATCAAACATGCTCAACAAAGGAGAAGAACTTTTCTGGCGTCTCTTCGGGCAGAGGATAACAGCGTCCTGTCAACTCAAAAAGACATTATCAATGAAGCCTACCGATTTTATACTGCACTCTATACCAAAAATAGTAACGAGGACCAGGTCATCAATGACTTTTTATCTGGATCTGAACTTCAGGACACCATCACCGACGAGGATAATGAACATATTAACGCAGAAATAAGCGAAGAAGAAGTTTGGGATATAATAAAGACTTCCCCTTCAAAAAAGTCACCAGGACCCGATGGTCTGCCTCTTGAGTTTTATAAAGAGTTTTGGCACGTTATAGGCAGCACTTTCACAGACATTATTAACGAAACCTTAAAGGGAGAGGCCGTACCAGCAGATTTAAAACAGTGTTTTACCGTGTTACTTCCCAAAGGCAAGAACACGGAAACAAAAGATATTAAGAAAATGAGGCCTATTACTCTAATGAATTCAGACTATAAAATAATAGCTAGAGTTTTGAAAGAGCGACTGCGGCCAGTCCTAGACAAAATAATCGGATCCCACCAGACGTGTCTCCCTGGGCGCATTATTTTGAAGACAGTTAGCGAGTACAGGGACATTGTCGGCATATTTTCAAACTCTTCGGCATATGGCGGTCTTGCATTTGTAGATTTTGCAAAGGCTTTCGATAAAGTTAATCACGACTACCTTTTTAAAACCCTGACGTATTTGGGTGTTAGTGAGAATAATGTGAGGATTTTCTACAACATTTTAAAAGGTATAAAGACGAAAGTAGCTATTAATGGTCACTACACTAAGGACATTCCCATTGACAATGGAGTACCCCAGGGGAGCCCCTTATCAATGATGCTGTTTGTTGTGGCAATCGAACCACTTTTAAGGAGACTGCATAAAGAATTAGAGGGTATCTTAATATCAGGAATGAAAACAGTTATTAATGCCTACGCCGATGATGTAGGTGTCATAATAAGAAGCACTGATGATATTAAGAAACTTACGGCTAACTTAAAACTATACTGTAGTGCGACAGGCGCTGAAATTAATGAAACAAAGAGTGCTTTTTTAAATCTGAGTGGCCTCACAAATGTACAGGTCTCTTGGGCACAACGTGTGGAGAATCATACAGCTTTGGGTGTAACCCTATACAGCTGCCCCCTTCAAATGATTGCCGCTAACTGGAAAACAGTATTAGCTAAGATTCGAGGCACCCTTCAATTACACGACATGAGAGATCTAAATCTGAAGCAGAAAGTCAAGATCATCAACTGCGTGGTCCTCTCAAAAGCGACATACATAGGGCAGGTTTTGCCTCTTCCAAAACAAATAGCAAAGGCAATCATGACAACGGTATGTCGATATATCTGGCAAGGACAGATTTTTAGAGTATCTTTAGATACAATAACTCTGAAAACAGAAAAGGGTGGACTCGCGCTTACTGACATTCAGAGGAAAACAACAGCATTATTCATAAAAAGGTCCCTGCAACTTATTGACGATCACCCACTCAGCATAACAGCGCAATTATTCAAATTATTTGAACCTGAAAGCTTGCAGCCGCCAGTCGACATCACCAAAATAAATTATAAAATGAAGTACATTAGACTTTATTATCTCGAATTAAGCTACATGAGGAGTATTGTCTTGGACAGAAAGAAGAGGACCTACCACTATATTATCGAGAGATTAAAATATAAGGAAAACAAAAACAGAATGGAGATTAAGTTTCCAAACAGAAACTGGAAAGTCATTTGGAAAAACATCAGTAATAATTTGCTTCCATTAGAAGTACAGGTAGCGTGGTATAGAGTTATCAACAATATCGTTAGTACCAATGAGAGATTATATGCACTCGGACTTTGCGATACAAACAGATGCCCTAAATGCGACGCTATTGATACCTTGGACCATAGATTCACTTGTTCAGAATACAGTGCAGTATGGCAGGAACTTAGGAAACAAATATCGTTCCTTAAGAGAAGCGACGGGAGAGAAATATCTTTAAATCTTATCTTCTTCCCAGACGAGATGTATTTTCCTGCCCAAAAAAATAATGCCATTTTGTGGCTACTGGGGCATTTTATTCATTACGTTATTAACAACAAAGGGACTGGCACTGTCCAGGAATTTAAAGAATTTGAACTACAAGGATATTACAAAATATTCCGGAAAAGAAATTTGAAAAAGAATTATGGAAATATGTTGAAGATTCTCTTCGAGAAAGAGGGTGTAGGATGATTACTACAGACAATTAACAATGCAAATAGAGGCATGCCAAAGTAGGGGATCGCTGCTGGGGGTGAAGTACGGTGGGGACTTCGTGGGCCCCGTGGCCGCTACGGTAGCCGTGAAGGCCTCAGCAGAACCCTGAAACAGCATGCTGCAACGGATGTCGGACTACACTCCTTTTCTACCAGAAAAAAACCAGTTTCATAAGCGATCAAGAGAAAACGAAGAAAAAAGAATGATCACAGAATATTTTAATTATTTTTATTATTATAATTTATTTAGTTAGGAGAAATCTTTCTGTTCATCATATTGCATTAAAAAAATTTTCTTTTCGTTCATCCAATGTCAAAGAAGAAGAAAGGAAATGCCACAGAAGAGGCTAAAGTGCAAAACTGCCAGTCAATGTTACTTTACCTGTTTATTTTCAGAAATCCCTCATTTCCAAGACGGAAATATGACGACTTCTACATTTTCTTTTCTTCTATGCTGTCAAAGATGTATATATGGAAACACTTTTATTTTTAAGTATCGAACAGCAGCAACTATTCTTTATTAAAGGCAGAAGAAGCCGACGCCGATGAAGGCGATGTTGGCGAGCGGAAGGACGGGTTGAAGGGGAGGAAGGAGACGCGAAAAAAAAAAAAAAAAAAAAAAAAAAAAAAAAAAAAAAAAGAAAGAAAAAAAAAAAGTGGTTAAGGCGTCTGACTCGAAATCAGATTCCCTCTGGGAGCGTAGGTTCGAATCCTACCGGCTGCGTCCGTTTTGTGTAAATATGAGCAGAAATGTTCGCAGATATGTGTAGTATGTAGTAAAATGGGGAAAACGGCTGGAAAGAGGCAACGAAGCAATTTCGAACAAGACGAAAATTGGCGTTCACTTGCGATTATTGACATGGTGACGGCCGTTTCTTAGCTTTTGTTATTGTTTCACCTCGCGAACTAGTGTACAACAGCGCCAGTAGACTAGTGCGGCAGAGCGCCACACTAGGCCACGTGGTGCCTGTCATTTCGTGAAACCGTCGCTGATTTGGGAACGTTGGAAGCCTCTGAAATCGCTAGCAATTGCTGTGGACAAATATCATACAGTTTTTTCTATTAACTTTTACTTAAGAGTGTCAGCACATTTCTCCATGTGCGATTTCCGTCAGAATGCAGCGTTTGTTACTTTCAAGATCTCGCAGCTACTTGGTAAATACGAACAGGTATGAAGACGATGCAGACAAGCGTCAGCGTGGCGTCAGTGGGAAGTCTGTGGAAGTCGCCAAGGCAGCCAGGAGACAGCAATTGCGATAGCACACATACGCATTCGAAACATTCAAGTGTATCACGGCTGTATGAACGTCATGTGCCATGAGCCCGGATAGCTCAGTCGGTAGAGCATTAGGCTTTTAACCTAAGGGTCCAGGGTTCAAGTCCCTGTTCGGGCGAAGATTTTAAAAATTTCGTGTCTCCTCATCTAATACCGTAGAAAGAGCTATGTAGAAGCGTGCTCTTACGCGGTTTTACCTCAACGTATTGTTTCAAAATGTTAGTATTTGAACGTTTTGAGTAAAGCTACGCCCAGCAGCAGTCGTGGCCGAGTGGTTAAGGCGTCTGACTAGAAATCAGATTCCCTCTGGGAGCGTAGGTTCGAGTCCTACCGACTGCGCATCGTTTTTGTCTAAGGGAATATGGAATAGTTTTAATGGAACACTCAAGCGAGAAACAGGCATTTGTGGAATTCGAAATACCGACGTAGTGCGGCAAGATGTGTGTACTTGTATGCTCGAAAGTGCAAGCACATTTTCGTTTTTGTGTGCTGTCTTCGCTATCTATGGTGGTCTGTTGTTATCATAGCGTTAGATATGTGTGATCAATAATGTGGCGGAGTCGCTACTTAAGAATTTGCTCCTGAGATGCGGTTTAGTTCAATAGGCAGAAACTTGTGGCACATTGTAAAAGCGGCCTCTGCAGGAAGGCGAAGGCGAAGGCGAAGGGGAGTGACGAAGCGCGAGCCCGGATAGCTCAGTCGGTAGAGCATTAGGCTTTTAACCTAAGGGTCCAGGGTTCAAGTCCCTGTCCGGGCGAAAATTTTGAAACTTCTGCAGCGATTTCGTCGAATATCGGTGACAGCACTACTGTAACGATTAGGGTGAGTGTGTAGGTGGCGATGCATTGAGCAAAACGGTAGCAGTTTCATGTGAGAATGGAAAGACTCCTGCAGTGGCAGTCGTGGCCGAGTGGTTAAGGCGTCTGACTCGAAATCAGATTCCCTCTGGGAGCGTAGGTTCGAATCCTACCGGCTGCGTCCGTTTTGTGTAAATATGAGCAGAAATGTTCGCAGATATGTGTAGTATGTAGTAAAATGGGGAAAACGGCTGGAAAGAGGCAACGAAGCAATTTCGAACAAGACGAAAATTGGCGTTCACTTGCGATTATTGACATGGTGACGGCCGTTTCTTAGCTTTTGTTATTGTTTCACCTCGCGAACTAGTGTACAACAGCGCCAGTAGACTAGTGCGGCAGAGCGCCACACTAGGCCACGTGGTGCCTGTCATTTCGTGAAACCGTCGCTGATTTGGGAACGTTGGAAGCCTCTGAAATCGCTAGCAATTGCTGTGGACAAATATCATACAGTTTTTTCTATTAACTTTTACTTAAGAGTGTCAGCACATTTCTCCATGTGCGATTTCCGTCAGAATGCAGCGTTTGTTACTTTCAAGATCTCGCAGCTACTTGGTAAATACGAACAGGTATGAAGACGATGCAGACAAGCGTCAGCGTGGCGTCAGTGGGAAGTCTGTGGAAGTCGCCAAGGCAGCCAGGAGACAGCAATTGCGATAGCACACATACGCATTCGAAACATTCAAGTGTATCACGGCTGTATGAACGTCATGTGCCATGAGCCCGGATAGCTCAGTCGGTAGAGCATTAGGCTTTTAACCTAAGGGTCCAGGGTTCAAGTCCCTGTTCGGGCGAAGATTTTAAAAATTTCGTGTCTCCTCATCTAATACCGTAGAAAGAGCTATGTAGAAGCGTGCTCTTACGCGGTTTTACCTCAACGTATTGTTTCAAAATGTTAGTATTTGAACGTTTTGAGTAAAGCTACGCCCAGCAGCAGTCGTGGCCGAGTGGTTAAGGCGTCTGACTAGAAATCAGATTCCCTCTGGGAGCGTAGGTTCGAGTCCTACCGACTGCGCATCGTTTTTGTCTAAGGGAATATGGAATAGTTTTAATGGAACACTCAAGCGAGAAACAGGCATTTGTGGAATTCGAAATACCGACGTAGTGCGGCAAGATGTGTGTACTTGTATGCTCGAAAGTGCAAGCACATTTTCGTTTTTGTGTGCTGTCTTCGCTATCTATGGTGGTCTGTTGTTATCATAGCGTTAGATATGTGTGATCAATAATGTGGCGGAGTCGCTACTTAAGAATTTGCTCCTGAGATGCGGTTTAGTTCAATAGGCAGAAACTTGTGGCACATTGTAAAAGCGGCCTCTGCAGGAAGGCGAAGGCGAAGGCGAAGGCGAAGGGGAGTGACGAAGCGCGAGCCCGGATAGCTCAGTCGGTAGAGCATTAGGCTTTTAACCTAAGGGTCCAGGGTTCAAGTCCCTGTCCGGGCGAAAATTTTGAAACTTCTGCAGCGATTTCGTCGAATATCGGTGACAGCACTACTGTAACGATTAGGGTGAGTGTGTAGGTGGCGATGCATTGAGCAAAACGGTAGCAGTTTCATGTGAGAATGGAAAGACTCCTGCAGTGGCAGTCGTGGCCGAGTGGTTAAGGCGTCTGACTCGAAATCAGATTCCCTCTGGGAGCGTAGGTTCGAATCCTACCGGCTGCGTCCGTTTTGTGTAAATATGAGCAGAAATGTTCGCAGATATGTGTAGTATGTAGTAAAATGGGGAAAACGGCTGGAAAGAGGCAACGAAGCAATTTCGAACAAGACGAAAATTGGCGTTCACTTGCGTTTATTGACATGGTGACGGCCGTTTCTTAGCTTTTGTTATTGTTTCACCTCGCGAACTAGTGTACAACAGCGCCAGTAGACTAGTGCGGCAGAGCGCCACACTAGGCCACGTGGTGCCTGTCATTTCGTGAAACCGTCGCTGATTTGGGAACGTTGGAAGCCTCTGAAATCGCTAGCAATTGCTGTGGACAAATATCATACAGTTTTTTCTATTAACTTTTACTTAAGAGTGTCAGCACATTTCTCCATGTGCGATTTCCGTCAGAATGCAGCGTTTGTTACTTTCAAGATCTCGCAGCTACTTGGTAAATACGAACAGGTATGAAGACGATGCAGACAAGCGTCAGCGTGGCGTCAGTGGGAAGTCTGTGGAAGTCGCCAAGGCAGCCAGGAGACAGCAATTGCGATAGCACACATACGCATTCGAAACATTCAAGTGTATCACGGCTGTATGAACGTCATGTGCCATGAGCCCGGATAGCTCAGTCGGTAGAGCATTAGGCTTTTAACCTAAGGGTCCAGGGTTCAAGTCCCTGTTCGGGCGAAGATTTTAAAAATTTCGTGTCTCCTCATCTAATACCGTAGAAAGAGCTATGTAGAAGCGTGCTCTTACGCGGTTTTACCTCAACGTATTGTTTCAAAATGTTAGTATTTGAACGTTTTGAGTAAAGCTACGCCCAGCAGCAGTCGTGGCCGAGTGGTTAAGGCGTCTGACTAGAAATCAGATTCCCTCTGGGAGCGTAGGTTCGAGTCCTACCGACTGCGCATCGTTTTTGTCTAAGGGAATATGGAATAGTTTTAATGGAACACTCAAGCGAGAAACAGGCATTTGTGGAATTCGAAATACCGACGTAGTGCGGCAAGATGTGTGTACTTGTATGCTCGAAAGTGCAAGCACATTTTCGTTTTTGTGTGCTGTCTTCGCTATCTATGGTGGTCTGTTGTTATCATAGCGTTAGATATGTGTGATCAATAATGTGGCGGAGTCGCTACTTAAGAATTTGCTCCTGAGATGCGGTTTAGTTTCAATAGGCAGAAACTTGTGGCACATTGTAAAAGCGGCCTCTGCAGGAAGGCGAAGGCGAAGGCGAAGGGGAGTGACGAAGCGCGAGCCCGGATAGCTCAGTCGGTAGAGCATTAGGCTTTTAACCTAAGGGTCCAGGGTTCAAGTCCCTGTCCGGGCGAAAATTTTGAAACTTCTGCAGCGATTTCGTCGAATATCGGTGACAGCACTACTGTAACGATTAGGGTTAGTGTGTAGGTGGCGATGCATTGAGCAAAACGGTAGCAGTTTCATGTGAGAATGGAAAGACTCCTGCAGTGGCAGTCGTGGCCGAGTGGACAGCGGACTGTCATAAAAGCATATGCTGATGATGTCGGGGTGGTGGTGAGGAGTCATGATGACGTTTCAAACTTAGAAGTACTTCTTAAAAAGTTCTGTCTAGTCTCGGGCGCAGCCACAAATGAGAACAAAAGTAAACTGTTAAATCTGCGAGGGTTTAATCAAATTACTCTCGCCTGGGCAGGATCCGTTAGTCAGTGTAAAACGCTGGGAATTACTCTGAATCCTTGTACAATAAAGATGGCAGCGATTAACTGGAGAAACACTTCTGGAGAAATACAAGGAGCCGTAAGAGAATACGTGTACCGAAATCTCAACCAAGTGCTAAGAGTAAGGTTAATAAACGGCTGTATACTCTCAAAAGCCTACTACACTGCGCAGTTATTCCCACTTCCCAAAATGATTGCTAAAAAAATTATGTCCACCATCACGAATTACTTATGGAGGGGAGAAGTGTTTAGAGTAGATGCACGGACAGCAACACTTGACCCAAAGAATAGAGGTTTAGGTCTGGTGGATATAAAGAACAAGTCCTCCACACTCTACATCAAGCGGACTGCCGCCATTATCAAGGAAACCCCACAGAGCATCACTGCAAAGCTATTCCAGGTTGTCAGGCCAGCCAGTCTTACAGCACCTGTCGATGTTCAAAAAATTAATCGTCAGCTTCTTCACATAAGGACGTACTACGTCGAAAGGAGTTATCTCTGTACCGCCATAAACAATTCGACGGAAATAACAGCACGTGACATCATGGTCTACAGAAAAGAAACTGAAGGGAAAAACAAAATAGAGAAAAAATTCCCGCAATTCAATTGGAACATTATATGGAGTAACATCAGAATGAGTGGTATGTCATCCGATGTAGTAACAGCGTGGTACAAAGCAGTTAACAATACCGTCAGCACGAACGAAAGATTGTATGCAATCAGAATTAGCGAGACGGACTTATGCTCTACATGTCATCTCATAGACACATTACTACACAGGTTTACTTGTGCTGGCAATATGCAAAACTTCAATTGGGTAAGGGAACGGTTGGCTTTTCTGACAAGATCTTCAACAGAAAATTTTACACCAATAACGATTCTCAGACCGGACACGAAGTACTTTCCCAGGACAAAAAATAACTCCGTTTATTGGTTATTGGGACAATATGTCAGCTATGTTGTAAATGGTTTGGGTACAACCGATACCGTAGACTTTCTCCTTTTTATGAAATGTGAATTGTATCACAGACTACAGTATAAAGATCATAAAAAGAAATATGGAAACATGTTGATGACTATTTTTGAGCGGACATAGGATAAAAATACAAAGGACTAACGATTGGTACGTATTAAACAAATCGTAAAACTAATCAAAAAGGAAAAATAAGAAAGCAATGAAAATAAAATAAAAATAAAATTCAGAAAAATGTAAGACACTAACTAAATAGAGTGCATACAATAAGAAATGCTACCACTAGACCCAAGAGAAAAAGAATTTAAAAAATAGAAAAATAAAAAAAAGGGGAAAAGGAAGAAAAGATCCCTTGGGGGTAATTTTTAGTTATAGGATAGGGTCAAAAGTGGCGGTGGCATTAGATTTTTTTTCTTTTTAGGTCAATTGTTTAGTTTTTGGGAATTTTTTGTTAGGCGCCAACGCCTGAAGAGGTAGAGATTAGGGGAAAAAAAGAAAAGGAAAAAAAAAAGATTAAAAAAAAAGTGGCGCAATTGGTTAGCGCAAAAAAAAAAAAAATGGTGTAACGGTTATCTCTCTGGACTCTGAATCCAGCGATCCGAGTTCGAATCTCGGTGAAACCTTTATTTAGATAAAATTTTCAATAGGAAAAGCTTTCTCGACATGGAATTAGCAGTACAAAAATAAAAATAAAATAAAAAATAAAGAAAAAAAAGTGGTTCAGTGGTAGAATGCTCGCCTGCCACGCGGGCGGCCCGGGTTCGATTCCCGGCCAATGCATCCTTTTGCATTTCTCACAATATTGCAGTCGCATGGCTCCGTCACTTTACATACACTAACTGCGCAAAGTTATGGCGAGATACGCTGAGAGAGGAAACAAACAGGAAGCGAGCACGAAGCCTTACTTGTGGACTAGTGCGCTGTTCCACAGCAAAGCGTCGACGCAATCTCAGGAGGCGCTACGTCCAGGTGCCGCAAGCGCGACATACTACAGCCATACACAGGGCTCTCTTCTACTGAAATTCCTCAGCTGCAGTATATTTTACTAAGCGGCAAATGCATGTGTAGCGGCAGAATGGATTTTTTAGAAAACAATAACTTGTAATTTAACCCTTTTTGCCAGTCGGATCTTTAACGTACCACCGTATGTTTACTCACATAAATCTCTCATAGTTCCGTTTCGCGTACAGAGAGCCTATTGGTAAGTTTTAGTTGTTCCAGTCTACAGCTTCTAACATGATGCTCACGTTAGGCAAATCTCTGTGGTGGCCAGAGCTAGAAACGCCTTGTCCCGTGTTCTGTGAAAACGGAAGACTACTCACAATTGTTTCTTTAGGATGCCTTGGTTTATATGTAGGCTACTGATTCTTCTGACTGCATTTCTATCGTCATTTCTTACTTATTTGGCTGTATCACAACAATTTGGAGTATTACGTATTATACAGAAATATTAAACACAAAGTACAAGGTGGGCAGAGATGTATCGTCAAGCTGTACACTCATTGCATCGTAGCAACATGCCGGAACGTGCCATGTGTCTGCTTTCTCTTACGTAGATGGACCAAATTCACATCCTGCACTTTAGTTATACAGATATTGATTATAGCAAAATTAAGGAAATTTTCTTTCAGTGTCATTATCGGACTTTTTACTGTATACCGAGCGGACATATTCACCTTCGTTTACATATATATACACACAGATGAAAAATGAATAAAACCCGGAAAATAGCACCATTAGTGGCATTCCTGAATAAAGAGAGATGTAACGTTCCAACGTCCCTTCAGTTCTAACTTAGAAATATTGCATACGATATGCATTGTAGTTGTGACGATTCGATGTGCGAACCTGTAGGCCGAGGTCCATTACATCAGTAAGATCAGTGCTACCAATGCGCGAGTCATGTATCAGATATACACACGTGTCTGACAAATTCCTGTCACGTAGGAATCACCTTTTGCGACAACCGAATAAAGTGACAAAGAAATCAGGAATGTGTTCGTTTATCGCGAGTCGATGCTATCCAGAAGTACGGACTCGTTGTAACGCAGCTTCGTTAACTGTCGTACAAACCTCGTCAGAACATGGAAGATCAGCAACATTTGGTCCTCACACTACTTCGATGGGAGACCACTTGAGAACATACGTCGCAGATTCATTTGTCCAAACTGTGGTGATGGGGAATTCATTGCATTAGTTCTGTTTCCGAGAGCTGAATAATCTTCTTGATAAATGGAGGGGCACGTAAATTGAAATACATTTACTTGCTACTGTAATCGAGAGCAAAATGGTTACTGCGGGTAATTTTGAAATAACATATTTTATTTTGGTATTGTGAGTTTTCTTTTTTTCACAGGCTAAGTGTGGTCACGCCACGTTTTTTCTTGATACTGGAGCTCACTTTAAAATGGAACGCAGAGATTCGTTCTTTTACGACTGTGGTTTATGTCGTTTCAGTCTGACACAGCAAGAAGATTTTAAAATTTTATTTTATTTCATGACAAGCGTGCACCATATCTGGTGGAAATTGTCTTCAAACTGCCAGACTCATGCAGGCTTTTGTTTTACTTATATTCTGCACTTGTTTACAGTTGTTTACAGTTGTTGAGGAATTAAGGCACTTAAAAATGTATCAATATCCAAACTGTGTTTATAATGTGGGATCATCAGTTGGGTTGAACCTTGACTCCTTTCCCAAATCAAATTGAGCATTTCAAACACACCAGTGTTACAAATAAAGGGAAAAAATTGTTAAATGCTATTAGATGGGGCACAAACTGTGTCTGGACAAGGATGGGATCAGTTCACTGGAATCATCAAATAACACAGGCATCAAATATTTATGTTTATCTTTTTATTTAATTTTAGAAGGTGCCCATCTATCTTCTTCTTTTCATTAATTCCAATCGTTTGGGGACAAATTCTGTAATGGCACTTTGTACAACTTGCTGACTTGAGGTGGATGGAATATGTTGCTCGACTTCCATACTGCATGTGACTGGTGGGGTCACCTCCATCAGCAGTTTTCCTGCAGGTCTAGTTTGACCTGCAGATAAATGGGTTTCACATCAACATAAGCAAATATTGACTATGGATATGGGATGAAAATTAAAGTGTGTCTTTCATTCTGCTACAAAAAATTTCAGTTTATTGCACAATTGTTCTTCATGAAACTTGCAGTCTGAAATTTAGTTCATAGAAAGTTACAACTGATTCAGTTTTCTCTTGCTATACAAATGTATAATAGAGTACCTAACAATTGCAGACTTCTCATAAATACCGTACTTTTTAAAGAGATGCTGATGAGTAATTATGGTCCTTAATTTGCAAATACTCAACAAGACATTCACTGTAGTCATCCTACTATTAAAATTTAAAATATTTGTGGAATATGGTAGAAGAATTAATTAAAAACAATAAATATTTTTGAATTTGCCAGGAAGTCCTGGATTAGACAGCAATATTCTCGTAACCTGGGGAATACAGCCCCCCCCCCCCCCCCCGCAAGTTGCAGTCGACTCGGAATAAACACGTTGCATGTTGAACCGGTACATATATATTTTCACGAAAAAGCGCCTTTTAACAAAGATTTAAGCGTTCGTTACACGCACCTCGGAGTGTGAATCCCATCAAAAATGTATTAGAAATGTAAGACTTCCGTTTTTCTACCTTCCCCTCAATCCTTAACGAATAAATGGCAATAATTGACGTAAGTTTGTTTACAGTGTATTGGCAGCAGACACTTTCTTCCTCGTAATAGCATAAAATATTAATTATAACGATTAGAGCGTATTTATTTTTTTATTTAGAAAATTTATTAATCCTGTCATACAATATTATGAACCTTTTCACTGACCAGCATTGGTTACAAAACTAAGTTATATTTTTATTATTTTTGGAGGATTTCTTCATAATTCTAAAAGTCGGCACTCTACGAACGAAATATGTATCCTCTCTGGGAATATCATGACCTGCTACAGTTAATAACCAAATACAAGAGATATATAGGTCTTTGCCAAATACCCATAACGATACTGTCAGTGAAAATTAACTGCCAATGATATTTCTACTATTCTCAATACTAAATACTCCCTAAAGCGTCTACCGTTATCATAGTACCTCGAATTCGCATTGGTCACTCCATGTTATTAGATACAAGATTCCCACGAGAACGTAGTACACACTTACACCAACAGATGGATAATCGTTAAACAGTTATTACCCAAGATTCTTACGCGGTTAATTCCATGGAGTATAGAACTGACCAGTATTTGGACAGGACATCTGGTCGATACTGTGGTCGAATCGTTTCATTAGTACCAACTTTTGTGAACAGATGGCGCTACGCAGTACGCATAGTTATTACGATAAATGCCAGTATTTGATGAGCGGTTATTACAATCACGGTTATTCATAGATAACCGGATATTTCTATCAGTTATCGTTATTTTGGCCCAGCTCTGTCGCACATCCAGCAACGTGGACGCCGTCATGTGTCGGCATCCCGCCTGCCAGCCGCGTCCCAAGTGTGTCGCAGCTTTAGGCGCTATTCGAGGGAAGGCGAGCGAAACCAGACGAATTCGTACAACACGTCGAAGCTGTGTATTTTGGTAGGATTCGTAGCCGCCGCCCCTAGGACTCTCATAGAATCACAAGACGACGTAACTGATGCATTCAGTAGCGGCAGCTGGTGTCTCGCGCCTGCAGCACTTCCTCGAGACGCTCTGACGGTGGAGGGGAGCCTTCTTACTTTCCCTGCAGACGTGTACTTCGGAAGAAGCTGCGGCGCGCTTAGGAGACAAGCATCGGTGGTTCAGTGATGCCGGGCGCCGTGGCTCAGCGCGCCCGGTCAGAGAGCTGAATGCCCTCTGCAATAAAAAAGCTGAGCCAAGAACACAACGAACAAAAACGAACATACATGATCAGCGTCCGCAACGAACAGAACTACCAATAGCGCCAAAAAAAAAAAAAAAAAAAAAAAAAAAAAAAAAAAAAAAAAAAAAAAAAAGTGGTAGAATGCTCGCCTACCACGCCGGCGGCCCGGGTTCGACTCCCGGCCGATGCATCCTTTTGCATTTCTCACAATATTGGAGTCGCGTGGCTCCGTCACGTTACATACAGGAACTGCGCAAAGTTAAGGCGAGCACGAAGCCTTACTTGTGGACTAGTGCGCTATTCCACAGCAAAGCGTCGACGCAATCTCAGAAGGCGCTACGTCCAGGCGCCGCAAGCTCGACATACTACAACCATACACAGGGCTCTCTTCTACTGAAATTCCTCAGCTGCAGTATATTTTACTAAGCTGCAAATGCATGTGTAGCTGCAGAATGCATTTTTTAGGAAACAAGAACTTATAATTTAACCCTTTTTGCCAGTCGGATCTTTAACCTACCACCGTATGTTTACTCACATAAATCTCTCATAGTTCCGTTTCGCGTACAGAGTGCCTATTGGTAGGGTTCAGTTCTTCCAGTCTACAGCTTCAAACATGATGCTCACGTTAGGCAAATCTCTGTGGTGGCTAGAGCTTGAAACTCCATGTCCTGTGTTCTGTGAAAACAGAAAACTACTCACAATTGTTTACTTAGAATGCCTTGGTTTATGTGTAGCCTACTGAATCTTCTTTCAATCGTAATTACTTACTTATTTGGCTGTATCACAACAATTTGGAGTATTACATTATAAATAATAACATTAAACACAAAGTACAAGGTGGGCAGAGATGTATCGTCACGCTGTATGCACATTGCATTGTAGCAACATGCCGGAACGTGCCATGTGTCTGCTTTTTCTTACGTAGATGGACCAAATTCACCTCCTGCATTGAGTTATACAGATATTGATTATAGCAAAATTAAGGAAATTGTCTTTCAGTGTCATTATCAGAGTTTTTACTGTATACCGTGCGGACAAATTCACCTTCGTTTACATATACACCGATGTAAAATGAATAAAATCCAGAAAATAGCACCGATTAGTTTTGTAAAGTATGGACATTTCTAAAGGCTATGAAGAAGCAATTATTTTCCACTTACAGGGCACTAGGAACCTCAGATTATCTGAGATTACCTTAATGAATCAATGTATGTTTTCCTGGATACGAGTAGCACAAAACAGTATACTTAAAGAAAACAATTCAAAAGATTCCACAATAGGTATGAATTTTCCGACCGGAAAGGATAACAGGTGTTTTGATTTGCATCACGGTATAAAGGAGAAAATACCAAGGAAATTTTAATGATACTGTTTAGGAGAGAGTTTTGAATAACCTTTATCTGGGTCAGTTGAGAAAAACGAATACAAACAAAATTTCTAGCTTTGTTACACCTTTAGATATAGGCCTGGAAAATTCTTTTCCTGCGCAAAATAAAAGCAAATGTTTAAGGACCTATGGTACTAAACTTTTATGGTCATAGTCCTTAGAGTTACAAACGACTGAAAGTAACTTACAGTAAGAACTCCCCACACTCATATCTGAGGTTAGACTCGAAACTCCGGCGGGAGCAATCCGTAGCATGGCGTCTTAGACAGCGCGTCCATTCCCACACGGCTGTTCCTGCGGGACAGCTAGAGCTGACGATACCGAGCAATCTCTCTATAGAAATATCTCTAAAGTGCAACAACCTAATCATGTCAGACATTACGTCTCTACTGTAAACATGTTCAGCCGTTATGTGGGATAAAAGGCAAGTTAGACAAGCTGCATAATTTTTCTGTGCATGTTGCACTTCAGAACTTAGGGCCTGACGGTACATTAGAATGTCGCCTTTGGAAACAAAAACGAAAAAAAGTATTAAGACACATGTCACACAGCAAAGGGATAAATTACTTATCAAGTTTCCTGAAGCAGTCACTTCATTGAGCACAGGAAGCAACACGTAAATTTTTCGGCCATGCTTCAGATTCTGTCTTGACGGTTGATTTGAAAGTGTGGGCCGCGGTGGAGTAGGCGAGAGGTCTAAGGCGCCTCACTGTTGAGCACGCGATTGCGCTCCGTCGGAGTTTCGAGTCCTCCCTGCGGCATGGGTGTGGGTGTTGTCCTTAGGTTAGGGTACCTTAATTTAAGTAGTTTGTAAGCTACGGACTGATTACCATGCAGTTTGGCCCGATAGATTTACAAAAATTTGAACATTTTATCAAAGTGAGGCTGTAACTACGCAACAGGTCGGTTTTCACGTTTGTTGTCAGTAGCCTAATGTTCCGTTCTCTTAGAAATGTTGACTGAACGTGGATGATACGTATAGACACGCAACATTAGTGGCATTATTGAATAAAGAGAGATGTAATGTTCCAACGTCCCTTCAGTTCCAACTAAGAAATGTTGTATACGACATGCATTGTGACGATTCGATAGGCGAACCTGTAGGCCGAGATCCGTAAGGTCAGTAAGAATAAACTTGTGCTACCAATGCGCGGGTCATCTATCAGATACCCACACGTGTCTCGACAAATTCCTGACACGTAGGAATCGTCTTTTGCGAAAACCAAATAAAGTGACAAAGAAATGAGGAATGTGTTCGTTTATCGCGAGTCGATGCTATCCAGAAGTGCGGACTCGTTGTAACGCAGCTTCGTTAACTGTCGTACAAACCTCGTCAGAACATCGAAGATCAGCAACATTTGGTCCTCACACTACTTGGATGGGAGACCACTTGACAACATAGGTCACAGATGCATTTGTCTACACTGTGGTGATGGGGAATTCATTGCATTAACTCTGTTTCCGAGAGCCGAATAATCTTCTGGATAAAAATTGAGGGAGCAAGTAAATTGAAATAAATTTTCTTGCTGCTTTAATCGAGATAAAAATGGTTATTGTGGGAAATTTAGAAATTACTTACTTTATTTTGGTCTCGTGAGTTTTCGTAGTTTCACAGGCTAAGAGTATTCTCGCCACGATTATTCTTGATACTGGACCTAACTTCAATGTGGAAGGCCGAGAAAAGCGATCACAAACAGATTCGTTCTTTTACGACTGACTGTGGTTTATGTCGTCTCACACTGACACAGCAAAAAGATTTGGAAATTTTATTTTATTTCATGACAAGCGTGCACCATGTCTGGTGGAAGTTGTCTTCAAACTGCCAGACTCATGCAGGCTTTTGTTTTACTTATATTCTGCACTTGTTTACAGATGAAATAGTGTGCTACTACGATTCATTCCTTTCATAAGTTTCAGAAAATTAGTCGTTTGTCATTGGTCGTTTAGAAACGACTTATTGTGAGTTGGGTTCTATAACATTTATTTGCATTAAAATTCAGTGGAAAAGCACGTTTCTCATATCATCATTGTTTTAGTCGTACTTCGTACTCATGAATGCTGGAGGAAGACTTGCGACATGTTTATTTAAAACACGTAAATTGTTGCTTAATTTTCGCCTTGCGGCTATCAGCAATTCTCTGAGTAATACCAGTGATATTCAGACAGCGTGAGTTCAAACGTATTTTCATAATGAAGGGGAAAGTCCAGAAAAGTCCACACTGATATGGCACACATCAGGCTAGCGTTCACGTAGCAAGCTGGGAAAACGACTCACATATGAGCGCTCTTGTTACAGGTACTCATACGCAAGTATGGCGTCCCACTGCGGTGCCCGCAATCGAAACCTGGTCAACTGCTTGGCAGGAATCTGTGCTTCCCATTACACCACCACCGCACACCCAGCAACGTGGACGCCGTCATGTGTCGGCATCCCGCCTGCCAGCCGCGGCCCAAGTGTGTCGCACCTTTAGGCGCTGCTATAGGGAAGGCCAGCGTACCCAGACGAATTCGTACAACACGTCCAAGCTGTGTATTTTGGTAGGATTCGTAGCCGCCGCCCCTAGGACTCTCATAGAATCACAAGACGACGTAACTGATGTATTCAGTAGCGGCAGCTGGGGTCTCGCGCCTGCAGCACTTCCTCGAGACGCTCCGACGGTGGAGGGGAGCCTTCTTACTTTCCCTGCAGACGTGTACTTCGGAAGAAGCTGCTGCGCGCTTAGGAGACAAGCATCGGTGGTTCAGTGGTAGAATGCTCGCCTGCCACGCGGGTGGCCCGGGTTCGATTTCCGGACGATGCATCCTTTTGCATTTCTCACAATATGGCAGTCGCGTGGCTCCGTCACTTTACATACTGGAACTGCGCAAAGTTAAGGCGAGATATGCTGAGAGGGGGAACAAACATGAAGCGAGCACTAAGCCTTACTTGTGACTAGTGCGATGTTCCACAGCAATCTCACGACGCGCCACGTCCAGGTGCCGCAAGCGCGACATACTACAGCCATACACAGGGCTCTCTTCTACTGAAATTCCTCAGCTGCAGTATATTTTACTAAGCGGCAAATGCATGTGTAGCGGCAGATGGATTTTTTAGAAAACAATAACTTGTAACTTAACCCTTAATGCCAGGCGGATCTTAAACGTACCACCATATGTTTACTCACATAAATCTCTCATTGTTCCGTTTTGCGTACAGAGAGCCTATTGGTAAGTTTCAGTTGTTCCAGTCTACAGCTTCTAACATGATGCTCACGTTAGGCAAATCTCTGTGGTGGCCAGAGCTTGAAACTCCTTGTCCCGTGTTCTGTGAAAACGGAAGACTACTCACAATTGTTTCCTTAGGATGCCTTGGTTTATATGTAGGCTACTGATTCTTCTGACTGCATTTCTATCGTCATTACTTACTTATTTGGCTGTATCACTACAATTTGGAGTATTACGTATTATACAAAAATATTAAACACAAAGTACTAGGTGGGCAGAGATGTATCGTCAAGCTGTACACTCATTGCATTGTAGCAACATGCCGGAACGTGCCATGTGTCTGCTTTTTCTTACGTAGATGGACCAAATTCACATCCTGCACTTTAGTTATACAGATATTGATTATAGCAAAATTAAGGAAATTTTCTTTCAGTTCATTATCCGACTTTTTACTGTATACCGAGCGGACATATTCACCTTCGTTTACATATATATATACACAGATGAAATATGAATAAAACCCGGAAAATAGGACCGATAGTTTTGTAAAGTATGGACATTGCTAAGGGCTATGAAGAAGCAATTATTTTCCACTTACAGAGGTACTAGAACCTCAGATGATCTGAGATTACCTGAATTAATCAATGTATGTTTTCCTGGATACAAGTAGCACAAACCAGTATACTTAAAGAAAACAATTCATAAGATCCCACAATAGGTATGAATTTTCCGACCAGAAAGAATAACAGATATTTTAATTTGCATCACGGTATAAATGAGAAATATGAAGGAAATTTTAATGATACTGTTTAGGAGAGAGATTTGAATAACCTTTATCGGGGTCAGTTGAGAAAAACGAATACAAACAAAATTTCTAGCTTTGTTACACCTTTAGCTATAGGCCTGGAAAATTCTTTTCTTGCGCAAAATAAAAGCAAATGTTTAAGGATCTGTGGTCATAAACTTTTATGGTCAAAGTCCTTAGAGTTACAAACGACTGAGAGTAACTTACAGTAACGACTCCCCACACTCATATCTGAGTGGAGACTCGAAACAGGTTGGCCCGATAGATTTACAAACATTTAAACATTTTATCAAAGTGTGGCTGTTGCTACGCAATAGGTCTGTTTTCCCGTTTGTTATCAGTAGCCTAATGTTCGGTTCTCTCAGTCGGCGCATTTTCAATATGGGTTTTTGAAATAAACACGCAACATTAGTGGCATTCCTGAATAAAAAGAGATGTAACGTTCCAACGTCCCTTCAGTTCTAACTTAGAAATATTGCATACGATATGCATTGTAGTTGTGACGATTCGATGTGCGAACCTGTAGGCCGAGGTCCATTACATCAGTAAGATCAGTGCTACCAATGCGCGAGTCATGTATCAGATATACACACGTGTCTGACAAATTCCTGTCACGTAGGAATCACCTTTTGCGACAACCGAATAAAGTGACAAAGAAATCAGGAATGTGTTCGTTTCTCGCGAGTCGATGCTATTCAGAAGTGCGGACTCGTTGTAACGCAGCTTCGTTAACTGTCGTACAAACCTCGTCAGAACATCGAAGATCAGCAACATTTGGTCCTCACACTACTTCGATGGGAGACCACTTGAGAACATACGTCGCAGATGCATTTGTCCACACTGTGGATTAATTCTGTTTCCGAGAGCTGAATAATCTTCTGGACAAAAATGGAGGGGCACGTAAATTGAAATACATTTACTTGCTCCTTTAATCGAGAGCAAAATGGTTACTGCGGGTAATTTTGAAATAACATACTTTATTTTGGTCTTGTGAGTTTTCTTTTTTTCACAGGCTAAGAGTGGGCTCGCCACGTTTATTCTTGATACTGGACCTCACTTTTACGACTGTGGTTTACGTCGTTTCACTGTGACACAGCAAGAAGATTTTAAAATTTTATTTTATTTCATGACAAGCTTGCACCATGTGTAGTGGAAATTGTCTTCAAACTGCCAGACTCATGCAGGCTTTTGTTTAACTTATATTCTGCACTTGTTTACAGGTGAAATAGTGTGCTGTAGCGATACATTAATATTTATTTTTATTGAAAATTATATCTGCGACGCTTGTCGCTAGCATCCGGTCTCTCTGCCAATAAATCTCTGATTATCACTGTTTCAAGTTATACCTTCAACTATTTCAAACGATCTGGAGAGAAAACGGAATCGCTTTTCGTCTTTCGTTCTTCTACCTTTGTACTGAGCGGACGTATTTTACTCGACCTCCATAATCCTGTATGTGTGAGCTCTGATTAGCACCCTTCTACTTAATAAACTTTAACTTTCATTTAGAATTACTATTTCATTTAAATAATTACTATTTCTTCCCATCTTTTATTAAACTAATTCCTATTTTCAGCAATATTAGTAAATTGATGCTTGGTTATTGTTGCCTATTGCCTCATGATGACAAAAGAATGCAAAATTTATTTACTCTTATTTTGTGTTAAACAGTGAATTCAATGCCTGCAGGAAATCTTCATTCTGTTAAAAGCGAAGTCCGATAATTTCTTTAACTTTCGATAACAATAGTGATCAAAATTACACACGGTCTTAAAACTTTAATAATTAATAGTCATGAAACCAAGCATCAGTTTACGAGAACGAAGATATTAATCAATTCATCCAGGTTCAACTGCAGTGTCACAGCTTCCACCAATGAATGCACACCAGGTAACTTATTCCACTATTTTCTTATGTAATGGTGCTTTCTGGTGTTGTCGTAATTTTTAACTTACATTCCTACTGAGAACTGATAACCATTTCAAAAATTAATATTCATTGCAGATCTTACAGTTAGTTAAAATTCAATTCTGGTTTTCAACTTTCATCTTGTGACAACACCAGCGATAAAAAAAAAAAAAAAAAGTAACATTACATAAGAATTGGCGCCCATCGTGACAGGACTTCGATTCGTTGTAAAAAAAAATTGTAATTTTATGTGAATTAATTATACCATTGTTTGAAATTTTTTTATATTTGTAATCATTCACCAATGAATGACATCTAATCTGCATAATGTGTTTATTTTTCATGAACAACTGCTGACCGATTGTGACGTGAAAATCATAATTACTACCCGGAGAATAATAAAATAAAAATTTGGAGCCACACCCGATCACGAGAAATTCAACAGCAGCCAACAATGAAAATTGCAACACAGGTAAGGACAGACTGATTATTTCGCTTATTTGGTGCTTTCTACTTTCTCTTAGTCTTTCGCAAGTACGCAATCTCCGATCCAGTACCTCATTCTATTAGCAAAAATCTGTTTTCAAAATTTCTTTTGTAGTCAGATATTTATTTTAAATCACAAGTTGGAAAAATGGCCAACATGGCTGCTAAATCGATATAACAAAGCGATCCTCGCTTGTCTCTCACTCGAAGCGTCTCGCATGCGTGTGACGAATATTAATAGTGATTTAATTGTTTCTCAACAGTGCTGATAAAAGAAATTTTTTGCGTGTGAAGTGTGTAGGTTCCCCACACTATTCCAAATTTTTGATAATTTATTAGTATGGTTAAAACCCGTAGACAAATTACTACAATGGAGTCAGAACAAAACACTAATGTTTCACAGCCCGCGCAAAATGTTGAAAATAATGTGGCTGCGAGATCAATTGAAATGATTCCACACATAGTGGAGGAAAATCTTGCAACCACATCATACGTAACAGATTTTCCCACACAGACAGTACACCAATCTGAAAATCCGCAAGAAGATTGGTTAAAACGATTTGAGATATTATTTGCTAACATGTCGCAACAGATGAACAATTTGCAAGCATCTACGAATGCTATACATGCGAACATGTCGCAACAAATTAACAATTTACAAACATCTACTAAAGACGAACTAAACAATTTGCAAGCATCTACGAATGCTATACATGCGAACATGTCGCAACAAATTAACAATTTACAAACATCTACTAAAGACGAACTAAACAATTTGCAAGCATCTACGAATGCTATACATGCGAACATGTCGCAACAAATTAACAATTTACAAACATCTACACATGCTACAAACAATCAGATTTCAGGCTTGACCGATCAAATTAATCATTTGCAGGCCAACACGAAACATGATTTAGAGCTGTTGCAAAATTCCACCAAGCAGCAATTAGACAGACTAGAGGAACAGCAAAATCAAATCGCAGCTCAAATGATAACTCGGGATGAATTTGAGTCGAGATTTAAAAATCTAGAATCAGTACAACAAAATTTACCCTCAATTATTTCTGAGGAAGTAAACAAACAGATAGACGCACAGATACTCAAAGTCGAACAGGTTATCAATGGTAAGTTTTCTGAAGTACAAAACAAAGTAGTGGATCAAATCATGGACACAGTAGATGCAAAAATCTCTTCTGTAGTCGATGATGTAACTAATTGTAAAGAAACCGTTAAAACATTACCAACAGCTATAGACAGTCTCACACAGAATCTTACACAGCTTAAAATTCAACAAGAAAACTTGGAAACAACTGTTACGAGAATTACGAGTCAAGCAGAAAACATTGTTAAAGAAAATCATGATAGGGTACAACAATTCTTATCTAATACAGAAGCGAAGTTGAATGAAAAGATAGACGCAGAATTAACCACTGTAACTCAAGAAGTTGCTACTCAAGTGTATGAAAAACATGGAAATACTGTTAAAGCTTTACAGAAAGATCTTACAGACGTGAAATCAATTTTAAATACGCAGATGACACAATCTAGGCCAAATGAACCCGTGACAAATGTGTTCCATGATTGGAAATCTCCCAGGATTGCAACAAATATTCCACGCTCTCCATATAATCCGGGTACATCTAACAATTTGACGTCAGACAGGACGCAGACTGACTTTTGCTTGACGACCTCTAATGACCTTGATCGACTAGGTAGGGAAATGAAATCAAACATACCCCCCTCTTATTCACCACGAAATCATGCTACTGCCGAAGAACTTGACGAAAGTATGATAAAGAACCACCAATTTCAAATCTTTATTAATGAGAACCGTACTGTGCACCCAGTCATTTTCCTACAATCTTTTAGAGGTTTATTACCTGAATCGTGGTCCGAAAAAAGAAAGATAAGATTTGTTGTCGGATACATTCAAGGTGAAGCGGGAATCTGGGCTGCAGAAGCCCTACAGAGTTGTGAAACTTATGGTGAGTTCGAACGGGCAATTTTAGCCACCTTTTGGTCGCCTGCTGTGCAAGAAAGGTTTAGAAATGAAGTTTATAATCCGCAACCTTTCAATGAACGAAACGGGAGTCTGCGGAGGTATTTCGAGAAGTACATAAACAAAGCTAAATTCTTTGATGACCCCCTCCCGCACAGGGAAGTACTACGCGTATTAATAAACAAATTGCCTATACGATTGCGGTTGCAACTAGCACACGTTTCAACACAAAACTTAGAAACTTTTCTCACTGAGGTGGACACACTAGATTCAATCTTTGAAGGTGACCGAGCAAGAAATAATAGTTACAGGTACGGTAACGCAAATAATTACTTCAACTATCCTAGTAATCAGCTGATTCATGTCAGCCAGCCGCAGCCTAATAATCAAAACATGTCACGCCCTCCACAGATGTTACCGCAACAGTCATTTATTAGCAATACCGGACAGCCGCAAATGCAACAAGTGACTAGTGGAGTAAACAGTGGAAACGCAGTACGAAACGTACCTAACGGCGGTCAGTATTACCGACGCCGTCGTGACAACAGATTTAATCCGGGCTACTTCAATCACAATAATAATAATTTCAATAACAGTGCAGCTACTTTCCCTAACCAATATAATGGTAACACACAACCGCTCTGGCGTAATGGAAACTACTACAATAATAATAACAGAAACAGAATTTTTTTTCCAAACAATAACGGTAATCAACAAGTTCCGAACTTTTCTACTACTCCTGCACAACAACCAAATGTCAATCAAATACCAGTAGCAACGATGACGACTGACAGTACAGATCAAACAAACTGGACACAAAATGAATCGACCGTGACTATAACTGACGTGACAGAAACCTTAAATCGACCTCAAAGACATTCTAACGGGACGCAGACGTCAAACTAAATCTGGCCCTCCGACATTGAGCGACAGAGGCAGTGAGGGCCCAATTCTCACAGTAAATATGCTGCGTTACAATAAAGGAATCGATATCAGGGAAGAGCTACTCCAGGAACAAACACAACAAAACAAAGTACCTATAGTTGTCTATCAAGCACACATCTTAATAACAGTAGGAGACATACCTACATCGATTTTAGTTGACACTGGAGCAGCTGTTAATGTATTGTCTTACAGTCTATTTAAACGCATAAACAACATTCAGAGGTTACCTACCTTTCCTGTACAGAACTGCAAAATCATCGGTGCAGTATGTGCAAAATCTAAGCCAGTTAAGTTACAAACACTTGTTCAACTACAAATCTGTGATGAAATTGATACTTGCTCATTCCTTGTAGTAGATGCTGTCATAGAAGACTGTATACTTGGTTTAGAATATCTTCAAAGTCGAGAAGCAAAATTAGATTTTAAGGAAGGTAAATGTTATTTGACAGTAAACCACTGTGTCTGTATTTTGAATCTGACTAAGAAGGAAGTGACACCAAGAAAATCTTGTAACTCTGTTAGGTTGAAGCAAGTCACTGTTAATCAAATGCAATTTGAAAATTATACTGGAATTCAGGAATCTGAAACTGAATCTCTTGAATCAATAGTTCAAAAAGTTAACGAATCCACTAATGCCAAAGATAGTCAGAGACAACAACTTCTCCACTTGCTACACAAGTACATACGAGTATTTGACAAAAGGCCATGTGTAATTAGGACATATCAGTATAACATGCAAGTTAAGCCTCATGAAGCATTTTGTAGGCTAACATATTCTATACCTTGGGAAAAACAACCAGCTGTCAAAGCAGAAATTAACCGTATGCTTAGATGGAACATAATAGAACCTTCAATGTCACAGTATTCCAGTCCTCTTCTTGCAATTTTTAAATCAGATGGGTCTGTTCGTCTAGTGCTTGATGCACGTCAAATCAATAAGATTATCATTCCAGTTAGAACTAGGCCAGAAAACCTAGAAGAACAGCTTCAGAAGTTCTATGGAGTCAAATATCTATCAAGTTTTGATCTTAGAGCATCATATTGGCAGGTTCCTATAACAGAAGAGTCTCGTAAATATACTGCTTTCATTTTCTCAGGACGATCGTACCAATTTAAGGTACTGCCTTTTGGTCTAAATGTGAGTTCTGGTGTCTTTATCACAGCACTTGATACAGTACTTGGTCCGGAATTACTAGATAATATTACAGTTTACGTTGATGACATACTTGTTGCTACTTCTACATGGGAAGAACATGTCATCCTACTTGAAGGAGTGTTAGATAAATTTCTGTCATCTGGAGTAACTGTCAACTTGAAAAAATCTAAGTTTGTTAAAACTGAAATCAAATTTCTTGGGCACATTATCTCACCCACGGGCATTGTTCCTGACCCTGAAAAAATTAAAGCAATTCAAAATTTTCCTGCACCTCACAATAGGAAGCAATTAAAAGCCTTCTACGGTTTATGTTCATTTTTTCGGCGCTTTGTGCCACAACAACTACTCAATAGTACTGCTCTTCTTTCACTTCTTCGAAAAAACAACCCTTGGAATTGGACAGAACAGTGTCAGCAAGACTTTGACAAAATTAAACAAGCCCTTGTTAACTCAGATATATTAAACCACCCTGACATGTCACAGGATTTCTGTATTGTTACGGACTCGTCAAATTTTGGGGTTGGGGCGTGTCTGTTCCAAATTTCAAATAATCTGGATCCATAGTCCCTAAAAGTCATCAGTTTTGCTAGTCGCACGCTCACTGAGTGCGAACGTCGATATTCAACCACAGAGTTAGAACTTCTTGCAATTGTTTGGGCATTCAAAAAGTTTCATCATTATATCTTTGGTAAACATACAAGAGTATTCTGTGATCATCAGGCACTTAGCTTTTTGATGTCATGCAGACTATTACACAATAGATTAGCCAGATGGGCCATGATACTACAAGAATACGATTTTGAAATTGAACACATTAAAGGATCAGATAATGTCATAACTGATGCACTTTCCAGACTTCCCCAAGGTTTACCAGAATTTGAAGACTACCTTGAGTCAAACACAGAGTTTAAGATAATGCTCATGAAGGACATGGAATTTAGAACATATTATTTAGATATGTGCAAAAACATGCAGGCATTACAGCAAGCAGATGACAGGTGGAGGAAAATTATCACACAAATTACAGACAAGTCAGATGCACATCTAAATCAACATTACAAAGTCTACAAAGGAGTACTTTTCTTTCGTAGACAAGTACAATCGCAACTCTGGTGTGTTTGCATACCTGCTACATACGAAAAATCTCTAATTTGGCACACTCATAGAGTTTGGGGACACTTTGGCGCACTAAAGTGTCTCCGTAAGCTTAAACAATACTGTTATTTTCCGAATATGTCACGAAAAATCCATTACACATTGAAATCCTGTTTAATCTGTCAGAAATGCAAGCCTAACAATCAGTCAAACAAGATGCCGCTTCATTCTATCTTGCCATATAAACCCGTTCAATTAGTTTCAATTGATACTGCAGGACCTCTTCCGATTGGACGCGGAGGCGTCAAACACATTCTTGGCATCTATGATGTGTTTTCAAAATTTGTGAAGTTATACGCCTTAAAAACTACTACCGCAAAAGCAGTGATTCGGCGCCTGGAGCGCGACTATTTCCTTTTTGTCGGGAAGCCGACGACAATTCTGTCCGACAATGCAAAAACTTTCACATGTCAAGCGTGGAAAGATTTCATTCATAAAAATTACCTGAATCACATTCTCATTTCACGTTACAATCCTTCTGCCAATCCAATGGAACGCATGTTCCGTGAATTAAATCGCTTCATCAGAACATATGCTTCCAACAAACAAACATCCTGGGTTGAATATATTGGACTATTTGAGCAAGTGGTTAACAACCTACCTTTGTATTCTACACCTTATACACCCACCGATTTAGTTTTACAAACCACAGAGACAAACGAATGGGTAAAACCGATACCAAAATTTCCCCGAGGTGACGTAACACTGGACGAAAAGGTAAGACAAATATTAGTAGCCCTAACTGATGCAGCTATAAAAAGAAAAGCCTACTATGATAAGCAGCTGAAAAGAACACAAACATTTAATATCGGAGACCTAGTACTTCTGCGAAATCATCCTAAACCATCAGCTATCTTAAAATGTAATAAAAAGTGGCAACATCTATTTTCTGGACCCTTTAGAATTGTTCAAATTCCGCACGAGGGAAGTTATTTATTATCTACAGTGCACTCGGGAAGAGTGAGAGGTTTATATCCACACAAGCATTTGAAAAAGTTCTATACTTAGTTTTTAAGCTAATCACAAAAATGATAAATATGACACCTAGTTCCTAGTAAATAAGTAAAACATTCACAGATCCCAGGGAGAATAAGCTGAACAAAATATTTTTTTTCTCTTACAATGTTGCGTAATGGACAACAAATATTAACTGACGGTGTAACTGTTCTCATGTCAAACACTTAGCAAATAACACAGATTAATTATGTTTAATACAACATAAAACACTTACTATGGGCATTAATTATTATAATTATTAGTATAAGTATAAGAGAATATTTATGATGATGAAAATGAATATATGGAGCAAATTATTTATTTTAGTACGATGGATCTGAAGTAGGAGACTTTTTTTATGAAAGAAATGTAGTAATAAGGATATATTAATGTTTAGTTTGCCCAACGGCTCCTAATACGAGCCACACACACACACACACACACACACACTCAAATCCAAACAATGTTGCTAAACGAGACATGATAACGTAACGTATTTGCAATCAGCTATATTTTCAAAGACAGTAAAAATGATATGAATTTTTATAAGCCACTAGGAAGCTGTAGATTAATGCTGATCAGCTGACAGGTAACACACATGTCAATAACTGTGCAATTTATTTAAGAGGGAACATATGACCTTTAAAGACATCTAAGTTTATTGAACAATTCTAGTTACGTATTGTGGGACAAAACTTTCTTAAAAATTTCACACGACTTTATGCTGATGCTTATGAGCTTGGCAGTAATTAAGATGACAGTGTCATTACGATGTTGCGTCAATACTACTATTTACGGTACGTATCAAAACATTTGCAACAGATATGAAATATTTTGAACAACATTACAAGCTGATGTGTCAGAAGCGTTCACTAATTGAAAAATCAATCTTTAGACTAAACAACCTTTAGTATAAGCAGTAGTTTAAGACTTCTTTTTCAGCTGACGACGTGCACGAGAATTGTGTTCCTGCCAACGGTAAGAAGATCGACAACTCAACATCAAAATGACGGAGGAGACACACGTATATGTATTATATGACTATTATTTTGTTTTCAGACACTTTAAACACACACGTACAACACGACGATTGAAAATATTAGACACGTAGCATGATGTTTCTAGACTACAGACACGTTGTATTTAAAACAGAAAATCTAAACTACACATTTCATTTCTGAAAAGGAAAGAACAGGCAATAGCAGGTCAGAACGCATGCAAAACTTAAAGTGAGAGAGAAGCATGGAGTGCTTTGCTATGAGAGACGTTAGAATATTCTAGTTTGACGTAATATTTTATAATAATATAAATGGTAATTTTTGCAAATGATGGATTGATGTGCTGAATTTATGTTGTGTACTATTTTAGAGAGACTACTCTAACTATAATGCTGTTTTTCTCTCTCTCTCTCACTCGATCTTTATTCTGAATGCTATTTAGCCCGAATCTATGCACCAAATTAGCTGATGAGTCTGACCTTGCCTGTGTCAACAAAATTTGCATTACCTGTTTAAAAGAAAAGAACCATCCCAAATTTATACGCTAACTGCTAATGTTGTATGACAGACTTCACCTCCCATTTTAATACTGACAAAATCCGATATAAAAAAAAAATTCCAAAGATCCATTTCTCATTCTTTAAAAAAAAAAAAAAAAAAAAAAAAAAAAAAAAAAAAAAAAAATCTGACATTCGATGTGGTGATATGAATGCTTAATGATGAACCTTTAAGCTAAAAAAATAAAAGGATTATGAGGAATAATATTGCTGAAAACAAGGACCCCCACTACCGACCTCTGACATGAACATAGGCCGCGACTTATTGTACAATGCACTATATTGTCTAAAATAAACTATAATGATGACTAAATAATAACCAAAATATGATAAAATGTGGCTTGTATGTCATTGGAAAATTTATGAACTCTGTTAATCACTAGTATTTCAGAATAATTTGTCACTGTATATAACCTTTGTAAATAGTAAAGTAACGATAGGTTAATATGAACTGTATAAAATCCAGAAGATATGTTTTGAACGTGATAAAACGAACTGAAAGGACAGTGATACTACTGTGAGTTATTAGTGACAGAAAACTTTAAGTGATAAAACTATCCACACAAACAGTGTTTGTATTCACAAAACTAGGACGCATTTATAGTCAAAGTGCGTGACAGAAGTCTATGCCTTCATGAACATATTAATTAATTAGTGAAGTGATTTTGTCATTGACAATAGTGAGCTCGGACTACAAAAGGTAGCACTCGTATAATAAATTCAAGTGATAAGTGAACGTGTAGACTGACTTTATGTATATCAGCATTACGGTGATGGACACTTAAATAGTGTGATCTGAAATAAACCGCAAAAACTTGTTACGTGCGGCATACCGACATAAACAGTCATGATAAAAAAATCGTGCAGTGAAGTGACTTTCGATGTGCATATACGAAGTGATGGCTATTCGTATATATTTGCATACGAAGTCGTAGGTCTTATCTCAGCTAATGGACTTTAAGGCAGCTGAGATGACAGCCTAAAAATAAATGAAGAAAGCACAGCAAGTAAGCGGACCTAACCACCTTAATATAAATAATTAGGTACTCACCGCGCTGCGACGATCTTCACTATGAACTGTTATGGATGAATCTTCTACTCTGGAAGAAAGATGAAAAACACACGCGAAAACACAAAGTCGGCGAGTTATGTGCTGTACGCAATGCTCGCGAGGTTGCCGCTGCCACGTTTAAACGAACACTGCTGACGCTGGCCAGCGGTAGCAATTTATTCATTGTTGACGATTGACTGTTACGTCACGCACCCAATGGCGATCCCGCCGTGTGAAAATTCAAACTAGCACTGTGAATGGTTTCAAAATAAACAAAATGTATCTAACATTTGTATAATGAACACAGAGAAAACCGCCGCTACGGCATTTCCCAATCAAAGTACTGTGCTATGATACGTACAAAGAATACCCTATCTCAGAAAAATAAACAACTTAAATTCGCTAAAATGTAACATCCAGTTACCAATGCCTGTACATATTTTTTTAAATGTCTATATGTATAAATATAAAGTAGTATGTAAGTCTTAGTAAATAATTTCATGAACGATTAAAGCTCCCACAGTGAGCCAAAGAAAATTTTTTATTTACGTAATATGTTAGTTATAAGTCTAGGTAAAGTCATAAACTGAACATATGCCTTGTATATAATTTAGTTTCCATTAATGAATTTATGTCAAGAATGGGCATATGTTCATGTCAGTTGGTTGCGATATTTGCTATTAAAATCAAAGCTCACACTTACATCCGTTCGCTAAAAAACTATAATAGTACTGAAACACTCAACTGAATAAAACAGAAATAAACTCATTCAATAATCAAACCTGTAATTTTTAGTTAAGGGATAAATTTTAATGGCATATGTACAACTTTTATTTCATGTAAAACCACACCGAGGCGATGCGGGAAAAGCAGTCCGTGCTCTATCAAGGGGCACCTCATCTGGCATCTCACCCCACCACAACGCTGGGGCCGAGTCTGCGGCGCATTCCACCGACATCAATCGGCCTGCCGCCTTGCACCGCGTCGCCGCCGCACCGCCACGCCCACGGGTAAACAATCCGGGCGCGCTGGGGACCGCTCACTGCACCGTTGGTCCGACCATCGACGCTTCGCATTGTACAATTTGAATATGAGATAAAAAAAATTAATGAAAATTGTTAAAAAAAATTAAAAAAACTATATATATATTTAAAAAGGAAAAAGACACAACTGTAACTTCTAATCTCATATCTAGTGGGCTCACACAGTCTTAAATAATTAAAAAAATTGTATAACAAGAAATTATATGACAAGAAATTTATGATGTCTTTGAGTAGGAAATGCGCATTTGCCAACTCAAAGCCAGAGGGGGCAAATGTAGCGATACATTAATATTTATTTTTATTGAAAATTATATCTGCGACGCTTGTCGCTAGCATCCGTTCTCTCTGCCAATAAATCTCTGATTATCACTGTTTCAAGTTATACCTTCAACTATTTCAAACGATCTGGAGAGAAAACGGAATCGCTTTTCGTCTTTCGTTCTTCTACCTTTGTACTGAGCGGACGTATTTTACTCGACCTCCATAATCCTGTATGTGTGAGCTCTGATTAGCACCCTTCTACTTAATAAACTTTAACTTTCATTTAGAATTACTATTTCATTTAAATAATTACTATTTCTTCCCATCTTTTATTAAACTAATTCCTATTTTCAGCAATATTAGTAAATTGATGCTTGGTTATTGTTGCCTATTGCCTCATGATGACAAAAGAATGCAAAATTTATTTACTCTTATTTTGTGTTAAACAGTGAATTCAATGCCTGCAGGAAATCTTCATTCTGTTAAAAGCGAAGTCCGATAATTTCTTTAACTTTCGATAACAATAGTGATCAAAATTACACACGGTCTTAAAACTTTAATAATTAATAGTCATGAAACCAAGCATCAGTTTACGAGAACGAAGATATTAATCAATTCATCCAGGTTCAACTGCAGTGTCACAGCTTCCACCAAGGAATGCACACCAGGTAACTTATTCCACTATTTTCTTATGTAATGGTGCTTTCTGGTGTTGTCGTAATTTTTAACTTACATTCCTACTGAGAACTGATAACCATTTGAAAAATTAATATTCATTGCAGATCTTACAGTTAGTTAAAATTCAATTCCGGTTTTCAAATTTCATCTTGTGACAACACCAGCGATAAAAAAAAGTAACATTAAAGTGCCACTATGATTCATTCCTTTCATAAGTATCAGAAAATTAGTCGTTTGTTATTAGTCGTTTAGAAACGACTTATTGTGAGTTGGGTTCTATAACATTTATTTGCATTAACATTCAGTTGACAAGAACTTTGTTTCTCATATCATCATTGTTTTAATCGTATTTCGTACTCATGAATGCTGGAGGAAGACGTGCAATAAGTTCATTTAAAATCCGTAAATTGTTGCTAAATTTTCGCTTTGCGGATTTCAGCAATTCTCTGAGTAATACTGGTGATATTCAAACAGCGTGAGTTCATACGTATTTTCATAATGAAGGGGAATTTCGTTAAATTTGAGAGCGAAAATCTTCACCACCCAGGAACACGTAGTGCTATTAGCTGCTCGATATTTTCCTTTCGTTTCTCTCATGTGGTTGTTGCTGACCGATTTTGACAAGCGAAAGAGGCCGCAGTAGCTTCTCAGCATGCTTAGATGCTCCGTGTGACCAATGAGGAATGAAGGAATGAGTGGTGTTTCCGTCTTTTGGGAAGGTGCCTTAGCTCTCTCAGTCGTTTCGCCGTTCTCGACCTTTCATACAGGCCGAATTGAAAGCGTCAGCTTTCGCGTCAGCCGAGCAAAGTCCAGACAAGTCCAGACTGATATGGCACACATCAGGCTAGCGTTCACGTAGCAAGCTGGGAAAACGACTCACATATGAGCGCTCTTGTTACAGGTACTCATACGCAAGTATGGCGTCCCACTGCGGTGCCCGCAATCAAAACCTGGTCAACTGCTTGGCAGGAATCTGTGCTTCCCATTACACCACCACCGCACACCCAGCAACGTGGACGCCGTCATGTGTCGGCATCCCGCCTGCCAGCCGCGGCCCAAGTGTGTCGCACCTTTAGGCGCTGCTATAGGGAAGGCCAGCGTACCCAGACGAATTCGTACAACACGTCCAAGCTGTGTATTTTGGTAGGATTCGTAGCCGCCGCCCCTAGGACTCTCATAGAATCACAAGACGACGTAACTGATGTATTCAGTAGCGGCAGCTGGGGTCTCGCGCCTGCAGCACTTCCTCGAGACGCTCCGACGGTGGAGGGGAGCCTTCTTACTTTCCCTGCAGACGTGTACTTCGGAAGAAGCTGCTGCGCGCTTAGGAGACAAGCATCGTTGGTTCAGCGGGAGAATGCTCGCCTGCCACGCGGGCGGCCCGGGTTCGATTCCCGGCCGATGCATCCTTTTGCATTTCTCACAATATTGCAGTCGCGTGGCTCCGTCACTTTACATACACGAACTGCGCAAAGTTATGGCGAGATACGCTGAGAGAGGAAACAAACAGGAAGCGAGCACGAAGCCTTAATTGTGGACTAGTGCGCTGTTCCACAGCAAAGCGTTGACGCAATCTCAGGAGGCGCTACGTCCAGGTGCCGCAAGCGCGACATACTACAGCCATACACAGGGCTCTCTTCTACTGAAATTCCTCAGCTGCAGTATATTTTACTAAGCGGCAAATGCATGTGTAGCGGCAGAATGAATTTTTTAGAAAACAATAACTTGTAATTTAACCCTTAATGCCAGGCGGATCTTAAACGTACCACCATATGTTTACTCACATAAATCTCTCATTGTTCCGTTTTGCGTACAGAGAGCCTATTGGTAAGTTTCAGTTGTTCCAGTCTACAGCTTCTAACATGATGCTCACGTTAGGCAAATCTCTGTGGTGGCCAGAGCTAGAAACTCCTTGTCCCGTGTTCTGTGAAAACGGAAGACTACTCACAATTGTTTCCTTAGGATGCCTTGGTTTATATGTAGGCTACTGATTCTTCTGACTGCATTTCTATCGTCATTACTTACTTATTTGGCAATATCACAACAATTTGGAGTATTACGTATTATACAAAAATATTAAACACAAAGTACAAGGTGGGCAGAGATGTATCGTCAAGCTGTACACTCATTGCATTGTAGCAACATGCCGGAACGTGCCATGTGTCTGCTTTTTCTTACGTAGATGGACCAAATTCACATCCTGCACTTTAGTTATACAGATATTGATTATAGCAAAATTAAGGAAATTTTCTTTCAGTTCATTATCCGACTTTTTACTGTATACCGAGCGGACATATTCACCTTCGTTTACATATATATATATATATATATACACAGATGAAATATGAATAAAACCCGGAAAATAGCACCGATAGTTTTGTAAAGTATGGACATTGCTAAGGGCTATGAAGAAGCAATTATTTTCCACTTACAGAGGTACTAGAACCTCAGATGATCTGAGATTACCTGAATTAATCAATGTATGTTTTCCTGGATACAAGTAGCACAAACCAGTATACTTAAAGAAAACAATTCATAAGATCCCACAATAGGTATGAATTTTCCGACCAGAAAGAATAACAGATATTTTAATTTGCATCACGGTATAAATGAGAAATATGAAGGAAATTTTAATGATACTGTTTAGGAGAGAGATTTGAATAACCTTTATCGGGGTCAGTTGAGAAAAACGAATACAAACAAAATATCTAGCTTTGTTACACCTTTAGCTATAGGCCTGGAAAATTCTTTTCTTGCGCAAAATAAAAGCAAATGTTTAAGGATCTGTGGTCATAAACTTCTATGGTCAAAGTCCTTAGAGTTACAAACGACTGAGAGTAACTTACAGTAACGACTCCCCACACCCATATCTGAGTGGAGACTCGAAACTCCGGCGGGAGCATCCACGCAGTCCGTAGCATGGCGCCCTAGACAGCGCATCCATTCCCGCACGGCTGTTCCTGTGAGAGTGTTAGAGCTGACGTGAAAGATATGCCGAGCAATCTCCCTATAGAAATATCTCTAAAGTGTAAGAAGCTAATTATACTAGACATTAGGTCTCTACTGTAAACATGTTCAGCCGTTATGTGGAATAAAAAGACAAGTTAGACAAAGTGAATAATTTTTCCGTGCATGTTGCACTTCAGAAGATAGTGCCTGACGGTACATCTGACCGTCGCCTTTGGAAACAAAGACGAAAAAATTATTAGGACACATGTCACACAGCATGTGTATAAATTACTTACCAAGTTTCCTGAAGCAGTCATTTCATCGAGCTCAGGAAGCAACATGTACATATTTCGGCCATGCTTCAGATTCTGTCTTGACGGTTGATTTCAAAGTGTGCGCCGCGGTGGAGTAGGCGAGCGGTCTAAGGCGCCTCACTGCTGAGCACGCGCTCGCTCTTGTCGGAGGTTAGAGTCCTCGAAGCGGCATCGGTGTGGGTGTTGTCCTTAGGTTAGTTTACCATAGTTTAAGTAGTTTCAAAGTTACGGACTGATGACAATACAGGTTGGCCCGATAGATTTACAAACATTTAAACATTTTATCAAAGTGTGGCTGTTGCTACGCAATAGGTCTGTTATCCCGTTTGTTATCAGTAGCCTAATGTTCGGTTCTCTCAGTCGGCGCATTTTCAATATGGGTTTTTGAAATAAACACGCAACATTAGTGGCATTCCTGAATAAAAAGAGATGTAACGTTCCAACGTCCCTTCAGTTCTAACTTAGAAATATTGCATACGATATGCATTGTAGTTGTGACGATTCGATGTGCGAACCTGTAGGCCGAGGTCCATTACATCAGTAAGATCAGTGCTACCAATGCGCGAGTCATGTATCAGATATACACACGTGTCTGACAAATTCCTGTCACGTAGGAATCACCTTTTGCGACAACCGAATAAAGTGACAAAGAAATCAGGAATGTGTTCGTTTCTCGCGAGTCGATGCTATTCAGAAGTGCGGACTCGTTGTAACGCAGCTTCGTTAACTGTCGTACAAACCTCGTCAGAACATCGAAGATCAGCAACATTTGGTCCTCACACTACTTCGATGGGAGACCACTTGAGAACATACGTCGCAGATGCATTTGTCCACACTGTGGATTAATTCTGTTTCCGAGAGCTGAATAATCTTCTGGACAAAAATGGAGGGGCACGTAAATTGAAATACATTTACTTGCTCCTTTAATCGAGAGCAAAATGGTTACTGCGGGTAATTTTGAAATAACAGCCTTTATTTTGGTCTTGTGAGTTTTCTTTTTTTCACAGGCTAAGAGTGGGCTCGCCACGTTTATTCTTGATACGGGACCTCACTTTTACGACTGTGGTTTACGTCGTTTCACTCTGACACAGCAAGAAGATTTTAAAATTTTATTTTATTTCATGATAAACTTGCACCATGTGTAGTGGAAATTGTCTTCAAACTGCCAGACTCATGCAGGCTTTTGTTTAACTTATATTCTACACTTGTTTACAGGTGAAATAGTGTGCTACTACGATTCATTCCTTTCATAAGTATCAGAAAATTAGTCGTTTGTTATTAGTCGTTGAGAAACGACTTATTGTGAGTTGGGTTCTACAACATTTATTTGCATTAACATTCAGTTGACAAGAACTTTGTTTCTCATATCATCATTGTTTTAATCGTATTTCGTACTCATGAATGCTGGAGGAAGACGTGCAATAAGTTCATTTAAAATCCGTAAATTGTTGCTAAATTTTCGCTTTGCGGATTTCAGCGATTCTCTGAGAAATACTGGTGATATTCAAACAGCGTGATTTCATACGTATTTTCATAATGAAGGGGAATTTCGTTAAATTTGAGAGCGAAAATCTTCACCACCCAGGAACACGTAGTGCAATTAGCTGCTCGATATTTTCCTTTCGTTTCTCTCATGTGGTTGTTGCTGACCGATTTTGACAAGCGAAAGAGGCCGCAGTTGCTTCTCAGTATGCTTAGATGCTCCGTGTGACCAATGAGGAATGAAGGAATGAGTGGTGTTTCCGTCTTTTGGGAAGGTGCCTTAGCTCTCTCAGTCGTTTCGCCGTTCTCGACCTTTCATATAGGCCGAATTGAAAGCGTCAGCTTTCGCGTCAGCCGAGCAAAGTCCAGACAAGTCCAGACTGATATGGCACACATCAGGCTAGCGTTCACGTAGCAAGCTGGGAAAACGACTCACATATGAGCGCCCTTGTTACAGGTACTCATACGCAAGTATGGCGTCCCACTGCGGTGCCCGCAATCGAAACCTGGTCAACTGCTTGGCAGGAATCTGTGCTTCCCATTACACCACCACCGCACACCCAGCAACGTGGACGCCGTCATGTGTCGGCATCCCGCCTGCCAGCCGCGGCCCAAGTGTGTCGCACCTTTAGGCGCTGCTATAGGGAAGGCCAGCGTACCCAGACGAATTCGTACAACACGTCCAAGCTGTGTATTTTGGTAGGATTCGTAGCCGCCGCCCCTAGGACTCTCATAGAATCACAAGACGACGTAACTGATGTATTCAGTAGCGGCAGCTGGGGTCTCGCGCCTGCAGCACTTCCTCGAGACGCTCCGACGGTGGAGGGGAGCCTTCTTACTTTCCCTGCAGACGTGTACTTCGGAAGAAGCTGCTGCGCGCTTAGGAGACAAGCATCGTTGGTTCAGCGGGAGAATGCTCGCCTGCCACGCGGGCGGCCCGGGTTCGATTCCCGGCCGATGCATCCTTTTGCATTTCTCACAATATTGCAGTCGCGTGGCTCCGTCACTTTACATACACGAACTGCGCAAAGTTATGGCGAGATACGCTGAGAGAGGAAACAAACAGGAAGCGAGCACGAAGCCTTAATTGTGGACTAGTGCGCTGTTCCACAGCAAAGCGTTGACGCAATCTCAGGAGGCGCTACGTCCAGGTGCCGCAAGCGCGACATACTACAGCCATACACAGGGCTCTCTTCTACTGAAATTCCTCAGATGCAGTATATTTTACTAAGCGGCAAATGCATGTGTAGCGGCAGAATGGATTTTTTAGAAAACAATAACTTGTAACTTAACCCTTAATGCCAGGCGGATCTTAAACGTACCACCATATGTTTACTCACATAAATCTCTCATTGTTCCGTTTTGCGTACAGAGAGCCTATTGGTAAGTTTCAGTTGTTCCAGTCTACAGCTTCTAACATGATGCTCACGTTAGGCAAATCTCTGTGGTGGCCAGAGCTAGAAACTCCTTGTCCCGTGTTCTGTGAAAACGGAAGACTACTCACAATTGTTTCCTTAGGATGCCTTGGTTTATATGTAGGCTACTGATTCTTCTGACTGCATTTCTATCGTCATTACTTACTTATTTGGCAATATCACAACAATTTGGAGTATTACGTATTATACAAAAATATTAAACACAAAGTACAAGGTGGGCAGAGATGTATCGTCAAGCTGTACACTCATTGCATTGTAGCAACATGCCGGAACGTGCCATGTGTCTGCTTTTTCTTACGTAGATGGACCAAATTCACATCCTGCACTTTAGTTATACAGATATTGATTATAGCAAAATTAAGGAAATTTTCTTTCAGTTCATTATCCGACTTTTTACTGTATACCGAGCGGACATATTCACCTTCGTTTACATATATATATATACACAGATGAAATATGAATAAAACCCGGAAAATAGCACCGATAGTTTTGTAAAGTATGGACATTGCTAAGGGCTATGAAGAAGCAATTATTTTCCACTTACAGAGGTACTAGAACCTCAGATGATCTGAGATTACTTGAATTAATCAATGTATGTTTCCCTGGATACAAGTAGCACAAACCAGTATACTTAAAGAAAACAATTCATAAGATCCCACAATAGGTATGAATTTTCCGACCAGAAAGAATAACAGATATTTTAATTTGCATCACGGTATAAATGAGAAATATGAAGGAAATTTTAATGATACTGTTTAGGAGAGAGATTTGAATAACCTTTATCGGGGTCAGTTGAGAAAAACGAATACAAACAAAATTTCTAGCTTTGTTACACCTTTAGCTATAGGCCTGGAAAATTCTTTTCTTGCGCAAAATAAAAGCAAATGTTTAAGGATCTGTGGTCATAAACTTTTATGGTCAAAGTCCTTAGAGTTACAAACGACTGAGAGTAACTTACAGTAACGACTCCCCACACCCATATCTGAGTGGAGACTCGAAACTCCGGCGGGAGCATCCACGCAGTCCGTAGCATGGCGCCCTAGACAGCGCATCCATTCCCGCACGGCTGTTCCTGTGAGAGTGTTAGAGCTGACGTGAAAGATATGCCGAGCAATCTCCCTATAGAAATATCTCTAAAGTGTAAGAAGCTAATTATACTAGACATTAGGTCTGTACTGTAAACATGTTCAGCCGTTATGTGGAATAAAAAGACAAGTTAGACAAAGTGAATTATTTTTCCGTGCATGTTGCACTTCAGAAGATAGGGCCTGACGGTACATCTGAATGTCGCCTTTGGAAACAAAGACGAAAAAATTATTAGGACACATGTCACACAGCAAGTGTGTAAATTACTTACCAAGTTTCCTGAAGCAGTCATTTCATCGAGCTCAGGAAGCAACATGTACATATTTCGGCCATGCTTCAGATTCTGTCTTGACGGTTGATTTCAAAGTGTGCGCCGCGGTGGAGTAGGCGAGCGGTCTAAGGCGCCTCACTGCTGAGCACGCGCTCGCTCTTGTCGGAGGTTCGAGTCCTCGAAGCGGCATCGGTGTGGGTGTTGTCCTTAGGTTAGTTTACCATAGTTTAAGTAGTTTCTAAGTTACGGACTCGTTGTAACGCAGCTTCGTTAACTGTCGTACAAACCTCGTCAGAACATCGAAGATCAGCAACATTTGGTCCTCACACTACTTCGATGGGAGACCACTTGAGAACATACGTCGCAGATGCATTTGTCCACACTGTGGATTAATTCTGTTTCCGAGAGCTGAATAATCTTCTGGACAAAAATGGAGGGGCACGTAAATTGAAATACATTTACTTGCTCCTTTAATCGAGAGCAAAATGGTTACTGCGGGTAATTTTGAAATAACAGCCTTTATTTTGGTCTTGTGAGTTTTCTTTTTTTCACAGGCTAAGAGTGGGCTCGCCACGTTTATTCTTGATACGGGACCTCACTTTTACGACTGTGGTTTACGTCGTTTCACTCTGACACAGCAAGAAGATTTTAAAATTTTATTTTATTTCATGATAAACTTGCACCATGTGTAGTGGAAATTGTCTTCAAACTGCCAGACTCATGCAGGCTTTTGTTTAACTTATATTCTACACTTGTTTACAGGTGAAATAGTGTGCTACTACGATTCATTCCTTTCATAAGTATCAGAAAATTAGTCGTTTGTTATTAGTCGTTGAGAAACGACTTATTGTGAGTTGGGTTCTACAACATTTATTTGCATTAACATTCAGTTGACAAGAACTTTGTTTCTCATATCATCATTGTTTTAATCGTATTTCGTACTCATGAATGCTGGAGGAAGACGTGCAATAAGTTCATTTAAAATCCGTAAATTGTTGCTAAATTTTCGCTTTGCGGATTTCAGCGATTCTCTGAGAAATACTGGTGATATTCAAACAGCGTGATTTCATACGTATTTTCATAATGAAGGGGAATTTCGTTAAATTTGAGAGCGAAAATCTTCACCACCCAGGAACACGTAGTGCAATTAGCTGCTCGATATTTTCCTTTCGTTTCTCTCATGTGGTTGTTGCTGACCGATTTTGACAAGCGAAAGAGGCCGCAGTTGCTTCTCAGTATGCTTAGATGCTCCGTGTGACCAATGAGGAATGAAGGAATGAGTGGTGTTTCCGTCTTTTGGGAAGGTGCCTTAGCTCTCTCAGTCGTTTCGCCGTTCTCGACCTTTCATATAGGCCGAATTGAAAGCGTCAGCTTTCGCGTCAGCCGAGCAAAGTCCAGACAAGTCCAGACTGATATGGCACACATCAGGCTAGCGTTCACGTAGCAAGCTGGGAAAACGACTCACATATGAGCGCCCTTGTTACAGGTACTCATACGCAAGTATGGCGTCCCACTGCGGTGCCCGCAATCGAAACCTGGTCAACTGCTTGGCAGGAATCTGTGCTTCCCATTACACCACCACCGCACACCCAGCAACGTGGACGCCGTCATGTGTCGGCATCCCGCCTGCCAGCCGCGGCCCAAGTGTGTCGCACCTTTAGGCGCTGCTATAGGGAAGGCCAGCGTACCCAGACGAATTCGTACAACACGTCCAAGCTGTGTATTTTGGTAGGATTCGTAGCCGCCGCCCCTAGGACTCTCATAGAATCACAAGACGACGTAACTGATGTATTCAGTAGCGGCAGCTGGGGTCTCGCGCCTGCAGCACTTCCTCGAGACGCTCCGACGGTGGAGGGGAGCCTTCTTACTTTCCCTGCAGACGTGTACTTCGGAAGAAGCTGCTGCGCGCTTAGGAGACAAGCATCGTTGGTTCAGCGGGAGAATGCTCGCCTGCCACGCGGGCGGCCCGGGTTCGATTCCCGGCCGATGCATCCTTTTGCATTTCTCACAATATTGCAGTCGCGTGGCTCCGTCACTTTACATACACGAACTGCGCAAAGTTATGGCGAGATACGCTGAGAGAGGAAACAAACAGGAAGCGAGCACGAAGCCTTAATTGTGGACTAGTGCGCTGTTCCACAGCAAAGCGTTGACGCAATCTCAGGAGGCGCTACGTCCAGGTGCCGCAAGCGCGACATACTACAGCCATACACAGGGCTCTCTTCTACTGAAATTCCTCAGATGCAGTATATTTTACTAAGCGGCAAATGCATGTGTAGCGGCAGAATGGATTTTTTAGAAAACAATAACTTGTAACTTAACCCTTAATGCCAGGCGGATCTTAAACGTACCACCATATGTTTACTCACATAAATCTCTCATTGTTCCGTTTTGCGTACAGAGAGCCTATTGGTAAGTTTCAGTTGTTCCAGTCTACAGCTTCTAACATGATGCTCACGTTAGGCAAATCTCTGTGGTGGCCAGAGCTAGAAACTCCTTGTCCCGTGTTCTGTGAAAACGGAAGACTACTCACAATTGTTTCCTTAGGATGCCTTGGTTTATATGTAGGCTACTGATTCTTCTGACTGCATTTCTATCGTCATTACTTACTTATTTGGCAATATCACAACAATTTGGAGTATTACGTATTATACAAAAATATTAAACACAAAGTACAAGGTGGGCAGAGATGTATCGTCAAGCTGTACACTCATTGCATTGTAGCAACATGCCGGAACGTGCCATGTGTCTGCTTTTTCTTACGTAGATGGACCAAATTCACATCCTGCACTTTAGTTATACAGATATTGATTATAGCAAAATTAAGGAAATTTTCTTTCAGTTCATTATCCGACTTTTTACTGTATACCGAGCGGACATATTCACCTTCGTTTACATATATATATATACACAGATGAAATATGAATAAAACCCGGAAAATAGCACCGATAGTTTTGTAAAGTATGGACATTGCTAAGGGCTATGAAGAAGCAATTATTTTCCACTTACAGAGGTACTAGAACCTCAGATGATCTGAGATTACTTGAATTAATCAATGTATGTTTCCCTGGATACAAGTAGCACAAACCAGTATACTTAAAGAAAACAATTCATAAGATCCCACAATAGGTATGAATTTTCCGACCAGAAAGAATAACAGATATTTTAATTTGCATCACGGTATAAATGAGAAATATGAAGGAAATTTTAATGATACTGTTTAGGAGAGAGATTTGAATAACCTTTATCGGGGTCAGTTGAGAAAAACGAATACAAACAAAATTTCTAGCTTTGTTACACCTTTAGCTATAGGCCTGGAAAATTCTTTTCTTGCGCAAAATAAAAGCAAATGTTTAAGGATCTGTGGTCATAAACTTTTATGGTCAAAGTCCTTAGAGTTACAAACGACTGAGAGTAACTTACAGTAACGACTCCCCACACCCATATCTGAGTGGAGACTCGAAACTCCGGCGGGAGCATCCACGCAGTCCGTAGCATGGCGCCCTAGACAGCGCATCCATTCCCGCACGGCTGTTCCTGTGAGAGTGTTAGAGCTGACGTGAAAGATATGCCGAGCAATCTCCCTATAGAAATATCTCTAAAGTGTAAGAAGCTAATTATACTAGACATTAGGTCTGTACTGTAAACATGTTCAGCCGTTATGTGGAATAAAAAGACAAGTTAGACAAAGTGAATTATTTTTCCGTGCATGTTGCACTTCAGAAGATAGGGCCTGACGGTACATCTGAATGTCGCCTTTGGAAACAAAGACGAAAAAATTATTAGGACACATGTCACACAGCAAGTGTGTAAATTACTTACCAAGTTTCCTGAAGCAGTCATTTCATCGAGCTCAGGAAGCAACATGTACATATTTCGGCCATGCTTCAGATTCTGTCTTGACGGTTGATTTCAAAGTGTGCGCCGCGGTGGAGTAGGCGAGCGGTCTAAGGCGCCTCACTGCTGAGCACGCGCTCGCTCTTGTCGGAGGTTCGAGTCCTCGAAGCGGCATCGGTGTGGGTGTTGTCCTTAGGTTAGTTTACCATAGTTTAAGTAGTTTCTAAGTTACGGACTGATGACAATACAGGTTGGCCCGATAGATTTATAAACATTTTATCAAAGTGTGGCTGTTGCTACGCAATAGGTCTGTTTTCCCGTTTGTTATCAGTAGCCTAATGTTCGGTTCTCTCAGTCGGCGCATTTTCAATATGGGTTTTTGAAATAAACACGCAACATTAGTGGCATTCCTGAATAAAGAGAGATGTAACGTTCCGACGTCCCTTCAGTTCTAACTTAGAAATATTGCATACGATATGCATTGTAGTTGTGACGATTCGATGTGCGAACCTGTAGGCCGAGGTCCATTACATCAGTAAGATCAGTGCTACCAATGCGCGAGTCATGTATCAGATACACACACGTGTCTGACAAATTCCTGTCACGTAGGAATCACCTTTTGCGACAACCGAATAAAGTGACAAAGAAATCAGGAATGTGTTCGTTTATCGCGAGTCGATGCTATCCAGAAGTGCGTTTCACTCTGACACAGCAAGAAGATTTTAAAATTTTATTTTATTTCATGACAAACTTGCACCATGTGTAGTGGAAATTGTCTTCAAACTGCCAGACTCATGCAGGCTTTTGTTTAACTTATATTCTGCACTTGTTTACAGGTGAAATAGTGTGCTACTACGATTCATTCCTTTCATAAGTATCAGAAAATTAGTCGTTTGTTATTAGTCGTTTAGAAACGACTTATTGTGAGTTGGGTTCTATAACATTTATTTGCATTAACATTCAGTTGACAAGAACTTTGTTTCTCATATCATCATTGATTTAATCGTATTTCGTACTCATGAATGCTGGAGGAAGACGTGCAATAAGTTCATTTAAAATCCGTAAATTGTTGCTAAATTTTCGCTTTGTGGATTTCAGCAATTCTCTGAGTAATACTAGTGATATTCAAACAGCGTGATTTCATACGTATTTTCATAATGAAGGGGAATTTCGTTAAATTTGAGAGCGAAAATCTTCACCACCCAGGAACACGTAGTGCTATTAGCTGCTCGATATTTTCCTTTCGTTTCTCTCATGTGGTTGTTGCTGACCGATTTTGACAAGCGAAAGAGGCCGCAGTTGCTTCTCAGTATGCTTAGATGCTCCGCGTGACCAATGAGGAATGAAGGAATGAGTGGTGTTTCCGTCTTTTGGGAAGGTGCCTTAGCTCTCTCAGTCGTTTCGCCGTTCTCGACCTTTCATATAGGCCGAATTGAAAGCGTCAGCTTTCGCGTCAGCCGAGCAAAGTCCAGACAAGTCCAGACTGATATGGCACACATCAGGCTAGCGTTCACGTAGCAAGCTGGGAAAACGACTCACATATGAGCGCTCTTGTTACAGGTACTCATACGCAAGTATGGCGTCCCACTGCGGTGCCCGCAATCGAAACCTGGTCAACTGCTTGGCAGGAATCTGTGCTTCCCATTACACCACCACCGCACACCCAGCAACGTGGACGCCGTCATGTGTCGGCATCCCGCCTGCCAGCCGCGGCCCAAGTGTGTCGCACCTTTAGGCGCTGCTATAGGGAAGGCCAGCGTACCCAGACGAATTCGTACAACACGTCCAAGCTGTGTATTTTGGTAGGATTCGTAGCCGCCGCCCCTAGGACTCTCATAGAATCACAAGACGACGTAACTGATGTATTCAGTAGCGGCAGCTGGGGTCTCGCGCCTGCAGCACTTCCTCGAGACGCTCCGACGGTGGAGGGGAGCCTTCTTACTTTCCCTGCAGACGTGTACTTCGGAAGAAGCTGCTGCGCGCTTAGGAGACAAGCATCGGTGGTTCAGTGGTAGAATGCTCGCCTGCCACGCGGGCGGCCCGGGTTCGATTCCCGGCCGATGCATCCTTTTGCATTTCTCACAATATTGCAGTCGCGTGGCTCCGTCACTTTACATACACGAACTGCGCAAAGTTATGGCGAGATACGCTGAGAGAGGAAACAAACAGGAAGCGAGCACGAAGCCTTACTTGTGGACTGGTGCGCTCTTCCACAGCAAAGCGTCGACGCAATCTCAGGAGGCGCTACGTCCAGGTGCCGCAAGCGCGACATACTACAGCCATACACAGGGCTCTCTTCTACTGAAATTCCTCAGCTGCAGTATATTTTACTAAGCGGCAAATGCATGTGTAGCGGCAGAATGGATTTTTTAGAAAACAATAACTTGTAACTTAACCCTTAATGCCAGGCGGATCTTAAACGTACCACCATATGTTTACTCACATAAATCTCTCATTGTTCCGTTTTGCGTACAGAGAGCCTATTGGTAAGTTTCAGTTGTTCCAGTCTACAGCTTCTAACATGATGCTCACGTTAGGCAAATCTCTGTGGTGGCCAGAGCTAGAAACTCCTTGTCCCGTGTTCTGTGAAAACGGAAGACTACTCACAATTGTTTCCTTAGGATGCCTTGGTTTATATGTACGCTACTGATTCTTCTGACTGCATTTCTATCGTCATTACTTACTTATTTGGCTGTATCACAACAATTTGGATTATTACGTATTACACACAAATATTAAACACAAAGTACAAGGTGGGCAGAGATGTATCGTCAAGCTGTACACTCATTGCATCGTAGCAACATGCCGGAACGTGCCATGTGTCTGCTTTCTCTTACGTAGATGGACCAAATTCACATCCTGCACTTTAGTTATACAGATATTGATTATAGCAAAATTAAGGAAATTTTCTTTCAGTTCATTATCCGACTTTTTACTGTATACCGAGCGGACATATTCACCTTCGTTTACATATATTTATATATACACAGATGAAATATGAATAAAACCCGGAAAATAGCACCGATAGTTTTGTAAAGTATGGACATTGCTAAGGGCTATGAAGAAGCAATTATTTTCCACTTACAGAGGTACTAGAACCGAAGATGATCTGAGATTACCTGAATTAATCAATGTATGTTTTCCTGGATACAAGTAGCACAAACCAGTATACTTAAAGAAAACAATTCATAAGATCCCACAATAGGTATGAATTTTCCGACCAGACAGAATAACGGATATTTTAATTTGCATCACGGTATAAATGAGAAATATGAAGGAAGTTTTAATGATACTGTTTAGGAGAGAGATTTGAATAACCTTTATCGGGGTCAGTTGAGAAAAACGAATACAAACAAAATTTCTAGCTTTGTTACACCTTTAGCTATAGGCCTGGAAAATTCTTTTCTTGCGCAAAATAAAAGCAGATGTTAAAGGATCATTGGTACTAAACTTTTATGGTCAAAGTCCTTAGAGTTACAAACGACTGAGAGTAGCTTACAGTAACGACTCCCCACACCCACATCCGAGTGGAGACTCGAAACTCCGGCGGGAGCGTCCACGCAGTCCGTAGCATGGCGCCCTACACAGCGCGTCCATTCCCGCACGGCTGTTCCTGTGAGACAGTTAGAGCTGACGTGAAAGATATGCCGAGCAATCTCCCTATAGAAATATCTCTAAAGTGTAAGAAGCTAATTATACTAGACATTAGGTCTGTACTGTAAACATGTTCAGCCGTTATGTGGAATAAAAAGACAAGTTAGACAAAGTGAATTATTTTTCCGTGCATGTTGCACTTCAGAAGATAGGGCCTGACGGTACATCTGAATGTCGCCTTTGGAAACAAAGACGAAAAAATTATTAGGACACATGTCACACAGCAAGTGTGTAAATTACTTACCAAGTTTCCTGAAGCAGTCATTTCATCGAGCTCAGGAAGCAACATGTACATATTTCGGCCATGCTTCAGATTCTGTCTTGACGGTTGATTTCAAAGTGTGCGCCGCGGTGGAGTAGGCGAGCGGTCTAAGGCGCCTCACTGCTGAGCACGCGCTCGCTCTTGTCGGAGGTTCGAGTCCTCGAAGCGGCATCGGTGTGGGTGTTGTCCTTAGGTTAGTTTACCATAGTTTAAGTAGTTTCTAAGTTACGGACTGATGACAATACAGGTTGGCCCGATAGATTTATAAACATTTTATCAAAGTGTGGCTGTTGCTACGCAATAGGTCTGTTTTCCCGTTTGTTATCAGTAGCCTAATGTTCGGTTCTCTCAGTCGGCGCATTTTCAATATGGGTTTTTGAAATAAACACGCAACATTAGTGGCATTCCTGAATAAAGAGAGATGTAACGTTCCGACGTCCCTTCAGTTCTAACTTAGAAATATTGCATACGATATGCATTGTAGTTGTGACGATTCGATGTGCGAACCTGTAGGCCGAGGTCCATTACATCAGTAAGATCAGTGCTACCAATGCGCGAGTCATGTATCAGATACACACACGTGTCTGACAAATTCCTGTCACGTAGGAATCACCTTTTGCGACAACCGAATAAAGTGACAAAGAAATCAGGAATGTGTTCGTTTATCGCGAGTCGATGCTATCCAGAAGTGCGTTTCACTCTGACACAGCAAGAAGATTTTAAAATTTTATTTTATTTCATGACAAACTTGCACCATGTGTAGTGGAAATTGTCTTCAAACTGCCAGACTCATGCAGGCTTTTGTTTAACTTATATTCTGCACTTGTTTACAGGTGAAATAGTGTGCTACTACGATTCATTCCTTTCATAAGTATCAGAAAATTAGTCGTTTGTTATTAGTCGTTTAGAAACGACTTATTGTGAGTTGGGTTCTATAACATTTATTTGCATTAACATTCAGTTGACAAGAACTTTGTTTCTCATATCATCATTGATTTAATCGTATTTCGTACTCATGAATGCTGGAGGAAGACGTGCAATAAGTTCATTTAAAATCCGTAAATTGTTGCTAAATTTTCGCTTTGTGGATTTCAGCAATTCTCTGAGTAATACTAGTGATATTCAAACAGCGTGATTTCATACGTATTTTCATAATGAAGGGGAATTTCGTTAAATTTGAGAGCGAAAATCTTCACCACCCAGGAACACGTAGTGCTATTAGCTGCTCGATATTTTCCTTTCGTTTCTCTCATGTGGTTGTTGCTGACCGATTTTGACAAGCGAAAGAGGCCGCAGTTGCTTCTCAGTATGCTTAGATGCTCCGCGTGACCAATGAGGAATGAAGGAATGAGTGGTGTTTCCGTCTTTTGGGAAGGTGCCTTAGCTCTCTCAGTCGTTTCGCCGTTCTCGACCTTTCATATAGGCCGAATTGAAAGCGTCAGCTTTCGCGTCAGCCGAGCAAAGTCCAGACAAGTTCAGACTGATATGGCACACATCAGGCTAGCGTTCACGTAGCAAGCTGGGAAAACGACTCACATATGAGCGCTCTTGTTACAGGTACTCATACGCAAGTATGGCGTCCCACTGCGGTGCCCGCAATCGAAACCTGGTCAACTGCTTGGCAGGAATCTGTGCTTCCCATTACACCACCACCGCACACCCAGCAACGTGGACGCCGTCATGTGTCGGCATCCCGCCTGCCAGCCGCGGCCCAAGTGTGTCGCACCTTTAGGCGCTGCTATAGGGAAGGCCAGCGTACCCAGACGAATTCGTACAACACGTCCAAGCTGTGTATTTTGGTAGGATTCGTAGCCGCCGCCCCTAGGACTCTCATAGAATCACAAGACGACGTAACTGATGTATTCAGTAGCGGCAGCTGGGGTCTCGCGCCTGCAGCACTTCCTCGAGACGCTCCGACGGTGGAGGGGAGCCTTCTTACTTTCCCTGCAGACGTGTACTTCGGAAGAAGCTGCTGCGCGCTTAGGAGACAAGCATCGGTGGTTCAGTGGTAGAATGCTCGCCTGCCACGCGGGCGGCCCGGGTTCGATTCCCGGCCGATGCATCCTTTTGCATTTCTCACAATATTGCAGTCGCGTGGCTCCGTCACTTTACATACACGAACTGCGCAAAGTTATGGCGAGATACGCTGAGAGAGGAAACAAACAGGAAGCGAGCACGAAGCCTTACTTGTGGACTGGTGCGCTCTTCCACAGCAAAGCGTCGACGCAATCTCAGGAGGCGCTACGTCCAGGTGCCGCAAGCGCGACATACTACAGCCATACAAAGGGCTCTCTTCTACTGAAATTCCTCAGCTGCAGTATATTTTACTAAGCGGCAAATGCATGTGTAGCGGCAGAATGGATTTTTTAGAAAACAATAACTTGTAACTTAACCCTTAATGCCAGGCGGATCTTAAACGTACCACCATATGTTTACTCACATAAATCTCTCATTGTTCCGTTTTGCGTACAGAGAGCCTATTGGTAAGTTTCAGTTGTTCCAGTCTACAGCTTCTAACATGATGCTCACGTTAGGCAAATCTCTGTGGTGGCCAGAGCTAGAAACTCCTTGTCCCGTGTTCTGTGAAAACGGAAGACTACTCACAATTGTTTCCTTAGGATGCCTTGGTTTATATGTACGCTACTGATTCTTCTGACTGCATTTCTATCGTCATTACTTACTTATTTGGCTGTATCACAACAATTTGGATTATTACGTATTACACACAAATATTAAACACAAAGTACAAGGTGGGCAGAGATGTATCGTCAAGCTGTACACTCATTGCATCGTAGCAACATGCCGGAACGTGCCATGTGTCTGCTTTCTCTTACGTAGATGGACCAAATTCACATCCTGCACTTTAGTTATACAGATATTGATTATAGCAAAATTAAGGAAATTTTCTTTCAGTTCATTATCCGACTTTTTACTGTATACCGAGCGGACATATTCACCTTCGTTTACATATATTTATATATACACAGATGAAATATGAATAAAACCCGGAAAATAGCACCGATAGTTTTGTAAAGTATGGACATTGCTAAGGGCTATGAAGAAGCAATTATTTTCCACTTACAGAGGTACTAGAACCGAAGATGATCTGAGATTACCTGAATTAATCAATGTATGTTTTCCTGGATACAAGTAGCACAAACCAGTATACTTAAAGAAAACAATTCATAAGATCCCACAATAGGTATGAATTTTCCGACCAGACAGAATAACGGATATTTTAATTTGCATCACGGTATAAATGAGAAATATGAAGGAAGTTTTAATGATACTGTTTAGGAGAGAGATTTGAATAACCTTTATCGGGGTCAGTTGAGAAAAACGAATACAAACAAAATTTCTAGCTTTGTTACACCTTTAGCTATAGGCCTGGAAAATTCTTTTCTTGCGCAAAATAAAAGCAGATGTTAAAGGATCATTGGTACTAAACTTTTATGGTCAAAGTCCTTAGAGTTACAAACGACTGAGAGTAGCTTACAGTAACGACTCCCCACACCCACATCCGAGTGGAGACTCGAAACTCCGGCGGGAGCGTCCACGCAGTCCGTAGCATGGCGCCCTACACAGCGCGTCCATTCCCGCACGGCTGTTCCTGTGAGACAGTTAGAGCTGACGTGAAAGATATGCCGAGCAATCTCCCTATAGAAATATCTCTAAAGTGTAAGAAGCTAATTATACTAGACATTAGGTCTGTACTGTAAACATGTTCAGCCGTTATGTGGAATAAAAAGACAAGTTAGACAAAGTGAATTATTTTTCCGTGCATGTTGCACTTCAGAAGATAGGGCCTGACGGTACATCTGAATGTCGCCTTTGGAAACAAAGACGAAAAAATTATTAGGACACATGTCACACAGCAAGTGTGTAAATTACTTACCAAGTTTCCTGAAGCAGTCATTTCATCGAGCTCAGGAAGCAACATGTACATATTTCGGCCATGCTTCAGATTCTGTCTTGACGGTTGATTTCAAAGTGTGCGCCGCGGTGGAGTAGGCGAGCGGTCTAAGGCGCCTCACTGCTGAGCACGCGCTCGCTCTTGTCGGAGGTTCGAGTCCTCGAAGCGGCATCGGTGTGGGTGTTGTCCTTAGGTTAGTTTACCATAGTTTAAGTAGTTTCTAAGTTACGGACTGATGACAATACAGGTTGGCCCGATAGATTTATAAACATTTTATCAAAGTGTGGCTGTTGCTACGCAATAGGTCTGTTTTCCCGTTTGTTATCAGTAGCCTAATGTTCGGTTCTCTCAGTCGGCGCATTTTCAATATGGGTTTTTGAAATAAACACGCAACATTAGTGGCATTCCTGAATAAAGAGAGATGTAACGTTCCGACGTCCCTTCAGTTCTAACTTAGAAATATTGCATACGATATGCATTGTAGTTGTGACGATTCGATGTGCGAACCTGTAGGCCGAGGTCCATTACATCAGTAAGATCAGTGCTACCAATGCGCGAGTCATGTATCAGATACACACACGTGTCTGACAAATTCCTGTCACGTAGGAATCACCTTTTGCGACAACCGAATAAAGTGACAAAGAAATCAGGAATGTGTTCGTTTATCGCGAGTCGATGCTATCCAGAAGTGCGTTTCACTCTGACACAGCAAGAAGATTTTAAAATTTTATTTTATTTCATGACAAACTTGCACCATGTGTAGTGGAAATTGTCTTCAAACTGCCAGACTCATGCAGGCTTTTGTTTAACTTATATTCTGCACTTGTTTACAGGTGAAATAGTGTGCTACTACGATTCATTCCTTTCATAAGTATCAGAAAATTAGTCGTTTGTTATTAGTCGTTTAGAAACGACTTATTGTGAGTTGGGTTCTATAACATTTATTTGCATTAACATTCAGTTGACAAGAACTTTGTTTCTCATATCATCATTGATTTAATCGTATTTCGTACTCATGAATGCTGGAGGAAGACGTGCAATAAGTTCATTTAAAATCCGTAAATTGTTGCTAAATTTTCGCTTTGTGGATTTCAGCAATTCTCTGAGTAATACTAGTGATATTCAAACAGCGTGATTTCATACGTATTTTCATAATGAAGGGGAATTTCGTTAAATTTGAGAGCGAAAATCTTCACCACCCAGGAACACGTAGTGCTATTAGCTGCTCGATATTTTCCTTTCGTTTCTCTCATGTGGTTGTTGCTGACCGATTTTGACAAGCGAAAGAGGCCGCAGTTGCTTCTCAGTATGCTTAGATGCTCCGCGTGACCAATGAGGAATGAAGGAATGAGTGGTGTTTCCGTCTTTTGGGAAGGTGCCTTAGCTCTCTCAGTCGTTTCGCCGTTCTCGACCTTTCATATAGGCCGAATTGAAAGCGTCAGCTTTCGCGTCAGCCGAGCAAAGTCCAGACAAGTCCAGACTGATATGGCACACATCAGGCTAGCGTTCACGTAGCAAGCTGGGAAAACGACTCACATATGAGCGCTCTTGTTACAGGTACTCATACGCAAGTATGGCGTCCCACTGCGGTGCCCGCAATCGAAACCTGGTCAACTGCTTGGCAGGAATCTGTGCTTCCCATTACACCACCACCGCACACCCAGCAACGTGGACGCCGTCATGTGTCGGCATCCCGCCTGCCAGCCGCGGCCCAAGTGTGTCGCACCTTTAGGCGCTGCTATAGGGAAGGCCAGCGTACCCAGACGAATTCGTACAACACGTCCAAGCTGTGTATTTTGGTAGGATTCGTAGCCGCCGCCCCTAGGACTCTCATAGAATCACAAGACGACGTAACTGATGTATTCAGTAGCGGCAGCTGGGGTCTCGCGCCTGCAGCACTTCCTCGAGACGCTCCGACGGTGGAGGGGAGCCTTCTTACTTTCCCTGCAGACGTGTACTTCGGAAGAAGCTGCTGCGCGCTTAGGAGACAAGCATCGGTGGTTCAGTGGTAGAATGCTCGCCTGCCACGCGGGCGGCCCGGGTTCGATTCCCGGCCGATGCATCCTTTTGCATTTCTCACAATATTGCAGTCGCGTGGCTCCGTCACTTTACATACACGAACTGCGCAAAGTTATGGCGAGATACGCTGAGAGAGGAAACAAACAGGAAGCGAGCACGAAGCCTTACTTGTGGACTGGTGCGCTCTTCCACAGCAAAGCGTCGACGCAATCTCAGGAGGCGCTACGTCCAGGTGCCGCAAGCGCGACATACTACAGCCATACACAGGGCTCTCTTCTACTGAAATTCCTCAGATGCAGTATATTTTACTAAGCGGCAAATGCATGTGCAGCGGCAGAATGGATTTTTTAGAAAACAATAACTTGTAACTTAACCCTTAATGCCAGGCGGATCTTAAACGTACCACCATATGGTTACTCACATAAATCTCTCATTGTTCCGTTTTGCGTACAGAGAGCCTATTGGTAAGTTTCAGTTGTTCCAGTCTACAGCTTCTAACATGATGCTCACGTTAGGCAAATCTCTGTGGTGGCCAGAGCTAGAAACTCCTTGTCCCGTGTTCTGTGAAAACGGAAGACTACTCACAATTGTTTCCTTAGGATGCCTTGCTTTATATGTACGCTACTGATTCTTCTGACTGCATTTCTATCGTCATTACTTACTTATTTGGCTGTATCACAACAATTTGGATTATTACGTATTACACACAAATATTAAACACAAAGTACAAGGTGGGCAGAGATGTATCGTCAAGCTGTACACTCATTGCATCGTAGCAACATGCCGGAACGTGCCATGTGTCTGCTTTCTCTTACGTAGATGGACCAAATTCACATCCTGCACTTTAGTTATACAGATATTGATTATAGCAAAATTAAGGAAATTTTCTTTCAGTTCATTATCCAACTTTTTACTGTATACCGAGCGGACATATTCACCTTCGTTTACATATATTTATATATACACAGATGAAATATGAATAAAACCCGGAAAATAGCACCGATAGTTTTGTAAAGTATGGACATTGCTAAGGGCTATGAAGAAGCAATTATTTTCCACTTACAGAGGTACTAGAACCGAAGATGATCTGAGATTACCTGAATTAATCAATGTATGTTTTCCTGGATACAAGTAGCACAAACCAGTATACTTAAAGAAAACAATTCATAAGATCCAACAATAGGTATGAATTTTCCGACCAGACAGAATAACGGATATTTTAATTTGCATCACGGTATAAATGAGAAATATGAAGGACGTTTTAATGATACTGTTTAGGAGAGAGATTTGAATAACCTTTATCGGGGTCAGTTGAGAAAAACGAATACAAACAAAATTTCTAGCTTTGTTACACCTTTAGCTATAGGCCTGGAAAATTCTTTTCTTGCGCAAAATAAAAGCAGATGTTAAAGGATCATTGGTACTAAACTTTTATGGTCAAAGTCCTTAGAGTTACAAACGACTGAGAGTAGCTTACAGTAACGACTCCCCACACCCACATCCGAGTGGAGACTCGAAACTCCGGCGGGAGCGTCCACGCAGTCCGTAGCATGGCGCCCTACACAGCGCGTCCATTCCCGCACGGCTGTTCCTGTGAGACAGTTAGAGCTGACGTGAAAGATATGCCGAGCAATCTCCCTATAGAAATATCTCTAAAGTGTAAGAAGCTAATTATACTAGACATTAGGTCTGTACTGTAAACATGTTCAGCCGTTATGTGGAATAAAAAGACAAGTTATACAAAGTGAATTATTTTTCCGTGCATGTTGCACTTCAGAAGATAGGGCCTGACGGTACATCTGAATGTCGCCTTTGGAAACAAAGACGAAAAAATTATTAGGACACATGTCACACAGCAAGTGTGTAAATTACTTACCAAGTTTCCTGAAGCAGTCATTTCATCGAGCTCAGGAAGCAACATGTACATATTTCGGCCATGCTTCAGATTCTGTCTTGACGGTTGATTTCAAAGTGTGCGCCGCGGTGGAGTAGGCGAGCGGTCTAAGGCGCCTCACTGCTGAGCACGCGCTCGCTCTTGTCGGAGGTTCGAGTCCTCGAAGCGGCATCGGTGTGGGTGTTGTCCTTAGGTTAGTTTACCATAGTTTAAGTAGTTTCTAAGTTACGGACTGATGACAATACAGGTTGGCCCGATAGATTTATAAACATTTTATCAAAGTGTGGCTGTTGCTACGCAATAGGTCTGTTTTCCCGTTTGTTATCAGTAACCTAATATTCGGTTCTCTCAGTCGGCGCATTTTCAATATGGGTTTTTGAAATAAACACGCAACATTAGTGGCATTCCTGAATAAAGAGAGATGTAACGTTCCAACGTCCCTTCAGTTCTAACTTAGAAATATTGCATACGATATGCATTGTAGTTGTGACGATTCGATGTGCGAACCTGTAGGCCGAGGTCCATTACATCAGTAAGATCAGTGCTACCAATGCGCGAGTCATGTATCAGATACACACACGTGTCTGACAAATTCCTGTCACGTAGGAATCACCTTTTGCGACAACCGAATAAAGTGACAAAGAAATCAGGAATGTGTTCGTTTATCGCGAGTCGATGCTATCCAGAAGTGCGTTTCACTCTGACACAGCAAGAAGATTTTAAAATTTTATTTTATTTCATGACAAACTTGCACCATGTGTAGTGGAAATTGTCTTCAAACTGCCAGACTCATGCAGGCTTTTGTTTAACTTATATTCTGCACTTGTTTACAGGTGAAATAGTGTGCTACTACGATTCATTCCTTTCATAAGTATCAGAAAATTAGTCGTTTGTTATTAGTTGTTTAGAAACGACTTATTGTGAGTTGGGTTCTATAACATTTATTTGCATTAACATTCAGTTGACAAGAACTTTGTTTCTCATATCATCATTGATTTAATCGTATTTCGTACTCATGAATGCTGGAGGAAGACGTGCAATAAGTTCATTTAAAATCCGTAAATTGTTGCTAAATTTTCGCTTTGTGGATTTCAGCAATTCTCTGAGTAATACTAGTGATATTCAAACAGCGTGATTTCATACGTATTTTCATAATGAAGGGGAATTTCGTTAAATTTGAGAGCGAAAATCTTCACCACCCAGGAACACGTAGTGCTATTAGCTGCTCGATATTTTCCTTTCGTTTCTCTCATGTGGTTGTTGCTGACCGATTTTGACAAGCGAAAGAGGCCGCAGTTGCTTCTCAGTATGCTTAGATGCTCCGCGTGACCAATGAGGAATGAAGGAATGAGTGGTGTTTCCGTCTTTTGGGAAGGTGCCTTAGCTCTCTCAGTCGTTTCGCCGTTCTCGACCTTTCATATAGGCCGAATTGAAAGCGTCAGCTTTCGCGTCAGCCGAGCAAAGTCCAGACAAGTCCAGACTGATATGGCACACATCAGGCTAGCGTTCACGTAGCAAGCTGGGAAAACGACTCACATATGAGCGCTCTTGTTACAGGTACTCATACGCAAGTATGGCGTCCCACTGCGGTGCCCGCAATCGAAACCTGGTCAACTGCTTGGCAGGAATCTGTGCTTCCCATTACACCACCACCGCACACCCAGCAACGTGGACGCCGTCATGTGTCGGCATCCCGCCTGCCAGCCGCGGCCCAAGTGTGTCGCACCTATAGGCGCTGCTATAGGGAAGGCCAGCGTACCCAGACGAATTCGTACAACATGTCCAAGCTGTGTATTTTGGTAGGATTCGTAGCCGCCGCCCCTAGGACTCTCATAGAATCACAAGACGACGTAACTGATGTATTCAGTAGCGGCAGCTGGGGTCTCGCGCCTGCAGCACTTCCTCGAGACGCTCCGACGGTGGAGGGGAGCCTTCTTACTTTCCCTGCAGACGTGTACTTCGGAAGAAGCTGCTGCGCGCTTAGGAGACAAGCATCGGTGGTTCAGTGGTAGAATGCTCGCCTGCCACGCGGGCGGCCCGGGTTCGATTCCCGGCCGATGCATCCTTTTGCATTTCTCACAATATTGCAGTCGCGTGGCTCCGTCACTTTACATACACGAACTGCGCAAAGTTATGGCGAGATACGCTGAGAGAGGAAACAAACAGGAAGCGAGCACGAAGCCTTACTTGTGGACTGGTGCGCTCTTCCACAGCAAAGCGTCGACGCAATCTCAGGAGGCGCTACGTCCAGGTGCCGCAAGCGCGACATACTACAGCCATACACAGGGCTCTCTTCTACTGAAATTCCTCAGCTGCAGTATATTTTACTAAGCGGCAAATGCATGTGTAGCGGCAGAATGGATTTTTTAGAAAACAATAACTTGTAACTTAACCCTTAATGCCAGGCGGATCTTAAACGTACCACCATATGTTTACTCACATAAATCTCTCATTGTTCCGTTTTGCGTACAGAGAGCCTATTGGTAAGTTTCAGTTGTTCCAGTCTACAGCTTCTAACATGATGCTCACGTTAGGCAAATCTCTGTGGTGGCCAGAGCTAGAAACTCCTTGTCCCGTGTTCTGTGAAAACGGAAGACTACTCACAATTGTTTCCTTAGGATGCCTTGGTTTATATGTAGGCTACTGATTCTTCTGACTGCATTTCTATCGTCATTACTTACTTATTTGGCTGTATCACAACAATTTGGATTATTACGTATTACACACAAATATTAAACACAAAGTACAAGGTGGGCAGAGATGTATCGTCAAGCTGTACACTCATTGCATCGTAGCAACATGCCGGAACGTGCCATGTGTCTGCTTTCTCTTACGTAGATGGACCAAATTCACATCCTGCACTTTAGTTATACAGATATTGATTATAGCAAAATTAAGGAAATTTTCTTTCAGTTCATTATCCGACTTTTTACTGTATACCGAGCGGACATATTCACCTTCGTTTACATATATTTATATATACACAGATGAAATATGAATAAAACCCGGAAAATAGCACCGATAGTTTTGTAAAGTATGGACATTGCTAAGGGCTATGAAGAAGCAATTATTTTCCACTTACAGAGGTACTAGAACCTCAGATGATCTGAGATTACCTGAATTAATCAATGTATGTTTTCCTGGATACAAGTAGCACAAACCAGTATACTTAAAGAAAACAATTCATAAGATCCAACAATAGGTATGAATTTTCCGACCAGACAGAATAAAGGATATTTTAATTTGCATCACGGTATAAATGAGAAATATGAAGGAAATTTTAATGATTCTGTTTAGGAGAGAGATTTGAATAACCTTTATCGGGGTCAGTTGAGAAAAACGAATACAAACAAAATTTCTAGCTTTGTTACACCTTTAGCTATAGGCCTGGAAAATTCTTTTCTTGCGCAAAATAAAAACAAATGTTAAAGGATCTGTGGTACTAAACTTTTATGGTCAAAGTCCTTAGAGTTACAAACGACTGAGAGTAGCTTACAGTAACGACTCCCCACACCCACATCCGAGTGGAGACTCGAAACTCCGGCGGGAGCGTCCACGCAGTCCGTAGCATGGCGCCCTACACAGCGCGTCCATTCCCGCACGGCTGTTCCTGTGACACAGTTAGAGCTGACGTGAAAGATATGCCGAGCAATCTCCCTATAGAAATATCTCTAAAGTGTAAGAAGCTAATTATACTAGACACTAGGTCTGTACTGTAAACATGTTCAGCCGTTATGTAGAATAAAAAGACAAGTTAGACAAAGTGAATTATTTTTCCGTGCATGTTGCACTTCAGAAGATAGGGCCTGACGGTACATCTGAATGTCGCCTTTGGAAACAAAGACGAAAAAATTATTAGGACACATGTCACACAGCAAGTGTGTAAATTACTTACCAAGTTTCCTGAAGCAGTCATTTCATCGAGCTCAGGAAGCAACATGTACATATTTCGGCCATGCTTCAGATTCTGTCTTGACGGTTGATTTCAAAGTGTGCGCCGCGGTGGAGTAGGCGAGCGGTCTAAGGCGCCTCACTGCTGAGCACGCGCTCGCTCTTGTCGGAGGTTCGAGTCCTCGAAGCGGCATCGGTGTGGGTGTTGTCCTTAGGTTAGTTTACCATAGTTTAAGTAGTTTCTAAGTTACGGACTGATGACAATACAGGTTGGCCCGATAGATTTATAAACATTTTATCAAAGTGTGGCTGTTGCTACGCAATAGGTCTGTTTTCCCGTTTGTTATCAGTAACCTAATATTCGGTTCTCTCAGTCGGCGCATTTTCAATATGGGTTTTTGAAATAAACACGCAACATTAGTGGCATTCCTGAATAAAGAGAGATGTAACGTTCCAACGTCCCTTCAGTTCTAACTTAGAAATATTGCATACGATATGCATTGTAGTTGTGACGATTCGATGTGCGAACCTGTAGGCCGAGGTCCATTACATCAGTAAGATCAGTGCTACCAATGCGCGAGTCATGTATCAGACACACACACGTGTCTGACAAATTCCTGTCACGTAGGAATCACCTTTTGCGACAACCGAATAAAGTGACAAAGAAATCAGGAATGTGTTCGTTTATCGCGAGTCGATGCTATCCAGAAGTGCGTTTCACTCTGACACAGCAAGAAGATTTTAAAATTTTATTTTATTTCATGACAAACTTGCACCATGTGTAGTGGAAATTGTCTTCAAACTGCCAGACTCATGCAGGCTTTTGTTTAACTTATATTCTGCACTTGTTTACAGGTGAAATAGTGTGCTACTACGATTCATTCCTTTCATAAGTATCAGAAAATTAGTCGTTTGTTATTAGTCGTTTAGAAACGACTTATTGTGAGTTGGGTTCTATAACATTTATTTGCATTAACATTCAGTTGACAAGAACTTTGTTTCTCATATCATCATTGATTTAATCGTATTTCGTACTCATGAATGCTGGAGGAAGACGTGCAATAAGTTCATTTAAAATCCGTAAATTGTTGCTAAATTTTCGCTTTGTGGATTTCAGCAATTCTCTGAGTAATACTAGTGATATTCAAACAGCGTGATTTCATACGTATTTTCATAATGAAGGGGAATTTCGTTAAATTTGAGAGCGAAAATCTTCACCACCCAGGAACACGTAGTGCTATTAGCTGCTCGATATTTTCCTTTCGTTTCTCTCATGTGGTTGTTGCTGACCGATTTTGACAAGCGAAAGAGGCCGCAGTTGCTTCTCAGTATGCTTAGATGCTCCGCGTGACCAATGAGGAATGAAGGAATGAGTGGTGTTTCCGTCTTTTGGGAAGGTGCCTTAGCTCTCTCAGTCGTTTCGCCGTTCTCGACCTTTCATATAGGCCGAATTGAAAGCGTCAGCTTTCGCGTCAGCCGAGCAAAGTCCAGACAAGTCCAGACTGATATGGCACACATCAGGCTAGCGTTCACGTAGCAAGCTGGGAAAACGACTCACATATGAGCGCTCTTGTTACAGGTACTCATACGCAAGTATGGCGTCCCACTGCGGTGCCCGCAATCGAAACCTGGTCAACTGCTTGGCAGGAATCTGTGCTTCCCATTACACCACCACCGCACACCCAGCAACGTGGACGCCGTCATGTGTCGGCATCCCGCCTGCCAGCCGCGGCCCAAGTGTGTCGCACCTTTAGGCGCTGCTATAGGGAAGGCCAGCGTACCCAGACGAATTCGTACAACACGTCCAAGCTGTGTATTTTGGTAGGATTCGTAGCCGCCGCCCCTAGGACTCTCATAGAATCACAAGACGACGTAACTGATGTATTCAGTAGCGGCAGCTGGGGTCTCGCGCCTGCAGCACTTCCTCGAGACGCTCCGACGGTGGAGGGGAGCCTTCTTACTTTCCCTGCAGACGTGTACTTCGGAAGAAGCTGCTGCGCGCTTAGGAGACAAGCATCGGTGGTTCAGTGGTAGAATGCTCGCCTGCCACGCGGGCGGCCCGGGTTCGATTCCCGGCCGATGCATCCTTTTGCATTTCTCACAATATTGCAGTCGCGTGGCTCCGTCACTTTACATACACGAACTGCGCAAAGTTATGGCGAGATACGCTGAGAGAGGAAACAAACAGGAAGCGAGCACGAAGCCTTACTTGTGGACTGGTGCGCTCTTCCACAGCAAAGCGTCGACGCAATCTCAGGAGGCGCTACGTCCAGGTGCCGCAAGCGCGACATACTACAGCCATACACAGGGCTCTCTTCTACTGAAATTCCTCAGCTGCAGTATATTTTACTAAGCGGCAAATGCATGTGCAGCGGCAGAATGGATTTTTTAGAAAACAATAACTTGTAACTTAACCCTTAATGCCAGGCGGATCTTAAACGTACCACCATATGGTTACTCACATAAATCTCTCATTGTTCCGTTTTGCGTACAGAGAGCCTATTGGTAAGTTTCAGTTGTTCCAGTCTACAGCTTCTAACATGATGCTCACGTTAGGCAAATCTCTGTGGTGGCCAGAGCTAGAAACTCCTTGTCCCGTGTTCTGTGAAAACGGAAGACTACTCACAATTGTTTCCTTAGGATGCCTTGCTTTATATGTACGCTACTGATTCTTCTGACTGCATTTCTATCGTCATTACTTACTTATTTGGCTGTATCACAACAATTTGGATTATTACGTATTACACACAAATATTAAACACAAAGTACAAGGTGGGCAGAGATGTATCGTCAAGCTGTACACTCATTGCATCGTAGCAACATGCCGGAACGTGCCATGTGTCTGCTTTCTCTGACGTAGATGGACCAAATTCACATCCTGCACTTTAGTTATACAGATATTGATTATAGCAAAATCAAGGAAATTTTCTTTCAGTTCATTATCCGACTTTTTACTGTATACCGAGCGGACATATTCACCTTCGTTTACATATATTTATATATACACAGATGAAATATGAATAAAACCCGGAAAATAGCACCGATAGTTTTGTAAAGTATGGACATTGCTAAGGGCTATGAAGAAGCAATTATTTTCCACTTACAGAGGTACTAGAACCTCAGATGATCTGAGATTACCTGAATTAATCAATGTATGTTTTCCTGGATACAAGTAGCACAAACCAGTATACTTAAAGAAAACAATTCATAAGATCCAACAATAGGTATGAATTTTCCGACCAGACAGAATAACGGATATTTTAATTTGCATCACGGTATAAATGAGAAATATGAAGGAAATTTTAATGATTCTGTTTAGGAGAGAGATTTGAATAACCTTTATCGGGGTCAGTTGAGAAAAACGAATACAAACAAAATTTCTAGCTTTGTTACACCTTTAGCTATAGGCCTGGAAAATTCTTTTCTTGCGCAAAATAAAAACAAATGTTAAAGGATCTGTGGTACTAAACTTTTATGGTCAAAGTCCTTAGAGTTACAAACGACTGAGAGTAGCTTACAGTAACGACTCCCCACACCCACATCCGAGTGGAGACTCGAAACTCCGGCGGGAGCGTCCACGCAGTCCGTAGCATGGCGCCCTACACAGCGCGTCCATTCCCGCACGGCTGTTCCTGTGAGAGTGTTAGAGCTGACGTGAAAGATATGCCGAGCAATCTCCCTATAGAAATATCTCTAAAGTGTAAGAAGCTAATTATACTAGACACTAGGTCTGTACTGTAAACATGTTCAGCCGTTATGTGGAATAAAAAGACAAGTTAGACAAAGTGAATTATTTTTCCGTGCATGTTGCACTTCAGAAGATAGGGCCTGACGGTACATCTGAATGTCGCCTTTGGAAACAAAGACGAAAAAATTATTAGGACACATGTCACACAGCAAGTGTGTAAATTACTTACCAAGTTTCCTGAAGCAGTCATTTCATCGAGCTCAGGAAGCAACATGTACATATTTGGGCCATGCTTCAGATTCTGTCTTGACGGTTGATTTCAAAGTGTGCGCCGCGGTGGAGTAGGCGAGCGGTCTAAGGCGCCTCACTGCTGAGCACGCGCTCGCTCTTGTCGGAGGTTCGAGTCCTCGAAGCGGCATCGGTGTGGGTGTTGTCCTTAGGTTAGTTTACCATAGTTTAAGTAGTTTCTAAGTTACGGACTGATGACAATACAGGTTGGCCCGATAGATTTATAAACATTTTATCAAAGTGTGGCTGTTGCTACGCAATAGGTCTGTTTTCCCGTTTGTTATCAGTAACCTAATATTCGGTTCTCTCAGTCGGCGCATTTTCAATATGGGTTTTTGAAATAAACACGCAACATTAGTGGCATTCCTGAATAAAGAGAGATGTAACGTTCCAACGTCCCTTCAGTTCTAACTTAGAAATATTGCATACGATATGCATTGTAGTTGTGACGATTCGATGTGCGAACCTGTAGGCCGAGGTCCATTACATCAGTAAGATCAGTGCTACCAATGCGCGAGTCATGTATCAGATACACACACGTGTCTGACAAATTCCTGTCACGTAGGAATCACCTTTTGCGACAACCGAATAAAGTGACAAAGAAATCAGGAATGTGTTCGTTTATCGCGAGTCGATGCTATCCAGAAGTGCGTTTCACTCTGACACAGCAAGAAGATTTTAAAATTTTATTTTATTTCATGACAAACTTGCACCATGTGTAGTGGAAATTGTCTTCAAACTGCCAGACTCATGCAGGCTTTTGTTTAACTTATATTCTGCACTTGTTTACAGGTGAAATAGTGTGCTACTACGATTCATTCCTTTCATAAGTATCAGAAAATTAGTCGTTTGTTATTAGTTGTTTAGAAACGACTTATTGTGAGTTGGGTTCTATAACATTTATTTGCATTAACATTCAGTTGACAAGAACTTTGTTTCTCATATCATCATTGATTTAATCGTATTTCGTACTCATGAATGCTGGAGGAAGACGTGCAATAAGTTCATTTAAAATCCGTAAATTGTTGCTAAATTTTCGCTTTGTGGATTTCAGCAATTCTCTGAGTAATACTAGTGATATTCAAACAGCGTGATTTCATACGTATTTTCATAATGAAGGGGAATTTCGTTAAATTTGAGAGCGAAAATCTTCACCACCCAGGAACACGTAGTGCTATTAGCTGCTCGATATTTTCCTTTCGTTTCTCTCATGTGGTTGTTGCTGACCGATTTTGACAAGCGAAAGAGGCCGCAGTTGCTTCTCAGTATGCTTAGATGCTCCGCGTGACCAATGAGGAATGAAGGAATGAGTGGTGTTTCCGTCTTTTGGGAAGGTGCCTTAGCTCTCTCAGTCGTTTCGCCGTTCTCGACCTTTCATATAGGCCGAATTGAAAGCGTCAGCTTTCGCGTCAGCCGAGCAAAGTCCAGACAAGTCCAGACTGATATGGCACACATCAGGCTAGCGTTCACGTAGCAAGCTGGGAAAACGACTCACATATGAGCGCTCTTGTTACAGGTACTCATACGCAAGTATGGCGTCCCACTGCGGTGCCCGCAATCGAAACCTGGTCAACTGCTTGGCAGGAATCTGTGCTTCCCATTACACCACCACCGCACACCCAGCAACGTGGACGCCGTCATGTGTCGGCATCCCGCCTGCCAGCCGCGGCCCAAGTGTGTCGCACCTTTAGGCGCTGCTATAGGGAAGGCCAGCGTACCCAGACGAATTCGTACAACACGTCCAAGCTGTGTATTTTGGTAGGATTCGTAGCCGCCGCCCCTAGGACTCTCATAGAATCACAAGACGACGTAACTGATGTATTCAGTAGCGGCAGCTGGGGTCTCGCGCCTGCAGCACTTCCTCGAGACGCTCCGACGGTGGAGGGGAGCCTTCTTACTTTCCCTGCAGACGTGTACTTCGGAAGAAGCTGCTGCGCGCTTAGGAGACAAGCATCGGTGGTTCAGTGGTAGAATGCTCGCCTGCCACGCGGGCGGCCCGGGTTCGATTCCCGGCCGATGCATCCTTTTGCATTTCTCACAATATTGCAGTCGCGTGGCTCCGTCACTTTACATACACGAACTGCGCAAAGTTATGGCGAGATACGCTGAGAGAGGAAACAAACAGGAAGCGAGCACGAAGCCTTACTTGTGGACTGGTGCGCTCTTCCACAGCAAAGCGTCGACGCAATCTCAGGAGGCGCTACGTCCAGGTGCCGCAAGCGCGACATACTACAGCCATACACAGGGCTCTCTTCTACTGAAATTCCTCAGATGCAGTATATTTTACTAAGCGGCAAATGCATGTGCAGCGGCAGAATGGATTTTTTAGAAAACAATAACTTGTAACTTAACCCTTAATGCCAGGCGGATCTTAAACGTACCACCATATGGTTACTCACATAAATCTCTCATTGTTCCGTTTTGCGTACAGAGAGCCTATTGGTAAGTTTCAGTTGTTCCAGTCTACAGCTTCTAACATGATGCTCACGTTAGGCAAATCTCTGTGGTGGCCAGAGCTAGAAACTCCTTGTCCCGTGTTCTGTGAAAACGGAAGACTACTCACAATTGTTTCCTTAGGATGCCTTGCTTTATATGTACGCTACTGATTCTTCTGACTGCATTTCTATCGTCATTACTTACTTATTTGGCTGTATCACAACAATTTGGATTATTACGTATTACACACAAATATTAAACACAAAGTACAAGGTGGGCAGAGATGTATCGTCAAGCTGTACACTCATTGCATCGTAGCAACATGCCGGAACGTGCCATGTGTCTGCTTTCTCTTACGTAGATGGACCAAATTCACATCCTGCACTTTAGTTATACAGATATTGATTATAGCAAAATCAAGGAAATTTTCTTTCAGTTCATTATCCGACTTTTTACTGTATACCGAGCGGACATATTCACCTTCGTTTACATATATTTATATATACACAGATGAAATATGAATAAAACCCGGAAAATAGCACCGATAGTTTTGTAAAGTATGGACATTGCTAAGGGCTATGAAGAAGCAATTATTTTCCACTTACAGAGGTACTAGAACCTCAGATGATCTGAGATTACCTGAATTAATCAATGTATGTTTTCCTGGATACAAGTAGCACAAACCAGTATACTTAAAGAAAACAATTCATAAGATCCAACAATAGGTATGAATTTTCCGACCAGACAGAATAACGGATATTTTAATTTGCATCACGGTATAAATGAGAAATATGAAGGAAATTTTAATGATTCTGTTTAGGAGAGAGATTTGAATAACCTTTATCGGGGTCAGTTGAGAAAAACGAATACAAACAAAATTTCTAGCTTTGTTACACCTTTAGCTATAGGCCTGGAAAATTCTTTTCTTGCGCAAAATAAAAACAAATGTTAAAGGATCTGTGGTACTAAACTTTTATGGTCAAAGTCCTTAGAGTTACAAACGACTGAGAGTAGCTTACAGTAACGACTCCCCACACCCACATCCGAGTGGAGACTCGAAACTCCGGCGGGAGCGTCCACGCAGTCCGTAGCATGGCGCCCTACACAGCGCGTCCATTCCCGCACGGCTGTTCCTGTGAGAGTGTTAGAGCTGACGTGAAAGATATGCCGAGCAATCTCCCTATAGAAATATCTCTAAAGTGTAAGAAGCTAATTATACTAGACACTAGGTCTGTACTGTAAACATGTTCAGCCGTTATGTGGAATAAAAAGACAAGTTAGACAAAGTGAATTATTTTTCCGTGCATGTTGCACTTCAGAAGATAGGGCCTGACGGTACATCTGAATGTCGCCTTTGGAAACAAAGACGAAAAAATTATTAGGACACATGTCACACAGCAAGTGTGTAAATTACTTACCAAGTTTCCTGAAGCAGTCATTTCATCGAGCTCAGGAAGCAACATGTACATATTTCGGCCATGCTTCAGATTCTGTCTTGACGGTTGATTTCAAAGTGTGCGCCGCGGTGGAGTAGGCGAGCGGTCTAAGGCGCCTCACTGCTGAGCACGCGCTCGCTCTTGTCGGAGGTTCGAGTCCTCGAAGCGGCATCGGTGTGGGTGTTGTCCTTAGGTTAGTTTACCATAGTTTAAGTAGTTTCTAAGTTACGGACTGATGACAATACAGGTTGGCCCGATAGATTTATAAACATTTTATCAAAGTGTGGCTGTTGCTACGCAATAGGTCTGTTTTCCCGTTTGTTATCAGTAACCTAATATTCGGTTCTCTCAGTCGGCGCATTTTCAATATGGGTTTTTGAAATAAACACGCAACATTAGTGGCATTCCTGAATAAAGAGAGATGTAACGTTCCAACGTCCCTTCAGTTCTAACTTAGAAATATTGCATACGATATGCATTGTAGTTGTGACGATTCGATGTGCGAACCTGTAGGCCGAGGTCCATTACATCAGTAAGATCAGTGCTACCAATGCGCGAGTCATGTATCAGATACACACACGTGTCTGACTAATTCCTGTCACGTAGGAATCACCTTTTGCGACAACCGAATAAAGTGACAAAGAAATCAGGAATGTGTTCGTTTATCGCGAGTCGATGCTATCCAGAAGTGCGTTTCACTCTGACACAGCAAGAAGATTTTAAAATTTTATTTTATTTCATGACAAACTTGCACCATGTGTAGTGGAAATTGTCTTCAAACTGCCAGACTCATGCAGGCTTTTGTTTAACTTATATTCTGCACTTGTTTACAGGTGAAATAGTGTGCTACTACGATTCATTCCTTTCATAAGTATCAGAAAATTAGTCGTTTGTTATTAGTTGTTTAGAAACGACTTATTGTGAGTTGGGTTCTATAACATTTATTTGCATTAACATTCAGTTGACAAGAACTTTGTTTCTCATATCATCATTGATTTAATCGTATTTCGTACTCATGAATGCTGGAGGAAGACGTGCAATAAGTTCATTTAAAATCCGTAAATTGTTGCTAAATTTTCGCTTTGTGGATTTCAGCAATTCTCTGAGTAATACTAGTGATATTCAAACAGCGTGATTTCATACGTATTTTCATAATGAAGGGGAATTTCGTTAAATTTGAGAGCGAAAATCTTCACCACCCAGGAACACGTAGTGCTATTAGCTGCTCGATATTTTCCTTTCGTTTCTCTCATGTGGTTGTTGCTGACCGATTTTGACAAGCGAAAGAGGCCGCAGTTGCTTCTCAGTATGCTTAGATGCTCCGCGTGACCAATGAGGAATGAAGGAATGAGTGGTGTTTCCGTCTTTTGGGAAGGTGCCTTAGCTCTCTCAGTCGTTTCGCCGTTCTCGACCTTTCATATAGGCCGAATTGAAAGCGTCAGCTTTCGCGTCAGCCGAGCAAAGTCCAGACAAGTCCAGACTGATATGGCACACATCAGGCTAGCGTTCACGTAGCAAGCTGGGAAAACGACTCACATATGAGCGCTCTTGTTACAGGTACTCATACGCAAGTATGGCGTCCCACTGCGGTGCCCGCAATCGAAACCTGGTCAACTGCTTGGCAGGAATCTGTGCTTCCCATTACACCACCACCGCACACCCAGCAACGTGGACGCCGTCATGTGTCGGCATCCCGCCTGCCAGCCGCGGCCCAAGTGTGTCGCACCTTTAGGCGCTGCTATAGGGAAGGCCAGCGTACCCAGACGAATTCGTACAACACGTCCAAGCTGTGTATTTTGGTAGGATTCGTAGCCGCCGCCCCTAGGACTCTCATAGAATCACAAGACGACGTAACTGATGTATTCAGTAGCGGCAGCTGGGGTCTCGCGCCTGCAGCACTTCCTCGAGACGCTCCGACGGTGGAGGGGAGCCTTCTTACTTTCCCTGCAGACGTGTACTTCGGAAGAAGCTGCTGCGCGCTTAGGAGACAAGCATCGGTGGTTCAGTGGTAGAATGCTCGCCTGCCACGCGGGCGGCCCGGGTTCGATTCCCGGCCGATGCATCCTTTTGCATTTCTCACAATATTGCAGTCGCGTGGCTCCGTCACTTTACATACACGAACTGCGCAAAGTTATGGCGAGATACGCTGAGAGAGGAAACAAACAGGAAGCGAGCACGAAGCCTTACTTGTGGACTGGTGCGCTCTTCCACAGCAAAGCGTCGACGCAATCTCAGGAGGCGCTACGTCCAGGTGCCGCAAGCGCGACATACTACAGCCATACACAGGGCTCTCTTCTACTGAAATTCCTCAGCTGCAGTATATTTTACTAAGCGGCAAATGCATGTGCAGCGGCAGAATGGATTTTTTAGAAAACAATAACTTGTAACTTAACCCTTAATGCCAGGCGGATCTTAAACGTACCACCATATGGTTACTCACATAAATCTCTCATTGTTCCGTTTTGCGTACAGAGAGCCTATTGGTAAGTTTCAGTTGTTCCAGTCTACAGCTTCTAACATGATGCTCACGTTAGGCAAATCTCTGTGGTGGCCAGAGCTAGAAACTCCTTGTCCCGTGTTCTGTGAAAACGGAAGACTACTCACAAATGTTTCCTTAGGATGCCTTGGTTTATATGTAGGCTACTGATTCTTCTGACTGCATTTCTATCGTCATTACTTACTTATTTGGCTGTATCACAACAATTTGGATTATTACGTATTACACACAAATATTAAACACAAAGTACAAGGTGGGCAGAGATGTATCGTCAAGCTGTACACTCATTGCATCGTAGCAACATGCCGGAACGTGCCATGTGTCTGCTTTCTCTGACGTAGATGGACCAAATTCACATCCTGCACTTTAGTTATACAGATATTGATTATAGCAAAATCAAGGAAATTTTCTTTCAGTTCATTATCCGACTTTTTACTGTATACCGAGCGGACATATTCACCTTCGTTTACATATATTTATATATACACAGATGAAATATGAATAAAACCCGGAAAATAGCACCGATAGTTTTGTAAAGTATGGACATTGCTAAGGGCTATGAAGAAGCAATTATTTTCCACTTACAGAGGTACTAGAACCTCAGATGATCTGAGATTACCTGAATTAATCAATGTATGTTTTCCTGGATACAAGTAGCACAAACCAGTATACTTAAAGAAAACAATTCATAAGATCCAACAATAGGTATGAATTTTCCGACCAGACAGAATAACGGATATTTTAATTTGCATCACGGTATAAATGAGAAATATGAAGGAAATTTTAATGATTCTGTTTAGGAGAGAGATTTGAATAACCTTTATCGGGGTCAGTTGAGAAAAACGAATACAAACAAAATTTCTAGCTTTGTTACACCTTTAGCTATAGGCCTGGAAAATTCTTTTCTTGCGCAAAATAAAAACAAATGTTAAAGGATCTGTGGTACTAAACTTTTATGGTCAAAGTCCTTAGAGTTACAAACGACTGAGAGTAGCTTACAGTAACGACTCCCCACACCCACATCCGAGTGGAGACTCGAAACTCCGGCGGGAGCGTCCACGCAGTCCGTAGCATGGCGCCCTACACAGCGCGTCCATTCCCGCACGGCTGTTCCTGTGAGAGTGTTAGAGCTGACGTGAAAGATATGCCGAGCAATCTCCCTATAGAAATATCTCTAAAGTGTAAGAAGCTAATTATACTAGACACTAGGTCTGTACTGTAAACATGTTCAGCCGTTATGTGGAATAAAAAGACAAGTTAGACAAAGTGAATTATTTTTCCGTGCATGTTGCACTTCAGAAGATAGGGCCTGACGGTACATCTGAATGTCGCCTTTGGAAACAAAGACGAAAAAATTATTAGGACACATGTCACACAGCAAGTGTGTAAATTACTTACCAAGTTTCCTGAAGCAGTCATTTCATCGAGCTCAGGAAGCAACATGTACATATTTCGGCCATGCTTCAGATTCTGTCTTGACGGTTGATTTCAAAGTGTGCGCCGCGGTGGAGTAGGCGAGCGGTCTAAGGCGCCTCACTGCTGAGCACGCGCTCGCTCTTGTCGGAGGTTCGAGTCCTCGAAGCGGCATCGGTGTGGGTGTTGTCCTTAGGTTAGTTTACCATAGTTTAAGTAGTTTCTAAGTTACGGACTGATGACAATACAGGTTGGCCCGATAGATTTATAAACATTTTATCAAAGTGTGGCTGTTGCTACGCAATAGGTCTGTTTTCCCGTTTGTTATCAGTAACCTAATATTCGGTTCTCTCAGTCGGCGCATTTTCAATATGGGTTTTTGAAATAAACACGCAACATTAGTGGCATTCCTGAATAAAGAGAGATGTAACGTTCCAACGTCCCTTCAGTTCTAACTTAGAAATATTGCATACGATATGCATTGTAGTTGTGACGATTCGATGTGCGAACCTGTAGGCCGAGGTCCATTACATCAGTAAGATCAGTGCTACCAATGCGCGAGTCATGTATCAGATACACACACGTGTCTGACTAATTCCTGTCACGTAGGAATCACCTTTTGCGACAACCGAATAAAGTGACAAAGAAATCAGGAATGTGTTCGTTTATCGCGAGTCGATGCTATCCAGAAGTGCGTTTCACTCTGACACAGCAAGAAGATTTTAAAATTTTATTTTATTTCATGACAAACTTGCACCATGTGTAGTGGAAATTGTCTTCAAACTGCCAGACTCATGCAGGCTTTTGTTTAACTTATATTCTGCACTTGTTTACAGGTGAAATAGTGTGCTACTACGATTCATTCCTTTCATAAGTATCAGAAAATTAGTCGTTTGTTATTAGTTGTTTAGAAACGACTTATTGTGAGTTGGGTTCTATAACATTTATTTGCATTAACATTCAGTTGACAAGAACTTTGTTTCTCATATCATCATTGATTTAATCGTATTTCGTACTCATGAATGCTGGAGGAAGACGTGCAATAAGTTCATTTAAAATCCGTAAATTGTTGCTAAATTTTCGCTTTGTGGATTTCAGCAATTCTCTGAGTAATACTAGTGATATTCAAACAGCGTGATTTCATACGTATTTTCATAATGAAGGGGAATTTCGTTAAATTTGAGAGCGAAAATCTTCACCACCCAGGAACACGTAGTGCTATTAGCTGCTCGATATTTTCCTTTCGTTTCTCTCATGTGGTTGTTGCTGACCGATTTTGACAAGCGAAAGAGGCCGCAGTTGCTTCTCAGTATGCTTAGATGCTCCGCGTGACCAATGAGGAATGAAGGAATGAGTGGTGTTTCCGTCTTTTGGGAAGGTGCCTTAGCTCTCTCAGTCGTTTCGCCGTTCTCGACCTTTCATATAGGCCGAATTGAAAGCGTCAGCTTTCGCGTCAGCCGAGCAAAGTCCAGACAAGTCCAGACTGATATGGCACACATCAGGCTAGCGTTCACGTAGCAAGCTGGGAAAACGACTCACATATGAGCGCTCTTGTTACAGGTACTCATACGCAAGTATGGCGTCCCACTGCGGTGCCCGCAATCGAAACCTGGTCAACTGCTTGGCAGGAATCTGTGCTTCCCATTACACCACCACCGCACACCCAGCAACGTGGACGCCGTCATGTGTCGGCATCCCGCCTGCCAGCCGCGGCCCAAGTGTGTCGCACCTTTAGGCGCTGCTATAGGGAAGGCCAGCGTACCCAGACGAATTCGTACAACACGTCCAAGCTGTGTATTTTGGTAGGATTCGTAGCCGCCGCCCCTAGGACTCTCATAGAATCACAAGACGACGTAACTGATGTATTCAGTAGCGGCAGCTGGGGTCTCGCGCCTGCAGCACTTCCTCGAGACGCTCCGACGGTGGAGGGGAGCCTTCTTACTTTCCCTGCAGACGTGTACTTCGGAAGAAGCTGCTGCGCGCTTAGGAGACAAGCATCGGTGGTTCAGTGGTAGAATGCTCGCCTGCCACGCGGGCGGCCCGGGTTCGATTCCCGGCCGATGCATCCTTTTGCATTTCTCACAATATTGCAGTCGCGTGGCTCCGTCACTTTACATACACGAACTGCGCAAAGTTATGGCGAGATACGCTGAGAGAGGAAACAAACAGGAAGCGAGCACGAAGCCTTACTTGTGGACTGGTGCGCTCTTCCACAGCAAAGCGTCGACGCAATCTCAGGAGGCGCTACGTCCAGGTGCCGCAAGCGCGACATACTACAGCCATACACAGGGCTCTCTTCTACTGAAATTCCTCAGCTGCAGTATATTTTACTAAGCGGCAAATGCATGTGTAGCGGCAGAATGGATTTTTTAGAAAACAATAACTTGTAACTTAACCCTTAATGCCAGGCGGATCTTAAACGTACCACCATATGTTTACTCACATAAATCTCTCATTGTTCCGTTTTGCGTACAGAGAGCCTATTGGTAAGTTTCAGTTGTTCCAGTCTACAGCTTCTAACATGATGCTCACGTTAGGCAAATCTCTGTGGTGGCCAGAGCTAGAAACTCCTTGTCCCGTGTTCTGTGAAAACGGAAGACTACTCACAATTGTTTCCTTAGGATGCCTTGGTTTATATGTACGCTACTGATTCTTCTGACTGCATTTCTATCGTCATTACTTACTTATTTGGCTGTATCACAACAATTTGGATTATTACGTATTACACACAAATATTAAACACAAAGTACAAGGTGGGCAGAGATGTATCGTCAAGCTGTACACTCATTGCATCGTAGCAACATGCCGGAACGTGCCATGTGTCTGCTTTCTCTTACGTAGATGGACCAAATTCACATCCTGCACTTTAGTTATACAGATATTGATTATAGCAAAATTAAGGAAATTTTCTTTCAGTTCATTATCCGACTTTTTACTGTATACCGAGCGGACATATTCACCTTCGTTTACATATATTTATATATACACAGATGAAATATGAATAAAACCCGGAAAATAGCACCGATAGTTTTGTAAAGTATGGACATTGCTAAGGGCTATGAAGAAGCAATTATTTTCCACTTACAGAGGTACTAGAACCGAAGATGATCTGAGATTACCTGAATTAATCAATGTATGTTTTCCTGGATACAAGTAGCACAAACCAGTATACTTAAAGAAAACAATTCATAAGATCCAACAATAGGTATGAATTTTCCGACCAGACAGAATAACGGATATTTTAATTTGCATCACGGTATAAATGAGAAATATGAAGGAAATTTTAATGATTCTGTTTAGGAGAGAGATTTGAATAACCTTTATCGGGGTCAGTTGAGAAAAACGAATACAAACAAAATTTCTAGCTTTGTTACACCTTTAGCTATAGGCCTGGAAAATTCTTTTCTTGCGCAAAATAAAAACAAATGTTAAAGGATCTGTGGTACTAAACTTTTATGGTCAAAGTCCTTAGAGTTACAAACGACTGAGAGTAGCTTACAGTAACGACTCCCCACACCCACATCCGAGTGGAGACTCGAAACTCCGGCGGGAGCGTCCACGCAGTCCGTAGCATGGCGCCCTACACAGCGCGTCCATTCCCGCACGGCTGTTCCTGTGAGAGTGTTAGAGCTGACGTGAAAGATATGCCGAGCAATCTCCCTATAGAAATATCTCTAAAGTGTAAGAAGCTAATTATACTAGACACTAGGTCTGTACTGTAAACATGTTCAGCCGTTATGTGGAATAAAAAGACAAGTTAGACAAAGTGAATTATTTTTCCGTGCATGTTGCACTTCAGAAGATAGGGCCTGACGGTACATCTGAATGTCGCCTTTGGAAACAAAGACGAAAAAATTATTAGGACACATGTCACACAGCAAGTGTGTAAATTACTTACCAAGTTTCCTGAAGCAGTCATTTCATCGAGCTCAGGAAGCAACATGTACATATTTCGGCCATGCTTCAGATTCTGTCTTGACGGTTGATTTCAAAGTGTGCGCCGCGGTGGAGTAGGCGAGCGGTCTAAGGCGCCTCACTGCTGAGCACGCGCTCGCTCTTGTCGGAGGTTCGAGTCCTCGAAGCGGCATCGGTGTGGGTGTTGTCCTTAGGTTAGTTTACCATAGTTTAAGTAGTTTCTAAGTTACGGACTGATGACAATACAGGTTGGCCCGATAGATTTATAAACATTTTATCAAAGTGTGGCTGTTGCTACGCAATAGGTCTGTTTTCCCGTTTGTTATCAGTAACCTAATATTCGGTTCTCTCAGTCGGCGCATTTTCAATATGGGTTTTTGAAATAAACACGCAACATTAGTGGCATTCCTGAATAAAGAGAGATGTAACGTTCCAACGTCCCTTCAGTTCTAACTTAGAAATATTGCATACGATATGCATTGTAGTTGTGACGATTCGATGTGCGAACCTGTAGGCCGAGGTCCATTACATCAGTAAGATCAGTGCTACCAATGCGCGAGTCATGTATCAGATACACACACGTGTCTGACAAATTCCTGTCACGTAGGAATCACCTTTTGCGACAACCGAATAAAGTGACAAAGAAATCAGGAATGTGTTCGTTTATCGCGAGTCGATGCTATCCAGAAGTGCGTTTCACTCTGACACAGCAAGAAGATTTTAAAATTTTATTTTATTTCATGACAAACTTGCACCATGTGTAGTGGAAATTGTCTTCAAACTGCCAGACTCATGCAGGCTTTTGTTTAACTTATATTCTGCACTTGTTTACAGGTGAAATAGTGTGCTACTACGATTCATTCCTTTCATAAGTATCAGAAAATTAGTCGTTTGTTATTAGTTGTTTAGAAACGACTTATTGTGAGTTGGGTTCTATAACATTTATTTGCATTAACATTCAGTTGACAAGAACTTTGTTTCTCATATCATCATTGATTTAATCGTATTTCGTACTCATGAATGCTGGAGGAAGACGTGCAATAAGTTCATTTAAAATCCGTAAATTGTTGCTAAATTTTCGCTTTGTGGATTTCAGCAATTCTCTGAGTAATACTAGTGATATTCAAACAGCGTGATTTCATACGTATTTTCATAATGAAGGGGAATTTCGTTAAATTTGAGAGCGAAAATCTTCACCACCCAGGAACACGTAGTGCTATTAGCTGCTCGATATTTTCCTTTCGTTTCTCTCATGTGGTTGTTGCTGACCGATTTTGACAAGCGAAAGAGGCCGCAGTTGCTTCTCAGTATGCTTAGATGCTCCGCGTGACCAATGAGGAATGAAGGAATGAGTGGTGTTTCCGTCTTTTGGGAAGGTGCCTTAGCTCTCTCAGTCGTTTCGCCGTTCTCGACCTTTCATATAGGCCGAATTGAAAGCGTCAGCTTTCGCGTCAGCCGAGCAAAGTCCAGACAAGTCCAGACTGATATGGCACACATCAGGCTAGCGTTCACGTAGCAAGCTGGGAAAACGACTCACATATGAGCGCTCTTGTTACAGGTACTCATACGCAAGTATGGCGTCCCACTGCGGTGCCCGCAATCGAAACCTGGTCAACTGCTTGGCAGGAATCTGTGCTTCCCATTACACCACCACCGCACACCCAGCAACGTGGACGCCGTCATGTGTCGGCATCCCGCCTGCCAGCCGCGGCCCAAGTGTGTCGCACCTTTAGGCGCTGCTATAGGGAAGGCCAGCGTACCCAGACGAATTCGTACAACACGTCCAAGCTGTGTATTTTGGTAGGATTCGTAGCCGCCGCCCCTAGGACTCTCATAGAATCACAAGACGACGTAACTGATGTATTCAGTAGCGGCAGCTGGGGTCTCGCGCCTGCAGCACTTCCTCGAGACGCTCCGACGGTGGAGGGGAGCCTTCTTACTTTCCCTGCAGACGTGTACTTCGGAAGAAGCTGCTGCGCGCTTAGGAGACAAGCATCGGTGGTTCAGTGGTAGAATGCTCGCCTGCCACGCGGGCGGCCCGGGTTCGATTCCCGGCCGATGCATCCTTTTGCATTTCTCACAATATTGCAGTCGCGTGGCTCCGTCACTTTACATACACGAACTGCGCAAAGTTATGGCGAGATACGCTGAGAGAGGAAACAAACAGGAAGCGAGCACGAAGCCTTACTTGTGGACTGGTGCGCTCTTCCACAGCAAAGCGTCGACGCAATCTCAGGAGGCGCTACGTCCAGGTGCCGCAAGCGCGACATACTACAGCCATACACAGGGCTCTCTTCTACTGAAATTCCTCAGCTGCAGTATATTTTACTAAGCGGCAAATGCATGTGTAGCGGCAGAATGGATTTTTTAGAAAACAATAACTTGTAACTTAACCCTTAATGCCAGGCGGATCTTAAACGTACCACCATATGTTTACTCACATAAATCTCTCATTGTTCCGTTTTGCGTACAGAGAGCCTATTGGTAAGTTTCAGTTGTTCCAGTCTACAGCTTCTAACATGATGCTCACGTTAGGCAAATCTCTGTGGTGGCCAGAGCTAGAAACTCCTTGTCCCGTGTTCTGTGAAAACGGAAGACTACTCACAATTGTTTCCTTAGGATGCCTTGCTTTATATGTACGCTACTGATTCTTCTGACTGCATTTCTATCGTCATTACTTACTTATTTGGCTGTATCACAACAATTTGGATTATTACGTATTACACACAAATATTAAACACAAAGTACAAGGTGGGCAGAGATGTATCGTCAAGCTGTACACTCATTGCATCGTAGCAACATGCCGGAACGTGCCATGTGTCTGCTTTCTCTTACGTAGATGGACCAAATTCACATCCTGCACTTTAGTTATACAGATATTGATTATAGCAAAATCAAGGAAATTTTCTTTCAGTTCATTATCCGACTTTTTACTGTATACCGAGCGGACATATTCACCTTCGTTTACATATATTTATATATACACAGATGAAATATGAATAAAACCCGGAAAATAGCACCGATAGTTTTGTAAAGTATGGACATTGCTAAGGGCTATGAAGAAGCAATTATTTTCCACTTACAGAGGTACTAGAACCTCAGATGATCTGAGATTACCTGAATTAATCAATGTATGTTTTCCTGGATACAAGTAGCACAAACCAGTATACTTAAAGAAAACAATTCATAAGATCCAACAATAGGTATGAATTTTCCGACCAGACAGAATAACGGATATTTTAATTTGCATCACGGTATAAATGAGAAATATGAAGGAAATTTTAATGATTCTGTTTAGGAGAGAGATTTGAATAACCTTTATCGGGGTCAGTTGAGAAAAACGAATACAAACAAAATTTCTAGCTTTGTTACACCTTTAGCTATAGGCCTGGAAAATTCTTTTCTTGCGCAAAATAAAAACAAATGTTAAAGGATCTGTGGTACTAAACTTTTATGGTCAAAGTCCTTAGAGTTACAAACGACTGAGAGTAGCTTACAGTAACGACTCCCCACACCCACATCCGAGTGGAGACTCGAAACTCCGGCGGGAGCGTCCACGCAGTCCGTAGCATGGCGCCCTACACAGCGCGTCCATTCCCGCACGGCTGTTCCTGTGACACAGTTAGAGCTGACGTGAAAGATATGCCGAGCAATCTCCCTATAGAAATATCTCTAAAGTGTAAGAAGCTAATTATACTAGACACTAGGTCTGTACTGTAAACATGTTCAGCCGTTATGTGGAATAAAAAGACAAGTTAGACAAAGTGAATTATTTTTCCGTGCATGTTGCACTTCAGAAGATAGGGCCTGACGGTACATCTGAATGTCGCCTTTGGAAACAAAGACGAAAAAATTATTAGGACACATGTCACACAGCAAGTGTGTAAATTACTTACCAAGTTTCCTGAAGCAGTCATTTCATCGAGCTCAGGAAGCAACATGTACATATTTCGGCCATGCTTCAGATTCTGTCTTGACGGTTGATTTCAAAGTGTGCGCCGCGGTGGAGTAGGCGAGCGGTCTAAGGCGCCTCACTGCTGAGCACGCGCTCGCTCTTGTCGGAGGTTCGAGTCCTCGAAGCGGCATCGGTGTGGGTGTTGTCCTTAGGTTAGTTTACCATAGTTTAAGTAGTTTCTAAGTTACGGACTGATGACAATACAGGTTGGCCCGATAGATTTATAAACATTTTATCAAAGTGTGGCTGTTGCTACGCAATAGGTCTGTTTTCCCGTTTGTTATCAGTAACCTAATGTTCGGTTCTCTCAGTCGGCGCATTTTCAATATGGGTTTTTGAAATAAACACGCAACATTAGTGGCATTCCTGAATAAAGAGAGATGTAACGTTCCAACGTCCCTTCAGTTCTAACTTAGAAATATTGCATACGATATGCATTGTAGTTGTGACGATTCGATGTGCGAACCTGTAGGCCGAGGTCCATTACATCAGTAAGATCAGTGCTACCAATGCGCGAGTCATGTATCAGATACACACACGTGTCTGACAAATTCCTGTCACGTAGGAATCACCTTTTGCGACAACCGAATAAAGTGACAAAGAAATCAGGAATGTGTTCGTTTATCGCGAGTCGATGCTATCCAGAAGTGCGTTTCACTCTGACACAGCAAGAAGATTTTAAAATTTTATTTTATTTCATGACAAACTTGCACCATGTGTAGTGGAAATTGTCTTCAAACTGCCAGACTCATGCAGGCTTTTGTTTAACTTATATTCTGCACTTGTTTACAGGTGAAATAGTGTGCTACTACGATTCATTCCTTTCATAAGTATCAGAAAATTAGTCGTTTGTTATTAGTTGTTTAGAAACGACTTATTGTGAGTTGGGTTCTATAACATTTATTTGCATTAACATTCAGTTGACAAGAACTTTGTTTCTCATATCATCATTGATTTAATCGTATTTCGTACTCATGAATGCTGGAGGAAGACGTGCAATAAGTTCATTTAAAATCCGTAAATTGTTGCTAAATTTTCGCTTTGTGGATTTCAGCAATTCTCTGAGTAATACTAGTGATATTCAAACAGCGTGATTTCATACGTATTTTCATAATGAAGGGGAATTTCGTTAAATTTGAGAGCGAAAATCTTCACCACCCAGGAACACGTAGTGCTATTAGCTGCTCGATATTTTCCTTTCGTTTCTCTCATGTGGTTGTTGCTGACCGATTTTGACAAGCGAAAGAGGCCGCAGTTGCTTCTCAGTATGCTTAGATGCTCCGCGTGACCAATGAGGAATGAAGGAATGAGTGGTGTTTCCGTCTTTTGGGAAGGTGCCTTAGCTCTCTCAGTCGTTTCGCCGTTCTCGACCTTTCATATAGGCCGAATTGAAAGCGTCAGCTTTCGCGTCAGCCGAGCAAAGTCCAGACAAGTCCAGACTGATATGGCACACATCAGGCTAGCGTTCACGTAGCAAGCTGGGAAAACGACTCACATATGAGCGCTCTTGTTACAGGTACTCATACGCAAGTATGGCGTCCCACTGCGGTGCCCGCAATCGAAACCTGGTCAACTGCTTGGCAGGAATCTGTGCTTCCCATTACACCACCACCGCAAACCCAGCAACGTGGACGCCGTCATGTGTCGGCATCCCGCCTGCCAGCCGCGGCCCAAGTGTGTCGCACCTTTAGGCGCTGCTATAGGGAAGGCCAGCGTACCCAGACGAATTCGTACAACACGTCCAAGCTGTGTATTTTGGTAGGATTCGTAGCCGCCGCCCCTAGGACTCTCATAGAATCACAAGACGACGTAACTGATGTATTCAGTAGCGGCAGCTGGGGTCTCGCGCCTGCAGCACTTCCTCGAGACGCTCCGACGGTGGAGGGGAGCCTTCTTACTTTCCCTGCAGACGTGTACTTCGGAAGAAGCTGCTGCGCGCTTAGGAGACAAGCATCGGTGGTTCAGTGGTAGAATGCTCGCCTGCCACGCGGGCGGCCCGGGTTCGATTCCCGGCCGATGCATCCTTTTGCATTTCTCACAATATTGCAGTCGCGTGGCTCCGTCACTTTACATACACGAACTGCGCAAAGTTATGGCGAGATACGCTGAGAGAGGAAACAAACAGGAAGCGAGCACGAAGCCTTACTTGTGGACTGGTGCGCTGTTCCACAGCAAAGCGTCGCCGCAGTCTCAAGAGGCGCTACGTCTAGGTGCCGCAAGCGCGACATACTACAGCCATACACAGGGCTCTCTTCTACTGAAATTCCTCAGATGCAGTATATTTTACTAAGCGGCAAATGCATGTGTAGCGGCAGAATGGATTTTTTAGAAAACAATAACTTGTAATTTAACCCTTAATGCCAGGCGGATCTTAAACGTACCACCATATGTTTACTCACATAAATCTCTCATTGTTCCGTTTTGCGTACAGAGAGCCTATTGGTAAGTTTCAGTTGTTCCAGTCTACAGCTTCTAACATGATGCTCACGTTAGGCAAATCTCTGTGGTGGCCAGAGCTAGAAACTCCTTGTCCCGTGTTCTGTGAAAACGGAAGACTACTCACAAATGTTTCCTTAGGATGCCTTGGTTTATATGTAGGCTACTGATTCTTCTGACTGCATTTCTATCGTCATTACTTACTTATTTGGCTGTATCACAACAATTTGGAGTATTACGTATTATACAAAAATATTAAACACAAAGTACAAGGTGGGCAGAGATGTATCGTCAAGCTGTACACTCATTGCATTGTAGCAACATGCCGGAACGTGCCATGTGTCTGCTTTTTCTTACGTAGATGGACCAAATTCACATCCTGCACTTTAGTTATACAGATATCGATTATAGCAAAATTAAGGAAATTTTCTTTCAGTTCATTATCCGACTTTTTACTGTATACCGAGCGGACATATTCATCTTCGTTTACATATATATATATATATATATATATATACACAGATGAAATATGAATAAAACCCGGAAAATAGCACCGATAGTTTTGTAAAGTATGGACATTGCTAAGGGCTATGAAGAAGCAATTATTTTCCACTTACAGAGGTACTAGAACCTCAGATGATCTGAGATTACCTGAATTAATCAATGTATGTTTTCCTGGATACAAGTAGCACAAACCAGTATACTTAAAGAAAACAATTCATAAGATCCCACAATAGGTATGAATTTTCCGACCAGAAAGGATAACAGATATTTTAATTTGCATCACGGTATAAATGAGAAATATGAAGGAAATTGTAATGATACTGTTTAGGAGAGAGATTTGAATAACCTTTATCGGGGTCAGTTGAGAAAAACGAATACAAACAAAATTTCTAGCTTTGTTACACCTTTAGCTATAGGCCTGGAAAATTCTTTTCTTGCGCAAAATAAAAACAAATGTTAAAGGATCTGTGGTACTAAACTTTTATGGTCAAAGTCCTTAGAGTTACAAACGACTGAGAGTAGCTTACAGTAACGACTCCCCACACCCACATCCGAGTGGAGACTCGAAACTCCGGCGGGAGCGTCCACGCAGTCCGTAGCATGGCGCCCTAGACAGCGCGTCCATTCCCGCACGGCTGTTCCGGCGAGACAGTTAGAGCTGACGTGAAAGATATGCCGAGCAATCTCCCTATAGAAATATCTCTAAAGTGTAAGAAGCTAATTATACTAGACACTAGGTCTGTACTGTAAACATGTTCAGCCGTTATGTGGAATAAAAAGACAAGTTAGACAAAGTGAATTATTTTTCCGTGCATGTTGCACTTCAGAAGATAGGGCCTGACGGTACATCTGAATGTCGCCTTTGGAAACAAAGACGAAAAAATTATTAGGACACATGTCACACAGCAAGTGTGTAAATTACTTACCAAGTTTCCTGAAGCAGTCATTTCATCGAGCTCAGGAAGCAACATGTACATATTTCGGCCATGCTTCAGATTCTGTCTTGACGGTTGATTTCAAAGTGTGCGCCGCGGTGGAGTAGGCGAGCGGTCTAAGGCGCCTCACTGCTGAGCACGCGCTCGCTCTTGTCGGAGGTTCGAGTCCTCGAAGCGGCATCGGTGTGGGTGTTGTCCTTAGGTTAGTTTACCATAGTTTAAGTAGTTTCTAAGTTACGGACTGATGACAATACAGGTTGGCCCGATAGATTTATAAACATTTTATCAAAGTGTGGCTGTTGCTACGCAATAGGTCTGTTTTCCCGTTTGTTATCAGTAACCTAATGTTCGGTTCTCTCAGTCGGCGCATTTTCAATATGGGTTTTTGAAATAAACACGCAACATTAGTGGCATTCCTGAATAAAGAGAGATGTAACGTTCCAACGTCCCTTCAGTTCTAACTTAGAAATATTGCATACGATATGCATTGTAGTTGTGACGATTCGATGTGCGAACCTGTAGGCCGAGGTCCATTACATCAGTAAGATCAGTGCTACCAATGCGCGAGTCATGTATCAGATACACACACGTGTCTGACAAATTCCTGTCACGTAGGAATCACCTTTTGCGACAACCGAATAAAGTGACAAAGAAATCAGGAATGTGTTCGTTTATCGCGAGTCGATGCTATCCAGAAGTGCGTTTCACTCTGACACAGCAAGAAGATTTTAAAATTTTATTTTATTTCATGACAAACTTGCACCATGTGTAGTGGAAATTGTCTTCAAACTGCCAGACTCATGCAGGCTTTTGTTTAACTTATATTCTGCACTTGTTTACAGGTGAAATAGTGTGCTACTACGATTCATTCCTTTCATAAGTATCAGAAAATTAGTCGTTTGTTATTAGTTGTTTAGAAACGACTTATTGTGAGTTGGGTTCTATAACATTTATTTGCATTAACATTCAGTTGACAAGAACTTTGTTTCTCATATCATCATTGATTTAATCGTATTTCGTACTCATGAATGCTGGAGGAAGACGTGCAATAAGTTCATTTAAAATCCGTAAATTGTTGCTAAATTTTCGCTTTGTGGATTTCAGCAATTCTCTGAGTAATACTAGTGATATTCAAACAGCGTGATTTCATACGTATTTTCATAATGAAGGGGAATTTCGTTAAATTTGAGAGCGAAAATCTTCACCACCCAGGAACACGTAGTGCTATTAGCTGCTCGATATTTTCCTTTCGTTTCTCTCATGTGGTTGTTGCTGACCGATTTTGACAAGCGAAAGAGGCCGCAGTTGCTTCTCAGTATGCTTAGATGCTCCGCGTGACCAATGAGGAATGAAGGAATGAGTGGTGTTTCCGTCTTTTGGGAAGGTGCCTTAGCTCTCTCAGTCGTTTCGCCGTTCTCGACCTTTCATATAGGCCGAATTGAAAGCGTCAGCTTTCGCGTCAGCCGAGCAAAGTCCAGACAAGTCCAGACTGATATGGCACACATCAGGCTAGCGTTCACGTAGCAAGCTGGGAAAACGACTCACATATGAGCGCTCTTGTTACAGGTACTCATACGCAAGTATGGCGTCCCACTGCGGTGCCCGCAATCGAAACCTGGTCAACTGCTTGGCAGGAATCTGTGCTTCCCATTACACCACCACCGCACACCCAGCAACGTGGACGCCGTCATGTGTCGGCATCCCGCCTGCCAGCCGCGGCCCAAGTGTGTCGCACCTTTAGGCGCTGCTATAGGGAAGGCCAGCGTACCCAGACGAATTCGTACAACACGTCCAAGCTGTGTATTTTGGTAGGATTCGTAGCCGCCGCCCCTAGGACTCTCATAGAATCACAAGACGACGTAACTGATGTATTCAGTAGCGGCAGCTGGGGTCTCGCGCCTGCAGCACTTCCTCGAGACGCTCCGACGGTGGAGGGGAGCCTTCTTACTTTCCCTGCAGACGTGTACTTCGGAAGAAGCTGCTGCGCGCTTAGGAGACAAGCATCGGTGGTTCAGTGGTAGAATGCTCGCCTGCCACGCGGGCGGCCCGGGTTCGATTCCCGGCCGATGCATCCTTTTGCATTTCTCACAATATTGCAGTCGCGTGGCTCCGTCACTTTACATACACGAACTGCGCAAAGTTATGGCGAGATACGCTGAGAGAGGAAACAAACAGGAAGCGAGCACGAAGCCTTACTTGTGGACTAGTGCGCTGTTCCACAGCAAAGCGTCGCCGCAGTCTCAGGAGGCGCTACGTCTAGGTGCCGCAAGCGCGACATACTACAGCCATACACAGGGCTCTCTTCTACTGAAATTCCTCAGCTGCAGTATATTTTACTAAGCGGCAAATGCATGTGTAGCGGCAGAATGGATTTTTTAGAAAACAATAACTTGTAATTTAACCCTTAATGCCAGGCGGATCTTAAACGTACCACCATATGTTTACTCACATAAATCTCTCATTGTTCCGTTTTGCGTACAGAGAGCCTATTGGTAAGTTTCAGTTGTTCCAGTCTACAGCTTCTAACATGATGCTCACGTTAGGCAAATCTCTGTGGTGGCCAGAGCTAGAAACTCCTTGTCCCGTGTTCTGTGAAAACGGAAGACTACTCACAAATGTTTCCTTAGGATGCCTTGGTTTATATGTAGGCTACTGATTCTTCTGACTGCATTTCTATCGTCATTACTTACTTATTTGGCTGTATCACAACAATTTGGAGTATTACGTATTATACAAAAATATTAAACACAAAGTACAAGGTGGGCAGAGATGTATCGTCAAGCTGTACACTCATTGCATTGTAGCAACATGCCGGAACGTGCCATGTGTCTGCTTTTTCTTACGTAGATGGACCAAATTCACATCCTGCACTTTAGTTATACAGATATCGATTATAGCAAAATTAAGGAAATTTTCTTTCAGTTCATTATCCGACTTTTTACTGTATACCGAGCGGACATATTCATCTTCGTTTACATATATATATATATATATATATATATATACACACACAGATGAAATATGAATAAAACCCGGAAAATAGCACCGATAGTTTTGTAAAGTATGGACATTGCTAAGGGCTATGAAGAAGCAATTATTTTCCACTTACAGAGGTACTAGAACCTCAGATGATCTGAGATTACCTGAATTAATCAATGTATGTTTTCCTGGATACAAGTAGCACAAACCAGTATACTTAAAGAAAACAATTCATAAGATCCCACAATAGGTATGAATTTTCCGACCAGAAAGGATAACAGATATTTTAATTTGCATCACGGTATAAATGAGAAATATGAAGGAAATTGTAATGATACTGTTTAGGAGAGAGATTTGAATAACCTTTATCGGGGTCAGTTGAGAAAAACGAATACAAACAAAATTTCTAGCTTTGTTACGCCTTTAGCTATAGGCCTGGAAAATTCTTTTCTTGCGCAAAATAAAAGCAAATGTTTAAGGATCTGTGGTACTAAACTTTTATGGTCAAAGTCCTTAGAGTTACAAACGACTGAGAGTAACTTACAGTAACGACTCCCCACACCCATATCTGAGTGGAGACTCGAAACTCCGGCGGGAGCATCCACGCAGTCCGTAGCATGGCGCCCTAGACAGCGCGTCCATTCCCGCACGGCTGTTCCGGCGAGACAGTTAGAGCTGACGTGAAAGATATGCCGAGCAATCTCCCTATAGAAATATCTCTAAAGTGTAAGAAGCTAATTATACTAGACACTAGGTCTGTACTGTAAACATGTTCAGCCGTTATGTGGAATAAAAAGACAAGTTGGACAAAGTGAATTATTTTTCCGTGCATGTTGCACTTCAGAAGATAGGGCCTGACGGTACATCTGAATGTCGCCTTTGGAAACAAAGACGAAAAAATTATTAGGACACATGTCACACAGCAAGTGTGTAAATTACTTACCAAGTTTCCTGAAGCAGTCATTTCATCGAGCTCAGGAAGCAACATGTACATATTTCGGCCATGCTTCAGATTCTGTCTTGACGGTTGATTTCAAAGTGTGCGCCGCGGTGGAGTAGGCGAGCGGTCTAAGGCGCCTCACTGCTGAGCACGCGCTCGCTCTTGTCGGAGGTTCGAGTCCTCGAAGCGGCATCGGTGTGGGTGTTGTCCTTAGGTTAGTTTACCATAGTTTAAGTAGTTTCTAAGTTACGGACTGATGACAATACAGGTTGGCCCGATAGATTTATAAACATTTTATCAAAGTGTGGCTGTTGCTACGCAATAGGTCTGTTTTCCCGTTTGTTATCAGTAACCTAATGTTCGGTTCTCTCAGTCGGCGCATTTTCAATATGGGTTTTTGAAATAAACACGCAACATTAGTGGCATTCCTGAATAAAGAGAGATGTAACGTTCCAACGTCCCTTCAGTTCTAACTTAGAAATATTGCATACGATATGCATTGTAGTTGTGACGATTCGATGTGCGAACCTGTAGGCCGAGGTCCATTACATCAGTAAGATCAGTGCTACCAATGCGCGAGTCATGTATCAGATACACACACGTGTCTGACAAATTCCTGTCACGTAGGAATCACCTTTTGCGACAACCGAATAAAGTGACAAAGAAATCAGGAATGTGTTCGTTTATCGCGAGTCGATGCTATCCAGAAGTGCGTTTCACTCTGACACAGCAAGAAGATTTTAAAATTTTATTTTATTTCATGACAAACTTGCACCATGTGTAGTGGAAATTGTCTTCAAACTGCCAGACTCATGCAGGCTTTTGTTTAACTTATATTCTGCACTTGTTTACAGGTGAAATAGTGTGCTACTACGATTCATTCCTTTCATAAGTATCAGAAAATTAGTCGTTTGTTATTAGTTGTTTAGAAACGACTTATTGTGAGTTGGGTTCTATAACATTTATTTGCATTAACATTCAGTTGACAAGAACTTTGTTTCTCATATCATCATTGATTTAATCGTATTTCGTACTCATGAATGCTGGAGGAAGACGTGCAATAAGTTCATTTAAAATCCGTAAATTGTTGCTAAATTTTCGCTTTGTGGATTTCAGCAATTCTCTGAGTAATACTAGTGATATTCAAACAGCGTGATTTCATACGTATTTTCATAATGAAGGGGAATTTCGTTAAATTTGAGAGCGAAAATCTTCACCACCCAGGAACACGTAGTGCTATTAGCTGCTCGATATTTTCCTTTCGTTTCTCTCATGTGGTTGTTGCTGACCGATTTTGACAAGCGAAAGAGGCCGCAGTTGCTTCTCAGTATGCTTAGATGCTCCGCGTGACCAATGAGGAATGAAGGAATGAGTGGTGTTTCCGTCTTTTGGGAAGGTGCCTTAGCTCTCTCAGTCGTTTCGCCGTTCTCGACCTTTCATATAGGCCGAATTGAAAGCGTCAGCTTTCGCGTCAGCCGAGCAAAGTCCAGACAAGTCCAGACTGATATGGCACACATCAGGCTAGCGTTCACGTAGCAAGCTGGGAAAACGACTCACATATGAGCGCTCTTGTTACAGGTACTCATACGCAAGTATGGCGTCCCACTGCGGTGCCCGCAATCGAAACCTGGTCAACTGCTTGGCAGGAATCTGTGCTTCCCATTACACCACCACCGCACACCCAGCAACGTGGACGCCGTCATGTGTCGGCATCCCGCCTGCCAGCCGCGGCCCAAGTGTGTCGCACCTTTAGGCGCTGCTATAGGGAAGGCCAGCGTACCCAGACGAATTCGTACAACACGTCCAAGCTGTGTATTTTGGTAGGATTCGTAGCCGCCGCCCCTAGGACTCTCATAGAATCACAAGACGACGTAACTGATGTATTCAGTAGCGGCAGCTGGGGTCTCGCGCCTGCAGCACTTCCTCGAGACGCTCCGACGGTGGAGGGGAGCCTTCTTACTTTCCCTGCAGACGTGTACTTCGGAAGAAGCTGCTGCGCGCTTAGGAGACAAGCATCGGTGGTTCAGTGGTAGAATGCTCGCCTGCCACGCGGGCGGCCCGGGTTCGATTCCCGGCCGATGCATCCTTTTGCATTTCTCACAATATTGCAGTCGCGTGGCTCCGTCACTTTACATACACGAACTGCGCAAAGTTATGGCGAGATACGCTGAGAGAGGAAACAAACAGGAAGCGAGCACGAAGCCTTACTTGTGGACTAGTGCGCTGTTCCACAGCAAAGCGTCGCCGCAGTCTCAGGAGGCGCTACGTCTAGGTGCCGCAAGCGCGACATACTACAGCCATACACAGGGCTCTCTTCTACTGAAATTCCTCAGATGCAGTATATTTTACTAAGCGGCAAATGCATGTGTAGCGGCAGAATGGATTTTTTAGAAAACAATAACTTGTAATTTAACCCTTAATGCCAGGCGGATCTTAAACGTACCACCATATGTTTACTCACATAAATCTCTCATTGTTCCGTTTTGCGTACAGAGAGCCTATTGGTAAGTTTCAGTTGTTCCAGTCTACAGCTTCTAACATGATGCTCACGTTAGGCAAATCTCTGTGGTGGCCAGAGCTAGAAACTCCTTGTCCCGTGTTCTGTGAAAACGGAAGACTACTCACAAATGTTTCCTTAGGATGCCTTGGTTTATATGTAGGCTACTGATTCTTCTGACTGCATTTCTATCGTCATTACTTACTTATTTGGCTGTATCACAACAATTTGGAGTATTACGTATTATACAAAAATATTAAACACAAAGTACAAGGTGGGCAGAGATGTATCGTCAAGCTGTACACTCATTGCATTGTAGCAACATGCCGGAACGTGCCATGTGTCTGCTTTTTCTTACGTAGATGGACCAAATTCACATCCTGCACTTTAGTTATACAGATATCGATTATAGCAAAATTAAGGAAATTTTCTTTCAGTTCATTATCCGACTTTTTACTGTATACCGAGCGGACATATTCATCTTCGTTTACATATATATATATATATATATATATATACACAGATGAAATATGAATAAAACCCGGAAAATAGCACCGATAGTTTTGTAAAGTATGGACATTGCTAAGGGCTATGAAGAAGCAATTATTTTCCACTTACAGAGGTACTAGAACCTCAGATGATCTGAGATTACCTGAATTAATCAATGTATGTTTTCCTGGATACAAGTAGCACAAACCAGTATACTTAAAGAAAACAATTCATAAGATCCCACAATAGGTATGAATTTTCCGACCAGAAAGGATAACAGATATTTTAATTTGCATCACGGTATAAATGAGAAATATGAAGGAAATTGTAATGATACTGTTTAGGAGAGAGATTTGAATAACCTTTATCGGGGTCAGTTGAGAAAAACGAATACAAACAAAATTTCTAGCTTTGTTACGCCTTTAGCTATAGGCCTGGAAAATTCTTTTCTTGCGCAAAATAAAAGCAAATGTTTAAGGATCTGTGGTACTAAACTTTTATGGTCAAAGTCCTTAGAGTTACAAACGACTGAGAGTAACTTACAGTAACGACTCCCCACACCCATATCTGAGTGGAGACTCGAAACTCCGGCGGGAGCATCCACGCAGTCCGTAGCATGGCGCCCTAGACAGCGCGTCCATTCCCGCACGGCTGTTCCGGCGAGACAGTTAGAGCTGACGTGAAAGATATGCCGAGCAATCTCCCTATAGAAATATCTCTAAAGTGTAAGAAGCTAATTATACTAGACACTAGGTCTGTACTGTAAACATGTTCAGCCGTTATGTGGAATAAAAAGACAAGTTAGACAAAGTGAATTATTTTTCCGTGCATGTTGCACTTCAGAAGATAGGGCCTGACGGTACATCTGAATGTCGCCTTTGGAAACAAAGACGAAAAAATTATTAGGACACATGTCACACAGCAAGTGTGTAAATTACTTACCAAGTTTCCTGAAGCAGTCATTTCATCGAGCTCAGGAAGCAACATGTACATATTTCGGCCATGCTTCAGATTCTGTCTTGACGGTTGATTTCAAAGTGTGCGCCGCGGTGGAGTAGGCGAGCGGTCTAAGGCGCCTCACTGCTGAGCACGCGCTCGCTCTTGTCGGAGGTTCGAGTCCTCGAAGCGGCATCGGTGTGGGTGTTGTCCTTAGGTTAGTTTACCATAGTTTAAGTAGTTTCTAAGTTACGGACTGATGACAATACAGGTTGGCCCGATAGATTTATAAACATTTTATCAAAGTGTGGCTGTTGCTACGCAATAGGTCTGTTTTCCCGTTTGTTATCAGTAACCTAATGTTCGGTTCTCTCAGTCGGCGCATTTTCAATATGAGTTTTTGAAATAAACACGCAACATTAGTGGCATTCCTGAATAAAGAGAGATGTAACGTTCCAACGTCCCTTCAGTTCTAACTTAGAAATATTGCATACGATATGCATTGTAGTTGTGACGATTCGATGTGCGAACCTGTAGGCCGAGGTCCATTACATCAGTAAGATCAGTGCTACCAATGCGCGAGTCATGTATCAGATACACACACGTGTCTGACAAATTCCTGTCACGTAGGAATCACCTTTTGCGACAACCGAATAAAGTGACAAAGAAATCAGGAATGTGTTCGTTTATCGCGAGTCGATGCTATCCAGAAGTGCGTTTCACTCTGACACAGCAAGAAGATTTTAAAATTTTATTTTATTTCATGACAAACTTGCACCATGTGTAGTGGAAATTGTCTTCAAACTGCCAGACTCATGCAGGCTTTTGTTTAACTTATATTCTGCACTTGTTTACAGGTGAAATAGTGTGCTACTACGATTCATTCCTTTCATAAGTATCAGAAAATTAGTCGTTTGTTATTAGTTGTTTAGAAACGACTTATTGTGAGTTGGGTTCTATAACATTTATTTGCATTAACATTCAGTTGACAAGAACTTTGTTTCTCATATCATCATTGATTTAATCGTATTTCGTACTCATGAATGCTGGAGGAAGACGTGCAATAAGTTCATTTAAAATCCGTAAATTGTTGCTAAATTTTCGCTTTGTGGATTTCAGCAATTCTCTGAGTAATACTAGTGATATTCAAACAGCGTGATTTCATACGTATTTTCATAATGAAGGGGAATTTCGTTAAATTTGAGAGCGAAAATCTTCACCACCCAGGAACACGTAGTGCTATTAGCTGCTCGATATTTTCCTTTCGTTTCTCTCATGTGGTTGTTGCTGACCGATTTTGACAAGCGAAAGAGGCCGCAGTTGCTTCTCAGTATGCTTAGATGCTCCGCGTGACCAATGAGGAATGAAGGAATGAGTGGTGTTTCCGTCTTTTGGGAAGGTGCCTTAGCTCTCTCAGTCGTTTCGCCGTTCTCGACCTTTCATATAGGCCGAATTGAAAGCGTCAGCTTTCGCGTCAGCCGAGCAAAGTCCAGACAAGTCCAGACTGATATGGCACACATCAGGCTAGCGTTCACGTAGCAAGCTGGGAAAACGACTCACATATGAGCGCTCTTGTTACAGGTACTCATACGCAAGTATGGCGTCCCACTGCGGTGCCCGCAATCGAAACCTGGTCAACTGCTTGGCAGGAATCTGTGCTTCCCATTACACCACCACCGCACACCCAGCAACGTGGACGCCGTCATGTGTCGGCATCCCGCCTGCCAGCCGCGGCCCAAGTGTGTCGCACCTTTAGGCGCTGCTATAGGGAAGGCCAGCGTACCCAGACGAATTCGTACAACACGTCCAAGCTGTGTATTTTGGTAGGATTCGTAGCCGCCGCCCCTAGGACTCTCATAGAATCACAAGACGACGTAACTGATGTATTCAGTAGCGGCAGCTGGGGTCTCGCGCCTGCAGCACTTCCTCGAGACGCTCCGACGGTGGAGGGGAGCCTTCTTACTTTCCCTGCAGACGTGTACTTCGGAAGAAGCTGCTGCGCGCTTAGGAGACAAGCATCGGTGGTTCAGTGGTAGAATGCTCGCCTGCCACGCGGGCGGCCCGGGTTCGATTCCCGGCCGATGCATCCTTTTGCATTTCTCACAATATTGCAGTCGCGTGGCTCCGTCACTTTACATACACGAACTGCGCAAAGTTATGGCGAGATACGCTGAGAGAGGAAACAAACAGGAAGCGAGCACGAAGCCTTACTTGTGGACTAGTGCGCTGTTCCACAGCAAAGCGTCGCCGCAGTCTCAGGAGGCGCTACGTCTAGGTGCCGCAAGCGCGACATACTACAGCCATACACAGGGCTCTCTTCTACTGAAATTCCTCAGCTGCAGTATATTTTACTAAGCGGCAAATGCATGTGTAGCGGCAGAATGGATTTTTTAGAAAACAATAACTTGTAATTTAACCCTTAATGCCAGGCGGATCTTAAACGTACCACCATATGTTTACTCACATAAATCTCTCATTGTTCCGTTTTGCGTACAGAGAGCCTATTGGTAAGTTTCAGTTGTTCCAGTCTACAGCTTCTAACATGATGCTCACGTTAGGCAAATCTCTGTGGTGGCCAGAGCTAGAAACTCCTTGTCCCGTGTTCTGTGAAAACGGAAGACTACTCACAAATGTTTCCTTAGGATGCCTTGGTTTATATGTAGGCTACTGATTCTTCTGACTGCATTTCTATCGTCATTACTTACTTATTTGGCTGTATCACAACAATTTGGAGTATTACGTATTATACAAAAATATTAAACACAAAGTACAAGGTGGGCAGAGATGTATCGTCAAGCTGTACACTCATTGCATTGTAGCAACATGCCGGAACGTGCCATGTGTCTGCTTTTTCTTACGTAGATGGACCAAATTCACATCCTGCACTTTAGTTATACAGATATCGATTATAGCAAAATTAAGGAAATTTTCTTTCAGTTCATTATCCGACTTTTTACTGTATACCGAGCGGACATATTCATCTTCGTTTACATATATATATATATATATATATATATATACACACACAGATGAAATATGAATAAAACCCGGAAAATAGCACCGATAGTTTTGTAAAGTATGGACATTGCTAAGGGCTATGAAGAAGCAATTATTTTCCACTTACAGAGGTACTAGAACCTCAGATGATCTGAGATTACCTGAATTAATCAATGTATGTTTTCCTGGATACAAGTAGCACAAACCAGTATACTTAAAGAAAACAATTCATAAGATCCCACAATAGGTATGAATTTTCCGACCAGAAAGGATAACAGATATTTTAATTTGCATCACGGTATAAATGAGAAATATGAAGGAAATTGTAATGATACTGTTTAGGAGAGAGATTTGAATAACCTTTATCGGGGTCAGTTGAGAAAAACGAATACAAACAAAATTTCTAGCTTTGTTACGCCTTTAGCTATAGGCCTGGAAAATTCTTTTCTTGCGCAAAATAAAAGCAAATGTTTAAGGATCTGTGGTACTAAACTTTTATGGTCAAAGTCCTTAGAGTTACAAACGACTGAGAGTAACTTACAGTAACGACTCCCCACACCCATATCTGAGTGGAGACTCGAAACTCCGGCGGGAGCATCCACGCAGTCCGTAGCATGGCGCCCTAGACAGCGCGTCCATTCCCGCACGGCTGTTCCGGCGAGACAGTTAGAGCTGACGTGAAAGATATGCCGAGCAATCTCCCTATAGAAATATCTCTAAAGTGTAAGAAGCTAATTATACTAGACACTAGGTCTGTACTGTAAACATGTTCAGCCGTTATGTGGAATAAAAAGACAAGTTAGACAAAGTGAATTATTTTTCCGTGCATGTTGCACTTCAGAAGATAGGGCCTGACGGTACATCTGAATGTCGCCTTTGGAAACAAAGACGAAAAAATTATTAGGACACATGTCACACAGCAAGTGTGTAAATTACTTACCAAGTTTCCTGAAGCAGTCATTTCATCGAGCTCAGGAAGCAACATGTACATATTTCGGCCATGCTTCAGATTCTGTCTTGACGGTTGATTTCAAAGTGTGCGCCGCGGTGGAGTAGGCGAGCGGTCTAAGGCGCCTCACTGCTGAGCACGCGCTCGCTCTTGTCGGAGGTTCGAGTCCTCGAAGCGGCATCGGTGTGGGTGTTGTCCTTAGGTTAGTTTACCATAGTTTAAGTAGTTTCTAAGTTACGGACTGATGACAATACAGGTTGGCCCGATAGATTTATAAACATTTTATCAAAGTGTGGCTGTTGCTACGCAATAGGTCTGTTTTCCCGTTTGTTATCAGTAACCTAATGTTCGGTTCTCTCAGTCGGCGCATTTTCAATATGGGTTTTTGAAATAAACACGCAACATTAGTGGCATTCCTGAATAAAGAGAGATGTAACGTTCCAACGTCCCTTCAGTTCTAACTTAGAAATATTGCATACGATATGCATTGTAGTTGTGACGATTCGATGTGCGAACCTGTAGGCCGAGGTCCATTACATCAGTAAGATCAGTGCTACCAATGCGCGAGTCATGTATCAGATACACACACGTGTCTGACAAATTCCTGTCACGTAGGAATCACCTTTTGCGACAACCGAATAAAGTGACAAAGAAATCAGGAATGTGTTCGTTTATCGCGAGTCGATGCTATCCAGAAGTGCGTTTCACTCTGACACAGCAAGAAGATTTTAAAATTTTATTTTATTTCATGACAAACTTGCACCATGTGTAGTGGAAATTGTCTTCAAACTGCCAGACTCATGCAGGCTTTTGTTTAACTTATATTCTGCACTTGTTTACAGGTGAAATAGTGTGCTACTACGATTCATTCCTTTCATAAGTATCAGAAAATTAGTCGTTTGTTATTAGTTGTTTAGAAACGACTTATTGTGAGTTGGGTTCTATAACATTTATTTGCATTAACATTCAGTTGACAAGAACTTTGTTTCTCATATCATCATTGATTTAATCGTATTTCGTACTCATGAATGCTGGAGGAAGACGTGCAATAAGTTCATTTAAAATCCGTAAATTGTTGCTAAATTTTCGCTTTGTGGATTTCAGCAATTCTCTGAGTAATACTAGTGATATTCAAACAGCGTGATTTCATACGTATTTTCATAATGAAGGGGAATTTCGTTAAATTTGAGAGCGAAAATCTTCACCACCCAGGAACACGTAGTGCTATTAGCTGCTCGATATTTTCCTTTCGTTTCTCTCATGTGGTTGTTGCTGACCGATTTTGACAAGCGAAAGAGGCCGCAGTTGCTTCTCAGTATGCTTAGATGCTCCGCGTGACCAATGAGGAATGAAGGAATGAGTGGTGTTTCCGTCTTTTGGGAAGGTGCCTTAGCTCTCTCAGTCGTTTCGCCGTTCTCGACCTTTCATATAGGCCGAATTGAAAGCGTCAGCTTTCGCGTCAGCCGAGCAAAGTCTAGACAAGTCCAGACTGATATGGCACACATCAGGCTAGCGTTCACGTAGCAAGCTGGGAAAACGACTCACATATGAGCGCTCTTGTTACAGGTACTCATACGCAAGTATGGCGTCCCACTGCGGTGCCCGCAATCGAAACCTGGTCAACTGCTTGGCAGGAATCTGTGCTTCCCATTACACCACCACCGCACACCCAGCAACGTGGACGCCGTCATGTGTCGGCATCCCGCCTGCCAGCCGCGGCCCAAGTGTGTCGCACCTTTAGGCGCTGCTATAGGGAAGGCCAGCGTACCCAGACGAATTCGTACAACACGTCCAAGCTGTGTATTTTGGTAGGATTCGTAGCCGCCGCCCCTAGGACTCTCATAGAATCACAAGACGACGTAACTGATGTATTCAGTAGCGGCAGCTGGGGTCTCGCGCCTGCAGCACTTCCTCGAGACGCTCCGACGGTGGAGGGGAGCCTTCTTACTTTCCCTGCAGACGTGTACTTCGGAAGAAGCTGCTGCGCGCTTAGGAGACAAGCATCGGTGGTTCAGTGGTAGAATGCTCGCCTGCCACGCGGGCGGCCCGGGTTCGATTCCCGGCCGATGCATCCTTTTGCATTTCTCACAATATTGCAGTCGCGTGGCTCCGTCACTTTACATACACGAACTGCGCAAAGTTATGGCGAGATACGCTGAGAGAGGAAACAAACAGGAAGCGAGCACGAAGCCTTACTTGTGGACTAGTGCGCTGTTCCACAGCAAAGCGTCGCCGCAGTCTCAGGAGGCGATACGTCTAGGTGCCGCAAGCGCGACATACTACAGCCATACACAGGGCTCTCTTCTACTGAAATTCCTCAGATGCAGTATATTTTACTAAGCGGCAAATGCATGTGTAGCGGCAGAATGGATTTTTTAGAAAACAATAACTTGTAATTTAACCCTTAATGCCAGGCGGATCTTAAACGTACCACCATATGTTTACTCACATAAATCTCTCATTGTTCCGTTTTGCGTACAGAGAGCCTATTGGTAAGTTTCAGTTGTTCCAGTCTACAGCTTCTAACATGATGCTCACGTTAGGCAAATCTCTGTGGTGGCCAGAGCTAGAAACTCCTTGTCCCGTGTTCTGTGAAAACGGAAGACTACTCACAAATGTTTACTTAGGATGCCTTGGTTTATATGTAGGCTACTGATTCTTCTGACTGCATTTCTATCGTCATTACTTACTTATTTGGCTGTATCACAACAATTTGGAGTATTACGTATTATACAAAAATATTAAACACAAAGTACAAGGTGGGCAGAGATGTATCGTCAAGCTGTACACTCATTGCATTGTAGCAACATGCCGGAACGTGCCATGTGTCTGCTTTTTCTTACGTAGATGGACCAAATTCACATCCTGCACTTTAGTTATACAGATATCGATTATAGCAAAATTAAGGAAATTTTCTTTCAGTTCATTATCCGACTTTTTACTGTATACCGAGCGGACATATTCATCTTCGTTTACATATATATATATATACACAGATGAAATATGAATAAAACCCGGAAAATAGCACCGATAGTTTTGTAAAGTATGGACATTGCTAAGGGCTATGAAGAAGCAATTATTTTCCACTTACAGAGGTACTAGAACCTCAGATGATCTGAGATTACCTGAATTAATCAATGTATGTTTTCCTGGATACAAGTAGCACAAACCAGTATACTTAAAGAAAACAATTCATAAGATCCCACAATAGGTATGAATTTTCCGACCAGAAAGGATAACAGATATTTTAATTTGCATCACGGTATAAATGAGAAATATGAAGGAAATTGTAATGATACTGTTTAGGAGAGAGATTTGAATAACCTTTATCGGGGTCAGTTGAGAAAAACGAATACAAACAAAATTTCTAGCTTTGTTACGCCTTTAGCTATAGGCCTGGAAAATTCTTTTCTTGCGCAAAATAAAAGCAAATGTTTAAGGATCTGTGGTACTAAACTTTTATGGTCAAAGTCCTTAGAGTTACAAACGACTGAGAGTAACTTACAGTAACGACTCCCCACACCCATATCTGAGTGGAGACTCGAAACTCCGGCGGGAGCATCCACGCAGTCCGTAGCATGGCGCCCTAGACAGCGCGTCCATTCCCGCACGGCTGTTCCGGCGAGACAGTTAGAGCTGACGTGAAAGATATGCCGAGCAATCTCCCTATAGAAATATCTCTAAAGTGTAAGAAGCTAATTATACTAGACACTAGGTCTGTACTGTAAACATGTTCAGCCGTTATGTGGAATAAAAAGACAAGTTAGACAAAGTGAATTATTTTTCCGTGCATGTTGCACTTCAGAAGATAGGGCCTGACGGTACATCTGAATGTCGCCTTTGGAAACAAAGACGAAAAAATTATTAGGACACATGTCACACAGCAAGTGTGTAAATTACTTACCAAGTTTCCTGAAGCAGTCATTTCATCGAGCTCAGGAAGCAACATGTACATATTTCGGCCATGCTTCAGATTCTGTCTTGACGGTTGATTTCAAAGTGTGCGCCGCGGTGGAGTAGGCGAGCGGTCTAAGGCGCCTCACTGCTGAGCACGCGCTCGCTCTTGTCGGAGGTTCGAGTCCTCGAAGCGGCATCGGTGTGGGTGTTGTCCTTAGGTTAGTTTACCATAGTTTAAGTAGTTTCTAAGTTACGGACTGATGACAATACAGGTTGGCCCGATAGATTTATAAACATTTTATCAAAGTGTGGCTGTTGCTACGCAATAGGTCTGTTTTCCCGTTTGTTATCAGTAACCTAATGTTCGGTTCTCTCAGTCGGCGCATTTTCAATATGGGTTTTTGAAATAAACACGCAACATTAGTGGCATTCCTGAATAAAGAGAGATGTAACGTTCCAACGTCCCTTCAGTTCTAACTTAGAAATATTGCATACGATATGCATTGTAGTTGTGACGATTCGATGTGCGAACCTGTAGGCCGAGGTCCATTACATCAGTAAGATCAGTGCTACCAATGCGCGAGTCATGTATCAGATACACACACGTGTCTGACAAATTCCTGTCACGTAGGAATCACCTTTTGCGACAACCGAATAAAGTGACAAAGAAATCAGGAATGTGTTCGTTTATCGCGAGTCGATGCTATCCAGAAGTGCGTTTCACTCTGACACAGCAAGAAGATTTTAAAATTTTATTTTATTTCATGACAAACTTGCACCATGTGTAGTGGAAATTGTCTTCAAACTGCCAGACTCATGCAGGCTTTTGTTTAACTTATATTCTGCACTTGTTTACAGGTGAAATAGTGTGCTACTACGATTCATTCCTTTCATAAGTATCAGAAAATTAGTCGTTTGTTATTAGTTGTTTAGAAACGACTTATTGTGAGTTGGGTTCTATAACATTTATTTGCATTAACATTCAGTTGACAAGAACTTTGTTTCTCATATCATCATTGATTTAATCGTATTTCGTACTCATGAATGCTGGAGGAAGACGTGCAATAAGTTCATTTAAAATCCGTAAATTGTTGCTAAATTTTCGCTTTGTGGATTTCAGCAATTCTCTGAGTAATACTAGTGATATTCAAACAGCGTGATTTCATACGTATTTTCATAATGAAGGGGAATTTCGTTAAATTTGAGAGCGAAAATCTTCACCACCCAGGAACACGTAGTGCTATTAGCTGCTCGATATTTTCCTTTCGTTTCTCTCATGTGGTTGTTGCTGACCGATTTTGACAAGCGAAAGAGGCCGCAGTTGCTTCTCAGTATGCTTAGATGCTCCGCGTGACCAATGAGGAATGAAGGAATGAGTGGTGTTTCCGTCTTTTGGGAAGGTGCCTTAGCTCTCTCAGTCGTTTCGCCGTTCTCGACCTTTCATATAGGCCGAATTGAAAGCGTCAGCTTTCGCGTCAGCCGAGCAAAGTCCAGACAAGTCCAGACTGATATGGCACACATCAGGCTAGCGTTCACGTAGCAAGCTGGGAAAACGACTCACATATGAGCGCTCTTGTTACAGGTACTCATACGCAAGTATGGCGTCCCACTGCGGTGCCCGCAATCGAAACCTGGTCAACTGCTTGGCAGGAATCTGTGCTTCCCATTACACCACCACCGCACACCCAGCAACGTGGACGCCGTCATGTGTCGGCATCCCGCCTGCCAGCCGCGGCCCAAGTGTGTCGCACCTTTAGGCGCTGCTATAGGGAAGGCCAGCGTACCCAGACGAATTCGTACAACACGTCCAAGCTGTGTATTTTGGTAGGATTCGTAGCCGCCGCCCCTAGGACTCTCATAGAATCACAAGACGACGTAACTGATGTATTCAGTAGCGGCAGCTGGGGTCTCGCGCCTGCAGCACTTCCTCGAGACGCTCCGACGGTGGAGGGGAGCCTTCTTACTTTCCCTGCAGACGTGTACTTCGGAAGAAGCTGCTGCGCGCTTAGGAGACAAGCATCGGTGGTTCAGTGGTAGAATGCTCGCCTGCCACGCGGGCGGCCCGGGTTCGATTCCCGGCCGATGCATCCTTTTGCATTTCTCACAATATTGCAGTCGCGTGGCTCCGTCACTTTACATACACGAACTGCGCAAAGTTATGGCGAGATACGCTGAGAGAGGAAACAAACAGGAAGCGAGCACGAAGCCTTACTTGTGGACTAGTGCGCTGTTCCACAGCAAAGCGTCGCCGCAGTCTCAGGAGGCGATACGTCTAGGTGCCGCAAGCGCGACATACTACAGCCATACACAGGGCTCTCTTCTACTGAAATTCCTCAGATGCAGTATATTTTACTAAGCGGCAAATGCATGTGTAGCGGCAGAATGGATTTTTTAGAAAACAATAACTTGTAATTTAACCCTTAATGCCAGGCGGATCTTAAACGTACCACCATATGTTTACTCACATAAATCTCTCATTGTTCCGTTTTGCGTACAGAGAGCCTATTGGTAAGTTTCAGTTGTTCCAGTCTACAGCTTCTAACATGATGCTCACGTTAGGCAAATCTCTGTGGTGGCCAGAGCTAGAAACTCCTTGTCCCGTGTTCTGTGAAAACGGAAGACTACTCACAAATGTTTACTTAGGATGCCTTGGTTTATATGTAGGCTACTGATTCTTCTGACTGCATTTCTATCGTCATTACTTACTTATTTGGCTGTATCACAACAATTTGGAGTATTACGTATTATACAAAAATATTAAACACAAAGTACAAGGTGGGCAGAGATGTATCGTCAAGCTGTACACTCATTGCATTGTAGCAACATGCCGGAACGTGCCATGTGTCTGCTTTTTCTTACGTAGATGGACCAAATTCACATCCTGCACTTTAGTTATACAGATATCGATTATAGCAAAATTAAGGAAATTTTCTTTCAGTTCATTATCCGACTTTTTACTGTATACCGAGCGGACATATTCATCTTCGTTTACATATATATATATATATATATATATATATATATATATATATATATATATATATATATATATATATACAGATGAAATATGAATAAAACCCGGAAAATAGCACCGATAGTTTTGTAAAGTATGGACATTGCTAAGGGCTATGAAGAAGCAATTATTTTCCACTTACAGAGGTACTAGAACCTCAGATGATCTGAGATTACCTGAATTAATCAATGTATGTTTTCCTGGATACAAGTAGCACAAACCAGTATACTTAAAGAAAACAATTCATAAGATCCCACAATAGGTATGAATTTTCCGACCAGAAAGGATAACAGATATTTTAATTTGCATCACGGTATAAATGAGAAATATGAAGGAAATTGTAATGATACTGTTTAGGAGAGAGATTTGAATAACCTTTATCGGGGTCAGTTGAGAAAAACGAATACAAACAAAATTTCTAGCTTTGTTACGCCTTTAGCTATAGGCCTGGAAAATTCTTTTCTTGCGCAAAATAAAAGCAAATGTTTAAGGATCTGTGGTACTAAACTTTTATGGTCAAAGTCCTTAGAGTTACAAACGACTGAGAGTAACTTACAGTAACGACTCCCCACACCCATATCTGAGTGGAGACTCGAAACTCCGGCGGGAGCATCCACGCAGTCCGTAGCATGGCGCCCTAGACAGCGCGTCCATTCCCGCACGGCTGTTCCGGCGAGACAGTTAGAGCTGACGTGAAAGATATGCCGAGCAATCTCCCTATAGAAATATCTCTAAAGTGTAAGAAGCTAATTATACTAGACACTAGGTCTGTACTGTAAACATGTTCAGCCGTTATGTGGAATAAAAAGACAAGTTAGACAAAGTGAATTATTTTTCCGTGCATGTTGCACTTCAGAAGATAGGGCCTGACGGTACATCTGAATGTCGCCTTTGGAAACAAAGACGAAAAAATTATTAGGACACATGTCACACAGCAAGTGTGTAAATTACTTACCAAGTTTCCTGAAGCAGTCATTTCATCGAGCTCAGGAAGCAACATGTACATATTTCGGCCATGCTTCAGATTCTGTCTTGACGGTTGATTTCAAAGTGTGCGCCGCGGTGGAGTAGGCGAGCGGTCTAAGGCGCCTCACTGCTGAGCACGCGCTCGCACTTGTCGGAGGTTCGAGTCCTCGAAGCGGCATCGGTGTGGGTGTTGTCCTTAGGTTAGTTTACCATAGTTTAAGTAGTTTCTAAGTTACGGACTGATGACAATACAGGTTGGCCCGATAGATTTATAAACATTTTATCAAAGTGTGGCTGTTGCTACGCAATAGGTCTGTTTTCCCGTTTGTTATCAGTAACCTAATGTTCGGTTCTCTCAGTCGGCGCATTTTCAATATGGGTTTTTGAAATAAACACGCAACATTAGTGGCATTCCTGAATAAAGAGAGATGTAACGTTCCAACGTCCCTTCAGTTCTAACTTAGAAATATTGCATACGATATGCATTGTAGTTGTGACGATTCGATGTGCGAACCTGTAGGCCGAGGTCCATTACATCAGTAAGATCAGTGCTACCAATGCGCGAGTCATGTATCAGATACACACACGTGTCTGACAAATTCCTGTCACGTAGGAATCACCTTTTGCGACAACCGAATAAAGTGACAAAGAAATCAGGAATGTGTTCGTTTATCGCGAGTCGATGCTATCCAGAAGTGCGTTTCACTCTGACACAGCAAGAAGATTTTAAAATTTTATTTTATTTCATGACAAACTTGCACCATGTGTAGTGGAAATTGTCTTCAAACTGCCAGACTCATGCAGGCTTTTGTTTAACTTATATTCTGCACTTGTTTACAGGTGAAATAGTGTGCTACTACGATTCATTCCTTTCATAAGTATCAGAAAATTAGTCGTTTGTTATTAGTTGTTTAGAAACGACTTATTGTGAGTTGGGTTCTATAACATTTATTTGCATTAACATTCAGTTGACAAGAACTTTGTTTCTCATATCATCATTGATTTAATCGTATTTCGTACTCATGAATGCTGGAGGAAGACGTGCAATAAGTTCATTTAAAATCCGTAAATTGTTGCTAAATTTTCGCTTTGTGGATTTCAGCAATTCTCTGAGTAATACTAGTGATATTCAAACAGCGTGATTTCATACGTATTTTCATAATGAAGGGGAATTTCGTTAAATTTGAGAGCGAAAATCTTCACCACCCAGGAACACGTAGTGCTATTAGCTGCTCGATATTTTCCTTTCGTTTCTCTCATGTGGTTGTTGCTGACCGATTTTGACAAGCGAAAGAGGCCGCAGTTGCTTCTCAGTATGCTTAGATGCTCCGCGTGACCAATGAGGAATGAAGGAATGAGTGGTGTTTCCGTCTTTTGGGAAGGTGCCTTAGCTCTCTCAGTCGTTTCGCCGTTATCGACCTTTCATATAGGCCGAATTGAAAGCGTCAGCTTTCGCGTCAGCCGAGCAAAGTCCAGACAAGTCCAGACTGATATGGCACACATCAGGCTAGCGTTCACGTAGCAAGCTGGGAAAACGACTCACATATGAGCGCTCTTGTTACAGGTACTCATACGCAAGTATGGCGTCCCACTGCGGTGCCCGCAATCGAAACCTGGTCAACTGCTTGGCAGGAATCTGTGCTTCCCATTACACCACCACCGCACACCCAGCAACGTGGACGCCGTCATGTGTCGGCATCCCGCCTGCCAGCCGCGGCCCAAGTGTGTCGCACCTTTAGGCGCTGCTATAGGGAAGGCCAGCGTACCCAGACGAATTCGTACAACACGTCCAAGCTGTGTATTTTGGTAGGATTCGTAGCCGCCGCCCCTAGGACTCTCATAGAATCACAAGACGACGTAACTGATGTATTCAGTAGCGGCAGCTGGGGTCTCGCGCCTGCAGCACTTCCTCGAGACGCTCCGACGGTGGAGGGGAGCCTTCTTACTTTCCCTGCAGACGTGTACTTCGGAAGAAGCTGCTGCGCGCTTAGGAGACAAGCATCGGTGGTTCAGTGGTAGAATGCTCGCCTGCCACGCGGGCGGCCCGGGTTCGATTCCCGGCCGATGCATCCTTTTGCATTTCTCACAATATTGCAGTCGCGTGGCTCCGTCACTTTACATACACGAACTGCGCAAAGTTATGGCGAGATACGCTGAGAGAGGAAACAAACAGGAAGCGAGCACGAAGCCTTACTTGTGGACTAGTGCGCTGTTCCACAGCAAAGCGTCGCCGCAGTCTCAGGAGGCGATACGTCTAGGTGCCGCAAGCGCGACATACTACAGCCATACACAGGGCTCTCTTCTACTGAAATTCCTCAGATGCAGTATATTTTACTAAGCGGCAAATGCATGTGTAGCGGCAGAATGGATTTTTTAGAAAACAATAACTTGTAATTTAACCCTTAATGCCAGGCGGATCTTAAACGTACCACCATATGTTTACTCACATAAATCTCTCATTGTTCCGTTTTGCGTACAGAGAGCCTATTGGTAAGTTTCAGTTGTTCCAGTCTACAGCTTCTAACATGATGCTCACGTTAGGCAAATCTCTGTGGTGGCCAGAGCTAGAAACTCCTTGTCCCGTGTTCTGTGAAAACGGAAGACTACTCACAAATGTTTACTTAGGATGCCTTGGTTTATATGTAGGCTACTGATTCTTCTGACTGCATTTCTATCGTCATTACTTACTTATTTGGCTGTATCACAACAATTTGGAGTATTACGTATTATACAAAAATATTAAACACAAAGTACAAGGTGGGCAGAGATGTATCGTCAAGCTGTACACTCATTGCATTGTAGCAACATGCCGGAACGTGCCATGTGTCTGCTTTTTCTTACGTAGATGGACCAAATTCACATCCTGCACTTTAGTTATACAGATATCGATTATAGCAAAATTAAGGAAATTTTCTTTCAGTTCATTATCCGACTTTTTACTGTATACCGAGCGGACATATTCATCTTCGTTTACATATATATATATATATATATATATATATATATATATATATATATATATATATATATATATATATACAGATGAAATATGAATAAAACCCGGAAAATAGCACCGATAGTTTTGTAAAGTATGGACATTGCTAAGGGCTATGAAGAAGCAATTATTTTCCACTTACAGAGGTACTAGAACCTCAGATGATCTGAGATTACCTGAATTAATCAATGTATGTTTTCCTGGATACAAGTAGCACAAACCAGTATACTTAAAGAAAACAATTCATAAGATCCCACAATAGGTATGAATTTTCCGACCAGAAAGGATAACAGATATTTTAATTTGCATCACGGTATAAATGAGAAATATGAAGGAAATTGTAATGATACTGTTTAGGAGAGAGATTTGAATAACCTTTATCGGGGTCAGTTGAGAAAAACGAATACAAACAAAATTTCTAGCTTTGTTACGCCTTTAGCTATAGGCCTGGAAAATTCTTTTCTTGCGCAAAATAAAAGCAAATGTTTAAGGATCTGTGGTACTAAACTTTTATGGTCAAAGTCCTTAGAGTTACAAACGACTGAGAGTAACTTACAGTAACGACTCCCCACACCCATATCTGAGTGGAGACTCGAAACTCCGGCGGGAGCATCCACGCAGTCCGTAGCATGGCGCCCTAGACAGCGCGTCCATTCCCGCACGGCTGTTCCGGCGAGACAGTTAGAGCTGACGTGAAAGATATGCCGAGCAATCTCCCTATAGAAATATCTCTAAAGTGTAAGAAGCTAATTATACTAGACACTAGGTCTGTACTGTAAACATGTTCAGCCGTTATGTGGAATAAAAAGACAAGTTAGACAAAGTGAATTATTTTTCCGTGCATGTTGCACTTCAGAAGATAGGGCCTGACGGTACATCTGAATGTCGCCTTTGGAAACAAAGACGAAAAAATTATTAGGACACATGTCACACAGCAAGTGTGTAAATTACTTACCAAGTTTCCTGAAGCAGTCATTTCATCGAGCTCAGGAAGCAACATGTACATATTTCGGCCATGCTTCAGATTCTGTCTTGACGGTTGATTTCAAAGTGTGCGCCGCGGTGGAGTAGGCGAGCGGTCTAAGGCGCCTCACTGCTGAGCACGCGCTCGCTCTTGTCGGAGGTTCGAGTCCTCGAAGCGGCATCGGTGTGGGTGTTGTCCTTAGGTTAGTTTACCATAGTTTAAGTAGTTTCTAAGTTACGGACTGATGACAATACAGGTTGGCCCGATAGATTTATAAACATTTTATCAAAGTGTGGCTGTTGCTACGCAATAGGTCTGTTTTCCCGTTTGTTATCAGTAACCTAATGTTCGGTTCTCTCAGTCGGCGCATTTTCAATATGGGTTTTTGAAATAAACACGCAACATTAGTGGCATTCCTGAATAAAGAGAGATGTAACGTTCCAACGTCCCTTCAGTTCTAACTTAGAAATATTGCATACGATATGCATTGTAGTTGTGACGATTCGATGTGCGAACCTGTAGGCCGAGGTCCATTACATCAGTAAGATCAGTGCTACCAATGCGCGAGTCATGTATCAGATACACACACGTGTCTGACAAATTCCTGTCACGTAGGAATCACCTTTTGCGACAACCGAATAAAGTGACAAAGAAATCAGGAATGTGTTCGTTTATCGCGAGTCGATGCTATCCAGAAGTGCGTTTCACTCTGACACAGCAAGAAGATTTTAAAATTTTATTTTATTTCATGACAAACTTGCACCATGTGTAGTGGAAATTGTCTTCAAACTGCCAGACTCATGCAGGCTTTTGTTTAACTTATATTCTGCACTTGTTTACAGGTGAAATAGTGTGCTACTACGATTCATTCCTTTCATAAGTATCAGAAAATTAGTCGTTTGTTATTAGTTGTTTAGAAACGACTTATTGTGAGTTGGGTTCTATAACATTTATTTGCATTAACATTCAGTTGACAAGAACTTTGTTTCTCATATCATCATTGATTTAATCGTATTTCGTACTCATGAATGCTGGAGGAAGACGTGCAATAAGTTCATTTAAAATCCGTAAATTGTTGCTAAATTTTCGCTTTGTGGATTTCAGCAATTCTCTGAGTAATACTAGTGATATTCAAACAGCGTGATTTCATACGTATTTTCATAATGAAGGGGAATTTCGTTAAATTTGAGAGCGAAAATCTTCACCACCCAGGAACACGTAGTGCTATTAGCTGCTCGATATTTTCCTTTCGTTTCTCTCATGTGGTTGTTGCTGACCGATTTTGACAAGCGAAAGAGGCCGCAGTTGCTTCTCAGTATGCTTAGATGCTCCGCGTGACCAATGAGGAATGAAGGAATGAGTGGTGTTTCCGTTTTTTGGGAAGGTGCCTTAGCTCTCTCAGTCGTTTCGCCGTTATCGACCTTTCATATAGGCCGAATTGAAAGCGTCAGCTTTCGCGTCAGCCGAGCAAAGTCCAGACAAGTCCAGACTGATATGGCACACATCAGGCTAGCGTTCACGTAGCAAGCTGGGAAAACGACTCACATATGAGCGCTCTTGTTACAGGTACTCATACGCAAGTATGGCGTCCCACTGCGGTGCCCGCAATCGAAACCTGGTCAACTGCTTGGCAGGAATCTGTGCTTCCCATTACACCACCACCGCACACCCAGCAACGTGGACGCCGTCATGTGTCGGCATCCCGCCTGCCAGCCGCGGCCCAAGTGTGTCGCACCTTTAGGCGCTGCTATAGGGAAGGCCAGCGTACCCAGACGAATTCGTACAACACGTCCAAGCTGTGTATTTTGGTAGGATTCGTAGCCGCCGCCCCTAGGACTCTCATAGAATCACAAGACGACGTAACTGATGTATTCAGTAGCGGCAGCTGGGGTCTCGCGCCTGCAGCACTTCCTCGAGACGCTCCGACGGTGGAGGGGAGCCTTCTTACTTTCCCTGCAGACGTGTACTTCGGAAGAAGCTGCTGCGCGCTTAGGAGACAAGCATCGGTGGTTCAGTGGTAGAATGCTCGCCTGCCACGCGGGCGGCCCGGGTTCGATTCCCGGCCGATGCATCCTTTTGCATTTCTCACAATATTGCAGTCGCGTGGCTCCGTCACTTTACATACACGAACTGCGCAAAGTTATGGCGAGATACGCTGAGAGAGGAAACAAACAGGAAGCGAGCACGAAGCCTTACTTGTGGACTAGTGCGCTGTTCCACAGCAAAGCGTCGCCGCAGTCTCAGGAGGCGCTACGTCTAGGTGCCGCAAGCGCGACATACTACAGCCATACACAGGGCTCTCTTCTACTGAAATTCCTCAGATGCAGTATATTTTACTAAGCGGCAAATGCATGTGTAGCGGCAGAATGGATTTTTTAGAAAACAATAACTTGTAATTTAACCCTTAATGCCAGGCGGATCTTAAACGTACCACCATATGTTTACTCACATAAATCTCTCATTGTTCCGTTTTGCGTACAGAGAGCCTATTGGTAAGTTTCAGTTGTTCCAGTCTACAGCTTCTAACATGATGCTCACGTTAGGCAAATCTCTGTGGTGGCCAGAGCTAGAAACTCCTTGTCCCGTGTTCTGTGAAAACGGAAGACTACTCACAAATGTTTCCTTAGGATGCCTTGGTTTATATGTAGGCTACTGATTCTTCTGACTGCATTTCTATCGTCATTACTTACTTATTTGGCTGTATCACAACAATTTGGAGTATTACGTATTATACAAAAATATTAAACACAAAGTACAAGGTGGGCAGAGATGTATCGTCAAGCTGTACACTCATTGCATTGTAGCAACATGCCGGAACGTGCCATGTGTCTGCTTTTTCTTACGTAGATGGACCAAATTCACATCCTGCACTTTAGTTATACAGATATCGATTATAGCAAAATTAAGGAAATTTTCTTTCAGTTCATTATCCGACTTTTTACTGTATACCGAGCGGACATATTCATCTTCGTTTACATATATATATATATATATATATATATATATATATATATATATATATATATATATATACACAGATGAAATATGAATAAAACCCGGAAAATAGCACCGATAGTTTTGTAAAGTATGGACATTGCTAAGGGCTATGAAGAAGCAATTATTTTCCACTTACAGAGGTACTAGAACCTCAGATGATCTGAGATTACCTGAATTAATCAATGTATGTTTTCCTGGATACAAGTAGCACAAACCAGTATACTTAAAGAAAACAATTCATAAGATCCCACAATAGGTATGAATTTTCCGACCAGAAAGGATAACAGATATTTTAATTTGCATCACGGTATAAATGAGAAATATGAAGGAAATTGTAATGATACTGTTTAGGAGAGAGATTTGAATAACCTTTATCGGGGTCAGTTGAGAAAAACGAATACAAACAAAATTTCTAGCTTTGTTACGCCTTTAGCTATAGGCCTGGAAAATTCTTTTCTTGCGCAAAATAAAAGCAAATGTTTAAGGATCTGTGGTACTAAACTTTTATGGTCAAAGTCCTTAGAGTTACAAACGACTGAGAGTAACTTACAGTAACGACTCCCCACACCCATATCTGAGTGGAGACTCGAAACTCCGGCGGGAGCATCCACGCAGTCCGTAGCATGGCGCCCTAGACAGCGCGTCCATTCCCGCACGGCTGTTCCGGCGAGACAGTTAGAGCTGACGTGAAAGATATGCCGAGCAATCTCCCTATAGAAATATCTCTAAAGTGTAAGAAGCTAATTATACTAGACACTAGGTCTGTACTGTAAACATGTTCAGCCGTTATGTGGAATAAAAAGACAAGTTAGACAAAGTGAATTATTTTTCCGTGCATGTTGCACTTCAGAAGATAGGGCCTGACGGTACATCTGAATGTCGCCTTTGGAAACAAAGACGAAAAAATTATTAGGACACATGTCACACAGCAAGTGTGTAAATTACTTACCAAGTTTCCTGAAGCAGTCATTTCATCGAGCTCAGGAAGCAACATGTACATATTTCGGCCATGCTTCAGATTCTGTCTTGACGGTTGATTTCAAAGTGTGCGCCGCGGTGGAGTAGGCGAGCGGTCTAAGGCGCCTCACTGCTGAGCACGCGCTCGCACTTGTCGGAGGTTCGAGTCCTCGAAGCGGCATCGGTGTGGGTGTTGTCCTTAGGTTAGTTTACCATAGTTTAAGTAGTTTCTAAGTTACGGACTGATGACAATACAGGTTGGCCCGATAGATTTATAAACATTTTATCAAAGTGTGGCTGTTGCTACGCAATAGGTCTGTTTTCCCGTTTGTTATCAGTAACCTAATGTTCGGTTCTCTCAGTCGGCGCATTTTCAATATGGGTTTTTGAAATAAACACGCAACATTAGTGGCATTCCTGAATAAAGAGAGATGTAACGTTCCAACGTCCCTTCAGTTCTAACTTAGAAATATTGCATACGATATGCATTGTAGTTGTGACGATTCGATGTGCGAACCTGTAGGCCGAGGTCCATTACATCAGTAAGATCAGTGCTACCAATGCGCGAGTCATGTATCAGATACACACACGTGTCTGACAAATTCCTGTCACGTAGGAATCACCTTTTGCGACAACCGAATAAAGTGACAAAGAAATCAGGAATGTGTTCGTTTATCGCGAGTCGATGCTATCCAGAAGTGCGTTTCACTCTGACACAGCAAGAAGATTTTAAAATTTTATTTTATTTCATGACAAACTTGCACCATGTGTAGTGGAAATTGTCTTCAAACTGCCAGACTCATGCAGGCTTTTGTTTAACTTATATTCTGCACTTGTTTACAGGTGAAATAGTGTGCTACTACGATTCATTCCTTTCATAAGTATCAGAAAATTAGTCGTTTGTTATTAGTTGTTTAGAAACGACTTATTGTGAGTTGGGTTCTATAACATTTATTTGCATTAACATTCAGTTGACAAGAACTTTGTTTCTCATATCATCATTGATTTAATCGTATTTCGTACTCATGAATGCTGGAGGAAGACGTGCAATAAGTTCATTTAAAATCCGTAAATTGTTGCTAAATTTTCGCTTTGTGGATTTCAGCAATTCTCTGAGTAATACTAGTGATATTCAAACAGCGTGATTTCATACGTATTTTCATAATGAAGGGGAATTTCGTTAAATTTGAGAGCGAAAATCTTCACCACCCAGGAACACGTAGTGCTATTAGCTGCTCGATATTTTCCTTTCGTTTCTCTCATGTGGTTGTTGCTGACCGATTTTGACAAGCGAAAGAGGCCGCAGTTGCTTCTCAGTATGCTTAGATGCTCCGCGTGACCAATGAGGAATGAAGGAATGAGTGGTGTTTCCGTCTTTTGGGAAGGTGCTTTAGCTCTCTCAGTCGTTTCGCCGTTATCGACCTTTCATATAGGCCGAATTGAAAGCGTCAGCTTTCGCGTCAGCCGAGCAAAGTCCAGACAAGTCCAGACTGATATGGCACACATCAGGCTAGCGTTCACGTAGCAAGCTGGGAAAACGACTCACATATGAGCGCTCTTGTTACAGGTACTCATACGCAAGTATGGCGTCCCACTGCGGTGCCCGCAATCGAAACCTGGTCAACTGCTTGGCAGGAATCTGTGCTTCCCATTACACCACCACCGCACACCCAGCAACGTGGACGCCGTCATGTGTCGGCATCCCGCCTGCCAGCCGCGGCCCAAGTGTGTCGCACCTTTAGGCGCTGCTATAGGGAAGGCCAGCGTACCCAGACGAATTCGTACAACACGTCCAAGCTGTGTATTTTGGTAGGATTCGTAGCCGCCGCCCCTAGGACTCTCATAGAATCACAAGACGACGTAACTGATGTATTCAGTAGCGGCAGCTGGGGTCTCGCGCCTGCAGCACTTCCTCGAGACGCTCCGACGGTGGAGGGGAGCCTTCTTACTTTCCCTGCAGACGTGTACTTCGGAAGAAGCTGCTGCGCGCTTAGGAGACAAGCATCGGTGGTTCAGTGGTAGAATGCTCGCCTGCCACGCGGGCGGCCCGGGTTCGATTCCCGGCCGATGCATCCTTTTGCATTTCTCACAATATTGCAGTCGCGTGGCTCCGTCACTTTACATACACGAACTGCGCAAAGTTATGGCGAGATACGCTGAGAGAGGAAACAAACAGGAAGCGAGCACGAAGCCTTACTTGTGGACTAGTGCGCTGTTCCACAGCAAAGCGTCGCCGCAGTCTCAGGAGGCGCTACGTCTAGGTGCCGCAAGCGCGACATACTACAGCCATACACAGGGCTCTCTTCTACTGAAATTCCTCAGATGCAGTATATTTTACTAAGCGGCAAATGCATGTGTAGCGGCAGAATGGATTTTTTAGAAAACAATAACTTGTAATTTAACCCTTAATGCCAGGCGGATCTTAAACGTACCACCATATGTTTACTCACATAAATCTCTCATTGTTCCGTTTTGCGTACAGAGAGCCTATTGGTAAGTTTCAGTTGTTCCAGTCTACAGCTTCTAACATGATGCTCACGTTAGGCAAATCTCTGTGGTGGCCAGAGCTAGAAACTCCTTGTCCCGTGTTCTGTGAAAACGGAAGACTACTCACAAATGTTTCCTTAGGATGCCTTGGTTTATATGTAGGCTACTGATTCTTCTGACTGCATTTCTATCGTCATTACTTACTTATTTGGCTGTATCACAACAATTTGGAGTATTACGTATTATACAAAAATATTAAACACAAAGTACAAGGTGGGCAGAGATGTATCGTCAAGCTGTACACTCATTGCATTGTAGCAACATGCCGGAACGTGCCATGTGTCTGCTTTTTCTTACGTAGATGGACCAAATTCACATCCTGCACTTTAGTTATACAGATATCGATTATAGCAAAATTAAGGAAATTTTCTTTCAGTTCATTATCCGACTTTTTACTGTATACCGAGCGGACATATTCATCTTCGTTTACATATATATATATATATATATATATATATATATATATATATATATATATACACAGATGAAATATGAATAAAACCCGGAAAATAGCACCGATAGTTTTGTAAAGTATGGACATTGCTAAGGGCTATGAAGAAGCAATTATTTTCCACTTACAGAGGTACTAGAACCTCAGATGATCTGAGATTACCTGAATTAATCAATGTATGTTTTCCTGGATACAAGTAGCACAAACCAGTATACTTAAAGAAAACAATTCATAAGATCCCACAATAGGTATGAATTTTCCGACCAGAAAGGATAACAGATATTTTAATTTGCATCACGGTATAAATGAGAAATATGAAGGAAATTGTAATGATACTGTTTAGGAGAGAGATTTGAATAACCTTTATCGGGGTCAGTTGAGAAAAACGAATACAAACAAAATTTCTAGCTTTGTTACGCCTTTAGCTATAGGCCTGGAAAATTCTTTTCTTGCGCAAAATAAAAGCAAATGTTTAAGGATCTGTGGTACTAAACTTTTATGGTCAAAGTCCTTAGAGTTACAAACGACTGAGAGTAACTTACAGTAACGACTCCCCACACCCATATCTGAGTGGAGACTCGAAACTCCGGCGGGAGCATCCACGCAGTCCGTAGCATGGCGCCCTAGACAGCGCGTCCATTCCCGCACGGCTGTTCCGGCGAGACAGTTAGAGCTGACGTGAAAGATATGCCGAGCAATCTCCCTATAGAAATATCTCTAAAGTGTAAGAAGCTAATTATACTAGACACTAGGTCTGTACTGTAAACATGTTCAGCCGTTATGTGGAATAAAAAGACAAGTTAGACAAAGTGAATTATTTTTCCGTGCATGTTGCACTTCAGAAGATAGGGCCTGACGGTACATCTGAATGTCGCCTTTGGAAACAAAGACGAAAAAATTATTAGGACACATGTCACACAGCAAGTGTGTAAATTACTTACCAAGTTTCCTGAAGCAGTCATTTCATCGAGCTCAGGAAGCAACATGTACATATTTCGGCCATGCTTCAGATTCTGTCTTGACGGTTGATTTCAAAGTGTGCGCCGCGGTGGAGTAGGCGAGCGGTCTAAGGCGCCTCACTGCTGAGCACGCGCTCGCACTTGTCGGAGGTTCGAGTCCTCGAAGCGGCATCGGTGTGGGTGTTGTCCTTAGGTTAGTTTACCATAGTTTAAGTAGTTTCTAAGTTACGGACTGATGACAATACAGGTTGGCCCGATAGATTTATAAACATTTTATCAAAGTGTGGCTGTTGCTACGCAATAGGTCTGTTTTCCCGTTTGTTATCAGTAACCTAATGTTCGGTTCTCTCAGTCGGCGCATTTTCAATATGGGTTTTTGAAATAAACACGCAACATTAGTGGCATTCCTGAATAAAGAGAGATGTAACGTTCCAACGTCCCTTCAGTTCTAACTTAGAAATATTGCATACGATATGCATTGTAGTTGTGACGATTCGATGTGCGAACCTGTAGGCCGAGGTCCATTACATCAGTAAGATCAGTGCTACCAATGCGCGAGTCATGTATCAGATACACACACGTGTCTGACAAATTCCTGTCACGTAGGAATCACCTTTTGCGACAACCGAATAAAGTGACAAAGAAATCAGGAATGTGTTCGTTTATCGCGAGTCGATGCTATCCAGAAGTGCGTTTCACTCTGACACAGCAAGAAGATTTTAAAATTTTATTTTATTTCATGACAAACTTGCACCATGTGTAGTGGAAATTGTCTTCAAACTGCCAGACTCATGCAGGCTTTTGTTTAACTTATATTCTGCACTTGTTTACAGGTGAAATAGTGTGCTACTACGATTCATTCCTTTCATAAGTATCAGAAAATTAGTCGTTTGTTATTAGTTGTTTAGAAACGACTTATTGTGAGTTGGGTTCTATAACATTTATTTGCATTAACATTCAGTTGACAAGAACTTTGTTTCTCATATCATCATTGATTTAATCGTATTTCGTACTCATGAATGCTGGAGGAAGACGTGCAATAAGTTCATTTAAAATCCGTAAATTGTTGCTAAATTTTCGCTTTGTGGATTTCAGCAATTCTCTGAGTAATACTAGTGATATTCAAACAGCGTGATTTCATACGTATTTTCATAATGAAGGGGAATTTCGTTAAATTTGAGAGCGAAAATCTTCACCACCCAGGAACACGTAGTGCTATTAGCTGCTCGATATTTTCCTTTCGTTTCTCTCATGTGGTTGTTGCTGACCGATTTTGACAAGCGAAAGAGGCCGCAGTTGCTTCTCAGTATGCTTAGATGCTCCGCGTGACCAATGAGGAATGAAGGAATGAGTGGTGTTTCCGTCTTTTGGGAAGGTGCCTTAGCTCTCTCAGTCGTTTCGCCGTTATCGACCTTTCATATAGGCCGAATTGAAAGCGTCAGCTTTCGCGTCAGCCGAGCAAAGTCCAGACAAGTCCAGACTGATATGGCACACATCAGGCTAGCGTTCACGTAGCAAGCTGGGAAAACGACTCACATATGAGCGCTCTTGTTACAGGTACTCATACGCAAGTATGGCGTCCCACTGCGGTGCCCGCAATCGAAACCTGGTCAACTGCTTGGCAGGAATCTGTGCTTCCCATTACACCACCACCGCACACCCAGCAACGTGGACGCCGTCATGTGTCGGCATCCCGCCTGCCAGCCGCGGCCCAAGTGTGTCGCACCTTTAGGCGCTGCTATAGGGAAGGCCAGCGTACCCAGACGAATTCGTACAACACGTCCAAGCTGTGTATTTTGGTAGGATTCGTAGCCGCCGCCCCTAGGACTCTCATAGAATCACAAGACGACGTAACTGATGTATTCAGTAGCGGCAGCTGGGGTCTCGCGCCTGCAGCACTTCCTCGAGACGCTCCGACGGTGGAGGGGAGCCTTCTTACTTTCCCTGCAGACGTGTACTTCGGAAGAAGCTGCTGCGCGCTTAGGAGACAAGCATCGGTGGTTCAGTGGTAGAATGCTCGCCTGCCACGCGGGCGGCCCGGGTTCGATTCCCGGCCGATGCATCCTTTTGCATTTCTCACAATATTGCAGTCGCGTGGCTCCGTCACTTTACATACACGAACTGCGCAAAGTTATGGCGAGATACGCTGAGAGAGGAAACAAACAGGAAGCGAGCACGAAGCCTTACTTGTGGACTAGTGCGCTGTTCCACAGCAAAGCGTCGCCGCAGTCTCAGGAGGCGCTACGTCTAGGTGCCGCAAGCGCGACATACTACAGCCATACACAGGGCTCTCTTCTACTGAAATTCCTCAGATGCAGTATATTTTACTAAGCGGCAAATGCATGTGTAGCGGCAGAATGGATTTTTTAGAAAACAATAACTTGTAATTTAACCCTTAATGCCAGGCGGATCTTAAACGTACCACCATATGTTTACTCACATAAATCTCTCATTGTTCCGTTTTGCGTACAGAGAGCCTATTGGTAAGTTTCAGTTGTTCCAGTCTACAGCTTCTAACATGATGCTCGCGTTAGGCAAATCTCTGTGGTGGCCAGAGCTAGAAACTCCTTGTCCCGTGTTCTGTGAAAACGGAAGACTACTCACAATTGTTTCCTTAGGATGCCTTGGTTTATATGTAGGCTACTGATTCTTCTGACTGCATTTCTATCGTCATTACTTACTTATTTGGCTGTATCACAACAATTTGGAGTATTACGTATTATACAAAAATATTAAACACAAAGTACAAGGTGGGCAGAGATGTATCGTCAAGCTGTACACTCATTGCATTGTAGCAACATGCCGGAACGTGCCATGTGTCTGCTTTTTCTTACGTAGATGGACCAAATTCACATCCTGCACTTTAGTTATACAGATATCGATTATAGCAAAATTAAGGAAATTTTCTTTCAGTTCTTTATCCGACTTTTTACTGTATACCGAGCGGACATATTCATCTTCGTTTACATATATATATATATATATATATATATATATATATATATATATATATATATATATATACACAGATGAAATATGAATAAAACCCGGAAAATAGCACCGATAGTTTTGTAAAGTATGGACATTGCTAAGGGCTATGAAGAAGCAATTATTTTCCACTTACAGAGGTACTAGAACCTCAGATGATCTGAGATTACCTGAATTAATCAATGTATGTTTTCCTGGATACAAGTAGCACAAACCAGTATACTTAAAGAAAACAATTCATAAGATCCCACAATAGGTATGAATTTTCCGACCAGAAAGGATAACAGATATTTTAATTTGCATCACGGTATAAATGAGAAATATGAAGGAAATTGTAATGATACTGTTTAGGAGAGAGATTTGAATAACCTTTATCGGGGTCAGTTGAGAAAAACGAATACAAACAAAATTTCTAGCTTTGTTACGCCTTTAGCTATAGGCCTGGAAAATTCTTTTCTTGCGCAAAATAAAAGCAAATGTTTAAGGATCTGTGGTACTAAACTTTTATGGTCAAAGTCCTTAGAGTTACAAACGACTGAGAGTAACTTACAGTAACGACTCCCCACACCCATATCTGAGTGGAGACTCGAAACTCCGGCGGGAGCATCCACGCAGTCCGTAGCATGGCGCCCTAGACAGCGCGTCCATTCCCGCACGGCTGTTCCGGCGAGACAGTTAGAGCTGACGTGAAAGATATGCCGAGCAATCTCCCTATAGAAATATCTCTAAAGTGTAAGAAGCTAATTATACTAGACACTAGGTCTGTACTGTAAACATGTTCAGCCGTTATGTGGAATAAAAAGACAAGTTAGACAAAGTGAATTATTTTTCCGTGCATGTTGCACTTCAGAAGATAGGGCCTGACGGTACATCTGAATGTCGCCTTTGGAAACAAAGACGAAAAAATTATTAGGACACATGTCACACAGCAAGTGTGTAAATTACTTACCAAGTTTCCTGAAGCAGTCATTTCATCGAGCTCAGGAAGCAACATGTACATATTTCGGCCATGCTTCAGATTCTGTCTTGACGGTTGATTTCAAAGTGTGCGCCGCGGTGGAGTAGGCGAGCGGTCTAAGGCGCCTCACTGCTGAGCACGCGCTCGCACTTGTCGGAGGTTCGAGTCCTCGAAGCGGCATCGGTGTGGGTGTTGTCCTTAGGTTAGTTTACCATAGTTTAAGTAGTTTCTAAGTTACGGACTGATGACAATACAGGTTGGCCCGATAGATTTATAAACATTTTATCAAAGTGTGGCTGTTGCTACGCAATAGGTCTGTTTTCCCGTTTGTTATCAGTAACCTAATATTCGGTTCTCTCAGTCGGCGCATTTTCAATATGGGTTTTTGAAATAAACACGCAACATTAGTGGCATTCCTGAATAAAGAGAGATGTAACGTTCCGACGTCCCTTCAGTTCTAACTTAGAAATATTGCATACGATATGCATTGTAGTTGTGACGATTCGATGTGCGAACCTGTAGGCCGAGGTCCATTACATCAGTAAGATCAGTGCTACCAATGCGCGAGTCATGTATCAGATACACACACGTGTCTGACAAATTCCTGTCACGTAGGAATCACCTTTTGCGACAACCGAATAAAGTGACAAAGAAATCAGGAATGTGTTCGTTTATCGCGAGTCGATGCTATCCAGAAGTGCGTTTCACTCTGACACAGCAAGAAGATTTTAAAATTTTATTTTATTTCATGACAAACTTGCACCATGTGTAGTGGAAATTGTCTTCAAACTGCCAGACTCATGCAGGCTTTTGTTTAACTTATATTCTGCACTTGTTTACAGGTGAAATAGTGTGCTACTACGATTCATTCCTTTCATAAGTATCAGAAAATTAGTCGTTTGTTATTAGTTGTTTAGAAACGACTTATTGTGAGTTGGGTTCTATAACATTTATTTGCATTAACATTCAGTTGACAAGAACTTTGTTTCTCATATCATCATTGATTTAATCGTATTTCGTACTCATGAATGCTGGAGGAAGACGTGCAATAAGTTCATTTAAAATCCGTAAATTGTTGCTAAATTTTCGCTTTGTGGATTTCAGCAATTCTCTGAGTAATACTAGTGATATTCAAACAGCGTGATTTCATACGTATTTTCATAATGAAGGGGAATTTCGTTAAATTTGAGAGCGAAAATCTTCACCACCCAGGAACACGTAGTGCTATTAGCTGCTCGATATTTTCCTTTCGTTTCTCTCATGTGGTTGTTGCTGACCGATTTTGACAAGCGAAAGAGGCCGCAGTTGCTTCTCAGTATGCTTAGATGCTCCGCGTGACCAATGAGGAATGAAGGAATGAGTGGTGTTTCCGTCTTTTGGGAAGGTGCCTTAGCTCTCTCAGTCGTTTCGCCGTTCTCGACCTTTCATATAGGCCGAATTGAAAGCGTCAGCTTTCGCGTCAGCCGAGCAAAGTCCAGACAAGTCCAGACTGATATGGCACACATCAGGCTAGCGTTCACGTAGCAAGCTGGGAAAACGACTCACATATGAGCGCTCTTGTTACAGGTACTCATACGCAAGTATGGCGTCCCACTGCGGTGCCCGCAATCGAAACCTGGTCAACTGCTTGGCAGGAATCTGTGCTTCCCATTACACCACCACCGCACACCCAGCAACGTGGACGCCGTCATGTGTCGGCATCCCGCCTGCCAGCCGCGGCCCAAGTGTGTCGCACCTTTAGGCGCTGCTATAGGGAAGGCCAGCGTACCCAGACGAATTCGTACAACACGTCCAAGCTGTGTATTTTGGTAGGATTCGTAGCCGCCGCCCCTAGGACTCTCATAGAATCACAAGACGACGTAACTGATGTATTCAGTAGCGGCAGCTGGGGTCTCGCGCCTGCAGCACTTCCTCGAGACGCTCCGACGGTGGAGGGGAGCCTTCTTACTTTCCCTGCAGACGTGTACTTCGGAAGAAGCTGCTGCGCGCTTAGGAGACAAGCATCGGTGGTTCAGTGGTAGAATGCTCGCCTGCCACGCGGGCGGCCCGGGTTCGATTCCCGGCCGATGCATCCTTTTGCATTTCTCACAATATTGCAGTCGCGTGGCTCCGTCACTTTACATACACGAACTGCGCAAAGTTATGGCGAGATACGCTGAGAGAGGAAACAAACAGGAAGCGAGCACGAAGCCTTACTTGTGGACTAGTGCGCTGTTCCACAGCAAAGCGTCGCCGCAGTCTCAGGAGGCGATACGTCTAGGTGCCGCAAGCGCGACATACTACAGCCATACACAGGGCTCTCTTCTACTGAAATTCCTCAGATGCAGTATATTTTACTAAGCGGCAAATGCATGTGTAGCGGCAGAATGGATTTTTTAGAAAACAATAACTTGTAATTTAACCCTTAATGCCAGGCGGATCTTAAACGTACCACCATATGTTTACTCACATAAATCTCTCATTGTTCCGTTTTGCGTACAGAGAGCCTATTGGTAAGTTTCAGTTGTTCCAGTCTACAGCTTCTAACATGATGCTCACGTTAGGCAAATCTCTGTGGTGGCCAGAGCTAGAAACTCCTTGTCCCGTGTTCTGTGAAAACGGAAGACTACTCACAAATGTTTCCTTAGGATGCCTTGGTTTATATGTAGGCTACTGATTCTTCTGACTGCATTTCTATCGTCATTACTTACTTATTTGGCTGTATCACAACAATTTGGAGTATTACGTATTATACAAAAATATTAAACACAAAGTACAAGGTGGGCAGAGATGTATCGTCAAGCTGTACACTCATTGCATTGTAGCAACATGCCGGAACGTGCCATGTGTCTGCTTTTTCTTACGTAGATGGACCAAATTCACATCCTGCACTTTAGTTATACAGATATCGATTATAGCAAAATTAAGGAAATTTTCTTTCAGTTCATTATCCGACTTTTTACTGTATACCGAGCGGACATATTCATCTTCGTTTACATATATATATATATATATATATATATATATATATATATATACACAGATGAAATATGAATAAAACCCGGAAAATAGCACCGATAGTTTTGTAAAGTATGGACATTGCTAAGGGCTATGAAGAAGCAATTATTTTCCACTTACAGAGGTACTAGAACCTCAGATGATCTGAGATTACCTGAATTAATCAATGTATGTTTTCCTGGATACAAGTAGCACAAACCAGTATACTTAAAGAAAACAATTCATAAGATCCCACAATAGGTATGAATTTTCCGACCAGAAAGGATAACAGATATTTTAATTTGCATCACGGTATAAATGAGAAATATGAAGGAAATTGTAATGATACTGTTTAGGAGAGAGATTTGAATAACCTTTATCGGGGTCAGTTGAGAAAAACGAATACAAACAAAATTTCTAGCTTTGTTACGCCTTTAGCTATAGGCCTGGAAAATTCTTTTCTTGCGCAAAATAAAAGCAAATGTTTAAGGATCTGTGGTACTAAACTTTTATGGTCAAAGTCCTTAGAGTTACAAACGACTGAGAGTAACTTACAGTAACGACTCCCCACACCCATATCTGAGTGGAGACTCGAAACTCCGGCGGGAGCATCCACGCAGTCCGTAGCATGGCGCCCTAGACAGCGCGTCCATTCCCGCACGGCTGTTCCGGCGAGACAGTTAGAGCTGACGTGAAAGATATGCCGAGCAATCTCCCTATAGAAATATCTCTAAAGTGTAAGAAGCTAATTATACTAGACACTAGGTCTGTACTGTAAACATGTTCAGCCGTTATGTGGAATAAAAAGACAAGTTAGACAAAGTGAATTATTTTTCCGTGCATGTTGCACTTCAGAAGATAGGGCCTGACGGTACATCTGAATGTCGCCTTTGGAAACAAAGACGAAAAATTATTAGGACACATGTCACACAGCAAGTGTGTAAATTACTTACCAAGTTTCCTGAAGCAGTCATTTCATCGAGCTCAGGAAGCAACATGTACATATTTCGGCCATGCTTCAGATTCTGTCTTGACGGTTGATTTCAAAGTGTGCGCCGCGGTGGAGTAGGCGAGCGGTCTAAGGCGCCTCACTGCTGAGCACGCGCTCGCACTTGTCGGAGGTTCGAGTCCTCGAAGCGGCATCGGTGTGGGTGTTGTCCTTAGGTTAGTTTACCATAGTTTAAGTAGTTTCTAAGTTACGGACTGATGACAATACAGGTTGGCCCGATAGATTTATAAACATTTTATCAAAGTGTGGCTGTTGCTACGCAATAGGTCTGTTTTCCCGTTTGTTATCAGTAACCTAATATTCGGTTCTCTCAGTCGGCGCATTTTCAATATGGGTTTTTGAAATAAACACGCAACATTAGTGGCATTCCTGAATAAAGAGAGATGTAACGTTCCGACGTCCCTTCAGTTCTAACTTAGAAATATTGCATACGATATGCATTGTAGTTGTGACGATTCGATGTGCGAACCTGTAGGCCGAGGTCCATTACATCAGTAAGATCAGTGCTACCAATGCGCGAGTCATGTATCAGATACACACACGTGTCTGACAAATTCCTGTCACGTAGGAATCACCTTTTGCGACAACCGAATAAAGTGACAAAGAAATCAGGAATGTGTTCGTTTATCGCGAGTCGATGCTATCCAGAAGTGCGTTTCACTCTGACACAGCAAGAAGATTTTAAAATTTTATTTTATTTCATGACAAACTTGCACCATGTGTAGTGGAAATTGTCTTCAAACTGCCAGACTCATGCAGGCTTTTGTTTAACTTATATTCTGCACTTGTTTACAGGTGAAATAGTGTGCTACTACGATTCATTCCTTTCATAAGTATCAGAAAATTAGTCGTTTGTTATTAGTTGTTTAGAAACGACTTATTGTGAGTTGGGTTCTATAACATTTATTTGCATTAACATTCAGTTGACAAGAACTTTGTTTCTCATATCATCATTGATTTAATCGTATTTCGTACTCATGAATGCTGGAGGAAGACGTGCAATAAGTTCATTTAAAATCCGTAAATTGTTGCTAAATTTTCGCTTTGTGGATTTCAGCAATTCTCTGAGTAATACTAGTGATATTCAAACAGCGTGATTTCATACGTATTTTCATAATGAAGGGGAATTTCGTTAAATTTGAGAGCGAAAATCTTCACCACCCAGGAACACGTAGTGCTATTAGCTGCTCGATATTTTCCTTTCGTTTCTCTCATGTGGTTGTTGCTGACCGATTTTGACAAGCGAAAGAGGCCGCAGTTGCTTCTCAGTATGCTTAGATGCTCCGCGTGACCAATGAGGAATGAAGGAATGAGTGGTGTTTCCGTCTTTTGGGAAGGTGCCTTAGCTCTCTCAGTCGTTTCGCCGTTATCGACCTTTCATATAGGCCGAATTGAAAGCGTCAGCTTTCGCGTCAGCCGAGCAAAGTCCAGACAAGTCCAGACTGATATGGCACACATCAGGCTAGCGTTCACGTAGCAAGCTGGGAAAACGACTCACATATGAGCGCTCTTGTTACAGGTACTCATACGCAAGTATGGCGTCCCACTGCGGTGCCCGCAATCGAAACCTGGTCAACTGCTTGGCAGGAATCTGTGCTTCCCATTACACCACCACCGCACACCCAGCAACGTGGACGCCGTCATGTGTCGGCATCCCGCCTGCCAGCCGCGGCCCAAGTGTGTCGCACCTTTAGGCGCTGCTATAGGGAAGGCCAGCGTACCCAGACGAATTCGTACAACACGTCCAAGCTGTGTATTTTGGTAGGATTCGTAGCCGCCGCCCCTAGGACTCTCATAGAATCACAAGACGACGTAACTGATGTATTCAGTAGCGGCAGCTGGGGTCTCGCGCCTGCAGCACTTCCTCGAGACGCTCCGACGGTGGAGGGGAGCCTTCTTACTTTCCCTGCAGACGTGTACTTCGGAAGAAGCTGCTGCGCGCTTAGGAGACAAGCATCGGTGGTTCAGTGGTAGAATGCTCGCCTGCCACGCGGGCGGCCCGGGTTCGATTCCCGGCCGATGCATCCTTTTGCATTTCTCACAATATTGCAGTCGCGTGGCTCCGTCACTTTACATACACGAACTGCGCAAAGTTATGGCGAGATACGCTGAGAGAGGAAACAAACAGGAAGCGAGCACGAAGCCTTACTTGTGGACTAGTGCGCTGTTCCACAGCAAAGCGTCGCCGCAGTCTCAGGAGGCGCTACGTCTAGGTGCCGCAAGCGCGACATACTACAGCCATACACAGGGCTCTCTTCTACTGAAATTCCTCAGATGCAGTATATTTTACTAAGCGGCAAATGCATGTGTAGCGGCAGAATGGATTTTTTAGAAAACAATAACTTGTAATTTAACCCTTAATGCCAGGCGGATCTTAAACGTACCACCATATGTTTACTCACATAAATCTCTCATTGTTCCGTTTTGCGTACAGAGAGCCTATTGGTAAGTTTCAGTTGTTCCAGTCTACAGCTTCTAACATGATGCTCACGTTAGGCAAATCTCTGTGGTGGCCAGAGCTAGAAACTCCTTGTCCCGTGTTCTGTGAAAACGGAAGACTACTCACAAATGTTTCCTTAGGATGCCTTGGTTTATATGTAGGCTACTGATTCTTCTGACTGCATTTCTATCGTCATTACTTACTTATTTGGCTGTATCACAACAATTTGGAGTATTACGTATTATACAAAAATATTAAACACAAAGTACAAGGTGGGCAGAGATGTATCGTCAAGCTGTACACTCATTGCATTGTAGCAACATGCCGGAACGTGCCATGTGTCTGCTTTTTCTTACGTAGATGGACCAAATTCACATCCTGCACTTTAGTTATACAGATATCGATTATAGCAAAATTAAGGAAATTTTCTTTCAGTTCATTATCCGACTTTTTACTGTATACCGAGCGGACATATTCATCTTCGTTTACATATATATATATATATATATATATATATATATATATATATATATATATATATATATATATACACAGATGAAATATGAATAAAACCCGGAAAATAGCACCGATAGTTTTGTAAAGTATGGACATTGCTAAGGGCTATGAAGAAGCAATTATTTTCCACTTACAGAGGTACTAGAACCTCAGATGATCTGAGATTACCTGAATTAATCAATGTATGTTTTCCTGGATACAAGTAGCACAAACCAGTATACTTAAAGAAAACAATTCATAAGATCCCACAATAGGTATGAATTTTCCGACCAGAAAGGATAACAGATATTTTAATTTGCATCACGGTATAAATGAGAAATATGAAGGAAATTGTAATGATACTGTTTAGGAGAGAGATTTGAATAACCTTTATCGGGGTCAGTTGAGAAAAACGAATACAAACAAAATTTCTAGCTTTGTTACGCCTTTAGCTATAGGCCTGGAAAATTCTTTTCTTGCGCAAAATAAAAGCAAATGTTTAAGGATCTGTGGTACTAAACTTTTATGGTCAAAGTCCTTAGAGTTACAAACGACTGAGAGTAACTTACAGTAACGACTCCCCACACCCATATCTGAGTGGAGACTCGAAACTCCGGCGGGAGCATCCACGCAGTCCGTAGCATGGCGCCCTAGACAGCGCGTCCATTCCCGCACGGCTGTTCCGGCGAGACAGTTAGAGCTGACGTGAAAGATATGCCGAGCAATCTCCCTATAGAAATATCTCTAAAGTGTAAGAAGCTAATTATACTAGACACTAGGTCTGTACTGTAAACATGTTCAGCCGTTATGTGGAATAAAAAGACAAGTTAGACAAAGTGAATTATTTTTCCGTGCATGTTGCACTTCAGAAGATAGGGCCTGACGGTACATCTGAATGTCGCCTTTGGAAACAAAGACGAAAAAATTATTAGGACACATGTCACACAGCAAGTGTGTAAATTACTTACCAAGTTTCCTGAAGCAGTCATTTCATCGAGCTCAGGAAGCAACATGTACATATTTCGGCCATGCTTCAGATTCTGTCTTGACGGTTGATTTCAAAGTGTGCGCCGCGGTGGAGTAGGCGAGCGGTCTAAGGCGCCTCACTGCTGAGCACGCGCTCGCACTTGTCGGAGGTTCGAGTCCTCGAAGCGGCATCGGTGTGGGTGTTGTCCTTAGGTTAGTTTACCATAGTTTAAGTAGTTTCTAAGTTACGGACTGATGACAATACAGGTTGGCCCGATAGATTTATAAACATTTTATCAAAGTGTGGCTGTTGCTACGCAATAGGTCTGTTTTCCCGTTTGTTATCAGTAACCTAATGTTCGGTTCTCTCAGTCGGCGCATTTTCAATATGGGTTTTTGAAATAAACACGCAACATTAGTGGCATTCCTGAATAAAGAGAGATGTAACGTTCCAACGTCCCTTCAGTTCTAACTTAGAAATATTGCATACGATATGCATTGTAGTTGTGACGATTCGATGTGCGAACCTGTAGGCCGAGGTCCATTACATCAGTAAGATCAGTGCTACCAATGCGCGAGTCATGTATCAGATACACACACGTGTCTGACAAATTCCTGTCACGTAGGAATCACCTTTTGCGACAACCGAATAAAGTGACAAAGAAATCAGGAATGTGTTCGTTTATCGCGAGTCGATGCTATCCAGAAGTGCGTTTCACTCTGACACAGCAAGAAGATTTTAAAATTTTATTTTATTTCATGACAAACTTGCACCATGTGTAGTGGAAATTGTCTTCAAACTGCCAGACTCATGCAGGCTTTTGTTTAACTTATATTCTGCACTTGTTTACAGGTGAAATAGTGTGCTACTACGATTCATTCCTTTCATAAGTATCAGAAAATTAGTCGTTTGTTATTAGTTGTTTAGAAACGACTTATTGTGAGTTGGGTTCTATAACATTTATTTGCATTAACATTCAGTTGACAAGAACTTTGTTTCTCATATCATCATTGATTTAATCGTATTTCGTACTCATGAATGCTGGAGGAAGACGTGCAATAAGTTCATTTAAAATCCGTAAATTGTTGCTAAATTTTCGCTTTGTGGATTTCAGCAATTCTCTGAGTAATACTAGTGATATTCAAACAGCGTGATTTCATACGTATTTTCATAATGAAGGGGAATTTCGTTAAATTTGAGAGCGAAAATCTTCACCACCCAGGAACACGTAGTGCTATTAGCTGCTCGATATTTTCCTTTCGTTTCTCTCATGTGGTTGTTGCTGACCGATTTTGACAAGCGAAAGAGGCCGCAGTTGCTTCTCAGTATGCTTAGATGCTCCGCGTGACCAATGAGGAATGAAGGAATGAGTGGTGTTTCCGTCTTTTGGGAAGGTGCCTTAGCTCTCTCAGTCGTTTCGCCGTTATCGACCTTTCATATAGGCCGAATTGAAAGCGTCAGCTTTCGCGTCAGCCGAGCAAAGTCCAGACAAGTCCAGACTGATATGGCACACATCAGGCTAGCGTTCACGTAGCAAGCTGGGAAAACGACTCACATATGAGCGCTCTTGTTACAGGTACTCATACGCAAGTATGGCGTCCCACTGCGGTGCCCGCAATCGAAACCTGGTCAACTGCTTGGCAGGAATCTGTGCTTCCCATTACACCACCACCGCACACCCAGCAACGTGGACGCCGTCATGTGTCGGCATCCCGCCTGCCAGCCGCGGCCCAAGTGTGTCGCACCTTTAGGCGCTGCTATAGGGAAGGCCAGCGTACCCAGACGAATTCGTACAACACGTCCAAGCTGTGTATTTTGGTAGGATTCGTAGCCGCCGCCCCTAGGACTCTCATAGAATCACAAGACGACGTAACTGATGTATTCAGTAGCGGCAGCTGGGGTCTCGCGCCTGCAGCACTTCCTCGAGACGCTCCGACGGTGGAGGGGAGCCTTCTTACTTTCCCTGCAGACGTGTACTTCGGAAGAAGCTGCTGCGCGCTTAGGAGACAAGCATCGGTGGTTCAGTGGTAGAATGCTCGCCTGCCACGCGGGCGGCCCGGGTTCGATTCCCGGCCGATGCATCCTTTTGCATTTCTCACAATATTGCAGTCGCGTGGCTCCGTCACTTTACATACACGAACTGCGCAAAGTTATGGCGAGATACGCTGAGAGAGGAAACAAACAGGAAGCGAGCACGAAGCCTTACTTGTGGACTAGTGCGCTGTTCCACAGCAAAGCGTCGCCGCAGTCTCAGGAGGCGCTACGTCTAGGTGCCGCAAGCGCGGCATACTACAGCCATACACAGGGCTCTCTTCTACTGAAATTCCTCAGATGCAGTATATTTTACTAAGCGGCAAATGCATGTGTAGCGGCAGAATGGATTTTTTAGAAAACAATAACTTGTAATTTAACCCTTAATGCCAGGCGGATCTTAAACGTACCACCATATGTTTACTCACATAAATCTCTCATTGTTCCGTTTTGCGTACAGAGAGCCTATTGGTAAGTTTCAGTTGTTCCAGTCTACAGCTTCTAACATGATGCTCGCGTTAGGCAAATCTCTGTGGTGGCCAGAGCTAGAAACTCCTTGTCCCGTGTTCTGTGAAAACGGAAGACTACTCACAATTGTTTCCTTAGGATGCCTTGGTTTATATGTAGGCTACTGATTCTTCTGACTGCATTTCTATCGTCATTACTTACTTATTTGGCTGTATCACAACAATTTGGAGTATTACGTATTATACAAAAATATTAAACACAAAGTACAAGGTGGGCAGAGATGTATCGTCAAGCTGTACACTCATTGCATTGTAGCAACATGCCGGAACGTGCCATGTGTCTGCTTTTTCTTACGTAGATGGACCAAATTCACATCCTGCACTTTAGTTATACAGATATCGATTATAGCAAAATTAAGGAAATTTTCTTTCAGTTCATTATCCGACTTTTTACTGTATACCGAGCGGACATATTCATCTTCGTTTACATATATATATATATATATATATATATATATATATATATATATATATATATATATACACAGATGAAATATGAATAAAACCCGGAAAATAGCACCGATAGTTTTGTAAAGTATGGACATTGCTAAGGGCTATGAAGAAGCAATTATTTTCCACTTACAGAGGTACTAGAACCTCAGATGATCTGAGATTACCTGAATTAATCAATGTATGTTTTCCTGGATACAAGTAGCACAAACCAGTATACTTAAAGAAAACAATTCATAAGATCCCACAATAGGTATGAATTTTCCGACCAGAAAGGATAACAGATATTTTAATTTGCATCACGGTATAAATGAGAAATATGAAGGAAATTGTAATGATACTGTTTAGGAGAGAGATTTGAATAACCTTTATCGGGGTCAGTTGAGAAAAACGAATACAAACAAAATTTCTAGCTTTGTTACGCCTTTAGCTATAGGCCTGGAAAATTCTTTTCTTGCGCAAAATAAAAGCAAATGTTTAAGGATCTGTGGTACTAAACTTTTATGGTCAAAGTCCTTAGAGTTACAAACGACTGAGAGTAACTTACAGTAACGACTCCCCACACCCATATCTGAGTGGAGACTCGAAACTCCGGCGGGAGCATCCACGCAGTCCGTAGCATGGCGCCCTAGACAGCGCGTCCATTCCCGCACGGCTGTTCCGGCGAGACAGTTAGAGCTGACGTGAAAGATATGCCGAGCAATCTCCCTATAGAAATATCTCTAAAGTGTAAGAAGCTAATTATACTAGACACTAGGTCTGTACTGTAAACATGTTCAGCCGTTATGTGGAATAAAAAGACAAGTTAGACAAAGTGAATTATTTTTCCGTGCATGTTGCACTTCAGAAGATAGGGCCTGACGGTACATCTGAATGTCGCCTTTGGAAACAAAGACGAAAAAATTATTAGGACACATGTCACACAGCAAGTGTGTAAATTACTTACCAAGTTTCCTGAAGCAGTCATTTCATCGAGCTCAGGAAGCAACATGTACATATTTCGGCCATGCTTCAGATTCTGTCTTGACGGTTGATTTCAAAGTGTGCGCCGCGGTGGAGTAGGCGAGCGGTCTAAGGCGCCTCACTGCTGAGCACGCGCTCGCACTTGTCGGAGGTTCGAGTCCTCGAAGCGGCATCGGTGTGGGTGTTGTCCTTAGGTTAGTTTACCATAGTTTAAGTAGTTTCTAAGTTACGGACTGATGACAATACAGGTTGGCCCGATAGATTTATAAACATTTTATCAAAGTGTGGCTGTTGCTACGCAATAGGTCTGTTTTCCCGTTTGTTATCAGTAACCTAATATTCGGTTCTCTCAGTCGGCGCATTTTCAATATGGGTTTTTGAAATAAACACGCAACATTAGTGGCATTCCTGAATAAAGAGAGATGTAACGTTCCGACGTCCCTTCAGTTCTAACTTAGAAATATTGCATACGATATGCATTGTAGTTGTGACGATTCGATGTGCGAACCTGTAGGCCGAGGTCCATTACATCAGTAAGATCAGTGCTACCAATGCGCGAGTCATGTATCAGATACACACACGTGTCTGACAAATTCCTGTCACGTAGGAATCACCTTTTGCGACAACCGAATAAAGTGACAAAGAAATCAGGAATGTGTTCGTTTATCGCGAGTCGATGCTATCCAGAAGTGCGTTTCACTCTGACACAGCAAGAAGATTTTAAAATTTTATTTTATTTCATGACAAACTTGCACCATGTGTAGTGGAAATTGTCTTCAAACTGCCAGACTCATGCAGGCTTTTGTTTAACTTATATTCTGCACTTGTTTACAGGTGAAATAGTGTGCTACTACGATTCATTCCTTTCATAAGTATCAGAAAATTAGTCGTTTGTTATTAGTTGTTTAGAAACGACTTATTGTGAGTTGGGTTCTATAACATTTATTTGCATTAACATTCAGTTGACAAGAACTTTGTTTCTCATATCATCATTGATTTAATCGTATTTCGTACTCATGAATGCTGGAGGAAGACGTGCAATAAGTTCATTTAAAATCCGTAAATTGTTGCTAAATTTTCGCTTTGTGGATTTCAGCAATTCTCTGAGTAATACTAGTGATATTCAAACAGCGTGATTTCATACGTATTTTCATAATGAAGGGGAATTTCGTTAAATTTGAGAGCGAAAATCTTCACCACCCAGGAACACGTAGTGCTATTAGCTGCTCGATATTTTCCTTTCGTTTCTCTCATGTGGTTGTTGCTGACCGATTTTGACAAGCGAAAGAGGCCGCAGTTGCTTCTCAGTATGCTTAGATGCTCCGCGTGACCAATGAGGAATGAAGGAATGAGTGGTGTTTCCGTCTTTTGGGAAGGTGCCTTAGCTCTCTCAGTCGTTTCGCCGTTCTCGACCTTTCATATAGGCCGAATTGAAAGCGTCAGCTTTCGCGTCAGCCGAGCAAAGTCCAGACAAGTCCAGACTGATATGGCACACATCAGGCTAGCGTTCACGTAGCAAGCTGGGAAAACGACTCACATATGAGCGCTCTTGTTACAGGTACTCATACGCAAGTATGGCGTCCCACTGCGGTGCCCGCAATCGAAACCTGGTCAACTGCTTGGCAGGAATCTGTGCTTCCCATTACACCACCACCGCACACCCAGCAACGTGGACGCCGTCATGTGTCGGCATCCCGCCTGCCAGCCGCGGCCCAAGTGTGTCGCACCTTTAGGCGCTGCTATAGGGAAGGCCAGCGTACCCAGACGAATTCGTACAACACGTCCAAGCTGTGTATTTTGGTAGGATTCGTAGCCGCCGCCCCTAGGACTCTCATAGAATCACAAGACGACGTAACTGATGTATTCAGTAGCGGCAGCTGGGGTCTCGCGCCTGCAGCACTTCCTCGAGACGCTCCGACGGTGGAGGGGAGCCTTCTTACTTTCCCTGCAGACGTGTACTTCGGAAGAAGCTGCTGCGCGCTTAGGAGACAAGCATCGGTGGTTCAGTGGTAGAATGCTCGCCTGCCACGCGGGCGGCCCGGGTTCGATTCCCGGCCGATGCATCCTTTTGCATTTCTCACAATATTGCAGTCGCGTGGCTCCGTCACTTTACATACACGAACTGCGCAAAGTTATGGCGAGATACGCTGAGAGAGGAAACAAACAGGAAGCGAGCACGAAGCCTTACTTGTGGACTAGTGCGCTGTTCCACAGCAAAGCGTCGCCGCAGTCTCAGGAGGCGATACGTCTAGGTGCCGCAAGCGCGACATACTACAGCCATACACAGGGCTCTCTTCTACTGAAATTCCTCAGATGCAGTATATTTTACTAAGCGGCAAATGCATGTGTAGCGGCAGAATGGATTTTTTAGAAAACAATAACTTGTAATTTAACCCTTAATGCCAGGCGGATCTTAAACGTACCACCATATGTTTACTCACATAAATCTCTCATTGTTCCGTTTTGCGTACAGAGAGCCTATTGGTAAGTTTCAGTTGTTCCAGTCTACAGCTTCTAACATGATGCTCACGTTAGGCAAATCTCTGTGGTGGCCAGAGCTAGAAACTCCTTGTCCCGTGTTCTGTGAAAACGGAAGACTACTCACAAATGTTTCCTTAGGATGCCTTGGTTTATATGTAGGCTACTGATTCTTCTGACTGCATTTCTATCGTCATTACTTACTTATTTGGCTGTATCACAACAATTTGGAGTATTACGTATTATACAAAAATATTAAACACAAAGTACAAGGTGGGCAGAGATGTATCGTCAAGCTGTACACTCATTGCATTGTAGCAACATGCCGGAACGTGCCATGTGTCTGCTTTTTCTTACGTAGATGGACCAAATTCACATCCTGCACTTTAGTTATACAGATATCGATTATAGCAAAATTAAGGAAATTTTCTTTCAGTTCATTATCCGACTTTTTACTGTATACCGAGCGGACATATTCATCTTCGTTTACATATATATATATATATATATATATATATATATATATATATATATATATATATATATATATACACACAGATGAAATATGAATAAAACCCGGAAAATAGCACCGATAGTTTTGTAAAGTATGGACATTGCTAAGGGCTATGAAGAAGCAATTATTTTCCACTTACAGAGGTACTAGAACCTCAGATGATCTGAGATTACCTGAATTAATCAATGTATGTTTTCCTGGATACAAGTAGCACAAACCAGTATACTTAAAGAAAACAATTCATAAGATCCCACAATAGGTATGAATTTTCCGACCAGAAAGGATAACAGATATTTTAATTTGCATCACGGTATAAATGAGAAATATGAAGGAAATTGTAATGATACTGTTTAGGAGAGAGATTTGAATAACCTTTATCGGGGTCAGTTGAGAAAAACGAATACAAACAAAATTTCTAGCTTTGTTACGCCTTTAGCTATAGGCCTGGAAAATTCTTTTCTTGCGCAAAATAAAAGCAAATGTTTAAGGATCTGTGGTACTAAACTTTTATGGTCAAAGTCCTTAGAGTTACAAACGACTGAGAGTAACTTACAGTAACGACTCCCCACACCCATATCTGAGTGGAGACTCGAAACTCCGGCGGGAGCATCCACGCAGTCCGTAGCATGGCGCCCTAGACAGCGCGTCCATTCCCGCACGGCTGTTCCGGCGAGACAGTTAGAGCTGACGTGAAAGATATGCCGAGCAATCTCCCTATAGAAATATCTCTAAAGTGTAAGAAGCTAATTATACTAGACACTAGGTCTGTACTGTAAACATGTTCAGCCGTTATGTGGAATAAAAAGACAAGTTAGACAAAGTGAATTATTTTTCCGTGCATGTTGCACTTCAGAAGATAGGGCCTGACGGTACATCTGAATGTCGCCTTTGGAAACAAAGACGAAAAATTATTAGGACACATGTCACACAGCAAGTGTGTAAATTACTTACCAAGTTTCCTGAAGCAGTCATTTCATCGAGCTCAGGAAGCAACATGTACATATTTCGGCCATGCTTCAGATTCTGTCTTGACGGTTGATTTCAAAGTGTGCGCCGCGGTGGAGTAGGCGAGCGGTCTAAGGCGCCTCACTGCTGAGCACGCGCTCGCACTTGTCGGAGGTTCGAGTCCTCGAAGCGGCATCGGTGTGGGTGTTGTCCTTAGGTTAGTTTACCATAGTTTAAGTAGTTTCTAAGTTACGGACTGATGACAATACAGGTTGGCCCGATAGATTTATAAACATTTTATCAAAGTGTGGCTGTTGCTACGCAATAGGTCTGTTTTCCCGTTTGTTATCAGTAACCTAATATTCGGTTCTCTCAGTCGGCGCATTTTCAATATGGGTTTTTGAAATAAACACGCAACATTAGTGGCATTCCTGAATAAAGAGAGATGTAACGTTCCGACGTCCCTTCAGTTCTAACTTAGAAATATTGCATACGATATGCATTGTAGTTGTGACGATTCGATGTGCGAACCTGTAGGCCGAGGTCCATTACATCAGTAAGATCAGTGCTACCAATGCGCGAGTCATGTATCAGATACACACACGTGTCTGACAAATTCCTGTCACGTAGGAATCACCTTTTGCGACAACCGAATAAAGTGACAAAGAAATCAGGAATGTGTTCGTTTATCGCGAGTCGATGCTATCCAGAAGTGCGTTTCACTCTGACACAGCAAGAAGATTTTAAAATTTTATTTTATTTCATGACAAACTTGCACCATGTGTAGTGGAAATTGTCTTCAAACTGCCAGACTCATGCAGGCTTTTGTTTAACTTATATTCTGCACTTGTTTACAGGTGAAATAGTGTGCTACTACGATTCATTCCTTTCATAAGTATCAGAAAATTAGTCGTTTGTTATTAGTTGTTTAGAAACGACTTATTGTGAGTTGGGTTCTATAACATTTATTTGCATTAACATTCAGTTGACAAGAACTTTGTTTCTCATATCATCATTGATTTAATCGTATTTCGTACTCATGAATGCTGGAGGAAGACGTGCAATAAGTTCATTTAAAATCCGTAAATTGTTGCTAAATTTTCGCTTTGTGGATTTCAGCAATTCTCTGAGTAATACTAGTGATATTCAAACAGCGTGATTTCATACGTATTTTCATAATGAAGGGGAATTTCGTTAAATTTGAGAGCGAAAATCTTCACCACCCAGGAACACGTAGTGCTATTAGCTGCTCGATATTTTCCTTTCGTTTCTCTCATGTGGTTGTTGCTGACCGATTTTGACAAGCGAAAGAGGCCGCAGTTGCTTCTCAGTATGCTTAGATGCTCCGCGTGACCAATGAGGAATGAAGGAATGAGTGGTGTTTCCGTCTTTTGGGAAGGTGCCTTAGCTCTCTCAGTCGTTTCGCCGTTCTCGACCTTTCATATAGGCCGAATTGAAAGCGTCAGCTTTCGCGTCAGCCGAGCAAAGTCCAGACAAGTCCAGACTGATATGGCACACATCAGGCTAGCGTTCACGTAGCAAGCTGGGAAAACGACTCACATATGAGCGCTCTTGTTACAGGTACTCATACGCAAGTATGGCGTCCCACTGCGGTGCCCGCAATCGAAACCTGGTCAACTGCTTGGCAGGAATCTGTGCTTCCCATTACACCACCACCGCACACCCAGCAACGTGGACGCCGTCATGTGTCGGCATCCCGCCTGCCAGCCGCGGCCCAAGTGTGTCGCACCTTAGGCGCTGCTATAGGGAAGGCCAGCGTACCCAGACGAATTCGTACAACACGTCCAAGCTGTGTATTTTGGTAGGATTCGTAGCCGCCGCCCCTAGGACTCTCATAGAATCACAAGACGACGTAACTGATGTATTCAGTAGCGGCAGCTGGGGTCTCGCGCCTGCAGCACTTCCTCGTGACGCTCCGACGGTGGAGGGGAGCCTTCTTACTTTCCCTGCAGACGTGTACTTCGGAAGAAGCTGCTGCGCGCTTAGGAGACAAGCATCGGTGGTTCAGTGGTAGAATGCTCGCCTGCCACGCGGGCGGCCCGGGTTCGATTCCCGGCCGATGCATCCTTTTGCATTTCTCACAATATTGCAGTCGCGTGGCTCCGTCACTTTACATACACGAACTGCGCAAAGTTATGGCGAGATACGCTGAGAGAGGAAACAAACAGGAAGCGAGCACGAAGCCTTACTTGTGGACTAGTGCGCTGTTCCACAGCAAAGCGTCGCCGCAGTCTCAGGAGGCGCTACGTCTAGGTGCCGCAAGCGCGACATACTACAGCCATACACAGGGCTCTCTTCTACTGAAATTCCTCAGATGCAGTATATTTTACTAAGCGGCAAATGCATGTGTAGCGGCAGAATGGATTTTTTAGAAAACAATAACTTGTAATTTAACCCTTAATGCCAGGCGGATCTTAAACGTACCACCATATGTTTACTCACATAAATCTCTCATTGTTCCGTTTTGCGTACAGAGAGCCTATTGGTAAGTTTCAGTTGTTCCAGTCTACAGCTTCTAACATGATGCTCACGTTAGGCAAATCTCTGTGGTGGCCAGAGCTAGAAACTCCTTGTCCCGTGTTCTGTGAAAACGGAAGACTACTCACAAATGTTTCCTTAGGATGCCTTGGTTTATATGTAGGCTACTGATTCTTCTGACTGCATTTCTATCGTCATTACTTACTTATTTGGCTGTATCACAAAAATTTGGAGTATTACGTATTATACAAAAATATTAAACACAAAGTACAAGGTGGGCAGAGATGTATCGTCAAGCTGTACACTCATTGCATTGTAGCAACATGCCGGAACGTGCCATGTGTCTGCTTTTTCTTACGTAGATGGACCAAATTCACATCCTGCACTTTAGTTATACAGATATCGATTATAGCAAAATTAAGGAAATTTTCTTTCAGTTCATTATCCGACTTTTTACTGTATACCGAGCGGACATATTCATCTTCGTTTACATATATATATATATATATATATATATATATATATACACAGATGAAATATGAATATAACCCGGAAAATAGCACCGATAGTTTTGTAAAGTATGGACATTGCTAAGGGCTATGAAGAAGCAATTATTTTCCACTTACAGAGGTACTAGAACCTCAGATGATCTGAGATTACCTGAATTAATCAATGTATGTTTTCCTGGATACAAGTAGCACAAACCAGTATACTTAAAGAAAACAATTCATAAGATCCCACAATAGGTATGAATTTTCCGACCAGAAAGGATAACAGATATTTTAATTTGCATCACGGTATAAATGAGAAATATGAAGGAAATTGTAATGATACTGTTTAGGAGAGAGATTTGAATAACCTTTATCGGGGTCAGTTGAGAAAAACGAATACAAACAAAATTTCTAGCTTTGTTACGCCTTTAGCTATAGGCCTGGAAAATTCTTTTCTTGCGCAAAATAAAAGCAAATGTTTAAGGATCTGTGGTACTAAACTTTTATGGTCAAAGTCCTTAGAGTTACAAACGACTGAGAGTAACTTACAGTAACGACTCCCCACACCCATATCTGAGTGGAGACTCGAAACTCCGGCGGGAGCATCCACGCAGTCCGTAGCATGGCGCCCTAGACAGCGCGTCCATTCCCGCACGGCTGTTCCGGCGAGACAGTTAGAGCTGACGTGAAAGATATGCCGAGCAATCTCCCTATAGAAATATCTCTAAAGTGTAAGAAGCTAATTATACTAGACATTAGGTCGCTACTGTAAACATGTTCAGACGTTATGTGGAATAAAAAGACAAGTTAGACAAAGTGAATAATTTTTCCGTGCATGTTGCACTTCAGAAGATAGGGCCTGACGGTACATCTGAATGTCGCCTTTGGAATCAAAGACGAAAAAATTATTAGGACACATGTCACACAGCAAGTGTATAAATTACTTACCAAGTTTCCAGAAGCAGTCATTTCATCGAGCTCAGGAAGCAACATGTACATATTTGGGCCATGCTTCAGATTCTGTCTTGACGGTTGATTTCAAAGTGTGCGCCGCGGTGGAGTAGGCGAGCGGTCTAAGGCGCCTCACTGCTGAGCACGCGCTCGCACTTGTCGGAGGTTCGAGTCCTCGAAGCGGCATCGGTGTGGGTGTTGTCCTTAGGTTAGTTTACCATAGTTTAAGTAGTTTCAAAGTTACGGACTGATGACAATACAGGTTGGCCCGATAGATTTACAAACATTTAAACATTTTATCAAAGTGTGGCTGTTGCTACGCAATAGGTCTGTTTTCCCGTTTGTTATCAGTAGCCTAATGTTCGGTTCTCTCAGTCGGCGCATTTTCAATATGGGTTTTTGAAATAAACACGCAACATTAGTGGCATTCCTGAATAAAGAGAGATGTAACGTTCCAACGTCCCTTCAGTTCTAACTTAGAAATATTGCATACGATATGCATTGTAGTTGTGACGATTCGATGTGCGAACCTGTAGGCCGAGGTCCATTACATCAGTAAGATCAGTGCTACCAATGCGCGAGTCATGTATCAGATACACACACGTGTCTGACAAATTCCTGTCACGTAGGAATCACCTTTTGCGACAACCGAATAAAATGACAAAGAAATCAGGAATGTGTTCGTTTAGCGCGAGTCGATGCTATCCAGAAGTGCGGACTCGTTGTAACGCAGCTTCGTTAACTGTCGTACAAACCTCGTCAGAACATCGAAGATCAGCAACATTTGGTCCTCACACTACTTCGATGGGAGACCACTTGAGAACATACGTCGCAGATGCATTTGTCCACACTGTGGATTAATTCTGTTTCCGAGAGCTGAATAATCTTCTGGACAAAAATGGAGGGGCATGTAAATTGAAATACATTTACTTGCTCCTTTAATCGAGAGCAAAATGGTTACTGCGGGTAATTTTGAAATAACATACTTTATTTTGGTCTTGTGAGTTTTCTTTTTTTCACAGGCTAAGAGTGGGCTCGCCACGTTTATTCTTGATACTGGACCTCACTTTTACGACTGTGGTTTACGTCGTTTCACTCTGACACAGCAAGAAGATTTTAAAATTTTATTTTATTTCATGACACGCTTGCACCATGTGTAGTGGAAATTGTCTTCAAACTGCCAGACTCATGCAGGCTTTTGTTTAACTTATATTCTGCACTTGTTTACAGGTGAAATAGTGTGCTACTACGACCCATTCCTTTCATAAGTATCAGAAAATTAGTCGTTTGTTATTAGTCGTTTAGAAACGACTTATTGTGAGTTGGGTTCTATAACATTTATTTGCATTAACATTCAGTTGACAAGAACTTTGTTTCTCATATCATCATTGTTTTAATCGTATTTCGTACTCACGAATGCTGGAGGAAGACGTGCAATAAGTTTATTTAAAAACCGTAAATTGTTGCTAAATTTTCGCTTTGCGGATTTCAGCAATTCTCTGAGAAATACTAGTGATATTCAAACAGCGTGAGTTCATACGTATTTTCATAATGAAGGGGAATTTCGTTAAATTTGAGAGCGAAAATCTTCACCACCCCGGAACACGTAGTGCTATTAGCTGCTCGATATTTTCCTTTCGTTTCTCTCATGGTGTTGTTACTGACCGATTTTGACAAGCGAAAGAGGCCGCAGTTGCTTGTCAGTATGCTTAGATGACCCGTGTGACCAATGAGGAATGAAGGAATGAGTGGTGTTTCCGTCTTTTGGGAAGGTGCCTTAGCTCTCTCAGTCGTTTCGCCGTTCTCGACCTTTCATATAGGCCGAATTGTAAGCGTCAGCTTTCGCGTCAGCCGAGCAAAGTACAGACAAGTCCAGACTGATATGGCACACATCAGGCTAGCGTTCACGTAGCAAGCTGGGAAAACAACTCACATATGAGCGCTCTTGTTACAGGTACTCATACGCAAGTATGGCGTCCCACTGCGGTGCCCGCAATCGAAACCTGGTCAACTGCTTGGCAGGAATCTGTGCTTCCCATTACACCACCACCGCACACCCAGCAACGTGGACGCCGTCATGTGTCGGCATCCCGACTGCCAGCCGCGGCCCAAGTGTGTCGCACCTTTAGGCGCTGGTATAGGGAAGGCCAGTTTTGTGTCCCAACTTCGTCGCCGCTTTTGTGTCCCAGCCTCGTCGTAGGTGTCGGTGGCCGAGTGGAACGAGACCGACACAGGAACAAAAATAGCACGCTGGTGCAGGTACGGAGGGGAGCAGCCAGAAACTATAAACACTAGAGTAAATTAGAAAGAGATATATATTGCACAGAATGTAACAATACTTAACTTTTATATAGTACTGCAGAATGTTGATACATAGTTGTTAGAGGCCTGCCTAGTGTCTGTACGATAGCAACGTCTTCACTGGTGCCTATCTGATTACGAAGGTCCTAACTGGTTGCTATCTCAGTCCCAAGTGCCCGATGTCCTTCAGTGGTGGCCACGAGCGGAGTTGTCGCAGAAGGCGCTCGTGGCTGTCGTCGTGAGAACGCCGCGCCGTGCGTGCATGGCGGCACGCGGCGAAAGTAGGTGGCGCGCACTTTGTACTTGTGCGACACCACACCCCTCCCCCCCAAACCGCCGCGCCGTCGTGGCGTAGGGCTGTGTGCCACGGTGACGGCACTGGGAGGAGGGCCTGGGCGGAGGCGTTACTGGTGGGACGGGCGTCGTAGCTGAGGCTGGGATCGAGACGCCGTCCGCGTCCCGGTATACACCTTGCGATCCGCTGGAAAACCCGCGAAAACCAGTGGAAGGGCGCCCGCCCCCGCCCAGAGGGAGCAGGTCATCTTCTTCTGAGGTGCGTGGCCCAGGCGGCGGCGGCACGCACGGTCCCGGAGTCCCTCTCGGTGACGCTGTCATCTGCGGCAGCGACAGCGGCGGCGTCGCGTCGCTCTCCATCGGGACGATCTCGTAGTCCGGGGACGAACGATGTGGTCGTGCTCCCTGGCGGTGAACTGGGTCTGGAATCAAGAAACCGGAGACAGGATCGCGCGGCCTATGCAGACGCAATTGGTTTGCGTGGCGCCGCAGCTCCGACCCTGTGGAAGAACGTACAACATACATATTGCGACCGAGCACGCGCTGAATGATGCCCGGCATCCATAGTTTCTTCTTGTTTCCAGCAAACACCCTGTACAGCACCAGCGTGGAAACCTGAAAACGCGTAGCGCCATACGAACCGACTCGGTGCGTGGGAGGCTGCAGCAGGTGAAGGAGAGTGCGGTGACGGCGGCCGTGTAGCAGCTCGGCAGGAGACGGGCCGTCACGTGGCATGCACCGATACGTAGACAGGAAAATTTGAAGAGCTTTCTGCCTGGAGTGCTGACCTTTCATCTTCTCCATGTGAGACTTGAGTGTTCGAACGAAACGTTCTGCTTCACCATTGGACTGAGGGTGAAAAGGTGCGGTGGTGATATGCTGAATGCCATTCACACGACAAAACTGTTGAAATTCCGCACTAACAAACTGAGGTCCATTGTCACTGACGATAGTTTCAGGCAAACCTTCGATGCAAAACACTGATGTTAAGGCACCGATTGTACTAGAAGCTGTCGTTGAGTTCATGGCAATCACAAAAGGAAACTTGCTGAAAGCGTCTACAACAATTAACCAGCGCGTATTCCAAAAAGGTCCGGCAAAGTCAATATGTAAACGTTGCCATGGTCCCTTGGGGCGTGGCCAGTCTGAGAAACGTTGCGTAGGAGCCGCCTGATGCTCCGCACAAACAGTACACTGTGACGTCATGTTCTCTATCTGAGCGTCCATACCAACCCAGGTACAATGACGTCTGGCCAGTTGCTTTGTCCTAACAATACCCCAATGTCCTTGATGCAGGAGGCGTAACACTTCTCGTTGCAGGGAACAGGGAACTATCACTCTTGTTTGGTCGTTGTCCGTATGTAACAACAGAACACCCTGACTTAAAGATAATGCATGACGTTGTGCAAAATAACGTCGAACCAGAGGCCGATCAATGTCTTTGGCTCTGGCAGGCCACCCTGAGCGAACAAAACGTACTACCACACTTAAGTCTGCATCCGCAGCTGTTTCCTGTGCAACCCGACGAGAGTTCAAAGGGAAATCTGCGACAGCGGAAGCATCTCTGGAGTCTATCTGACAACATGCCATTTCCGAAGAATCAAACGACACATCCTGGCCAACCGGAAGTCGGGAAAGTGTGTCCGCGTTGGCGTGTTTAGTGGTAGGTCGGTACAAAATCTCATACTGATAATTAGACAGTATTAAGGACCAACTCTGAAGCTTTTGTGCCGTACGTGGCGGAATCGGCTTTGTGGGTGAGAACAACGACGTGAGAGGCTTGTGGTCTGTCAACAAATAGAATTTTCTGCCATAGAGATAATGATGAAACTTTGTGACGCCGTAAATGATTGCTAAGGCCTCCTTTTCTATCTGACTGTAAGGGATGGATTCCTTGGGCATTAATCACATGGCCTAGGTACTCTATTTCAGTTTGAAAAAACGGAACACTTTGCTTTATTACAACGTAGACCTGCTGCAGTCAAAACTTTGAAAAGGCACTCCAGGTTTGCTAAATGTTCTTCAACTGTACGTCCGGATACCACAATATCATCTAAATAGTTCGAGCAACACGGTACAGAAACTGTCAGCTGTTCCAAAAAACGCTGAAAAATAGCAGGGGCGGAAGAACTGCCAAATGGTAGTCGTTGAAATTGAAAAAGGCCCATGTGAGTATTAATGACGAAAAACTTTTTGGACTCGTCATCAAGTGGAATTTGTAAGTATGCCTCTGCTAAATCAATCTTGGAAAAGAAGCGAGACTGTCCTAATTTGTCCATAAGTTCCTCAGGTCTGGGCAGAGGGTAAGTGTCTACAATTGTTTGACTGTTCACTGTTGATTTAAAGTCCGCACAAAGACGAAGTTTTCCTGACGGCTTGGGTATAATTACTATAGGCGAGGCCCACTGACTCGTAGAAACAGGAGAAATCATCCCACTATCTTGCCAACGTTTAAGTTCTTCGGCAACTGTATCACGCAAGGCGATAGGCACTGGTCTAGCTTTACGAAATTGTGGAACTGCAGATTCTTTTAAAGTTACATGAGCCACGAAGTCTTTTGCACAACCTAGTTCCGGCGAAAACAAGTCACTATATTTGTCACACAATGCATTGATTTTATCCTGAGGCACTATTGACGAAATTTGAAGCACATCTCTTTGAATTGATAAACCAAACAAGTCAAAAGCATCTAGTCCAAAAATGTTCTGTGTCGATTTGGCCTGAAGAACTACAAAAGCAACTGTTTTTGTTACACCTTGAAAAGAGGCGGGCAGGCTACGTGTTCCTAGCACGGGAATATTTTCACCTATATAAGCTGTTAACACTTGCTTTGACGGCGACAATTTTGGCGAACCCAGAAGTTCATAAGTATCTTTATTTATTAATGTGACAGCGGAACCAGTATCAAGCTGAAATTGCACCGTCTTATTTTCTATGAAGAGAGTCACAAACAGTTTGTGCTTCTGGCGCATGACCGGTGCGCGAATGTGGGCAACGTCTAATACATATTGTTTTCTGCGCTTGCGCGGGTTGCGTGCGGTAGGAAGCGGCGCATACTCGGCACACAGCGGATTAACCACACTGTCACTAGATGACACTACCGCCGGATCGGCGTCCGCGCAAGCATGCGAAGCTACTCCAGATTTACTAACTACTGCACTACACTTTTGAGTAGCTACTTGATGTCTACTGTCACTAGCTACACAGTACTGGGCACTATTACAAGGAACAGTTGCAGAAGGCACTATTTTCACTACAGGAATGCACCGTTCATAGTCATTTGGCTTGTCCCGAACCCGTTTCCGTTGCACTGTTTTACGCGCTCGTCGGCGCTTGCTACGTGGTGCACTATATAGTTTTGCCATAGGCGCAGAACTACTTTCTTGCAATTGAGATCCAAGGAAAGCACTGTTCAATTCCACAGCCCGTATAACATTTACAGAATGAACTGTTCTCGCACTCTGCGAAGCACTGTTTCTACCGGTACTGTTCGAGTTTTTAATTTGCATACACACTGATTGCACATGTCCCGATTTGCCACATTGATAACAGGTCGCGTTGCGACTAGGGCAATGAGCACGCATGTGGCGAGACACACACTGGGGGCACGATTTACGAACATTTTTCTGAAATGGGCGTTGGCGCCCGTTATTCAAATTACTGTTACTAACACGACGGGGCGACCTTTGTGTCGCACTTATACACTGGCTACTGTTCACTGTCTGTTCAGCACGGCCTGTACTATTGTAAGAATCACTAGTGCTACACTGAGAACTACGGCTAGGAAAGCGTCCGTTGCGGCGCACTGAATTTACACTATGGCTTTGCATTTCTACGTCAGCTAAGTCAAAAGTATCATGCGCTTCTATAAGCTGCAGTACACTGTCTAATGAGGGGTCAGACTGTTTCAGAATTGCTGCTCTAATTCTGGGGTCCTGAATATTCTGCGTAATCGCATCCCTCAACATCACGTCACTATACGAAAGTCCACAAGAGCAAGTAAATTTACATTTGCGGGTTAAGCCCTTCAACTCAGTGATCCAGTCTTAGTGTGACTGCTCAGGTAATTTTTTAAGTCTGAAAAATCGGTACCGTGCAGCGGCTACAAGAACTTTTCTCTCATAATGAGCATTCAGTGCATCTACAATTTGGTCAAAGTCTACATCACGAGGAGATGCGAGAGGGAAAAGTTTTTGCAATAGTACGAAGGTCTGGGGGTCCACAATCGATAAGAAAAGGTTCTTCACTCTCTGACCTGTAATTTGATGAGCCGCGACGAGTTCTTGAAACTGTGCGAAATAGTCTCTCCATTCTTCCTCATGTTCGTTGTACTGGCGAAATGTAGGAAGCGGTGCAGCGGCAGGTGTGGGCTGCTGATGTGACGGCTGTTGTTGTTGGTGAGCAGCCTGTGCCGTCAACTGCGACACGGCCTGCAGTAGTTGAGTGATTTGCGCCGTCTGTAACTGAATAATTTCCATTAAGTTTGGGTTCGGGGTAGTGGCCATGCTGACCGATTAGGCGCCGCGCATACAAGTAAATTATAACAAAACACAAATGCAATACGAAAGAGGACGCTCTGCAACAAAAAAGTCCACAAAACACGTAACTGAAAATGTTCCCCCAAAAATCTTATAATAAGGGTGGGTAGGCGGGAGCAATTTCTGCGTGCTCCGACTGCTGCTGTCTGGCTGCTGTAAGCGGGCTGGTCCACGGTTCGTCTATCACTCCTCGTCGCCACTTTTGTGTCCCAACTTCGTCGCCGCCTTGGCCTGCAAGCCCTTTCAAACTATTATTCTACCCATCCGTTGGTGCAATCCATCCAAAACGGCGTCGCTTCACTCGGCAAGTCTGGATGTGCGGTGGACTTTATCTGGGCCCCTGGCCACATTGGCATCCCAGGGAACGAGCGTGTCGATCGGCTGGCTAAGCTCGCCACCACCGCTCCTCCCCTGGATATTGGTATCCCAGAACGGGATATCCGAATGGATTTGCGCCATAGGGTTTTTGAGGCTTGGGACACACAATGGGCAACACTGAGCACTCCCAACAAGCTCCGAGCGATCAAGTCCTCTACGGCCGTCTGGAAGTCGTCTTTCAGGCCTTCCCGTAGGGACTCTGTTGTCCTATGTCGCCTACGTATTGGCCATACGTGGTTGACACATGACTATCTTTTACGTCAAGAGGACCCACCGAATTGCCGTTGTGGAAGTTTGTTGATGGTGGACCACATCCTGTCGGACTGTCCGTTTTTAGCCGTCTTGCGGCAGTCTTTTAATCTACCTGCTGCGCCTGCCTTGATTTTATCTGACAATGCCTCTATGGCTGACCGAGTTTTACGTTTTATCCGTGCAACGGGGTTTTACCATTTGATATAAAGGTGGGTTCCTTAGCCTGATCTCTCAGGCACCCATCTCTCATAACTTTTTACTCTTCTCATTTTGTGTTGTCTGACCTGCTTTATTCGTATGATTTAGAATGTGCAGAGTGGCTGGCTCATCCTTTATTATCCTCGTGATCAGCCAGCCACAACATTCTGCTGTAACTTTTTAGTCCAATTATCTTTATTTACTCTTTGAGTTTTCTTCTTTGTATGTCATGAACTCAATGCTCCTTGTCATTGTGTACCCAATGTGCTTTCTCTTTTGTGTGTTTCAATGATCGTCTTTTTCATCTTGCAATGCGCCACATTGGCTTTGCTTGCAACAGGGGACTGATGACCGTGCAGTCTAGTCCCCTCTAAACAACAACAACAACAACATCGTCGCCGCTTTTGTGTCCCAGCCTCGTCGTAGGTGTCGGTGGCCGAGTGGAACGAGACCGACACAGGAACAAAAATAGCACGCTGGTGCAGGTACGGAGGGGAGCAGCCAGAAACTATAAACACTAGAGTAAATTAGAAAGAGATATATATTGCACAGAATGTAACAATACTTAACTTTTACATAGTACTGCAGAATGTTGATACATAGTTATTAGAGGCCTGCCTAATGCCTGTACGATAGCAAAGTCTTCACTGGTGCCTATCTGATTAAGAAGGTCCGAACTGGTTGCTATCTCAGTCCCAAGTGCCCGATGTCCTTCAGTGGTGGCCACGAGCGGAGTTGTCGCAGAAGGCGCTCGTGGCTGTCGTCGTGAGAACGCCGCGCCATGCGTGCATGGCGGCGCGCGGCGAAAGTAGGTGGCGCGCAGTTTGTACTTGTGCGACACCACAGCCAGCGTACCCAGACGAATTCGTACAACACGTCCAAGCTGTGTATTTTGGTAGGATTCGTAACCGCCGCCCCTAGGACTCTCATAGAATCACAAGACGACGTAACTGATGTATTCAGTAGCGGCAGCTGGGGTCTCGCGCCTGCAGCACTTCCTCGAGACGCTCCGACGGTGGAGGGGAGCCTTCTTACTTTCCCTGCAGACGTGTACTTCGGAAGAATCTGCTGCGCGCTTAGGAGACAAGCATCGGTGGTTCAGTGGTAGAATGCTCGCCTGCCACGCGGGCGGCCCGGGTTCGATTCCCGGCCGATGCATCCTTTTGCATTTCTCACAATATTGCAGTCGCGTGGCTCCGTCACTTTACATACACGAACTGCGCAAAGTTATGGCGAGATACGCTGAGAGAGGAAACAAACAGGAAGCGAGCACGAAGCTTTACTTGTGGACTAGTGCGCTGTTCCACAGCAAAGCGTCGACGCAATCTCAGGAGGCGCTACGTCCAGGTGCCGCAAGCGCGACATACTACAGCCATACACAGGGCTCTCTTCTACTGAAATTCCTCAGATGCAGTATATTTTACTAAGCGGCAAATGCATGTGTAGCGGCAGAATGGATTTTTTAGAAAACAATAACTTGTAATTTAACCCTTAATGCCAGGCGGATCTTAAACGTACCACCATATGTTTACTCACATAAATCTCTCATTGTTCCGTTTTGCGTACAGAGAGCCTATTGGTAAGTTTCAGTTGTTCCAGTCTACAGCTTCTAACATGATGCTCACGTTAGGCAAATCTCTGTGGTGGCCAGAGCTAGAAACTCCTTGTCCCGTGTTCTGTGAAAACGGAAGACTACTCACAATTGTTTCCTTAGGATGCCTTGGTTTATATGTAGGCTACTGATTCTTCTGACTGCATTTCTATCGTCATTACTTACTTATTTGGCTGTATCACAACAATTTGGAGTATTACGTATTATACAAAAATATTAAACACAAAGTACAAGGTGGGCAGAGATGTATCGTCAAGCTGTACACTCATTGCATTGTAGCAACATGCCGGAACGTGCCATGTGTCTGCTTTTTCTTACGTAGATGGACCAAATTCACATCCTGCACTTTAGTTATGCAGATATTGATTATAGCAAAATTAAGGAAATTTTCTTTCAGTTCATTATCCGACTTTTTACTGTATACCGAGCGGACATATTCACCTTCGTTTACATATATATATATACACAGATGAAATATGAATAAAACCCGGAAAATAGCACCGATAGTTTTGTAAAGTATGGACATTGCTAAGGGCTATGAAGAAGCAATTATTTTCCACTTACAGAGGTACTAGAACCTCAGATGATCTGAGATTACCTGAATTAATCAATGTATGTTTTCCTGGATACAAGTAGCACAAACCAGTATACTTAAAGAAAACAATTCATACGATCCCACAATAGGAATGAATTTTCCGACCAGAAAGAATAACAGATATTTTAATTTGCATCACGGTATAAATGAGAAATATGAAGGAAATTTTAATGATACTGTTTAGGAGAGAGATTTGAATAACCTTTATCGGGGTCACTTGAGAAAAACGAATACAAACAAAATTTCTAGCTTTGTTACACCTTTAGCTATAGGCCTGGAAAATTCTTTTCTTGCGCAAAATAAAAGCAAATGTTTAAGGATCTGTGGTACTAAACTTTTATGGTCAAAGTCCTTAGAGTTACAAACGACTGAGAGTAACTTACAGTAACGACTTCCAACACCCATATCTGAGTGGAGACTCGAAACTCCGGCGGGAGCATCCACGCAGTCCGTAGCATGGCGCCCTAGACAGCGCGTCCATTTCCGCACGGCTGTTCCTGTGAGACAGTTAGAGCTGACGTGAAAGATATGCCGAGCAATCTCCCTATAGAAATATCTCTAAAGTTTAAGAAGCTAATTATACTAGACATTAGGTCTCTACTGTAAACATGTTCAGCCGTTATGTGGAATAAAAACACAAGTTAGACAAAGTGAATAATTTTTCCGTGCATGTTGCACTTCAGAAGATAGGGCCTGACGGTACATCTGAATGTCGCCTTTGGAAACAAAGACGAAAAAATTATTAGGACACATGTCACACAGCAAGTGTATAAATTACTTACCAAGTTTCCTGAAGCAGTCATTTCATCGAGCTCAGGATGCAACATGTGCATATTTCGGTCATGCTTCAGATTCTGTCTCGACGGTTGATTTCAAAGTGTGCGCCGCGGTGGTGTAGGCGAGCGGTCTAAGGCGCCTCACTGCTGAGCACGCGCTCGCTCTTGTCGGAGGTTCGAGTCCTCGAAGCGGCATCGGTGTGGGTGTTGTCCTTAGGTTAGTTTACCGTAGTTTAAGTAGTTTCTAAGTTACGGACTGATGACAATACAGGTTGGCCCGATAGATTTACAAACATTTAAACATTTTATCAAAGTGTGGCTGTTGCTACGCAATAGGTCTGTTTTCCCGTTTGTTATGAGTAGCCTAATGCTCGGTTCTCTCAGTCGGCGCATTTTCAATATGGGTTTTTGAAATAAACACACAACATTAGTGGCATTCCTGAATAAAGAGAGATGTAACGTTCCAACGTCCCTTCAGTTCTAACTTAGAAATATTGCATACGATATGCATTGTAGTTGTGACGATTCGATGTGCGAACCTGTAGGCCGAGGTCCATTACATCAGTAAGATCAGTGCTACCAATGCGCGAGTCATGTATCAGATACACACACGTGTCTGACAAATTCCTGTCACGTAGGAATCACCTTTTGCGACAACCGAATAAAGTGACAAAGAAATCAGGAATGTGTTCGTTTATCGCGAGTCGATGCTATTCAGAAGTGCGGACTCGTTGTAACGCAGCTTCGTTAACTGTCGTACAAACCTCGTCAGAACATCGAAGATCAGCAACATTTGGTCCTCACACTACTTCGATGGGAGACCACTTGAGAACATACGTCGCAGATGCATTTGTCCACACTGTGGATTAATTCTGTTTCCGAGAGCTGAATAATCTTCTGGACAAAAATGGAGGGGCACGTAAATTGAAATACATTTACTTGCTCCTTTAATCGAGAGCAAAATGGTTACTGCGGGTAATTTTGAAATAACATAGTTTATTTTGGTCTTGTGAGTTTTTTTTTTTTTCACAAGCTAAGAGTGGGCTCGCCACGTTTATTCTTGATACTGGACCTCACTTTCACGACTGTGGTTTACGTCGTTTAACTCTGACACAGCAAGAAGATTTTAAAATTTTATTTTATTTCATGACAAGCTTGCACGATGTGTAGTGGAAATTGTCTTCAAACTGCCAGACTCATGCAGGCTGTTGTTTAACTTATATTCTGCACTTGTTTACAGGTGAAATAGTGTGCTACTACGACTCATTCCTTTCATAAGTATCAGAAAATTAGTCGTTTGTTATTATTCGTTTAGAAACGACTTATTGTAAGTTGGGTTCTATAACATTTATTTGCATTAACATTCAGTTGACAAGGACTTTGTTTCTCATATCATCATTGTTTTAATCGTATTTCGTACTCATGAATGCTGGAGGAAGACGTGCAATAAGTTCATTTAAAATCCGTAAATTGTTGCTAAATTTTCGCTTTGCGGATTTCAGCAATTCTCTGAGTAATACTGGTGGTATTCAAACAGCGTGAGTTCATACGTATTTTCATAATGAAGGGGAATTTCGTTAAATTTGAGAGCGAAAATCTTCACCACCCAGGAACACGTAGTGCTATTAGCTGCTCGATATTTTCCTTTCGTTTCTCTCATGTGGTTGTTGCTGACCGATTTTGACAAGCGAAAGAGGCCGCAGTTGCTTCTCAGTATGCTTAGATGCTCCGTGTGATCAATGAGGAATGAAGGAATGAGTGGTGTTTCCGTCTTTTGGGAAGTTGCCTTAGCTCTGTCAGTCGTTTCACCGTTCTCGACCTTTCATATAAGCCGAATTGAAAGCGTCAGCTTTCGCGTCAGCCGAGCAAAGTCCAGACAAATCCAGACTGATATGGCACACATCAGGCTAGCATTCACGTAGCAAGCTGGGAAAACGACACACATATGAGCGCTCTTGTTACAGGTACTCATACGCAAGTTTGGCGTCCCACTGCGGTGCCCGCAATCGAAACCTGGTCAACTGCTTGGCAGGAATCTGTGCTTCCCATTACACCACCACCGCACACCCAGCAACGTGGACGCCGTCATGTGTCGGCATCCCGCCTGCCAGCCGCGGCCCAAGTGTGTCGCACCTTTAGGCGCTGCTATAGGGAAGGCCAGCGCACCCAGACGAATTCGTACAACACGTCCAAGCAGTGTATTTTGGTAGGATTCGTAGCCGCCGCCCCTAGGACTCTCATAGAATCACAAGACGACGTAACTGATGTATTCAGTAGCGGCAGCTGGGGTCTCGCGCCTGCAGCACTTCCTCGAGACGCTCCGACGGTGGAGGGGCGCCTTCTTACTTTCCCTGCAGACGTGTACTTCGGAAGAAGCTGCTGCGCGCTTAGGAGACAAGCATCGGTGGTTCAGTGGTAGAATGCTCGCCTGCACGCTGGCGGCCCGGGTTCGATTCCCAGCCGATGCATCCTTTTGCGTTTCTCACAATATTGCAGTCGCGTGGCTCCGTCACTTTACATACACGAACTGCGCAAAGTTATGGCGAGATACGCTGAGAGAGGAAACAAACAGGAAGCGAGCACGAAGCCTTACTTGTGGACTAGTGCGCTGTTCCACAGCAAAGCGTCGACGCAATCTCAGGAGGCGCTACGTCCAGGTGCCGCAAGCGCGACATACTACAGCCATACACAGGGCTCTCTTCTACTGAAATTCCTCAGCTGCAGTATATTTTACTAAGCGGCAAATGCATGTGTAGCGGCAGAATGGATTTTTTAGAAAACAATAACTTGTAATTTAACCCTTAATGCCAGGCGGATCTTAAACGTACCACCATATGTTTACTCACATAAATCTCTCATTGTTCCGTTTTGCGTACAGAGAGCCTATTGGTAAGTTTCAGTTGTTCCAGTCTACAGCTTCTAACATGATGCTCACGTTAGGCAAATCTCTGTGGTGGCCAGAGCTAGAAACTCCTTGTCCCGTGTTCTGTGAAAACGGAAGACTACTCACAATTGTTTCCTTAGGATGCCTTGGTTTATATGTAGGCTACTGACTCTTCTGACTGCATTTCTATCGTCATTACTTACTTATTTGGCTGTATCACAACAATTTGGAGTATTACGTATTATACAAAAATATTAAACACAAAGTACAAGGTGGGCAGAGATGTATCGTCAAGCTGTACACTCATTGCATTGTAGCAACATGCCGGAACGTGCCATGTGTCTGCTTTTTCTCACGTAGATGGACCAAATTCACATCCTGCACTTTAGTTATGCAGATATTGATTATAGCAAAATTAAGTAATTTTCTTTCAGTTCATTATCCGACTTTTTACTGTATACCGAGCGGACATATTCACCTTCGTTTACATATATATATACACAGATGAAATATGAATAAAACCCGGAAAATAGCACCGATAGTTTTGTAAAGTATGGACATTGCTAAGGGCTATGAAGAAGCAATTATTTTCCACTTACAGAGGTACTAGAACCTCAGTTGATCTGAGATTACCTGAATTAATCAATGTATGTTTTCCTGGGTGCAAGTAGCACAAACCAGTATACTTAAAGAAAACAATTCATAAGATCCCACAATAGGTATGAATTTTCCGACCAGAAAGGATAACAGATATTTAATTTGCATCACGGTATAAATGAGAAATATGAAGGAAATTTTAATGATACTGTTTAGGAGAGAGATTTGAATAACCTTTATCGGGGTCAGTTGAGAAAAACGAATACAAACAAAATTTCTAGCTTTGTTACACCTTTAGCTATAGGCCTGGAAAATTTTTTTCTTGCGCAAAATAAAAGCAAATGTTTAACGATCTGTGGTACTAACCTTTTATGGTCAAAGTCCTTAGAGTTACAAACGACTGAGAGTAACTTACAGTAACGACTCCCCACACCCATTCTGAGTGGAGACTCGAAACTCCGGCGGGAGCATCCACGCAGTCCGTAGCATGGCGCCCTAGACAGCGCGTCCATTCCCGCACGGCTGTTCCTGTGAGACAGTTAGAGCTGACGTGAAAGATATGCCGAGCAATCTCCCTATAGAAATATCTCTAAAGTGTAAGAAGCTAATTATACTAGACATTAGGTCTCTACTGTAAACATGTTCAGCCGTTATGTGGAATAAAAACACAAGTTAGACAAAGTGAATAATTTTTCCGTGCATGTTGCACTTCAGAAGATAGGGCCTGACGGTACATCTGAATGTCGCCTTTGGAAACAAAGACGAAAAAATTATTAGGACACATGTCACACAGCAAGTGTATAAATTACTTACCAAGTTTCCTGAAGCAGTCATTTCATCGAGTTCAGGAAGCAACATGTACATATTTCGGCCATGCTTCAGATTCTGTCTTGACGGTTGATTTCAAAGTGTGCGCCGCGGTGGAGTAGGCGAGCGGTCTAAGGCACCTCACTGCTGAGCACGCGCTCGCTCTTGTCGGAGGTTCGAGTCCTCGAAGCGGCATCGGTGTGGGTGTTGTCCTTAGGTTAGTTTACCATAGTTTAAGTAGTTTCTAAGTTACGGACTGATGACCATACAGGTTGGCCCGATAGATTTACAAACATTTAAACATTTTATCAAAGTGTGGCTGTTGCTACGCAATAGGTCTGTTTTCCCGTTTATCAGTTTATGTCGTTTCACTCTGACACAGCAAGAAGATTTTAAAATTTTATTTTATGTCTTGACAAGCTTGCACAATGTGTAGTGGAAATTGTCTTCAAACTGCCAGACTCATGCAGGCTTTTGTTTAACTTATATTCTGCACTTGTTTACAGGTGAAATAGTGTGCTACTACGACTCATTCCTTTCATAAGTATCAGAAAATTAGTCGTTTGTTATTATTCGTTTAGAAACGACTTATTGTGAGTTGGGTTCTATAACATTTATTTGCATTAACATTCAGTTGACAAGAACTTTGTTTCTCATATCATCATTGTTTTAATCGTATTTCGTACTCATGAATGCTGGAGGAAGACGTGCAATAAGTTCATTTAAAATCCGTAAATTGTTGCTAAATTTTCGCTTTGCGGATTTCAGCAATTCTCTGAGTAATACTGGTGGTATTCAAACAGCGTGAGTTCATACGTATTTTCATAATGAAGGGGAATTTCTTTACATTTGAGAGCGAAAATTTTCACCACCCAGGAACACGTAGTGCTATTAGCTGCTCGATATTTTCCTTTCGTTTCACTCATGTGGTTGTTGCTGACCGATTTTGACAAGCGAAAGAGGCCGCAGTTGCTTCTCAGTATGCTTAAATGCTCCGTGTGACCAATGAGGAATGAAGGAATGAGTGGTGTTTCCGTCTTTTGGGAAGGTGCCTTAGCTCTCTCAGTCGTTTCGCCGTTCTCGACCTTTCATATAGGCCGAATTGAAAGCGTCAGCTTTCGCGTCAGCCGAGCAAAGTCCAGACAAGTCCAGACTGATATGGCACACATCAGGCTAGCGTTCACGTAGCAAGCTGGGAAAACGACTCACATATGAGCGCTCTTGTTACAGGTACTCATACGCAAGTTTGGCGTCCCACTGCGGTGCCCGCAATCGAAACCTGGTCAACTGCTTGGCAGGAATCTGTGCTTCCCATTACACCACCACCGCACACCCAGCAACGTGGACGCCGTCATGTGTCGGCATCCCGCCTGCCAGCCGCGGCCCAAGTGTGTCGCACCTTTAGGCGCTGCTATAGGGAAGGCCAGCGCACCCAGACGAATTCGTACAACACGTCCAAGCTGTGTGTTTTGGTAGGATTCGCAGTCGCTGCCCCTAGGACTCTCATAGAATCACAAGACGACGTAACTGATGTATTCAGTAGCGGCAGCTGGGGTCTCGCGCCTGCAGCACTTCCTCGAGACGCTCCGACGGTGGAGGGGAGCCTTCTTACTTTCCCTGCAGACGTGTACTTCGGAATAAGCTGCTGCGTGCTTAGGAGACAAGCATCGGTGGTTCAGTGGTAGAATGCTCGCCTGCCACGCGGGCGGCCCGTTTTCGATTCCCGGCCGATGCATCCTTTTGCATTTCTCACAATATTGCAGTCGCGTGGCTCCGTCACTTTACATACACGAACTGCGCAAAGTTATGGCGAGATACGCTGAGAGAGGAAACAAACAGGAAGCGAGCACGAAGCCTTACTTGTGGAGTAGTGCGCTGTTCCACAGCAAAGCGTCGACCCCTCAGGGGCTCAGCATTAATTTGCTGAGTACGGGCTTGGCGAACCCGGGGTCCTGAGCTGTGGGCTGTGTCGTGCCAACAGTCCGCTACACCGTAAGCTCTGTGCGTGCTTCAACGACCATCGTTCGGCGCGACGGTGGAACGTTGTACGTTTCAGAGCCCGGGGATCTTGGCTTAATCGCCCGGGTCGCGAGGACGGTACAAACCTCTATAAAAAAACCCTCAATCTCAAGGTGTGCTACGTGCCGAGGAGATGAATGGCTGTTGAGGTTAAACAGTCGTTAGCGAGCAACCTCTGGGGAACCTGCCGCACCTCAGTTGTATAAGGCTTACCCAGGCAAGCGGGGCTCTGCCTGGGCGGACTTTTAGATCCCTAGCTGCTCGTGGGAACAACATGAAACGAGCAAAAGAAAACGTTGGTGGACGTATAACCACCGTCTCTAAGCGTGGTAAGTTTTATGCCTCTTCATATGACCCCAAGTCGTTTCCTTCCTTGGCCACGCCCTGGGAGGAACGCAGGGCTACTACCATCAATGAGCCTTATTCGCCTCGATATTTGGTCTGTACAAGGGTTGATGGGGAATCATTTGCGACCGTAAAGCCTCAGTTCTTCGTAGACCATCTGGAGGAGAAGTTTGGAGATGTGGAGTCCCTCTCCAAGATGCGCAATGGCTCTGTGTTGATTCACACCGCATCCCCTGCCCAGTCGCGGGCATTGCTTGCCTGCGATAAGCTGGGCGACATCGCGGTCAACATTGCGCCACATAGGTCCCTCAATCTGGTCCAGGGTATTATTTTTCACCGGGATCTCCTCTTACAATCCGATGAGGAGCTGCGCGCCAACCTCGAGCGGCGAGGTGTTCACTTCGTCCGGCGCATCCATCGTGGGTCGAAAGATAATAGGGTTGCCACCGGTGCCTTCATCGTAGCCTTTGAAGGCGATACACTGCCAGAGAAGGTGAAGGTGATGTGCTACCGGGTTGATGTCAAACCCTACATCCCTCCTCCTATGAGATGCTTCCAGTGCTGGAAGTTTGGGCATATGTCGTCCCGTTGCCCTTCCAGCGCCACTTGCCGGGATTGTGGACGTCCAGCCCACCCGGACGCCCCATGTACTCCGCCGCCCATCTGTGTGAACTGTGGCCAGGAGCATCCTCCCTGCTCATCACAATGCCCTGTGCTCCGGAAAGAAAGGAAAATCATCGAGTATAAGACCTTGGACCGGTTGACCTATGCTGAGGCAAAAAAGAAATTTGAGCGCTTACACCCAGTGGCCATGACAACGTCTTTTGCGGCAATTGCATCATCTTCATCATCTGTGGCGACACCCATCTTGTCTGCTCATTCTTTTTCTGTAGGCCCCCAGGGCCGCAAACCTACATCTGCCCCCAAGGTGGTTGGGGGCCCCCTTCCTTCTTCTGCTCCCCAGGTAACTGCCTCGGGAGCAACCTCCACCCTTCTGCCGGAGACACAACAACCCACTCCGGCACCCCTCGTTCGGAAGGGGTCCCTTGGGACACTCCCTTCCGAGGGTTCCGCCCGTGTCACTTCTGACACACGCCAGCAGCAGGCAAAACCGAAGGCTGCTGGACGCAGGGCCTCATGCTCCTCCTCAGTCCCTGAGGCTGAGTCTGAGAAGCCAGCCCTGCCGGCGAAGCCCCCGAGGGGCAAGAAGGACCGGAGGAAAAAGGTTGAAAACGACGTGAAGGATACCACGGTGGCTCCTGAGCCACCTCACCACTCCACCTCGACCTCTGGGGACGAGGTGGAAATTCTAGCGTCCCCAGACGACCTCGCCGTCGGGGACATCGCAGAAATTATGGATACTGAGCCAGAACAAAGGCAGACAGCGGATTTGAGTGACGCTGATTTGTAATCTCCATGTCTTCCCAGTTATCAGACAGCATTATCCTCCAGTGGAACTGCGGCGGTTTCTTCCCCCACCTGGCTGAGCTACGACACCTTTTAAGCACAACACCTGCCTTCTGCATTGCCTTACAGGAAACATGGTTTCCAGCAATGCGGACCCCAGCCCTTCGTGGCTACAGGGGATATTACTGTAACCGTAGCTCATATAACAGGGTCTCAGGTGGTGTATGTGTGTATGTCCTTACCTCTGTTCATAGTGAACCTGTGCCCCTTCGTACACCACTAGAAGCAGTGGCTGTCAGGGTAAGGACAACACAAGAGTTTACCGTCTGCAGCCTTTATCTCCCTCCAGATGGTGATATTTCTTTGAATGTTTTGGCTGCACTTATATCGCAACTACCCCCGCCTTTCTTCTTATTGGGCGACTTCAATGCCCATAACCCGTTGTGGGGTAGTACTTCGCTTTCTGGCCGAGGCAGAGTAGTCGAGTCTTTACTTTCTCAACTCGACCTCTGCCTATTAAATACTGGTGCCCCCACACACTTTAGTGTGGCACATGGCACGTTCTCGGCCATTGATTTATCGATCTGCAGCCACAGCCTTCCACCATCTGTCCACTGGAGAGCCCACGACGATCTGTGTGGCAGTGACCATTTTCCGCTTTTTCTGTCACTCCCACAACGTCAGTCCCCAGAACGCCCCCCCAGGTGGGCTTTAGGCAGGGCTAACTGGGAAGATTACACGTCCACTGCTATTGTTCAACCTCCCCCACTCGATTCCATCGATGTGGTGGTTGAGGGCGTCACTCACACAATTGTTTCTGCTGCAAAAGCTGCAATTCCATGCTCCACAGGGTGCCCAGGGCGTAAGACAGTGCCGTGGTGGTCGCCGGAGATCGCTGAGGCCATTAAAGACCGCAGGCGGGCCTTACAGCGATACAAACGGCACCCCTCTCAGGAGCACCTAATCAATTTTAAACGGCTTCGCGCTCGTGCTCGCCAGCTTATAAGAAGACGGAAACGGGAGTGCTGGGAGAGGTACGTTTCCACTATTGGGACAGGTACCTCAGCCTCGCAGGTCTGGAGTAAGATCAGGCGGCTACAGGGAATACAGACTACATCAGGAATCCCTGGGATCTCCACAAATGGCGTCCTATGTACGGACCCGGCCACTCTTGCAGAGATGTTTGCCGAGCATTATGCTCGTGCCTTTGCCTCTGCAAATTATCCACCGGCCTTCCGTGCAGTAAAGGAGAGGGTAGAACGCCAGCCCCTCTCCTTTCATACCCGCCGCTCTGAATCTTCCAACACTCCTTTTACAGAGTGGGAGCTCCTCAGTGCTCTTCAACAATGTCCAGACACGGCGCCAGGGCCTGATAGCATCCATAGTCAAATGCTGAAACATCTCTCAGCAGATAGTCGGAGGGCCCTACTTGCGGTCTATAACCGCATTTGGTGTGATGGTGTTTTCCCGTCACAGTGGCGGGAGAGCATCATCATCCCTGTACTTAAACCCGACAAACATCCTCTGAACTTGGATAGCTATCGGCCCATTAACCTGACTAACGTTCCCTGCAAACTGTTGGAGCGGATGGTTAGTCGGCGGTTGTGTTGGATTCTTGAGACTCGGGGATTATTGGCTCCATGCCAGGGCGGTTTTCGCCAGGGTCGATCTACCACCGATAATCTGGTGTGCCTCGAGTCTGCAATCCGCACAGCCTTTTCCCGGCGCCAACACCTCGTTGCCGTCTTCTTCGATATGCACAAAGCATATGATACAACCTGGCGACGCCACATCCTCAACACTTTATATGACTGGGGCCTCCGAGGCTCCCTACCGATTTTTATTCAAAATTTTTTTAGCCGTCCGTACCTTTCGTGTTCAAATTGGTGCTTCCCTGAGCTCCTCTCATGTCCAGGAAAATGGGGTTCCTCAGGGTTCCGTTTTAAGCGTCCCATTATTTTTAATCGCCATCAACGGTTTAGCTGCAGCGGTTGGATCGTCGGTGTCCCCCTCTCTGTATGCTGACGACTTTTGTCTCTCTTTTAGTTCCTCCAGCACCCAAGTTGCCGAGCGCAGGTTGCAAGGTGCTATTCGGAAGGCGCAGAACTGGGCGCTTACCCATGGCTTTCAGTTTTCTGCCTCCAAGACCAGAGTGATGCACTTCTGCCGGCGTCGGACCGTCCACCCACACCCTGAACTTTATCTGAATGACGAACCACTTACGGTAGTGGAAACTCACCGTTTTTTAGGACTGGTCTTTGACGCCCGGCTGACGTGGCTCCCCCACATTCGTCAGCTGAAAAGGAAGTGCTGGCGCCACCTCAACCTTCTCCGCCACCTGGGTCATACGACCTGGGGTGCTGATCGCTCGACACTGTTGCGGCTTTACACGGCGCTGGTGCAGTCCCGTCTCGATTTTGGGTGCATTGCCTATGGGTCTGCGGCACCTTCGGCACTGCATCTCCTGGACCCCATTCACAACTGTGGGGTCCGCATTGCGACGGGCGCTTTCCGCACCAGCCCGGTGAACAGTTTACTAGTGGAGGCTGGGATCCCACCTTTGGGGATCCGCCGCCAACACCTGCTCGCAGCTTATGCAGCGAACGTGTATTGCTCCCCAGGCCACCCAAACCGTCGTTTTCTTTTTTCTGATGTGGTCGTCCCTCACCATCAGCGACGCCCCAGGTCAGGTCATACGATAGCCTATAGAGTTCGGTCCCTCCTCCTGGAACTTGAGTCTTTGCCCCTTCCGTGTCCATATCGGATCCAGGTGCATACACCTCCATGGTGTTTGACAAGGCCATCTATTCGGCTGGACTTGGCCCATGGGCCCAAAGACTCAGTACCACTGGAGGCGCTCCGCCGTCAGTTCTCGGCTGTCATAGCGGAGTTCCGTGGTTATGACCTGATCTACACCGATGGCTCAATGGTGGATGACCGTGTTGGATTTGCCTATACACACGGTGACCATGTGGAACAGCACTCTCTGCCGAATGGCTGCAGTGTTTACACTGCAGAGCTGGTGGCCATTCACAGAGCTCTTGTGCATATCCAGTCTTGCTCAGGCGAGTCTTTTGTTGTTTGCAGCGACTCCCTGAGCAGCCTTCGAGCTCTGGAGCAGTGTTACCCACGGTCTACCCTGGTGTTGGCCGTTCAGGAGACACTTTATGCCATTACACGGTCCGGGCGATCGGTGGTGTTCATCTGGTCTCCAGGTCATGTTGGTATCCCAGGCAATGAACGTGTTGACAGGCTTGCCAAGCAGGCTGTAGGTATGTCCTGTCTAGAGATCGGCCTCCCGGCTTCTGATCTCCGTTCATTGTTGCGCCAGAAAGTACGTCAGCTTTGGGATACTGAGTGGCGTAGCCTGCACACGCCCAACAAGCTCCGGGTGGTCCAGGAAACGACGGTTGCATGGCGCTCCTCCATGCGCGGTTCACGACGGGACTCAGTGGTTTTATGTCGCCTCCGCATTGGGCATACGTGGCTCACCCATGGACATCTCCTTCGGGGTGAGGACCCAGCCCAATGTCAGTGTGGCTCCAATTTGACAGTCGTCCACATATTGTTGGACTGCCCCCTTTTAGCCGCCTTGCGGAGACATTTTAACCTCCCTGCTGTTTTATCGGAAGTTTTAGGTGACGATGCCACAATGGCAGATACCGTTTTACGTTTTATTCGAGCAGGGGGATTTTATCGTTCTCTCTAACTGGAGATTTCTTTGTGAAACCGAGTGGTTGACTTTTCCTTTTTTATTCTTATGGTCGGTCAACCACGGCTATCGGTTTCTTTGTTGTAAGTTGTCTTTGTGTAACCATCTTTTGTTTAGTCTTGTGGTTCTTGATGTTTTATGGACTAGTGGGACTCCTCTCCCACTTCGATATTTTAAACTCTAGGCGTATTATCTTTTACGTGTTTGGCTTTACTTTTGACGCCTAGAGATGGAATGGGGGACTGATGACCATTGCAGTTTTGTCCCCCTTAAACAACCAACAACAACAACAACAACAAAGCGTCGACGCAATCTCAGGAGGCGCTACGTCCAGGTGCCGCAAGCGCGACATACTACAGCCATACACAGGGCTCTCTTCTACTGAAATTCCTCAGCTGCAGTATATTTTACTAAGCGGCAAATGCATGCGTAGCGGCAGAATGGATTTTTTAGAAAATAATAACTTGTAATTTAACCCTTAATGCCAGGCGGATCTTAAACGTACCACCATATGTTTACTCACATAAATCTCTCATTGTTCCGTTTTGCGTACAGAGAGCCTATTGGTAAGTTTCAGTTGTTCCAGTCTACAGCTTCTAACATGATGCTCACGTTAGGCAAATCTCTGTGGTGGCCAGAGCTAGAAACTTCTTGTCCCGTGTTCTGTGAAAACGGAAGACTACTCACAATTGTTTCCTTAGGATGCCTTGGTTTATATGTAGGCTACTGATTCTTCTGACTGCATTTCTATCGTCATTACTTACTTATTTGGCTGTATCACAACAATTTGGAGTATTACGTATTATACAAAAATATTAAACACAAAGTACAAGGTGGGCAGAGATGTATCGTCAAGCTGTACACTCATTGCATTGTAGCAACATGCCGGAACGTGCCATGTGTCTGCTTTTTCTTACGTAGATGGACCAAATTCACATCCTGCACTTTAGTTATGCAGATATTGATTATAGCAAAATTAAGGAAATTTTCTTTCAGTTCATTATCCGACTTTTTACTGTATACCAAGCGGACATATTCACCTTCGTTTACATATATATATATACACAGATGAAATATGAATAAAACCCGGAAAATAGCACCGATAGTTTTGTAACGTATGGACATTGCTAAGGGCTATGAAGAAGCAATTATTTTCCACTTACAGAGGTACTAGAACCTCAGATGATCTGAGATTACCTGAATTAATCAATGTATGTTTTCCTGGGTGCAAGTAGCACAAACCAGTATACTTAAAGAAAACAATTCATAAGATCCCACAATAGGTATGAATTTTCCGACCAGAAAGGATAACAGATATTTAATTTGCATCACGGTATAAATGAGAAATATGAAGGAAATTTTAATGATACTGTTTAGGAGAGAGATTTGAATAACCTTTATCGGGGTCAGTTGAGAAAAACTAATACAAACAAAATTTCTAGCTTTGTTACACCTTTAGCTATAGGCCTGGAAAATTCTTTTCTTGCGCAAAATAAAAGCAAATGTTTAAGGATCTGTGGTACTAAACTTTTATGGTCAAAGTCCTTAGAGTTACAAACGACTGAGAGTAACTTACAGTAACGACTCCCCACACCCATATCTGAGTGGAGACTCGAAACTCCGGCGGGAGCATCCACGCAGTCCGTAGCATGGCGCCCTAGACAGCGCGTCCATTCCCGCACGGCTGTTCCTGTGAGACAGTTAGAGCTGACGTGAAAGATATGCCGAGCAATCTCCCTATAGAAATATCTCTAAAGTGTAAGAAGCTAATTATACTAGACATTAGGTCTCTACTGTAAACATGTCCCCCCCCTGCGGGTTCGGGGGTAAGAATAGGCCCGCGGTATTCCTGCCTGTCGTAAGAGGCGACTAAAAGGAGTCTTCATACTTTTCGGCTTTCCATCTGTGGTCCCCTATGTGGGTTTGACCCTCCATTTTTCAAAATTTTTCAGAAGAGCGAACCATTTGGGGAAGGACACCTTACATGGTGCATCATGTAATTCTCGTGCCATGCCATCTTAAGCACCCATCATGGAATGGACTTGCGACTGCGGTTTCTATTCTGCCACTGGGCAGGTCATTTCTTTTTTCCGTGCAAGTCGCATCCATTGTGCACTGATATCTCAGCACTCTACTTTATGATGGTTCACGTAGCGCCAGAAAGCCAACACGGTAGCCAGTCCGTTGTGGTGGGGTCGTCATGTACCCTCTTGGCTGTAGCCCCCTGACAACACAGGGATCGCTCTACCGGTGCCAGAGCTGCATACTCCTCATGCAAGCCAAGGAGTCGATGCTTGTCTCTGTGGGGCATCAGGACTCCCGGCAACGGTCATCCCGCCAGGTGACGTTGCTGTGGCTGGGTGGCGCCCATGAGGAGAGCCCCTGATCGGAGTGGGTGGCATCGGGGCGGATCACCCGCCATGAAAAGACACAAATCGGGTGACGTTGGCGGACGTACAACCGCCGTCTCTAAGAAGGGAAAGTTTAATGCATCTACGTACGACCCCCAAACGTTCCCCTCCCTGACCACGCCTTGGGAGGGACGTCGGGCCACAAAACAGGGTGAAGATTATGTTCCTCGATATCTCGTGTGCAGCAGGACTGATGGGGACTCATTCTCAGCGACCAAGCCTCAGTTCTTTGTGGAACATCTAGAGGACAGGTTTGGGGAAGTGGACTCCATCTCTAAAATGCGCAACGGGTCTGTTCTCATCCACACAGCATCCCCGGCCCAGTCACGGGCGCTACTCGCTTGTGACAAGCTGGGTGACGTTGCGGTGACCATCACTCCCCACAAGTCCCTGAATATGGTTCAGGGAGTAATTTTCCATCGGGATTTATTGCTCCAGACAGACGACGAGCTACGGGCAAACCTTGAACGACGAGGCGTTCATTTTGTCCGGCGCGTCCATAGGGGCCCAAAGGATAATAGGGTCGCAACTGGTGCCTTCATCTTGGCCTTTGAGGGTGATACGTTACCCGAAAAGGTCAAGGTGCTGGTGTACCGTGTTGACGTGCGGCCTTATATTCCTCCCCCTGTGAGGTGCTTCCAATGCTGGAAGTTCGGCCACATGTCTTCCCGTTGCATGTCCAGTGCTACATGCAGGGACTGCGGGCGTCCAGCACATCCGGACGCCCCATGCACTCCGCCTCCCATCTGCGTAAACTGTGGTCTGAACCATCCTCCCTGCTCGTCGCAATGCCCCGCATTTCAACGGGAGCGGAAAATTACAGAATATAAAACCCTGGACCGTATATCCTATAATGAGGCCAGGAAAAAGTTTGATCGTCTGCACCCTGTAACAATGAAAAACACGTTCGCAGCAGTGACGTCGTCGCCACTCTCCTTGGCGGCGACAGTATTTTCTACTTCTTCTGTTCCTGTGGGCCCCCAGGGCCGCCAACCTAAGCCTGCCCCCACGGAGGTTGGGGGCCATCCTTCCACAGCTCCCAAGGCGAAAGCCTCGGGGTCAGCAACCACCTCTCCGCCGGAGAAAGAACAACCTTCTCCGGCTTCCCTCAGGCGGAAGGGGTCCCTTGGGACACTCCCTTCTGCCAGTGTCGATATCGACACTAACCAGCAGCCGGCGCGCTCGCAGACTGCTGGTCGTAGGGCTTCGCGCTCCTCCTCAGTCCCTGTGGCTGAGTCCAAGGAGCACCTCCCACCGGCGAAGCCCCCGAGGGAATGGAGGGGTAAACAGAAACCGAAGACATGCATCACAAGAGACACCACGGTGGCTACAGTGCCACCACTCCCGTCCACCTCCACCTCTGCTTCTGAGGATGAGGTGGAGATTCTTGCGTCACCCGAGGACCTCGCTCTCGGGGACGCCATTGAGAAAACGGACAATCCCAATGACACGCCTACACCGGTGGGTGCCAGTGATGCTGAGTTGTAGCCCACCGACTCGGATTCATGTCTTCCCAGCACTCGAACAATGTCATTCTCCAGTGGAACTGCGGCGGTTTCTTCCCCCACCTGGCTGAGCTACGGCAGCTTTTGAGCACGACACCTGCTTTCTGCATTGCTCTTCAGGAAACTTGGTTTCCAACAATGCGGACCCCTGCCCTTCGTGGCTACAGGGGATTTTACTGCAACCGTAGCATATATAACAGGGTATCAGGTGGAGTGTGTGTGTATGTCCTCACCTCTGTGTATAGTGAATCTGTGCCACTTCAAACGCCATTAGAAGCAGTGGCTGTCAGGGTGAGGACCACACAGGAGTTTACCGTCTGCAGTATCTACTTGCCGCCAGATGGTGACGTATCTGTGAACATCTTGGCTGCACTCGTTGCTCAACTACCCCCACCTTTCTTACTGTTGGGCGACTTCAATGCCCACAGTCCCTTGTGGGGTGGTTCTACGATCTCTGGTCATGGCAGGGTTGTCGAGGATTTCCTAACTCAACTCGACCTCTGCCTCTTGAATACAGGTGCCCCCACGCATTTTAGTGTGGCGTATGGCACTTTTTCGGCCATTGATCTGTCGATCTGCAGCCACGGCCTTCCACCATCTGTTCACTGGAGAGCCCATGACGACTTGTGTGGCAGTGACCATTTCCCTGTCTTTTTGTCACTCCCACAACGCGAGTCCCCAGCGCGCCCACCTAGGTGGGTTCTGCACAGGGCTAACTGGGAAGACTATGCTTCCGCTGCCATCGTTGGCCCTCCCCCACTCGAGGAAATCGATGTGGTGGTCGAGAGTGCCACACATTCCATCATTTCTGCTGCGAACGCGACCATTCCGCGTACATCAGGGTGCCCACGGCGTAAGACAGTGCCGTGGTGGTCGCCGGAATCGCTGAGGCCATTAAAGACCGCAGGCGGGCCTTACAGCGATACAAACGGCACCCCTCTCAGGAGCACCTAATCAATTTTAAACGGCTTCGCGCTCGTGCTCGCCAGCTTATAAGAAGACGGAAACAGGAGTGCTGGGAGAGGTACGTTTCCACTATTGGGACAGGCACCTCAGCCTCGCAGGTCTGGAGTAAGATCAGGCGGCTACAGGGATTACAGACACCAGTGGGAATCCCTGGGATCTCCTCAAATGGAGTCCTATGTACGGACCCGGCCACACTTGCAGAGATGTTTGCCGAGCATTATGCTCGTGCCTTTGCCTCTGCAAATTATCCACCGGCCTTCCGTGCAGTAAAGGAGAGGGTAGAACGCCAGTCTCTCTCCTTTCGTACCAGCCGCTCTGAATCTTACAACACTCCCTTTTCTGAGTGGGAGCTCCTCAGTGCTCTTCAACAGTGTCCTGACACGGCGCCAGGGCCTGATAGCATCCATAGTCAAATGCTGAAACATCTCTCAGCAGATAGTCGGCGAAACCTACTTGCGGTCTATAACCGCATTTGGTGTGATGGTGTTTTCCCGTCACAGTGGCGGGAGAGTATCATCATCCCGGTGCTTAAGCCCGACAAAAATCCTCGTTCCTTGGATAGCTATCGGCCCATTAACCTGACTAACGTGCCGTGCAAACTGCTGGAGCGGATGGTCAGTCGGCGGTTGTGTTGGATTCTTGAGACTCGAGGATTGTTGGCTCCATGCCAGGGCGGTTTTCGCCAGGGTCGATCTACCACCGATAATCTGGTGTTCCTCGAGTCTGCAATCCGCACAGCTTTTTCCCGGCGCCAACACCTTGTTGCCGTCTTCTTTGATATGCACAAAGCATATGATACCACCTGGCGACGCCACATCCTCAACACTTTATATGACTGGGGCCTCCGGGGCTCCCTACCGATTTTTATCCAGAATTTTTTAGCTGTCCGTACCTTTCGTGTTCAAATTGGTGCCTCCCTGAGCGCCTCATACATCCAGGAGAATGGCGTTCCTCAGGGCTCAGTTTTAAGTGTTCCATTATTTTTAGTTGCCATCAATGGTCTAGCGACAGCAATTGGATCGTCGGTCTCCCCTTCTCTTTACGCTGACGACTTTTGTATCTTTTTTAGTTCCTGCAGCACCCAGGTTGCTGAGCGTAGGTTGCAAGGTGCTATTCGGAAGGCACATACCTGGGCCCTAAGTCATGGCTTTCAGTTTTCTGCCACCAAGACTAGAGTGGTGCACTTCTGTCGGCGTCGGACCGTCCACCCTCACCCTGAACTTTACCTTAACGACGAACTCCTGACAGTGGTAGACACGCATCGGTTTTTGGGTCTGGTCTTTGACGCCCGGCTGACGTGGCTCCCCCACATTCGCCAGCTAAAACGGAAGTGCTGGCGCCATCTCAACCTTCTCCGCCACCTGGGTCATACGACCTGGGGTGCTGATCGCTCGACACTGTTGCGGCTTTACACGGCGCTGGTGCAGTCCCGTCTCGATTTTGGGTGCATTGCCTATGGGTCTGCGGCACCTTCGGCACTGCATCTCCTGGACCCCATTCACAACTGTGGGGTCCGCATTGCGACGGGCGCTTTCCGCACCAGCCCGGTGAACAGTTTACTAGTGGAGGCTGGGATCCCACCTTTGGGGATCCGCCGCCAACATCTGCTCGCAGCTTATGCAGCGAACGTGTATTGCTCCCAAGGCCATCCAAACCGTCGTTTTCTTTTTTCTAATGTGGTCGTCCCTCACCATCAGCGACGCCCCAGGTCAGGTCATACGATAGCCTATAGAGTTCGGTCCCTCCTCCTGGAACTTGAGTCTTTGCCCCTTCCGTGTCCATATCGGGTCCAGGTGCATACACCTCCATGGTGTTTGACAAGGCCGTCTATTCGGCTGGACTTGGCCCATGGGCCCAAGGACTCAGTACCACTGGAGGCGCTCCGCCGTCAGTTCTCGGCTGTCATAGCGGAGTTCCGTGGTTATGACCTGATCTACACCGATGGCTCAATGGTGGATGACCGTGTTGGATTTGCCTATACACACGGTGACCATGTGGAACAGCACTCTCTGCCGAATGGCTGCAGTGTTTACACTGCAGAGCTGGTGGCCATTCACAGAGCTCTTGTGCATATCCGGTCTTGCTCAGGCGAGTCTTTTGTTGTTTGCAGCGACTCCCTGAGCAGCCTTCGAGCTCTGGAGCAGTGTTACCCCCGGTCTACCCTGGTGTTGGCCGTTCAGGAGACACTTTATGCAATTACACGGTCCGGGCGATCGGTGGTGTTCGTCTGGTCTCCAGGTCATGTTGGTATCCCGGGCAATGAACGTGTTGACAGGCTTGCCAAGCAGGCTGTAGGTATGTCCTGTCTAGAGATCGGCCTCCCGGCTTCTGATCTCCGTTCATTGTTGCGCCAGAAAGTACGTCAGCTTTGGGATACTGAGTGGCGTAGCCTGCGCACGCCCAACAAGCTCCGGGTGGTCAAGCAAACGACGGTTGCATGGCGCTCCTCCATGCGCGGTTCACGACGGGACTCAGTGGTCTTGTGTCGCCTCCGCATTGGGCATACATGGCTCACCCATGGACATCTCCTTCGGGGTGAGGACCCAGCCCAATGTCGGTGCGGCTCCCGTCTGACAATCGTCCACATTTTGTTGGACTGCCCCGTTTTAGCTGCTTTGCGGCGGAGTTTTAACCTGCCTGCCGTTTTATCGGATGTTTTAGGTGACGATGCTGCAATGGCAGATACAGTTTTACGTTTTATACGAGCAGGGGGTTTTTATCATTCGATTTAACTGGAGATTTCTGTGTGTTACCGAGTGGTTGACTTTTCCTTTTTTTTTATTCTTATGGTCGGTCAACCACGGCCATCGGTTTATTTGTTGTAAGTTGTGTTTGTGTGACCATCTCTTCGTTTTGTCTTGTTCTTGATTATGTTTTATGGACTCGGTGGGACTCCTCTCCCACATCGCAATTTTAAAATCTGTGCGTGATATCTTTCACGTGTATGGTTTTACTTTTGCCGCCTAGAGGTGGAATGGGGGACTGATGACCATTGTAGTTTTGTCCCCCTTAAACAACCTAACAACAACAACATAAACATGTTCAGCCGTTATGTGGAATAAAAGACAAGTTAGACAAAGTGAATAATTTTTCCGTGCATGTTGCACTTCAGAAGATAGGGCCTGACGGTACATCTGAATGTCGCCTTTGGAAACAAAGACGAAAAAATTATTAGGACACATGTCACACAGCAAGTGTATAAATTACTTACCAAGTTTCCTGAAGCAGTCATTTCATCGAGTTCAGGAAGCAACATGTACATATATCGGTCATGCTTCAGATTCTGTATTGACTGTTGATTTCAAAGTGTGCGCCGCGGTGGAGTAGGCGAGCGGTCTAAGGCACCTCACTGCTGAGCACGCGCTCGCTCTAGTCGGAGGTTCGAGTCCTCGAAGCGGCATCGGTGTGGGTGTTGTCCTTAGGTTAGTTTACCATAGTTTAAGTAGTTTCTTAGTTACGGACTGATGACAATACAGGTTGGCCCGATAGATTTACAAAAATTTAAACATTTTATAAAAGTGTGGCTGTTGCTACGCAATAGGTCTGTTTTGTTATCAGTAGCCTAATGTTCGGTTCTCTCAGTCGGCGCATTTTCAATATGGGTTTTTGAAATAAACACGCAACATTAGTGGCATTTCTGAATAAAGAGAGATGTAACGTTCCAACGTCCCTTCAGTTCTAACTTAGAAATATTGCATACGATATGCATGTATTTGTGACGATTCGATGTGCGAACCTGTAGGCCGAGGTCCATTACATCAGTAAGATCAGTGCTACCAATGCGCGAGTCATGTATCAGATACACACACGTGTCTGACAAATTCCTGTCACGTAGGAATCACCTTTTGCGACAACCGAATAAAGTGACAAAGAAATCAGGAATGTGTTCGTTTATCGCGAGTCGATGCTATCCAGAAGTGCGGACTCGTTGTAACGCAGCTTCGTTAACTGTCGTACAAACCTCGTCAGAACATCGAAGATCAGCAACATTTGGTCCTCACACTACTTCGATGGGAGACCACTTGAGAACATACGTCGCAGATGCATTTGTCCACACTGTGGATTAATTCTGTTTCCGAGAGCTGAATAATCTTCTGGACAAAAATGGAGGGGCATGTAAATTGAAATACATTTACTTACCCCTTTAATCGAGAGCAAAATGGTTACTGCGGGTAATTTTGAAATAACATACTTTATTTTGGTCTTGTGAGTTTTCTTTTTTTCACAGGCTAAGAGTGGGCTCGCCACGTTTATTCTTGATACTGGACCTCACTTTTACGACTGTGGTTTACGTCGTTTCACTCTGACACAGCAAGAAAATATTAAAATTTTATTTTATTTCTTGACAAGCTTGCACAATGTGTAGTGGAAATTGTCTTCAAACTGCCAGACTCATGCAGGCTTTTGTTTAACTTATATTCTGCACTTGTTTACAGGTGAAATAGTGTGCTACTACGATTCATTCCTTTCATAAGTATCAGAAAATTAGTCGTTTGTTATTAGTCGTTTAGAAACGACTTATTGTGAGTTGGGTTCTATAACATTTATTTGCATTAACATTCAGTTGACAAGAACTTTGTTTCTCATATCATTATTGTTTTAATCGTATTTCGTACTCATGAATGCTGGAGGAAGACGTGCAATAAGTTCATTTAAAATCCGTAAATTGTTGCTAAATTTTCGCTTTGCGGATTTCAGCAATTCTCTGAGTAATACAGATGATATTCAAACAGCGTGAGTTCATACGTATTTTCATAATGAAGGGGAATTTCGTTAAATTTGAGAGCGAAAATCTTGACCACCCATGAACACGTAGTGCTATTAGCTGCTCGATATTTTCCTTTCGTTTTTTTCATGTGGTTGTTGCTGACCGATTTTGACAAGCGAAAGAGGCCGCAGTTGCTTCTCAGTATGCTTAGATGCTCCGTGTGACCAATGAGGAATGAAGGAATGAGTGGTGTTTCCGTCTTTTGGGAAGGTGCCTTAGCTCTCTCAGTCGTTTCGCCGTTCTCGACCTTTCATATAGGCCGAATTGAAAGCGTCAGCTTTCGCGTCAGCCGAGCAAAGTCCAGACAAGTCCACACTGATATGGCACACATCAGGCTAGCGTTCACGTAGCAAGCTGGGAAAACGACACACATATGAGCGCTCTTGTTACAGGTACTCATACGCAAGTATGGCGTCCCACTGCGGTGCCCGCAATCGAAACCTGGTCAACTGCTTGGCAGGAATCTGTGCTTCCCATTACACCACCACCGCACACCCAGCAACGTGGACGCCGTCATGTGTCGGCATCCCGCCTGCCAGCCGCGGCCCAAGTGTGTCGCACCTTTAGGCGCTGCTATAGGGAAGGCCAGCGTACCCAGACGAATTCGTACAACACGTCCAAGCTGTGTATTTTGGTAGGATTCGTAGCCGCCGCCCCTAGGACTCTCATAGAATCACAAGACGTCGTAACTGATGTATTCAGTAGCGGCAGCTGCGGTCTCGCGCCTGCAGCACTTCCTCGAGACGCTCCGACGGTGGAGGGGAGCCTTCTTACTTTCCCTGCAGACGTGTACTTCGGAAGAAGCTGCTGCGCGCTTAGGAGACAAGCATCGGTGGATCAGTGGTAGAATGCTCGCCTGCCACGCGGGCGGCCCGGGTTCGATTCCCGGCCGATGCATCCTTTTGCATTTCTCACAATATTGCAGTCGCGTTGCTCCGTCATTTTACATACACGAACTGCGCAAATTTGTGGTGGGATACGCTGAGAGAGGAAACAAACAGGAAGTCTTACTTGTAGACTGTTCCACAGCACAGTTTCGACGCAATCTCAGGACGCGGTATTTCTGGTGGCAGAAAGGCGACTTGCACATAATTGTTCGCTATCGGGAGCGCTCACATTAGTTTGCGCCTCAGCCGCGAACTAGTTCGTTCTTTTAATTCGTCCGCTCCCAGTGACGGCTGAACGGCGTGATGTGCGCATGCTGGCGAAGTTTCCCCTTGTAGCTGCTTCATGCGTTTGAGCAGCTGACTAGATTTAAAGGACAATTCTCATACAAACTGAAAATTAAAACAAGACTAACTTAAAATGTCTTCACTTCTAAAATCATTTTTATATAAATTTAGCACATTTATTGATTTTGAATTGTATTTTGTGTATATATTTAGAATGTATGTTCTTTTTCATTTCTCACATACCTACTACGCTGTCGTTGTAGGAGGAGAGGTGATACTCATATGTGACGTGTCCCAGTTGGTGGATAAGGGGTCGTCACCGGCTTTCCTGCGGACTTGAGTGAAATAAAATAGCTCTCGCGGACCAAACAGCCTATGCGATTAACAGCCGTAGTTGTAAACCGGAGCTAGCGCCAACTAAGGTTAACTACTTTTGATATTCAAATATGCAAAGGTATTTTAAGAAATTAATTCCACCGACATGCTCAAAAAGGCAGGTAAATGATATATCGGACTCGGTAATTACCCAACTACAAGACAGGAACGAATCGCAGCGTTTTCAACCACGCAGATGCACACTAGAGCACAAACAGAAGATTCAACATAAGGAAATAAATTATGTAGCAGCACACAACATAAACTCTCTACTTAAGACTGGAAAACTCAAGACTCTCACAGACGAATAAAATAAACAATAAATCTTTATAGCAGGGTTCCAAGAAGTGAGAAACAATATAAAGGATCCTTTTCAATCACAAGGATATAGAATTTATAATGGGAAACCAGGGAAACCAGTACCGAGAGTTATGAAGCATTTCCAAAATTTGGAACACAATATATAGTGAACAAAAAATAATAGATTCAATAACTGATATGCAAGAAATATCACTAAGAATTGCAACTCTAACAATTAAAACAATGGATAAAATATACACAGTAATAAATGCCCATGCCGCTAGTCATGAAAAACAAAATCTTTAGCAAAAAAAAAAAAAAAAAAAAAAAAAAAAAAAAAAAAAAATAAGAAGAAGAAGAAAACCACCATTAATGAAATTGATTTAAAATCTTTTGGAAGACTTCCATGTCCATTTGGGAAAAGAAAGAAAATATAAAGATGTAATTAAAACTGGACTCCTCATATATTTAGAAACAAGAATGGGCAAGACTTACAGATCTCTGCAGAGAACACAACCTTATATCTAAATCAACGTTCTTCAAGAGGAAGCCAAATAATCTTAAAACCTGGAAGCACCCAGACTGGAAAAAGGGGGGCAGTGCTTAGGGGGTGGGGGGTGGGAGACCTACAATATTAAAGTTCTGAGAGCAGTAGACACTGGGTAAGATCATTACGTAGTTACAGTTAAAATCAAATTTACTCCGTTAAACAAATGAATGGAAAAACCAACAAAACGTCAGCTAATTAAAAATAACAAATACCAACAAATGACACAAACCATTAAACCAACGATGATCTAGAAGAACTAGCACCTCATCTCAAAAAGCAAGCCGAAAATCTAGTTCCCTTGAACCCACGAAGAAATCATTATGGTTGACACCAGAATATGTCCAGTTCCATGAAGAGACGCACAAATCTATGTCAACGTTCCACACGCATAAAAGCCGCGGTGCAGTAGCCGAGCGGTCTAAAGCCCCTCGCTGCGGAGCGCACGGTTGCTCGCCGTGGAGGTTCGAGTCCTCCCTGGGGCATGGGTGTGTGTGTTGTCCTTAGGTTAGTTTACCTAGGTTTAAGTAGTTTGTAAGCTACGGACTGATGACCACGCAGATTTACAGACATTTGAACATTTGAACACGCATAAAACACAAGGAAATGCCATCAACCAGAAAAATGAAAGGAAACAAATCACTCAAAAGATTAGAAGAATCAAGAGAGGTTCCCAAGAAGATATAGTAAACTCTTTAGAAGATAATTATCGGAAAACCAATTCCAGAAAGTACTACAAACACTTTGGTAAAAAACTACAACAGCATGAGGCCTCTACACAAATGCGGAAAGATGAAGGTGGAAGAATGACACATAGTAACAAAGAAAACGCTGAAACCATGCCAAAATCATTTAATAAACTTTGAATTGTGAGAAACCCAAAGAACTCTTACAGATCAACGTAAATACCCCAATGAAAACCAAACCTAAAAAATTAGCCCCAAAATCTTTCCAAGAAGTAGAGAAAATATTTACAGGACAAAAAATTTTAAGGACTATGGAGAAGCTCAGGTTTTGTTGGAAATATGCAAGTGACACATTCAAGACGTCTTTACACATGGCTTTAACATAGATTTAGATAACAGAGCGATTCCCCAAAAATTGGACCACAGCCGTCATCCATCCACCAAAGAGAAAGGGAGATAACAGTGATCCAGACAAATACAGAGGAGTCTCCCTCCTAGGCTGCACGAACAAAAGTATATCGAAGATCATATAAGGAAGAATCAAGGAACATTTAGAACTGGAGGTAGGGGAATATCAAGAATGTTTCAGACCATGGAGTAACAGTGCAGAGCAGATAATTAGTTTAAAACTGATTACATCATACTACAGAAAACGGAACAAACTTTTGGCAATAGCATTTATATATTTTAAGAACGCACACGACTGCCTTCACAGTTAGTTTTGTGAATATTAATTTATTTGACATATTTAAATTAGATAGCTCTTTACTGAATCTGGTTGACAGTTATTAAACTTAAAAATATTAGTTAAAATATTAGAAAAAATTAATTATTGGACATATGTTCAAGTGAACCAATCTGCCCCTACCTCGGAGCAAGTTGGCCCAGAGGCTGTGGCATGTTGACCCGTGAAGTCGTTTTGTAAGTTGAACTAAGAAATCAAAATTAAACTAAAGAGTTATCAAGAAATATGCTTTAACGTACATTATATCAAGTTGAATATTAAGATGAATGCTTAACATTGTGGACTATGAGAACAGTACAGGTTAAACCTATTTCGCTTTATAGTGTCTTAATACAAACCAGTCAACTTTAATCAATGTCCAGCTCCAAAGGATAAGCACAGTTTTAACATTCATGAAATAGTACAGAGATTTCATTTTTCATGCATCTTTGATGAGCCCATTGGCGCTTACAGTTCTGAACTCAATTTCTTTGTTATCCAGTTGACTGTTTCAAAAAGGCACTGTGACTCTTCCTCACCGTTATCATTATCACCATCTTTCCTTTTTTGAATTAGGGTTTTTCTAGCCTATGATTTAAGTTTTCTTCAGAATTTATTTCCAGTGGCATGGGTTGAAATTCATTTTCTGTTTCCTGAGTTTCGATTGTCTGTGCAGACATGAGGCCTGTCTGTACTTAGCACAGTACCTACAGTGCGATTTTCTTGCAATCCCAAAGTCTTCGCTTCTAAAACTACTCATAGCATCGTATCTTCAGAAATCATTCCCTTTCCATTCTTTTATAATTACGGATCATTTTTATGATACTACAAGTAAACCAAAGGTTTAAACCAGAGCCGTAACTCATATTTTGAAAACATGGAAATGAACGAGATTCTGACTCCTCAGATCACTTTTTAAGATTGGCGTTTATTCAACGCTTTTTATCTCGTGCATATGACGATCTTTGACCTCTGAAACGTATCCAAATATGTTTAACTTTGACAGTTATGTTAACAATTTAATAAACTGGAAGAATTATGAACGTTGTTATCATTAAACGTAACAAACCTTTCATCGAGTTTAAAGAAGTACAGTTCCTATAGCATGTGACAGGTTGTCTCGAATGACCATTGTGCCCCATCCTCTCCGGGCCAACCTGCTCCATCACCATCCTTACAGTAAATTCTGTTCTTTACAAAACTCACTGAAGCAATTTAGTCTGTATCCTATATAGCAATAATCTTTAAATTTACGGTCTTTTAATATGCTAATCGCCTCGTTGTGCCTAATGCAATCAAAAGTTAAATAACACACATTAACCGACGAGTAGAATTTTACTGAAACACGCACAAAACAATTAAGGATTACAGCTTATCCAAAACTTCGCCGCCTGCGATATTGGCCCTGTATAAGGAGAAGGACAGTGCTACCTACTTTGTGATCGATTCCTAAGACGATCTCGCGTGTGCTGTATGAACTAATTCGACTGGGACATCTTGCCCCTATAGCCAACTTGCCACGATCTGCTCTACTAAAAATTTTATCTGGGACTCCATCTAAAATTTATACTTCTCACTCTAACCAGTACCAAATCAAAAGTGAGGTTTAGAGGAGAAATTTCCGAACCATTCCTAATAGAAAAGGGCTAAAGACAAGGTGACTGCCTGAAACTATTACTTTTCAATAAAAGACCATAACCATTCAAACTATACTACCAAAAACACATACAACAAAAGAAGCCTGTCTATAGCTGCAAAATTAAAACATTGTAAAACAGTTACGAAACCAGAAATAACACATGCATTTGAAACCATATTCAAAACTACGAATACAACAGAAATTGATAGAATACTAAAGACAGAAAGAAGAACAATTAGGATATGTATAAATAAACAATATCAAATACATGGACATTGGAAACTAGCTTCAAATGAGACAGTGTATAAGAAAATAGAACCAATAAAGTGCACAATCAGAAAGAAATGTATCTGATTCTTTGGGCATCCAATAAGACAATTAGAAAACAGAATTAGTAAAAAAATATGGAATAATAAGAGCAACATTAAATGAATCACTAAAATTAGGGAATATATAAGATAACTGCAAATTACATTAGATAATCTAGAAAATAAGACCGAGAAATCATTATACTGCAAGGCACACAAACCAGGCTCCAAACGAAGTTCAATAAAAGGACTACAAGAAGAGTGATCTCAGACATGGAAAGAAAGAAAATGTCGGAGAGAATGAAGAAGTATTGGGCAGAGAGAAGAGCCAAAGATCCTTCATATACTAAGAAATTATAATAATATTAGTATAACCTGCATATTATTGAATTATGTTGAATTAGTAGTGACTTGAATTTTGTTACTGCAAAATAACAACCTGAAAAATCCTTTCTAATATTGACTAGAATGATATAATAAATGCCATAAAATTAATAATAACGATAATCTCATTCATTTCAATTGCTGTAATCGCATATATGTTTCACAGTAACAGAAAATTTTTCAGAAAGAAAGACACTTAAAACTGTTGGCAAAATTTTGTACAACAAAGACTGTCAGTAATTTCCATGACAAACAGCCTTCTGTCGGGTGATATACTGTTTCCTCAAGATATGATTATCGAAATAATTATTCGAATACAAATTTGTATGTAAGGTGGACAGTGAATTTTAATTTAAAAATATGGCTTAAGCAAAGAGACATCTTTAAAAAAGATGCAGAGCAATTAAAATCATTGGAAACAAAAACCAGACTTGTAACTTTTAGTAGTCCTAAGCCAGAGCCTGCATCGAGCCAGACCGGTCGCTGTCTTGTGTTTTAGCTTTGATCGAGCTCAGACTTGTTCATTAGTCGGTAGGGATGTTAAATTTGATTGTTAGAAGGAATCCATTTTATAAAACTCATAGTATGTTATGAAGTTAACTGTTCTTAATTAAAGTATCTAAGAATAATGACTAACATTTTGAACACATTCTTGAGCCTAAACGAGATCCATTTTAATAATGTGTGACGATTTTTTTCTTTACAGAGTTCACCTTGATGGTATTCCGCCATTAATGCATGGAACGAAATGTTGGGACAAAATGCAAACGTAATTTCATTTCGTTAAGTTCCATTTACTCCACATTCACGACCTGAGATCGCTGCCGGTGTATTCAATATATATAAAAAAACTGCTATACTAATTTTTGAGCTAGCTGTGTATGTTTTATGAGTGATCTGTAGCATTGTCCACAACAGTTACTTTGTCGCTCGGGTGGCAACCAACCGGATTGAGACAGGTTAAATTTACTGGTTCATTACAGTCGATTCAAACCAGCGACTGTATGTTTGTGGGGCCAGAACGCTACCTCCTAGCTACACGGACAGGTGCTGCAACTGTTCTTATTGTTGGTGCTTTCAGTACTTGCAGGGCTTCAATGTTGATATCCTCGAGAATTTTTGAGAGTTGCATCTTATGGCTTTGAATGAATGTTATTTAACTTCTGAACTCCACGTACCATAAATGTAAAGAAGTTCTAAATTCCGATACTAATGTGGTCTCCTACTTTACCTGACGATTCCTGTGTTGTGGAGTGCATTGGTCCACCACTCCCTGCTTGGTCAGAATGACCTCTGAACCTGTCTCCAATCAAGCACTAGGTCCTGATGGAACGGCGAGTGACACTTGCGGCTCGTCCACACGTAACTTGAAGAACTACGTTAATATGTCAAGCAGGCGTGGAATAATGTATCCCAAGACACAATTTGCCGCCTGTATGATGTATGCCAGATTCAGCGCCTGCATTACCGCTCATAGCGGCTACACCTCGTACCAATAAGGAAGGAAAGAAACTGAGGGTTTGAAGTCCCGTCGTCTGCTTGGTCATTAGAGACGGAGCTAACGCTCGGAGTTTCGGGTAAGGATGGTGATTGAAGTTGGCCGTGCCCTTTTGAAAGGAGCAATCCCGGAATTTGCCTGGAGTGATTTAGGAAAATCATGGGAACCTAAATCTGCATGGCCGGGTGTCGATTTAAACCACCATCCTCGCGAATGCGAGTCCAGTGTTACCAATGAAGGTATTTCAGAATAGATCGACACCTCGTACATCAGTACCGACTGAGCATTGATCTGTAAATGTTATCATTTCATGTACTCCATATGCACTGTTGCGACAATAAATACTGAGTGAATTCGAAAACTCTTAGAGGTTTTACTAATCTTCATTTGCAGCGTTGTATATATTCAATCAGAAGTAAAACACATTAAATAGATAGGAGAAAAAACGAGCAGTTTAAACAAGAGTGCTTAAAACTCTGCATAAATACGAATCTCTTGTACAGGTTTTTGTACTGTAAAATCCTATCATCATTCCCTCAACGTCAGCCACTTCTTCAATAAAAAAAAATGATGTTACCTATGTAGCATTAAAGTAATTACTAAAACAACGGGGCATAGCTTCACAAACTGCGAAGTTGTCACAGTGTAGTAAATGAGGAGATGAGAGGCCAAGGGGTACAAGTGACAAGAAGTTAGTTTTGAGATATCGAGTTTAAGGTTAAAGTAGAATAGTTAATTCCAGGACATAAATGTAAAAAAAAAAAAAAAAAAAAAAAAAAAAAAAAAAAAAAAAAAAAAAAAAAAAAAAAAAAAAAATTGCATATAATCTGATATTAAAATGTTTTAGTTTAATCTGACTCATAATGCATATTAAATATTACAATAATTTATGTTCAAAACATATATACAAAAAATTCAAATTATAGAAAAACAGTAAATTCTTAATGTTTCTCTTTTGATTCGAAAAATAAACTACAGGAATGTAATAGAATCAACTCTAAGAACTTCTTCTGTTATCATGTTCTTAATATGTATCCCTGTCAAAGATATTGTAATTTTCATCTTCTGAGTTATTACTCTCTGGGATAAACTGTCCTTCATGGTGTGGTGCACATGCTGTCGACAAGTGCTGACACTTATTTGTGTCTCTTATCGTTTTCCTCTGCAAGTTTGGTCGATTATTTTCCTCTTTTGGATGGACCTCAGCACTGAATTCTGTATAAAATCTGTGATGAACAGGAGGCATAAATGGCAGAACGTTCAGTAAGTCTTTGTACTTTTTTCCTTAATTTTTGGTGGACTTGTTCTGTAAGTTAGACTTGAAAGTATCTAAATATGTCTCCCACTGCTTTTAGCTTTCATATTGTAGTTGAATAATTCAAAATCTTCATTGAATGAATATTTATAAAACAATGTCCACAACTGCCGAGAGTAATAAGCTTGTGAACATGTCAGAACTGGTGTTGGGAGCATTATCTGCAAGTCAAAACATACAGCCATGTGCCGAGCATCTTTAGCGACCAGATGTTTTGCATCCACCACTTGTTTCTCAGCAATTTCTGTTTCTGTAGAAGTAGTTCCTGTTCAATAAGAGCAACTTCTCTCTCTCTCTCCTTTTTTTTTTTTTTTTTTTTTTTTTTTTTTTTTTTTTTTTTTTAATTTACCAAGCGATCCATGATCAATGGTATTTTTCAGCTTGTCAGACGCAGCTTGTGCGTCTGTATATGTCCTGTGTAAGCTAAGATAAAAGCCTGTGTTAAAAATATGGCGGAAAAAGCTTGAGGTTTTGGTTTCCTGCCAAATACTTCCGCTCTGAGCTGTCAGAAAATACGTTCTCTTTTGGGGATGTCGTAGTTACTATTCACTCACGTGTTGTATGACCAATTTACAATAAAATAATATTAATATTCGAATTTATTGAAGTTAGGTAGTAAATGAAGTTTGTTTTATCATTGAAACAACGAATTTCACTTAATGACAGTAGCACAACATTTTCCCACACGCCGCCATTACTGCCACTACACATCTACCCCTAGGCCTCAGAACAGTACAGACGCTTCTGCAAGTAGTTAAATTTTCTGCTGCCAGATTGCAGCACCAGACAGAGATGCACTTGTACATTTTGGCCACCATAATTTTACATCAGTCGGGAACTCATGACCCAAAGACATTGCCGAGGTGGGGTGGCTTGCATGCCTCAACGATACAGATAGCCGTGCCATAGGTGCATCACAGCGGAGGGGAATCTGTGGAGATGCCAGACAAACGTGTGGTTCCTGAAGAGGGGCAGCAGCCTTTTCAGTAGTTACAGGGGCAACAGTCTGAATGATTGACTGAGCTGGCCTTTTAACATCAGCTAATGTGCCTTCGCCACACAGTTACTGCGAATGGCTGAAAGCAAGGGGAAACTACATCCGTTGCTTTTCCCGAGGACATGCAGCTCTACTGTATGAAAATATAATGATGGCGTCCTCTCGGGTAAAATATTTCGGAGGTAAAATAGTCCCCCATTCGGTTCTCCGGGCGGGGACTACTCAGGAGGATGTTGTCATCAGGAAAGGCATTACTGGCATTATACGAATCGGAGCGTGGAATGTTAGATCCCTTAATCAAGTAGGGAAGCTAGAAAATTTAAAAAGAGAAATGGACAGGTTGAAGTTAGATATTGTGGGGACTAGCGAAGTTCGGTGGAAAAAGGGACAGGATTTCTGGTCAGGTGAGAACAGGATTATAAATACAAAATCAGTTGGGGGTATTACAGGAGTAGGTCTGATAATGAATAAGAAAATAGGAATGCGGGCAAACTACTATGAGCAGCACAGTGATCGCATTATCATTGTCAAGATAGATACGAAGCCAACACCGACAACAGTAGACTAAGACCAACCGAATATTCGGTTTCAGTTACGGCCAGTTTCGGCCGAAATATTGGTTTCGGCCGCAGCTTCGGAGAGAAATCAGCCGAATCTTCCGCTTGGCCGAAATTAGCTTTCTTGAACTTATTGATGAAGTCCTGACGCATTCTGAATGGATTCAGTCAACAATAGCACTTTAACTCAGTTGACTGTGCTCCGTTTAACAGCTAGGAGTCTCTCCTTCCGCTTAAAAATTGTGGTATTTTGTTGTTAAGCACAATATAAAGCAATCGTACCTTATAGTGATTGTAACAATTTAACTTAATCAGTATTGTAAGTTATGGAATGGGTTATCTTACTGTTATGCTTGCAACCTCACCTCCTCCCGCCAGGTTGCTGTTACCGGGAGCCTAACTACTCTACTGAAAAAATTGGTGGAGAAGAGATGCGTTTAATGTTTAATATTTAATTTGAATAAAGTTTTTCTCTTCTTAGTTTTAAGCCTTGGTGACTTGAATGGATAATGCAAGTTTCACTGGTAAGATTGACATTTATTATATTTAAATTAGCCTCACACGCACAACACATAAATTAACATATGAAACTTCAACACTGTGGGCCACTATTTTCTAAAGATCAGCCTAACAATATCAAAACGAAACCTCAGTCTTATTATACAACCGCACCGGTCAGCAACTCAGCTGCTACTACTTCTACAATGAACACCACAGCCACTGCTGGCGCTACAAGTCAGCGATATTACAAATACCACGGCTCACTTCAAAGACATAGTAGCAAAGACATTAATCCCTTACATGCTGCGAAGTTTTATTAATAAGATCCCTTGAAAGCGACATAGTGTTTGAAACGATCCCTATTGTGCAAGTAGGTTTCAGGCCATAAAGAAACTGTGTTGGCCAAGTCTTGTCACTAACTACCTTCATTGAATCTGAATTCCGGCAAAGACTAAAGACTTCAGTAGCATTTATTGACTTAAAGGCTGATTACGACACAGTATGAAAAGAAGGTGTAATCAGCGAACTCTTTAAAGTGATCCCTTGTAGGAGTCTGGCCCATCTTATATATAACATTCTGAGTGACAGAACATTTCGTGTAATCATGGGGGATGAAATCAGTAAACCAAAAAACTAAATGATGGACTCCTGCAAGGATCAGTGTGTGCCCCACTCTTGTTCAGTTTATATGTCAGATATACCCTCTACAAGAGCTAGGAAATTTGTGTATGCAGATGATTGGGCTCTTGGAACCAAAGACCTATGCTTCGAGAAGACAGAAGAAAAGTTGACAGACGATCTGTTTTAGGAAAATACTTTCGAAAATAGAGACTCCGGGCAAGTAGGAGTAAAACAGAAGTTACTTGTTTTACCTGAACAACAAAATGGCTTCAAGGGACCTCAAAGTATACTTCGAGAACACTCTTCTCCGCCATAATAGACACCCAGGTATTTAGGCGTTACACTCTACAGAACACTGTCATTCGAAGAACATCTGAGAAAGAGTGCTGCCAAGAGTCAACCACATGACAACATAATTCGAAAGCTGTGTGGTTCTTCTTGCGGTGCATGTGCAACTACTCTACGCTGCTCAGCTCTAAGTTTAGTTTACTATACGGCGGAGTGTGGTGCCATCCTCATCTGGATGAACAGTCCTCATGTGAAGAGAATAGATGTTTAGTTAAATGTTTCATTGGGGATGATAACAGGCACGATCATATCAACTCCAACTCAAAGGTTGCCCGTACTAAGCCATATTCGTCCACCCCACCTACGTACATGCATTTCTCTGATGAATGAATACAAAAGATCCAGAATAATCAAAGATTGCCTATTCATGGGGATATTCCCCACCTACATATAGAGAGACTGAAGTCAAGACGCCCACCCATCTATACAGTGGAGAACCTTTTATCCAACAATTTCACCCTGAGTGAGAGATGATTTAATGAATAGAAACAATTTTTTCCAGCAGAATCTTTAGATATGCCATGCATTACACTGAAGGTTCCTGGCTTTGAACAACGTCGGAAAGTATGGTCCAAATTAAATCGGATCGGGACTAACCATAGTGTGTGCGCAGATCTCCTGTATAAATGCAGGAAAATGTCATCATCCTACTGTGGCAGTGGTGCCGAGAGGCAAACTGTGAAGCCAGTCACACAAGAATTCCCATTAAGACGTTTCAATGGAAAAACAAGTTAATTTTTTCTGGCGAAGCCACAGGTGATTACTTATGTAGATGTAAATTGGTGTACTGATCATGTATAGGCTGTACGTTAAATAAATAAATTCGGTATTGATTTGAAGAGGAGTGTGCGATTCTTTTTAAAGAATTGTTGATGCTTCATTTTCCTTCCTCAAAGTTTAAAGTATAGTTTCGGTATCTCGCGCTGAAGATGTGTTAACTCTCAGAAGTGTAGAGAGTGCAGTAATACGACTAATAACGTCAAAGCAAAAAATATTTTACTATCCCAGTGGGGGGGGGGGGAGATTTGTAATTTAAGAAGAAGAACATGTACCTTCAGCTCTCAGAGGAAGGTGGAAGACATGATGCATCGTAGAACATTCTGTTGTAAGTAGATTTATTTTCCTGATAATTTTCAGTAGTGTGTGCAAATCAAATTATAGCTATTATTCACACCAATAGGAAAAACATCAATTCCGGCCCTATCAGACTATCAGCGCAGTAACGCAGCGTTCAGGTGCTCGGTGGTGATCTTTTTCTTCGTTTTCGTACTGCGTGATTGAGTCAAGGGCAGTGACGCCATCTTTTCCTCTCGTCACGGCGTGTCGCACCGAGCGGCTTCAGTAAAAGGAAGGCGTGTATGGTGTGTGTCCATCGCTGGTTTTAAATGTGACATACACGGAAATGCATGCTAATATGACTCGAGGTAGATTCCGGAAAGTAGTGGTACCATATAAAGGGGGAAAATTAATTAAACCGACAGACTCTGTTGACAGGTTCCGTACAAATATCATATAAGCCTGGCCTCTAAAACGTATACATTAATAGCTGTGAGCACTTCTTCAGTATAAGAGATATTTATCAAAGTAACGAAGGTGAAGAAGTGCTCGAAAGTCTTAGCATATGCAGTGGAAATTCCATTTTACTGGACGTTTTTTACTTGTTTCGATGTTCCCGAGGTTGCCTATATAAATAATCTTGCTTGATTTAATCCTAACTATGTGACGCTAAGGCACCTGTTCCCTGTTTCTTACATCGCTTTGCTGTCTGTTTGGAAGGTGCATGGGCCCCGGCTGTTCTTGAATGTAGTGTAAAACTTTTTTGTAAAATATTATACGTTGGAGTTGAATAGATAACCGCTTATTTTTCTTAACAATATTGTCAGCACACTACGAACCTAGCGCCTGATTCCGATTGCATCAGTCTTGATGCTTGAAACCTGTTTTTACTTCAGTTGTTTAAAAATACTTTTTAAAGACTCTGTATAGTCAGCTACATGCACATTTTCTCAATTTGTTTTATATGGCGTAACTCGTTAAGCACTTCTTTTCATAACACATAATTCTCTCATTGGACTACGACCCTTGCGCGGTTTAGAGGTGTTAATTTACATGGTTTTACTCTTGAACTTAAAAAACAGTGTCCACTTGCCTGTTGTTAATGCACGTAAACGCAATACCATGTACCAATTTGAACACGTTTCTAGAGATTCATAAGAATGACATTCCGTGTTATAGGTACAACCCGTATTCTATTATTAATACTATGATTCCACTTAATGGTAAGTATGTAATACATTTACGTTTATATAACAATAGAAAGTTCAGGTATCAATGCAAAAATATAATCACAATGCAAGTCTATAGAATAATGTATAACTAGGGGAAAAATAGACACCGAAATCAGGAAAATAAAATAGTCATTTGGAGACAAGAAAAACAGCTCCATGACTGTGAAGAACTAAGATGGAAAACCAGTTCTCAGCAAAGAAGGGAAAGCTGAAAGGTGGAAAGACTACATAGAGAGGCTCTACAAAGGAAATTAACTTAAAGACAATATTGTAGGAAGGAACACGAAGTCTATGAAGATGAAATAGGAGATACTATACTGAGATATGAATTTCATAGAGCCCTGAAAGACCTATGTCGGAACAAGGCCCCTGGAGTAGATAACACAAAATCAGAGCTATTGAAGTCTCTGGGAGAGCCAGCCATGACAAAACTATTTCACCTGGTGTGTAAGATGTGTGGTACAGGCGAAATACCCTTATGCTTTAAGAAAAATGTAATAATCCCCATTCTAAAGAAGTCAGGCGCAGAAACGTGTGAAAACTACAGAACCATCAGTTTGATAAGTCATTATTGCAACATTTTAACGCGAATTATTTACAGAAGAATGGAAAGGCTGATAGATGCTGACCTCGGGGAAGATCAGTTTGGATTCATGGGAAATGTAAGAACACGGGAGTCAATACTCACTTTACGACTTTTATAGCCACAAGTGCTCTACAGAAAATGGTTTGTCTTCTGCTACCTTGGACATTAAAACTTTTCCCACGAACGCAGTATCGTAGTTGGACAGAATGTCAAACCAGAGATTTCGAACACCTTATTTCGTGACTAGGCAAAGGTATTTCTGAAGACCTCGAGAATTTTAATGAGTACAAAGATACAATTTTTTGTGCAATACATCAACATTTTTCTCACTAATCTCTCGTTGACTACTATTGTATATAAACTATATTTTGATTGTATGAGTGCATGTTTTCGCGACGATATCCAGTAATAAAATCTTCTCGGGTTGCAAGCCACGTCATGTGGTTTACTGCCCACGAGCTTTCAATAGAGATCTTCTCTGCCATTGTCAAGTGGATGACTGTCATTCCGAGGCCGCTTCCGTGCTTACATAGCCGCGCCGCCGCTAGTGACGTCACTGGTGCCCAGTTCCTTGACCATATGTGGCAATGTTTTTGTCGCGCGTACGCCGCGCCCGCTTCAATTCCGCAATTAAAGGTTCCCATTCCGTACTAAGCTGCAAGCCGCCGTCTTTATTGAGTTTTCAGAAATTTTAATCTCTATGGCCTCGTTTATTACGCTGTCCCAGATGCTGTTAGTCCGTTTAATAATTGATGTATCGTCGAAGCAATTCGGTGTCCGTTTTCCAACGCATGTTCTATCACAGCTAACTTATTCGGATAGCGTAATCAATAACACCTTTCACGTTCTATTCGTCGCTGTTCAATAATGCGAACACTCTGCCCACACTCACGCGGAATTTTATAAATACTTTGTGTTCAAAAAATGCTGAAATGTTTGTAGAGCTTATGGGACTTAACTACAGAGTCATCAGTCCCTAAACTTAGAAAGTACTTATGAACTAGCTAAGACTAAGGACGGCACAAGTATCCATTCCCGAGGGGGGGGGTTCGAACGCCCCAACTTGTGTTCTGCGACCTACAACATCTTCCACGAGACTCATCATTTGCTTGATCTTTGCTGGGGCCCTGAAGATTGTCTCGACTTTATGTCTTTTCAGGAGCCGGCTAATTTTCCCTGTAATGGAGCCACAAAATGGTAAAAAAGCGGTCTTCTAGACGACTTCTTCAGATGTCTTCTGATTACGTAACTTAGGTGAAACTGCCTGAGATATTTGTCTCTTGCTGTAGCCGTTATCCTTAAAGATTTTACGTAAGTGGCTAATTTCTTTTGACTGGTTTTCAGCATCTGAGACAGTTTCGGCGCTACGTACCAAGGTCTTCAGATCAGACTGCTTCTGTGCTGGGTGATGGTAGCTGGCGGCCTGCAAATACTGATCTGTGTGAGTGGGCTTGAGGTAAACGCTGTGACGCAGACTTCTGTCGGGTTTACGGTGGACAAGAACGTCCAGGAATGGCAAGGAACCGTTCTTCTCTACTTCCATCGTGAATTTGATGTGGCCGTGTATACTGTTGATGAGCTCCAGGAACTCTTCTAGCTGTTTCTCTCCATGAGACCTGATGACGAAGGTATCGTCGACGTAACGGTGAAAGCAGCTAGGCTTTTCGGAGCCGTGTCCAAGGCAATGTCTTCGAAATCCTCCATGAAGAGGTTGGTTACAACTGGAGACAAAGGGCTTCCCGTAGCCGCGTCATCTGTCTGGTTAAAATATTCTCTATCAAACAAGATATATGATGAAGTCAGGGTCTGCACAAAGAAATTCACAATGGTTTCGTGCAACAACTGGGCCAGCAAGTCTATTGAGTCTAGGATGAATATACACGTGAAAAGGGAAACCACATCGAAGCTAACAATAATATCTTCCTCACTGATTCGCCGTCTACATCTAAATCTAAATCTGCATGGTATACTCTGCAAATCACATTAAGCCTGGCAGAGGGTTCATCGAACCACCTTTATATTTATCCCCCATTCCATTCTCGAATAGCGCGCAGGAAGAAAGAACAACTGAATCTCTCCATTCGAGCTCTGATTTCTCGTATTTTATTCTGATGATCTTTTCTACCTATATAAGTGGGAGTCAATAATATGGTTTCGCATTCGGAGGAGAATGTTGGCGATTGGAATTTCGTAAGTTACCCACGCCGATAAACGCCGTTGTTGTAATGATTCCCATCCCAGATCCTGTATCATTTCCGTAACGCTGTCTCCCCTGTATTGTCACAAGACAAAACAAGCTGCCCTTCTTTGGACTCTTTCGATGTCATCAGTCAAACCCACTTGATAAGGATCCCACACTGGACAGCAATACTCCAAAAATGGACGGAAAAGCGTAGTGTATGCAGTTTCTTTTATAGTTCTGTTGCATCGTTTAAGAGTTCTGCCAATAAAACGCAGTCTCTGTTTCGCCTTTCCCACGACATTATTTACGTGTTCTTTCCAATTTAAGTATGAAGTAATAGTAATTCCTAGGTATTTTGTGGAGTTTACGGCCTTCAATTTTGATTGATTTATCTTGTAAACAAAGTTTAACGGATTTCTTTTCGTACTCATGTGGACAACTTCACACTTCCCATTATTTAGGATCAATTGCCAGTTTTTACACCATAGTGATGTCTTGGACACGGCTTTAATTCGGTCGATGAAGTACACCGAATTCTTTATATGGTGTTCTCAGTGTCCAACGTGCGTAGAGAAGAGTGTCGCCAAGTGTTTCGCAAGTCTCTAGGTTCGAGATCCAATGGTACGCGCTATCGGCCTTATCGGTGTGTCCATCTTGTGCACCTTTGGCAAACCGTAAAACGTAGGTGGTCTAGGGGTTGAGGGAGGAGGTTCTTAATTGTACTCTCATCCAGCAACGATCTGTTTAGAAGTTCGGACGTCTTCCTCAAAATTCTGGGTGCTGGGTTCCGAGGCAGCTTTATTAATTATATTTTGATTGATAATCTGCTTCCTATCCAATACTATTTCAAAATATTTGTATACTGTTCTTAAGTGTAATTGCCGTTCTGCAAAATATAATGATATTGCTGAAATTACATTTGTTACGAGAAAATCCCGGTGACATTCCTGGCCACTCTTAACAATATAGGGAAAACGGCAAATGATTTACCAATCTTACTGGAGTTCTATCGCAAGTTAGAAACTGATTCTAAAGACTGGAGCAACACCAGATTTCAGATGATGTAGCACGCAGAGCTTTCTTGATTACTAAGACAGGGCTTGAATTATTAAAATTAATCCAGAAATTTTTGTCTCCAGTCTGAACCAATGGCTTCTCTTGAAACATTTATAATAAATGAAAATTATATTTTGAGTCATATACACATTTTATTACTGTTATTCCTCTTCAGGCATTTAGAATCAATTCAAATCATTATTTGGGTCACAGGCGCATATTACTGCAAACAGCCACAAATATTTCTCGGTATTTTAAGAGATCGAACCGAAGATACACAGAGTGGATAGCACAGTCAGAGGGCTTAACCAGGGAGAGTGAATTTCAGTTTCATTGCCTTACGCCGCGCGGGAATAGCATCTTTCTGCGGAGTTCGCGGCTGCTTCCCGTTGGAGGTTCCTATCCTCCCTCGTGCATGGGGGTATGTGTTATCCTTAGCTTAAGTTAGTTTAAGTATTTTGTAAGTCTAGGGATTGATGAACACCGCAGTTTGGCCTTACAAAAATTTGAACACTTAAAAGCTTTATGCCGATTCTCCGAGTGCAGATATGCTAATAAAACCCCCGCCAAATTGAGGAAAGACCTGTTTCATTTAAGTAATCCATCCTTGCAACACAGACTGTCATTAACATGTGAAGACAAATCAACACAAGTATCGGATGATGCTATAGGGCGCGACGATGACGTGTTTATGATACATCTGCAAATGACGTGGCCAAGCGTTCGGCGCAGTCACGCGAGGAAAATACGTGTCATGTTAACACCATGACGGCATCAAACGTATCCAAAGGGAAGAGCGTGAGATTTTCGTTCTTAGATGTAAATCAGCCGCCAACCACATGGGGATTGCGTCTACGACGTCAATGATTTTATCGAGTTGAAGTAATAAACTTCATATCATGCTGCACGCAGTTTATGCGCAGAAACTAGGAACTGTATTGGCTTCTGCTATTACAAGCGGACCTATAATGATCAAGCTCAATCTTACTGTACAAATACACTAATATCTTCTAAATTTATTGTGGTTTTTGCTTTGTTTTCTTGCCCAAAAATGTTCAAATGTTTGTTAAGCTTAAGGGACTTAACTACGGGGTCATCAGTCCCTAAACTTACAAACTACTTATGAACTACCTACAACTAAGGACGGCACAAATATCCATGCCCGAGGGGGGATTCGAACCCCCTACCGTAGTGGCCGTGCAGACCGTGACTGAAGCGCCTCAGTCCCCTCGGCCACCGCGGTCGGCTTTTCTTTCCCCTCACATGTTGTGTATTCACTTTGGTCTATTGCCCTTCTTTACAATGTTTCTGTTTACTATTAAATTAGAACTTTCCCGTTCTTAAAATTTAAACTATTGTCAATAGCTTATTCTCACTGTTTCTTACATAGTTATTACTGTTTAAAACAATTTTAAGAACATTTTAACTACTTAAATCACAGTGTGCCCGTAATGTCATAACACAGTTTTACTCAGTCTCAAAACGGAAACGAAACATCTTACAGACTTGGAACATTCAATAATTAAAGGATTATGCTCAAAATTTACGTAACGTAATTTTAACTGCTGTGTACACAACCAGGAAATGAATCGAATTACGTAGCTAAACTCGAGACATGAGTTCAGCATGATACCGTCGTGTGTACAACGAAGTCGCACCTCATAGAAGTAGTATTAGACGATGAGATCAGTAGTTGAAGGAAATTGGTTGTTTTTTGGACCAAAAACGTTCTGCTACACCTTCGGTTACCACATAAACAAGGTGTCCCAACAAACCAATGAACACATTGTAAAGCGGCAGGAAATTTCACCATCTTACATGCAATGTGTACGTATTAATTATTAATAGCCGGCCGCGGTGGCCGAGGGGACTGAGGAGCTCCAGTCACGGTCTGCACGGCCACTACGGTCGGGGGTTCGAATCCCCCCTCGGGCATGAATATTTGTGCCGTCTTTAGGATTAGCTAGTTCATAAGTAGTTTGTAAGTCTAGGGACTGATGACCCCGTAGTTAAGTCCCATAGACTCTACAAACATTGAATTATTAATAACGTGCATCGATTTATAATGTAATTACCTGTATCAGTTTGAGTCCGGATAATCTGAAGCAAAAATAAGTAGGAAGAGTGGGAATATTAATGTTGACTAGGTCACTGACTAAACTGGTAGATGCTGGAAGGCGACATTTAATATTAACAGTATTCGCAAGTAATACTTTTCTTTGTTGAAAATGGGAACACAGCCAAGTCAGTGAGAGAGACCGGCAAGCGACGAGGGGAGTCTTAACGGTATCAACCACCAAACGGTCGAAACGTTCTAGAAATTTATATAAGCTTCTTTTTCGCGGGAAAGGTGTTTGGAAGAATGTAATGGTGGGGCAGAGAGATTTGGAGCTATAGCTGTGATTAACCCTTAAGAAAACTGTCTCGCGAGACTTGTGGCTTGCTGAAAAGTGAGTCGAGGATTCGGTTAGCTGCGCTCGTGGGGCGAGGACGCAGGTGGGCAGTTGCTGCCAACGTGTCCAGTGACTTAGCTCACAATTATTTGCAAATGCAGATTGCATTGCTTAAAGAATTCAAAATTGTTTCTCCTTGAGCAGAGGAACTAAATTATTACTTCAGTGCATTGTATTTGCATTTCGAAGTACTCATTTACAAGCTTACAATTGAGCTTCTCTTCTGCTTCTGGCCAGTGGGACAAGCAGCTTGTGAGGTTCTATTGTTCGAATTTGATACTTGAGGGACTTCAACTTCGGAATTTTTGGAACGAAGTAGTTCGTTCACTGTGTAGCCATTGTCAAACAGCTTCAGGTTCACGACGAACCGACCCATCCACGGTGACCACCCGCCGTTCGACTTACCAGAACAGTACTGGGAACTGGTGATATAGGCACACTGCATTTGCTATAACGCAGTTAAAGATAAATGTACCTTCCACTAGTTGGCTGTGTTCTTGAGCTTCTGGTTGTATTATCTACTGAGTTGAATAGTGATTTTTAATTTCCTTTAAACAATTAACTCGTCCTCACTATCAACCATTTTTCGTAATTGGTAGATGTTGTGCCATCCTTGTTGGAGATTCATTACTTCTGTATCCTAATTCATTCCAGAATTTGTGCACCGTCTTTTTTCTAATAATTAAATTACTATATTGAACATTGAATCCTCGATTTCTTATTTATTAGGATTAGGAATCCCAGCTATCCCTAATTATATAAAAAAAGTCTAAGATTGAAACCAAGATGCGCCATAATTATAATTTTTATTTTTCAGCACTTTTATATGGTTTGGGTGCGATTTCCGTTTACCCGACACAGTTTATCATCGTTGTTTGCTGCATTTGAGAAATCATTGCTTCGAACATTTGTGTGAGTTTTGTTCGCAAGTGATTTCTTGTTTTCACTGCTTTCTTGCTTTTGTGTTGTGCATTTGATAATATGTTAGGTTACTTAGCGAAATACGGTAATTTTTGAGGAGCAGATTTTTCAGTGGTGTGTTAATGATCACACGTAATGGACCTTTTTAAAAAACCGGAAGTGGAAAAGATCGAGCTGCGCTTCCGTGAAAATATGGAAAATGCACAAGCATCAGCACACTCTTCCGAAGGGAAAGCTACACAAAGGGACCTTTATCCTGTTGTAACGGTGCCGAACTATGAGGGCAGTGACTCAGATAGTTTGCATAGGCAAATGAAAGTTTCCAGCAGACCAGCATCGTTTGCATACGGACGTGCTAGTACTAACGGAGCACACGGTCGACAAACTTTCCATTCACGAAGACCGCAGTCGCTAGAGGGTAGTCTCTCAGCCGTAAGTTTAAATGGGGAACGAAGGCGTTGAAAAACAAGTTACGAGACTTCTGTCGTTCTCGAGTACTTGAAAGAAATGAGGTAGGATATTAATAAAAAAACGAAAGAGATGAGAAAGGAAGCGAAAGAAAAGCGACAAGATATTCATAAAATTTTAAAGATAACGAAAGAAACGAACGAAGAAATTAGACAAATTATACGGTTAGGTGAGGAAACGAACTAGCGAATTGAGAAGCTGCAAAATCAAATGTTGATTTTCCCTGCTGAATTGAAACAAGATGTTTAAAAAGCTCAATCTGAGGCAAAAGCAGAAAGATTGCCTGGGAAGTGTGAAAACCGCATCGCACAGGCATCGCGATTAGAAACCAGAACCACAGCAAAGGAAGGAAAATTTGTCCTTAGTAAAACGCAAAGTTGCATCAAGAAACTAGAACTGGAAAAGGCAGAGGGTTCGACACATACGTTGACTGAGAATCAAACTGAAAAGTTCAAAGATTTAGAAGTCCGTCTTCAACAGCACTTTGAAAATAAAAAATACCTCAACACGTCCCGTGGCAGATAAGCAAACATGCAACACTCAAAGCCAGAATTGAGCGTGTAATAAAGACATAAGCGTAACTTCACAAATGGGTGAAGAAAAACGAAGGACCGAACGATACGCACGAGTTACAGAGACATAACACGGATCCTGTGCGAGACAACATAAGTAGTCTGTAACAGCAAGAGAATAATAATTGCATTCCGCTGCACAGGTGTGAAACACATTTGGGAAGCGAGAGTGCGTCACCACATCACATAGACACACGAAACAGTGAAGGCATACATACGTATGGACAACGAAGCACGGTCGAAAAAATTAGACGACAAAATTAATTCGCGTTCGATCATGAATGATATTTATCAATTTGAAGATTTAAACATTATAAAGAGGATGGAAATACTCTACACCCCCGAACCGTTTTTGAAGAATACCACTGTATTGGCCGGAATATAAAAAACTATTTTTTATTTGTTCTCATTTAGATGTAGTGGTGGCAGAAGTAATGCGAAAAACGTCGTATGCGTGCAATACATACGAGGAGTTCAATACTGCGTTTATCGGACGTTACTCTTCGAATACGACACAGGAGCGGATAAAACATGAACTCATGATGCATCGTGATATGGAGGCATCAGGATTCAGGAGTGCTGTATAATTCTTGGATCACTTGTCTAAAAACACCAATACTTAGACGCGCCCTGCAGTGACGGTGAAATTACACGACTGTGTTTCACTCTGCTCCCTCTTTCGTATTAACAAGTATTTATAGGAAAAGTGTAGAGATGATATTGATGCGTTTCGGGCTATTCTACGTGAGGTAGAATTCGTATTCAATGAAGGACAGGAAAAAACAAACAGCGAGAAAATTTGCTCGATTTTCCACAAGGCAATAACGGAAACAATAACAACCAAAATAAAGGTTATCATAACCATAAAAAATAGAATATGTGGACTGGAAACGCACAACCATACAGTGGAGCGTTCTAGAACCACAAGAGCTCGTTCAAAAATTGGAATGCTCACCAGAAAAAATTCTGGAGCCAGCTACAAAATCATGAACAGGTGGCGACCAATGCTCAGCAACCAGAACAGGGTGTAAAATTCGTTCGACAAACCCGAGACGGATAAAGCAAGACGACTCACCGCAAAACTGACTAGCTACCGGTGCTGGAAACCCTGCACATAAACCCACAAACAGTTTAGGATGCAGTCCAACTTGTAAATAAAATGTAAATAACGAATGCCAAGATTTTTATGCTAAGATTTAACATGTTAAAATATTCTTGCTAATAATGCAAATGCAAAACAAATTCAAAATTTTTAAACGCTTATACATAAATGTTTAAAAGACATGCAAGCACAAGGTAATATTATATATGTTTCTTTAATAATTTAAAGATCTAAAAACAGGATTCACCTGATAATACTTAAGTTTGTTGGTTAATTTATTGCCATCGATTGGACATTACTGTCCATGTACTCATTCACATCTGACGATCAGTTCCTGTCTGAGATCTAGCTTTAGTAGCCAGTAAAATATTTGGTACAAACAAAATTTTATGACAAAGATCATATCATCCATGGCTAATACGTTTGATGTACCTTGAGAGCAAGTCAGTATGGCTTGTTAGTTTCCTGTTTATTGATGTTTGATCTCCCTGAGAGTCCCGGCAAAGACAACCTATAGAAACTGGAATTGGAATAATTTATGGTGTTAAAGGGCTTAGTAAAATAGCGATAGATACTCAAGGCATATAAAACGTGTATTGGTAACTGGAGCTATGACACATTATAGTAGCGTAATTCTATAATGTGTGTTCTTGTCACTACCGTGTTTACTGATTAACAGGTAAAAGAAAACTTTATGTGATGCAACAATTTTAGATGAAGGATGAGGACAGACTAATGGAAAGCGTGAGCTCATGCCAGTCCTTACAACAACTCTGGAGAGTCGAAACTTCTTAATGACGGGAGTTACCAATCTTTTTATTATTCTTTAGAGGCACCTGTAGTGCACTATAATCAGTAATAATTGGAATTGAATCTAACCAAATTCCACTATGATGTGTTCTTTTTTAGCTCTGAGTACATACCACGTTTTTGTTTACAAGCATATCCATTCATATATAATTGAAATTCTTTTAGGGTTAGACGGTTCAGTTTCGATCATTTCGGGCAACTGTCATTGTAACTGGAAATATATTGAGAAAATAAATAATTTTAACTATTTCACTTATTCCCGGATGTTTAATGAATATATAACAGAAATATTAGACAGTTACAATTGTTGGTATAAACACTAGAAAAGGTTACAGAATTGAGAAAAATCGATCGAAAATGTACCACACTTGGTACAATTTTGATCACTTCCTCGTACAATTTTGATAATGGGCATCTTCCACATAGAAAGCATTTTTCCCTAAAGGCACCAATGCACACTTCGTGGTAGCAAACATTGCATATTTAGTAGCGAATCCAATCAGCCTTAACCAGAAAATGTATAAGAGCGCGTTGGACTAAGTAGCTTCTCTTACCCCTTAAAAAGGATATATATATATATATATATATATATATATATATATATATATATATATATATATATATATATATATGGCACAAAAACTTATGTTGATCGGAATTGTACCTATATCGAATTTGTACCACCTTACCCTACTAGCAAAAATAATTAGAAGCACTCTTACTTTGTTTAGCAGTTAAGATTATTCAATTTTGTTTTAGTTGCCATTCCTGTAAGGAAACCTGTGACTTGCAACTGTAGCGATAAATTCATTTAAAAAGTAATTGTGCCCATATCAGTAAGTAATACCATTTTCGCACGTTTTGTTTTAATTTAATTCTGGTGCTTTGTTTTGCACTGAAACTACTAAATATTTGTCTGGGATGTAACTATACATTACAATAATGTATATTTCATAGAAATACTGGTATAATAATGATCTTTGTAATACTTTACAGAAAGAGAGACTTGATGACGAGGGAGCGCCACTATAATGGAAGGCTGAGGCGAGCGGCATCCTTAGAATAGAGGTGAGGGTCGGGTCACGGCACAGCGGCCGGCATTGTATGAATGAGCGCCGCGAGGTCCCGCGCTCAGTGGACAACAGTACGGAGCGGTGTCATATTCCTGGCCACCTCATATTTCTGGCCGATGGCCGTTTCTTTGCTAACACTGTACGTGTCTAAAACGCGGAAGAAAAACAGAAGTGCAGCATATGTTGAAATGTGGGGTGGGGAGCAGTAGCATATGGCACAGTAGGTGCTGGTTCCCGTGGGAAAGCCTGCCTATGTTACTGGTACTCTCCTCGCATTGGCTGCTGCATTTCACGTCACGTGATTTCTTTTGAAATTACTTTTGTTTATTAGAAACTAAATATTAATTATTCAGAGCTGAGAATTTATTATAAATATCTCTCAAGGACAGGCTAGGTTTTGACAGTTTAAAAAGTTTAAGGTGCCTTGTCTTATTGTAACAAGTAAAAGCGATTTTGCAGAAGGTGCGCGACGGCCCTGTTTTGGCGCGAAATAGAGCGTCAGGTGCCCTCTCGCAACGCGCCGAAGTTTCAGTCTCGAGCTGACCACTATACGTGCCGGTAATGAGTAAAGTTTTGTGTAATTGTGATAACATTCGAGGTCTCAACATGAACTACGGACAGCATAGGCCGTGTCGGATTAACAATAGTTGTTCATATTTTATTATTTATTTAATAAATGGTATGCCTGACAATTAAAAATCTCGCGAGTCGCTTCTTATGCTTCCATCCAACAGAACTTATTTTAGCCTCACTTGTATACTGTAGAAGAACCTACGACCTGTGTGCTGTCTTCTGCGCTGGGGACACAAATATAGAAGACAACAGGTTAGTCAGAACTCTATGCTTTCCATAAAGACTTGGACAGCAACTACGGAACCTCGTGCGTACTGTAGGGCGGTACAAACGCACACTGCTACGCAACAGCAAGGATGTGGAGGTTTAAGGGGACTTGTGGGAGGAAACAGTACTAACTTCTCTGTGCACAATTAAAAACCCCTAGGAAGCTTGTAGCGGTCTGGGAGTGAATTTACCTGAGAGCCACATTAAAAGCCTTCTTAGAAGCTAAAAGGCATAAGTCTCTCAAATCCTCCAAGGCAACAACTACACGAAACCATGTCAGGGACTGGTAAGTCCTTGTGACCAAGACTAGACACTGTGAGTGTTGTGCAGTATGAAGCCACAATGACGTCCATTAAATGTTCTCTGCTTTGCCCAGTCGCTAAACTTTGCTCCCCCAGTCATTACCGACAATTTGTTCTCACTCACTAAAGTGTTCAATTTTTTGCTCTTTTTGTATGTGATCCTGCATCCTTTAAAGATAAAAAAGCAACTAAATGCAGATAACAAGTAGCTTTCTGTTTTTATTGTGTCCAATTATTATTGTATTATTATGTTCTTGTACAATGTAAATTATGTGAATGTTATGTATATGCTCTTGTACCACATCATCATTGATTCTTGTATGTTGATGTGTGCTTGAATATCAGTCAATGTTTTTTCTACTACGTTTGGCCATCTTTTGTCCAAACCCTTAGTTATATGAAATGCATACTACTGGTAGTTAAACGAAACCGTCATGTGTGTACAGTGAGAAAGAAGTATAGCGTATTTTTGTTGTGATCCTGCTTAATTTTAGATTAATTAAACCAATAAATGCAGATCATAGTAGCTTATAGATGTAAAAATTATTAGAGTTTAATTTTAAATTCAATACTTTTTAATATCATTTCGTGACTATGCTTGTACTAATATTGTGATATTAAAATATGAAGTGGTACTGCTAGTTAATTAAAAATATTCATTTTGATGGACGGACATAGGTTACATGATTTTTCATTTTTTCATCCATGTTCATTAATGGTCTGTCTGACATTGTGTATGTATTGCTGAATGGGGACGCGAGCATGAGGAACTTTTCGTGAAGATTGGTTTACATCAGAGCACTAAGTTACGTGGAGACTACCTTAGTTTGATGAATAAAAAACACACCCCTTTCCAATTATATTAAATCGGGTTCTTCTGTAGCTTGCACTTTTCATCTTTTATTGGTCCTGAGTCATTTGGATAGAAACATTGTATGGGATGTCACAGAAGCAGATGTTATTCCTCTAGAGGTGACATATAGTGAAATAAATAATGACTATGGTCATTAATACATAATTAATTACATGGTCGAAACATTCTAAACCTTTCTAGAAGCCTCTAGAAGCTTCTGTTTTACGGGAAAGGACGTAATGGTGGGGTAGAGAGATTTGAAGCTATAGCTGTGATTAACCCTTGAGGAAACGGTCTGGCGAGACTTGTGGCTTGCTGAAAAGTGAGTCGCGGATTCGGTGAGCAGAGGAACAAATATATTACTTCAGTGCGTTGTATTTGCATTTCGAAGCACTCATTTACAAACTTAGAATTAAGCTTCTCTTCTGCTTCTGACCAGTGAGGCGAGGAATTTTCGAGGACCTCTTGTTCGACTTTGATACTTGAGTGACTTCAACTTCGGACTTTTTGAACGAAGTAGTTCGTTCACTGTGTAGCAATCGTCACACAGCTTCAGCTTCACGTCGAACGGATCCATCCACGGTGGCCAGCCGCTGTTCGTCTTATCAGAGCGGTATTGGGAACTGGTGATATACGCACATTGCATTTGCTATACCGCAGTTAATGCTAAATGTACCTTCCACTAGTTGGCTGAGTTCTTGAGCTTCTGGTTGTATTCTCTACCGAGATGGATAGCGACATTTAATTTCCTTTAAACAAATAACATGTCCTCAGTATCAATCATTTTTCATAATAGGTAGAGGCTGTGCCATCCTTATTAAAGATTCATTACTTTTGTATCGTAATTCATTCCGGAATTTGTGCACCATCCTTTTCTTAATAATTGAATTACTATACTGAACATTCTCAGCTATTCCTACTGATAAGAAATTGTCTAAGATTGAAACCAAGTGTTTTTGTATACAATTGCCTGATTGAAAGGAGTGATTCATATTTATTTTCCTAATGATACTGTAAGACAGGTGAACCACACGCAAATTAACGGCAGGGATGTTCATTCATTCTCACCAACTGCGGCACAATCGTTAAAAAATGTGATCGAGAATACACTTCAAGATGATTATTTCATAATGTTGTTGAACGTGTTGGTAAATAATAATATCGAATGACTTTCCCATAGAGCTACCCTAGTTGCATATATCAACTTTTACATGTGATCCTGTAGTTAAGAAACACTCCATGCATAGTCTGTAGTTTGCGCAACAAATACGAAATCTCTATTTATATAAAAGTGAAAGGATACTGATTCACTCACTCACTCACTGACTAAACACTAAATCTCGAAAACTATTTCACCCATGAAGCTGAAATTTGGCAGGAATGTAGTTTATTGTTAGAAGATGTCAGCTAAGAAAGGATTTTGCGATTTGACGCCATAAACAATGAAAATTTCCCCGTCTTGCGGCACGTGATAGTGTGACGTTACCAGTAAGTAACTATCGGCCCTATCGCAAAATCCTTAGTTGCGCGACGTCTCATACCAGTAATCTACATTCCTGCCAAATTTCAGATTGATATATAAATAAGATTTCGAGATTTCGTTTTTAGCCAGTGAGTGAGTGAATGAGTATCCTTTCGCTTTTATACAAATAGAGATTTCGTATTTGTTACGCAAACTACAGTCTATGCATAGAGTGTTTCTTAACTACAGGGTCACATGTAAAAATTAATATATGCAACTAAGGTAGTTGCTGGGGCATGAAAGCAGACATTTACCGTTCGACCATAAGACTATAGAACAGATAAATCCACATAAAGGTTGTTTATTTATTTGTAACCGTGAGTAGTAGCGGGTTAAGCACTGAAAGACACTGTACCTGTGGTGATTAAACTATGCGTGCGTTAGAAAACGGATTCAGAGTTGATAACTCGCATGCAACGCTCACTTAAAGAATAGAGTGTACAGACTTAATATCATACTGCGAACTGAGATGTGGTGATTGTATGAAGCCAAATAATAAGCTACGAACTGTGAGAATCACTTGTGAATGACTTCAACAACGTTTTCAAATGATATTTTTTACGTGATTAAGTGTCCTTATGTGTGAAAACAGTTATCAGTTGAATATTTGGTGTATTGTTTATTGATTACATATAATAATAATAATTATTATTATTATTTTGCAGTATGCAGCAGTAGACGTCGGAAGGCAAGGAGTACGTAGGAAGAACGCAGTCGCCGTCGAGGTTGGTGTGTCATCGTAATCGCCAATAAGTTAATAACATGCACTGCACTGAGAAGAAACAAACTGCTGTCCAATGAACCAATACTTTCAGTTTATTCACCAATTTCTATATAGGTGACATAAAATTAACGATTTCCAGTTTACACAGTTAAACAGATGTAACCACTTTTCCGAGACCGTGGCCTATGAGAAAGTCAGGCCACGGTGCGTACATCAAGGTAGACATGAGCCAAGGTTCTACATTTACATACACATACATACTCCGCAATTCACCGTAAGGTGCGTGGCGGACGGTACGCTCTACCACTACTAGGAATTTTCTTTCCTATTCCACTCCCAAATAGAACGAGGATAAAAAAAATGCCTATATGCCTCCGAACGAGCCCTAATTTCTCTTATCTTGTCTTTGTGATCTTTACGTGAAATGTAAGTAGGTGGCCCTCTAAATTTACTCAACAGAAATTCACGATAAGAACGTCGTCTTTCCTCCAGCGATCCCCAATTGAGTTGCTGGAGGATTTCCGTGACACACTAGCTGCTCGCCTCTGAACTGCCTCTATGTCTTCCTTTAAACTGATCTGCTGCGGGCCCCAAACACTTGAGCAACACTCAAGACGTAGTCGTACAAGCGTTTTATACGCGGTACGTGAAGTACATCTTCCCAAAATTCTGCCAATAAACCGAAGACGGCTGTCCGACTTACTCACAACTGTCCTTACATGTTCGTTCCATTTCATATCGCCCTGCAATGTTACGCCTAGATATTTGAAAGACGCGACAGCATCAAGAAGCTCAATACTAATATGGGGAGATGGTGTTATATAGGCCAACTACAGACGTCAGTTGAAAACTGTCACTGTCTTGAGTAGTCGTAGAATGCAATTTTTCCGTTAAAACTATGCATTAAACCGACTTATTGTTAACGCATTATACTGAGAACCAACTCAGATTACATATTTTCTAACAATATACTTTCTTGAATAAACACTTATCATCAAATATTTACAAACTGCATTTTAACGCTAAATTTCACTCTTCTAATATGGTGTACATCACCGAATAACCACCGTTTTATTCCTGATATGACATCAGACGTCAGCTCTGTAATAGGAATATTTCTCCAAGATGTAGCAATATGGCGGACGCATGCTTTACTTTATCAGCGTAGAGGCGTCTCCGTGCATTTCTTGGCCTGAGCCGATGCTAGCGGCCTGGCTGGCCGCTATGAGACAGTGGGCTGTGCTTCAGCGGCCAGCCAGTCAGCTGGCGATCGCGTCCGCTTAGGGCAGCCTTGATCACGCGACGTCATGCGTGCACCGCGGCCTGACTTTCTCATTGGCCTCGTTCGAAATCTACTGCGACGCAGCAGACCTCGATCACTCACAGTTGCTTACACCCTTTCTCTTTAATGGTGTAAAAGCGTGACAACTTGCGGCGTCACCGTCGGCTTCTGCGAGTCTCGACACATCGTATAATTACCGATATGATGTAGGTGGAAAAATTCACGAAATCGCTACACAACATTAGTTAAATATACTTGCTGTCTGATTAGCTGTGAAAGAGCAACCGTTACCTATTACCAGAAATCCTTGGATGATACTTGTATGCAAAGAACACTCGAGCAGGCAGCATGAGACGGAGATTAATGCTCCGGATTCCTTCTCAGAAGCAGCGGTAGATGCGGGTGAAGGCTACTGGCTACGAAGAAATGGGATTCGATAGAAAATCTACAAATGCTTCTGACAACTCACCAGGTGCATACTTAAGCACATAATATTTACTCCAACTTTGGTCAGAGTACATGGTTGATTTCCCTAGCCCTTCCCTACATGTGCACTAATTAAGTCGTTATCCACACGCAAATGCTTTGCTGCGTATGATCTACTGAGGAGAGAAAAGTAATAGGACACCTGTAATATGGTGTGGCACCTCCTTTTGCCCGGCGAATGCAGCACCTCGACGTGGAATGGACCGAACAAGTAGCAGGATGTCTCCTGCAGAAATATTGAGGCATGGCGCCACATAACAGAGAGCTTCTTGCCGGTGTAGGAATTTCTACGCGAAGTGACCTCTCGATGTTTCGGTGGGATTACATCTGACGATGAGGGTGGAGAAATCATTTCCTGAAATTGTATTGAATGTCCTTCAAACTAATGGCGAACAATTGTGGTCTTGTGAGATTGCACATTTTCATTCATTCATAAAAATTCCATGGCTGTTTGGGTCATCAAGTCTATGAATGGCTCAAATATTCTGCATGTAGCCGAACATAACCATTTCTAGTCAACTGTCAGTTTAAAAGATTGTTTAAAATTCCAGCCACAACTATGATTTAAGAGTTAAAAAAATATTGAATTGCGACATGTTACGATGCTGTACATCATAATCAGGCTATAGGCACCCAACGATATTGCTAAAGGTGTACGTTAATCTATACTGACATCTTGATGTTTGTGACAATGAACTTGTGAAAACAGAAATATGGCATATGTAAGTTTATGTCTCTTTATGGGCTGAGGTACAGTGTGTTTATAAAGGTCTTTGTTTTGAAAATATTCTCATTGATCAGCTCTCTTCCTCATTTGACTGAGTGAAGCATTAACTCAGTAATAGCTAAACATATAAATGAAACAGGGCACAGCTTTGGAATAGAAAACGATCAGAAAGTTTTGCATACTCTGGGAAAGATCTGGAAAGTGGACATTTCGGAAGAAATATTCATCTACATAAAAAACGTGAGTAATGGAATCCTGAACGAAATGACAGTCAAGAGTTCCCATTACTTCAGTAAATTCCATCCCTTACTTTTAAAATAGCATCTGACCCGCTCGGTTAGCCGTGCGGCCCAACGCACCGCTTTCCGAGACGGGGAGGCGTACCGACCCAGGTTCGAATCCGCCCGACGGATTAACGAAGGGGGTCGTAGTGCTGGCCAGCCTGGATTTGGTTTTAGGCTGTTTTCCACATTCCCCTATGTGAATACCAGGCTAGTCCCAAAGCCCCGCCTCAGTTACAGGATTCGTAAACATTTCGTAACACTTTGCACTTTCACACTTTCACAGTATACGCAAAAATTTGGGGTACACATTTCCTCCAGGGAGGTATCGGGTGGCGGCAAGAAGGCCATCCGGCCACCCCGTAACTATTAACACACAACAAATCCGAATTTAAAAAGGCCGACCCTGCATGTGCGGAAACAAGGCCAAAGAGAAAGAAGGACTTTTAAAATAGCATTTAAATTACCTTACACACTATCCAGTGCCCATGTAATTCTTTACGATGTATGATGTATTGTGACATATTTGTGTTTACTAAGACAGGTGTACTACATATTGAAGATTTACATCTCGTCACTTATATGGCAGCAAGAAAGCAGAAGACATTTGAAGTGACTTTAGACGCTAAATATCTACTAATCGATAGGAACGTTGTTTCGACCGCCATCTTGTGTAGTATGTCAGCCTCGTTACGAAAGTGAATTCGTGCCGAAAAGTGCCGGCTGTGGGGCTAGTAAGGCTAGAAGTATAAGTGCTATACAATCAGTTAAACGAGGAAAGAGCTGCACAACAGGAATGTGAGAGTTTAAAATGAACACCTTTATAAAGAGACTGTATCTAAGCTCGTAAAGAGACATAACCTTACATAGGGCATCTTTATTTTTTCAGAAGTTCATTGCCACAAATATCAAGATGTCTCAGTATAAATTAATGTACAATTTGTAGTGTAACAAACAGTTTGAGCTTACACTGCGTCCGTATGCCGCCTTGAAATTCCATTACCTTGAACTATTCTGTAAACAATATGGAAAAAGAAAAGAATCACATTCCCCCAATGTGAGTTGAATGTATCACAGATACATATGTGTCGACAATTGAGGTATTACATATACAATACAAACAAATAAGTTTAAGGAGACATAACCTTAATAACTTTTACTTTTGTGACAATAACTTGATTGGTTTTGTACGTTTTTTATGGTATTTTCTATCTTTCGTATGATAAGGAAATTTAAAGGGTAGGTTCATATCATATGAATTTTCTGTAGTGGTGGAAAAACCTTGTTACTAAGACGAAATATGGAAAAATGACGATTAAGTAATGGTTTACTCGATCACTGCATTTCACAGAAGGGGGAAATAGTAGCGCGCTACTACGCAATCTTAAGGTATAAAACCCATGATTATAGGTGGGAGTTTGAGAGTGTTCGCTCGTATAACAGTATGATCATGATACAAACGAGAATCAGGACCACATACCAGAGAGGAGGAAATAAAGGGAATAAACGTAGTTTAAGAAATACATGCTGTATATTGCTTACATCTGGAGAAAAGACATAGAGGATAGCAGGATAGACTGACATAATTAAATCTACAAATCTTAATCACTATAGGCATGATTGGTTGTTGAGAGCGAGAGAGAAAGAGAAGGTGGAGTAGACGGAGTGAAACGTGGTCTCTACGTCTTGTAGTGGCCCCTCTCAGATCGTGTGTGAATGATTGGCAAATGTAATATTCTTCACACTTTCAGGTGATTTACTATTACTGACTTTTCATGACTAAATTTTTCAAAAAACACATCCCTGTATAACGACAAAGCTGCGTCCACCTAATCCTCGATGGGCGAAGGTGCCGTTATATTTGCTGTGTAATTAATCCTTAATCATTTAATAATTGTTCCAATGGTATGACTGTATGGGATGCAGACAATGACTGGGTTGATCCATAACAATAAACTTTGTTAACTTCCTTTATTAAGGAACGACAAATGTTAATAACTCTTTCTTTAAGTACAGTGATTAAATAACCGCGTGTCACTACGATAAATGTCTACAAATCCATACTGAAACGTTTCCATACGCAACTGCTACCGAAACTGATATGCGATACGAACGATGGGCAAAACTTTAGCCACCACTAAACGCGGCTTACGGACCCACTGTCGACGTGAGACTGCCTCTCTCTGCGGCCGCCGGGAGACTGCCGCGTAGTGATGGGCAAACCGAGTCCTTAGAAAGCAAAGTTCTCGATTCCAACGAGTTCTCGTTGTTTTTGAGAATCTGAATCGGATCTCGGTTTTCAGTATTCGCTTTTTAGTGTTAGGAAACTGTAGACATAAACATTTATAAACCTACCGTTGACAAATTTAGAAGTAATGAAACATTTACTTACGTTTTGCAGTATAAGCACTCAGGTTGTTCTCAGCGTGCGTGATTGTGTGGTGTAGTAGGTTTAATCGTTATGATGCTATGTTTTAGGGTAAGGGTTAAAATTCTGAAATGTAAATAAAATTTTTATTTTTAAATTTAAAATTTTTTTGAAACCTGATCAGTCATTAGTTTTATTGAAATGATTGGTTTAAAGTAACGTTTTAAATTCTAATTCTTCGCTACATCATTTCAGTCAGCATAGGCCTAGTTACTTTTCATTTTTTCCCTCTCATTTATGCTTCTTATCATTCTTTATTCAGCTGGAATATTCGTATATGGTATTTTACTTACTGTTATGCAGTAACTTCAAAATAATTTATGCCTTTTTATCATTTTATATTTGTGTTTGTTGCAATTGCTATTTATATTCCTCATTTCACTTTCATTATATAACACTGTACCTGATCTTCCTTATGTTACTTGTAATGAAAGAAGAATTGATGTTTAACATGTTTGTATGATGATTACCACACAAAAGTTCTCAGTTCTCCCTTCTCAGAACTCGCTTCTTAGTTCCCGTTTCTTATTTCTCGCTTTTCAGTACTCGTTTCTTAGTTCTCGCTTCAGATCTCGCTTCTCAGTTCTCGCTTCTAAGGTCTCGCTTTAGATCTCGCTTCTCATTACTCATTTCTTGGTTCTCGCTTCTAAGGTCTCGGTTTTCGGGTTTCGCTTCAGCTCTCGCTTCTCAGTACTCGCTACTTAGTTCTCGCTTCTAAGGTCTCGGTTTTCGGGTCTCGCTTTAGATCTCGCTTCTTTGTTCTCGCTTTTAAGGTCTCGATTTTCGGGTCTTGCTTTTCAGTTCTCGCTGCATGGGTCTCGTTTACGCGTTCCCGGTTATGGTACGCGTTTCTGTTGAGCAAAGTGAAACGAAAATTTTAGGTTTTGTTTGTTTTTGTTTCAGTCTTGAGGCTGCTATCTTTTATTATAGGAATCCAGACACTGCCACTAATATCCTCATTTGTCAAACAAATGAAAAGGTTTGAGTATCTATTAAATCACCCATATGTTTCTTATTTCTGTATGTGTAAAAGGGAATGATTACTCACTCACTAACTGACTGAACACCGAATCATGAAAACTACTTCACCTATGAAGCTGAAATTTGGCAGGTATGTAGTTTATAGGTAGAATACGTCAGCCGAGAAAGGATTTTGCGTTAGGGTCGCATTAAGGTGCATGGCGGAGGGTACTTTAGTTACATACATCGACAAAGTCTACAGGTTTTTTCGATCTTCATGAAATTTTGTATGGTTTACTATCAGACTGAATGGAAGGTCCCTTTACGTAAAATTTTGTATGGTGCATGGCGGAGGGTACTTACCTACGGACTTCCAGAAAATCTATAGTTTCTTTCCGAGCTTCATATAATTTTGCACACTTGATTTCCAAACGATGTTTTTTAAGTAAATGTTGCGAACGTTTATTTCATATTCAGAGCTCGTCCAGAGCGTTAATATAGGCATCAAGTAGATTTGCCTTGTCACCACTTTTTTTCTTAGTTCTCGATTTGGTATTCGATTCCTTTTGGTTCTCGAGGACAGGGTTCTCGATTCCTGAAAGTTCTGGGTTTTGCCCATCTCTACTGCCGCACACCGCCCAACAAACAAGAAACGTTCAAACCTAAGCATTGTCGCCCAGCAGCTATCGCTGCATGCCAACGATAGCTACTGTTCGACCAAAACGTACCAAAGCTAAAACCCTGTATCCTCACTCCTGAAAATATTAAACTTGCAGGACAAAAGAGTCTATTTACTGAATAAAATGAAGGATGCATTTAACTCTGGTATATTTTTACATTCTAGCAGTAGCATACACCGGTATGATTACATCCGCAACAGACAGTGGCTCAAAATTACAGCGAATAATCCCTAGCACATTACTCCATAACATAGTCTCTATGGCCTCCAAAACTTTGGAAGTTTCATTATTCTTTAAGACAATTTATAGAATTTTAACTTTTTTTAACACACTTCTGTAAAGTTTTCGTATACACTATTTGGAAACTGATTTTTAAAATATTTTTAAAACCGATGTTATTGCCATAAACGACGGAAATATTTTACACTCTTCAGCCACAGTAAGTACGCTCCGCTAGGTTGCACCAGTGTTGCCAGGTCTCCGGAAATTTCCGGAGATCTCCTGAATTTTTTATCTTCCAGGAAAAACAGAAAAAAATGTTGAAATCTCCGGATTATTAAATGTAGGATTTTTTATTTTATTTTAGAAAAAACAGTTTCTTTAAGTGAAAATTATATAGTTTATTTCACTACTAATGCTTCCCTAAATATAAAATGTAAATTTTATTGCAAGTCGCTGAGTGCACTCGTTCTCAAATAGTTGACGAACAAAATCACGCGATCACGCGCCGAAAGATAGGGCAGTTTTCATTGTTTATGACGTGATATCGTATTAACTGTGTATCGTGGCTGGTTTTTGACACCATAGCAAATGATTTCTGTCCTTCAAGAATATTTGTACCAAATTTGGTTGAAATTGTTCCTTTAGTTTAGGTGCAGATGTAGAATATTATCGCATGGTGCGGCCGTTTTTCACGAATTTCATTGTTTATGACGTCATATCTCCTGACGTCTGTGTCGTAGGTGGTTCATACGCCGACAGCGATTGTTGCCTGATATTAGGGAACATGTGTGCCACATTTGGTTGAAATCGGTCCAGTAATTTAGGAGATGTGGAACATACATACAAACATACAGACATACACACATACAGCATTCGAAAGTGTCTCCGGAAATTGTGGACAAATCTTCGGATTTTTCCATTACGACCTCCGGATTTTTTTTTTCAACACCTGCCAACACTGGGTTGCACTCCTCTGCTCTCAATTACCTGCGCACACGAGCGCACGGCACACAGTATCTGTTCGCCTCTATCTTCAATTAATTTCAGGCAATTCCGCACATTTCAAGGAGGGACAGGGACGCGGTGTAACCTCAAACGGTTTGTTACACTACATCCTTTGGTAATAATTTTGTATGCCTATAACCCGATGATGATGCACAAAATCGAAACATGTCACTATTAAATATTTTTTAAATTTTTTAAATTGCAACCATACTTTTAATTATTTACATACAGTCACGGTCGGCACAAATTCATCACGGCTTTATCAGCTTAATTAGACGAGAGATCTCAGTCCAAAGTAAAAACAGCACACACCATTTTGGAGGCATTACCAGGTTGGACAGTGCCTTTTCACAAACTTGGATCCAAGACCTCGTCGGCTCCGCACCACACTCGGACCCAATCAAAATCTCTTACAAACTGGAATCAGAACTTGTCTGGCGAATCCACGCAGTCGTCTAGGGCCCAGCAGACATGTTCACGAGTCCAGGAGGGACGCTGCAGGGGATGTCGTGCTTCCAGCACAGGCACTGAAGTCGGTCTTCTGCTGCCACAACCCATTAACGCCAAACTGCGCCGCACTGTCCTACTGAATACGCTCGTTGTACGACCCATGTTTAAAGCGTCATGCTATGGACTGTACGGTCGTTTCTGCCGAAGGTTAGAATACTCCCTCGGGAATGGGTGGGCGTGTTGTCCTCAGTGTGTAAGTTACTTGAAGTAGTTTGTAAATCTAGGGACTGATGACCATAGCAGTTTGGTCCAGTTTGGTCCAGCAGGTTAACAAACATTCGAATTAAAACACCCGTATGTCTATATATTTCTGTCTCATGACTTTTGTTATTTCTGTGAAAAGAAGTGCCATGCTGTCACTTTCTACAGCCTCGTTTTAACTGGTAAAAACGGAATCCTTATCGCTTCACTTTGCCACTGCATTCGTTTCTCAAAGCCATGATGACAAACCTAAATATATAATATCTAATAGAATAGACCAATTTACTTAAATTTTCAAAAACACAAAGCCAAATTAGTAAATCACTATATCTTGGGCACATAAATTCTATGTCGCGCTTAATAATTAGTACAGTAAACATCGAAATTGATTCTTTTACTGAGAGAAAATACACTAATAATCCTATATAAAGTCCTTCACTGTACAACGAAACAGTGCCACCTAAAGGTTTTTGATTACTTGCGTAGTGATAATCGCGTCACTTACGTAAGTATCGGTAAGTAACAAATGGAAAGACACCTTAAATTTTACATGATGATATCTGTTTTCCATAAACGAGTATGATGAATGAAACCTATACGTTGGCCCAAGCTGTGGTTGCTATTGAAAACCCTATAAACGTAGGAATATTCAAACAAACCAACATGACGTTTTACAGGTTTATTTTTTGTACGTATATCTATGCCCTGATCAGTCTGCAATGCTTGTTTGTGATTTGTGGAAAAATATAACAACAGTAAGTTATCCTTACTAAATCGATGCCTACAATCCATTAAATTTTCTCGAAACGATGACATCATTTCTCATTTCATTTGGCCACTTTATTCCTGTTTTGATACACAGTGTGAAACCATTTCTGGCCTGTCAGTTTCTGAATTACTTGTCACGTGCATATTTGAAATGTCATAGTCTAGAAAGCGTTTATACAGCCTGGCGACATAATCCACCCAGCTGAAGTGACATTACCTGAAAAAGACATTCCTCATTCAGTATCAAAATGCTGAATACATTCCGAATATTTCTATATCTCAGGACCTGTGCATAGAGTGATAAACAGGTTTTTCCAACTGTCAGCTGGAAACATTTTAAAGTAGCATGCCAGCAGCTATAAAAATTTTAACTTTTAATAAAGTTCAGTTTGAGAAGAGTCTAAAGGATTTATTGGCAGGCAATTGTTGCTAGTCAACCGAAGAATTTTTTAGCAGGACCAATTAACACTCTTATATCATTAATAATATCATATAATGTGAATAGTGTGTATAATCTGACTTCTGTACAAGTCTTGTTCAGTAAGAAGGTGCCTGTAAATAATTCTAGTTAAAGTCTTCATTTCTAATTTAGTATATTGAGAGTTTATTACCTGATAACAAGGTTTTAATTCCCTTTAAATATAATCAAGCTTAAGATTTTTTTTTTTTTTTCAAATTTCATAACAAATTTTATCTACTTTTAAATGTAAATATCTTTTTGGCCGATTACACATCGACAGGAACAATTTCAGGTTGGCTCTGTGGAAGGTCCACTAGCACAATTGTTATAATTTTGTAAGTGTTTTTTATGTATTATTGTTTCTGACATGTTCTACATCCAAGAGGATCAATTGGAACGCAATAAACACGTAATGTAATCGAATCGAATCCTTACACCTTTTCGCTCAAGGATTCCTGTGGCAACCAGACAGGTTGTCACTTAGGCAAAAGTTGTTGAAGGCCAGCTTTGTAAAAAGATACGTAAAGCTTCGAAGTTTGAGAGGCTCAATGTAAGTAATAACAAAGCTGAACACCTCATTTAAACTAAACAACAAAACTGTAAGGGGTTTTACTGTAAAGATTTCAAGAAGAAATGTACTTAAAATGACCTGGTTCAAACACACTCATACAATCAACAGTGATGGTTGTCTAATTAGAGTAACACTGATAGCATGATGTACTTGTTTTTCTGGTCTTTTATTGATTTTGGTAACAAAACTACACTGTGAAAACCTAATCACAGTTTAGTATTTCACAACGAGTAACTCATACATGCTGTAAGAAACACTTCACATACAACGGAACTACTTCGTGTTCATAGGTAACAAATTGTAAGAGTCATTTATGGTGAAGGATGACGCATCAGCGGTGCCTCCTGTGAGCCGACTGCTGTGAGGTCAGTGGCCTGTTGCTGGCCTGCGGCAGCAGTCAGCAGTTCTTGTCTGTGCGGTGCCTCACAGGATGCAGCGCTGTGTAATCAGCAGCCTAGCCTGCTGACGGGCAGAACCAGTCAGCGGCCAGCGCCAGCTGTCTTCGTTGCTGGTGTCAGCAGTCTCAGCAGCGGTGCCTCACGGGGTCCGGCATTCTTTGCGGTCAGCAATTTACCGGCACCAGTCGGCTTCTGTAGCTCTGTTAACAGGAGAAGAGACACATGTTGATGTATAACTACAGTGCAGGTTGTGATAACATCAACATCCAGAAAAAAATGCTGCCAATTAATTTAGCTTCTAACTGTTGGAGCATTATTTTACATTCTGGCCCCCACCTGAAGACCCTACATTCATTTTAATGATACGAAGTATGTCCACAAAGTAAGTTCCGTTTGGTTATATATAAACCAAACGTGAACAGTTACAGAAAAAATATTTATTGTATAAAAATCTGCAACTGTTCAACTACTTTTCTACATAACTTCCGAAATTTTGTAGGCACTTGTCATAGCGTGGGGCAAGTTTTTGTGTGCCTTCTTCATAGAAGATTGCCGCCTGTGTATTCAATCACGTGGCAAACATGTTCTCTCAGCTCATCATCATTGAAGTGTTGACCACCAAGGACAGATTTGAGGTGTAAGAAGATCAGTGGCGTAGCTACTACACCACGGGCCCCAGGGCAAAAATGACGTTGAGGCCCTCTCTATAACAACAGGCGCCGACTCTTAAAAATCTTGGGGTATGCTCAGTGGCGTTTAGCGTCTCCAATAGGGGGGAGGTGATTGCCGGTCTGCAGCGCCGCCCCCCCCCCCCACAGGTATTTCTAAAATCTTTATTATATTTTCCCAATTCCATGTAAAAAGGTAAAGTAATAATTTTGTTTTATTTTAGTAGTATTTCTTCTTTTTTGTTTTATCTGGTGTTAATTTAGGACCATTTTAATATCTGAAAGGAGAAAAGTGATTTTTAATACACAGGAAAGAAATTAACAGCCATTGATTTCAATTTCACGTTTCAGAACTACTGGGTGGGTTTTGCGATCATTTGAACCTGTTTTCCCATAGTAGTAACTACTAAAATCATTTTCAGAGTTTTCGTCTTCTGAGATATGCGTATCAGATAATGATGTGCCTGTATTATGAATACTGTGTTCACTAACGCAAACACTTACATTGGATCGTCTTCTTGGCTTCATTCTTCTACAAATTAATTTTGCATTCAGCATTATCAAAATAGTCCATAAACACTTCTGCTGTCGTACCATGTCTGTCGTTACTAATAGGTTCACAACCCATTGTTACTTAACACAATAATTCAATAAGCAGTATGAAAAATGACACGACTTACACTAACACTATTCCTTGAAGGCAATTGACTTCTAAGAGAATACATAAACGTTAAATTAGTAGTATACACATTTTCAAACCCACTTCATTTCTAGTTATTTAATACAACAATTAAAGGTTACCTCCTTCAGTTTACGATATTGAACTAACAAGCAGCATTCCATTAACATTCGGACTATTTAGAAAATGGTCATTTCACTTTCATGTCAACATTAATTTTAATGCCTAAGAATTTAATTACCTGTTTGTTTTAGATAATCTTATTACAGCGGTGTATTACAAACGCCAGCCACCCATTAATGAAATGAGAGAGTCGAATTTAATTACAATTAAGAAATATAATGTAAACAAAAAAATAATACCAAAATTTTCAGTGGGGTATGTCGAGCATACCCACTCAAATTTTGGGGTATGCTTGAGAGACCGAGCATACCCGTAATCGGCGCCTATGAATTATACAGATGCAATACTACTTCGTCAAGTCCTTACCGCTTACTGAAAGACATAATAAGGCAAACCTAAATACTCTTAAGTGAATTACTGTGTGTCACGCAGCAGATAATATTTAATCGTAGTCTCTAATATAATTATAACTGAAAAATTATGCTTTCAAGCAGAAACTACTTGGTGGATTTGGGTGAAATTTTGGAGAGGGATAGAGTAGGACCTGGGTAGGACATACAGATAAAACTACCATGGAATAGTTTTCGAAGTTGCTCCATACTAGGTGAATGAAGTCGCAGGCAGAAGCTAGTAAAAATGAACAATGAAGTTTTACTCAACAACGAAAAATATGGCCCCCTGCCGCCAATCAAACCATGAACAGTTTTAAGAATCCAAAAGAATCCAACTACATCGCTTCAGTTCACGCACGGGCCCTTTTTTTTTTTTTTTTTTTTTTTTTTTTTTTTTTTTTTTTTTTTTTTACTGTGAAGTATACAGATACAAAGGTCACATAGAAAATTTATTTTTGATTATCATCTACTAATAGGGCTAAAAATTGCCTATTTACGTACAGATTAACCAGAGTAACACAAAAATAATTTTGTTAAACCTAGCTTATGTCTTCGGTTTGCGTTGTTTTTAGAAAAATTACAACATTGCTAAATGCTGAAAATGTTACAGAAATATACAAAGAAATTGTTTCTGTCACAGAAATTTACCATGAAATGGTTTCCGCCACCAGTTTCTGCAGCATTGGGGAGGTGAAAGCTTACATTTTGAATCATCTATAAGCTCGCTATAGTCAGTAGCCTCAAAATCTAGGGTTGGTGTAGCTTTGTGGTTAGTTTTCATATTTCTTGCCTTTAGGTCTCTTCGAAAACCCACTAACATACCCAATAACGAATTTCGTTGAATCACCGATTTTGGACCATACGTTAGTGAGGCATATCTCTTAATATCAAGCTAGACTGGCGCAAATGTCTTTACAATGTAGTCAGCTAGAATCATGAGTTCTTTTGTGGGATTTACTTAAGAAATATACAAGTGCAACACACTGCTCGCACACGTCAACCAACGAGAATGACTAAGAGGTCGAGGATCATGATTCGCCAAATCTGGAGTACATTTTCCACTTTGAATAGTTTTGTCAATATCGCGGAGATATTGTTACCTTTGATTAGATTGGATATGTTCAGATCAAATTCTTCTGACAACTCCGATTCAACAACCTCAAAATCAACACGGGTAATTTTTACAATCAGTCAGCCTTTTTCCAATTATTCCACTAAACGTTGATGCTCCACTTTACTCTCCATCCAAAAAGTGAAATAAACGTGAAAGGTAATTCGTTGAAATGAAGTAAACAAATAAACCACAGCTCGCTAAATTTTTAGTTCTATGCAGCGAAAGTGACACTTTTCCACCCACTGTTTGCTGACGTTCCTTCACAACCAATGACTTCTATCTCATTAATGTTAATTATCTTTAAAGCAGAATGCATTCAGCTATTCCTCTTTCTGTTGCACTTTCTGGAGACATGTGACCGAAATACCGCCCTCGTGGTCCACGAATCATACTGACATGCTCTCCTTCCTTGACTCTGCTGCACTTTCTCCTTTTCGAAAATTAACACTTTTACAAAATGAGGATTATCAAAATTACCTTTATGTTAATCTGTACGGAAATACCCAATTATTGAGCACTATTAGAACACGATACTGAAAAAGAAATTTTTTATGTGACCTTTCGTAAATTCTATAATTTCACAGATTCTTTTTACACATTTTAAGCCCGTGGTGCGAATTTCACTCTTGGTGCTACACACGCTGTTAGATGACGTTCACGGAGCATTTGCCACACCCAAACCCTGCCACCTTGTGTACGGTGATTCGTCGCTCTACAACAACGTTTTTCCATTGTTCATTCGTCCAATTTTGACGCTCCTTACAGCAAGCGAGGCGTCGTTTGGCATTGACCTGCGTGATGTGTGACTTGTAGGCAGCCGCTCGACCATGAAATCCAAGTTTTCTCACCTCTCGCCTGTCATAGTACTTGGAGTGTATTCTGACACAGTTTGGAACTATTGTGTGATGGTCTGGATATCTGCCTGCCTGTTACACTGTACGACTGTCTTCAACTGAGAGTCAACAGACGAGGTCGGCCTGTACACAGTCGTGCTGTACGTGTTCCTTCAGGTTGCCTCTCACTACCACATAAGAAACAGTGGAGCTTGGGATGTTTAGGAGTGTGGAAATCGCGCGTACAGATTGCCTGACCACGTTCGAAGTCCGTGAGTTCCGCAGAAGCTCTCATTCTACTCTATCATGATGTCGAATGACTACTGAGGATATGGAGTATCTGTTAGTAGGTGACAGCACAATGCACCTAGTATGAAAAAAGTGTGTTTCTGGGCCTGTATGGATACTTTTCATCACATAGTGTAGCAAACAGAAAGAGCAAATGAGTTGTGGAAGTTATGTGCAGAGAATGTAAAGAGAGCAAGAAGAAGAAGAAAGAGTAATAGAAGGGAATGAAGAGCTGCCGAAAGAGATAAAATGCAGAGAAGCAAAGGTATTTTGAAATACAAACAATCTCGGTTGCACAGTAGTTTTTACGTCTTTAATGAGACGTTTTGCCATAAACAACAAGACATCATAAGGTTTCGTGCGTCACAGATGCAACGATAAAATTACTAAACAGTTGGAATGGTGGAAATGGGGGGGTGGACATGGACTTAGTATGTGCTATACAGACTCGTAAAAAAATAAAAATAAAATAAATAACCTTAAGAGCTACTGCTTCGTGGTGTGACACTATTCATTGACATAATGGCATCGAAACGTTAATGAATGATCGAACAACAATCTTAATGTGAGCATATATATTCAATCATTATCAGGATTTCAAGAAAACTACAGAAGCGCAAATAACTTATTGACATTTCAATGCCCTTAAGCCAAGGAAGAGCATCACACCACGAAGTGTGCCTTCTTAGATTTCCTTCATTTTTATACATGTTTCTTCCGAACAAAATAAGTCCATGCCTATTCCCTTTTCAATGTTCTCTTTAGTATTTCTGACGTTACATCTGATACGCAAGTTATCTCATGATATCCTACTGTTAGGGCGAACTGGTCTTTAAGGGGTATTAAACTACAGTACGATTAAGACTGTGATTATATTTTTTCTAAGGAATTCACCGCCATTCATCTTCAGACAGGTTTCGTTACTTGATATGGCCCAAGGCCGAAACCTGGTCGTGGAAATAAACAATATTTCTGTCAAATGGCGGTGAATTCCTTTAAAAAGTTTTACATGACTGATACTCAAGATGCATTCAAAATCATAAGACTGTGTTTATTTCAAAGTAAGATTTCACTGGTCGCTGTACAGATCACGCACTTAAATGTGGCTCCTGAGTGGAGAATGTGGGGAGTTGAAGCTTGCATTCAGCTCGCAGCGCATTGACTGTTACAACAAGCCCCGCCTCTTTCTTCCAGTACCGCCAGCTTACGGCCTCTAGCCTACAGGTTTTAAAAGAAACAACATGTAAGGGGTTATAGCATCACAGATGGAACACGAAATTAAGTATCACTTTAATGTTTGAGTAATATAAAACTGGAACGTATATCTACGAAATAGTATTATTTAAAGGGACTTACTAAGCGGGTGTAGAAACGCTTTTTGCTTTTTTTATTGTCGTAACTGAATAATAATTGGAATTAACATTCTTCATACCACGTGCAAGGGCAGCGTTCCTGTTTGTAAAAGCAGTCGTTGGACTATGTGGACTTATTTTAGCAAATAACAAAGTGGAAGACAATAATCAGTACCAAGCAAAAACCAACAATACATTGACGATGTCTACGGTTTACAACACTGTTACGGTGTAAGGTTGGTAGAGAGCGTAAACACACGAACTCAGCCGACTTCCGCCGATCACAGAGGGGCCATGAAAAAGTGCGTGGCCTGTACGATTCACGTCACGGAGTAGAAAATATTTTAGTGGAACGGGGTGTAATGGTGGACTAAATGTGGTTAAAAAATCGCACTAACGTGATTACGGTCCACTTTAGATTTGTAGTTTTATACGTTTTTGCAATTATTTTGGACCAAAATAATAATGTAAACAATAAAAAATTAATTAATAAGAGTGTCTGAAACCCTTTTAAGAAAACATAATTTTAGGTGATGACGGGTTTTGAACCACTGACCTTCAGCATCACAGTCCAACGCATTGCCCACTACGCTACAGCCAACACTTAGCAATTGCATTCTTTAATTTCATACTATTCATAGCCGTTGTTAACTGATGCTAATATGGCATTTGTAGACACTAAATGATCATTTATCGTACGAAGAACGACGTGTTTGTGTTCATTATTCAGTTCGCTGTTGCGGTGAAATGATAACTTGTAAGTTAAAATAAGAAAATCATCAAATACGCAACGCAATATGGCTTAAGCCAGAGAGAGAGTTCTGGGCGAGGCTGGTTTTCGTGAATTCAGTGAAGGGTGTCAAAACTCTGTTATTTTTGCAAATATCTCTCAAACGATACGAGATATGGAAAAAAAAGACATAAGGGAACAAAGCTGTAGAGAATGTTCTCCTCTACAAATACAGTTATTCAATTTTAGCGTCAGATGACCGGTTTATATGCAATTAAAATTACATTACAAACGGCCTTATTTGATATTACTAACGCATTTCTTGTCCGAAAAAGCGAAGTTTTGGTCTCTGGTAGCCAACAATTATGTCTGTAAAATTTGGTGCCGATCAGTTGAACGGTTCGACCTAAACAGTGGGAACACGTTACAGACATACACACATCGTCAAATCGCCGTTATTTTTGCGAAGTTCTAGAGAATTTTCCCCTCTAACAATTAGGTTATTCAATTTTCGTGTTAGATGAACGGTTCGTTTGCAATTAAAATTATATTACCAACGGTTTTTTTTTTTGGCGTTACTACCGTATTTTTTGTCCAAAAAATTTGAAAAAGAGAGGTTCTAGTCTCTGTCGGCCTACAATTATGTCTGTAAAATTTGATGTTGATCGGCTGAACGGTTCGTCTTAAAAACGGGGAAAACGTTACGGACAGAAAGACAGACAGACAGACATTCAAAATCGCCGTTATTTTTGCAAATATCTCATAAACGATACGAGATACGAAAGAATCGTAACAGAGCAAAGTTGTAGAGAATTTTCTCCTCTACAAATTACGTTATTCAATTTTCGCGTCAGGTAATTGGTTAAGCCGTTATATTTATTTAAATTTCTAGCTGTCAAAAAACGATCGCAAAGGCCCACTTTTAGTGTTACTACCGTAACCTAAAGTGGACCAAAAAACATAAGAGAGCAAAGTTGTAGAGAATTTACTCCTCTACAAATTCGGTTATTCAGTTTTCGTGTCAGATGAATGGTTAAGCCGTTATTTTTATTTAAATTTCGAGCTGTCAAAAAACGATCGCAAAGGCCCGCTTTTAGTGTTACTACCGAACCTAAAGCGGGCCAATAAATATAAGAGAGCAAAGTTGTAGAGAATTTTCTCCTCTACAATTTACGTTATTCAATTTTCGTATCAGGTGAATGATTAAGCCGTTATATTTATTTCAATTTCGAGCTGTCAAAAAACGATCGCAAAGGCTTCGTAGCACTGTGGTAGAGTGCCAGATTACAAATCCAAAGGTCGTGGGTTCGATCCCCGCCAGGTCATAGGATTTCTATTTGTCACTTTCCACTTCTTTCACCTCTGGGAGTGTTGCTCACATGAGAAATACCGAGTAGCACCGTGGTTCGGAACCCACGTTAAACTGTAGGTCCCACTATAACTGGCTGGGAAAGTCAGTTCGAAGGTTGGAGGAAGGCAACGGCATACCACCTCCAAACAGGACAATGCCTAGTAAAGCACTGTGGTGTTCAAACCAATCTTCGGACTGCTTTACCATTTACCGTAACCTAAAGTGGGCCAAAATGGCAATGAAAGTGTGAGAAGCGGCTTGCGCACTCACGCGGGTAGTAGAAGAGCGCCTCTGCGCGGCAGCAGAGGCCGTGGCACCAGCCGTAGCCGCGGTCGCAGCCCTTGCGGTAGGCGCCGTGGCAGCGCACGCCCTCCAGCCGCCGGCCCGCCTCCCCAGCCGGGTGCCCCTCCCTGTCCAGCTCCAGCAGGCGGGGCACGGAGCACTCCTCCAGCGGCCGCTGCAGCACCGGGTTGCGGTCCACCGGGTGCCACGCGCCGTCGCACACCTTGCACTTGTACGGCGACGGCGAGTCTGCGGCGCCGCTCAGCAGCACCACGTACGCGTCGCCGTCGCCGAACTCCCGGGCCGCGTGCTCGGCGGCGACGCAGCGGAGGAGCTCCAGGCCGGGAGAGTCGAACTGGAAGGCGGCGGCCGCGTCCTGGAATGACTTGGTTCCCCGGCAACCGCGCGTGCCCTCACTGTCGGCGCTGTAGTTGCGGCGCAGCAGGTCCCGCAGGGCCGCGCCCGGCTCGGCGCCGCTGCGGCGACCGCGCTGGCCCGCGGCCGCCGCCGCCGCCGCCACGGCGCATGCGCACAGCAGCACCGCCACAGCCGCCGCCGCTACCGCGCGGTCCCTGCTCTCGGCCATGACTCACGGTACTGGGCCGCCGCTCGGCCTGCGCTCGCGTCTTATAGCGCGGCCTCGGGAAGCGACGCGACGGCCGCGGGGAAGGAGGGAGGGGAGGGGAGGGGCCACCACCGTGCCGGCGGACGCCGCTTCCGACGGGCCGTCAAGGACGATTCGCGCTACTCGGAAACGCCAGGCGACTTCGCCGTCAAACGTAGACGGAAGTCGATACACACACGAGGCTGATTCAGAGGGAACTTCCGATTTATCACAAAACCCTCTATTGTGCAGACTTTTACTGCACACCAGCGAACAGTAGCCTTTTATAAAGGCTAGTTTACACGACGACACGTGTTGTTGTTCTGGTCTTCGCCGAGGTGGAGTAGCCGAGCAGTGTAAAGCGTCTCGCTGCGGAGCACGCGGTTGCTCGCAGTGGAGGTTCGAGTCCTCCCTGGGACATGGGTGTGTGAGCGTTGTCCTTAGGTTAGATTACCTAGGTTTAAGTAGTTTGTAAGCTACGGAATGATGACCATGCATTTTCGTCCGATAGATCTACAAACATTTGAACATTTGTTGTGGTCTTTAGTCCGGAGACTCGTTTGATGCAGTTCTCCACAATACCCTATCCTGAGCAAGCCTCTTCATCTCCACATAAGAACGGCAACCTACGTCTGTCTGAATCTGCTTACTATATCCATCTCTTGGTCTTCCTCTGCGGTTTTTACCCCGCACACTTCCCTCCAACGCTAAAATCACAATTCCTTGATGTGTAACAATGTGTCCTACCAATCTATCCCTTCTTTTAGTCAAGGTATGCCAGAAATTTTTTTTCTCCCCAATTCTGTTCAGTACCTCCTCATTAGTTACGCGATCCACCCAACTAATCTTCAGCAGTCTTCTGTAGCACCATATTTCAAAAGCCTCAAAAAATGTTCAAATGTTTGTAGAACTTATGGGACTTAACTACGGGGTCATCAGTCCCTAAGCTTACAAACTACTTATGAACTAGCTAAGACTAAGGACGGCACAAATATCCATGCCCGAGTGGGGATTCGAACTCCCCGACCGTAGTTGCCGTGCAGACCGTGACTGGAGCGCCTCAGTCTTTTCGGCCACCGCGGCCGGCTCAAAAGCCTCAATCCTCTTCCGCACTGTTTATCGTCCATTTCTCACTCCCATACAAGGCAACACTCCATACAAATGCCTTCAGAAAGGACTTCCTTAGGCTTAAATCAATATTCGATGTTAACAAATTTCTCTTTTTCAAGAACGCTTTTCTACCCGTTGCCACTCTGCATTTTATCCTCTGTTCTGCGATCATCGTTTGTTATTTTACTGCCCAAGTAACAAAACTCATCTACCTCCTCTATTGCTTCGTTACCCAATCTAATTCCTTCAGCATCACCTGGTTTTCTTACACTGCACTCCATTACCCTAGTTTTACTCTTGTTAATGTTCATCTTATATACACCTTTCAGCACACTGTCCATTCCGTTCAATTGCTCTACCAGGTCCTTTGCTGTATCTGACAGAATTACTATGTCGTCGGCAAAACGCAATGTTTTTAATTCTTCACCCTGAACTTTAATTCCTTCTTCAAATTTCTCCTAGCTTTCCTTTATAGCTTGCTCAATGTACAAATTGAATAACAATGGAGAAAGGCTACAACCCTGTCTTACTCCCTTTCCAACCACTGCATCCCTTTCATGCGCTTCAACTCTGACAACCGCTGTCTGGTTTTTGTACAAGTTGTAAATAACCTTACGCTCCCTATATTTTACTCCTGCTTGCTTCAGAACTTGAAAGAGTTTATTTCAATCAACATTGTCAAAAGCCTTCTCCAAATCTACAAGAGCTAGAAATGTAGTTTTGCCTTTTCTTAATCTATCTTCTAGGATAACCCGTAAAGTGAGTATTGCCTCCCGTGTTCCTACATTTCTCCTGAACCCACACTGATCTTCCCCGAGGTCGGCTTCTACCAGCTTTTCCATCCTTCTGTATATAATTCGACGACACTACGTTTCATGAAACTGCGCTACTAAACAATGCACATGCGTGGCAGGCGTTCGCACAACTCGTTAACGAAACTAAATAGTTTCGGCACGTTCCAGTTTGTGTTAACACAAAATAAGCCCATGTAACATTATAACCGTTTGTAATTCCGCCTTGTAATTTTGTGTCAATTCTGTCACGCAGATAATCTGAGGATGCCCTGCTAAAGGGCGAAACGAGTCATTAACTAATAAAAATTTGCAATCAAGACGGTTTGAAGGAATATTTATTTTCACTGATTGCTGTTGTACACCATGGATTAGAAATCAAGTTATTTATTTATCACAAAAGTCGCAAACATAGCATTTCTCTTCGTTTTTGTGGCCATGATGTCTGTAGTTGCCTTCATAATTATCAATGGCAGTGTTTGTCCGTCCATGCAACTACAAGTAAAATGTGATTTTTCTCACCAGACGCATTTCGTTTTAATGACAGTAAAACATCTTCAGTGGTCTGTAATAACACAACAGTTTGTTTTGTTTTTCGATCGAAGACAGTTCGTTAACGAAACAAGAAAAGTAGGCCACCTCAGACGTCATTATACATGCCACCTCAAACAATCCATAATGTCACAAACAAGCTGCAATAAGGTACATGCTAAACAGACTTAATAGGATTCCACTAAGCACTTCTAATTACCAAAAAGAGCTAGCTATTAAAAAACAAAAGCACTAAAGTGGCTATGAAGAAACCCTTGTAGACAAACTAAACAGGAAAATAGACACAGTTGAAGAAAACAAATCACATTGACGCAGACAAACATAAAAATGGCATACACTGACCTACCACAAAAAATTCATATACATGATAGGTAACATATTGAAGAAACAAGGCATAAACATAGCCTACAAAACAAGCAGCCCAACTCAAAAACACCCCCGCCCCCAAACTGAAACCAAAAAGAGACAAATACCAACAAACTGGTATCTATCAGCTCAACTGCAGAGACTGTGACAATATATGCATTGGGATGACTGGCAGAACATTTGACACTAGATACAAAGAGCACATCAGAGCATGGAAGTATGGCACAAACCATTCAACATTTGCTCACCACCTGAAACAAGAACACCATAGGCTCAGCACCGTAGAAAATGATATGAAAATCATACATATTAATAGAGACAGACACCTCCATTTCCAAGAAAACCTCCACATACAGAAAGCTCTATTCCACAATAAAAAATTACTCAGTGCCCAAATAAATATTGGAAAGCAAAACCTATACGAAGTAATAGAAGAAATCATATAAAACCCCTTCATGCCCCTAACTATCTCAGTCTACTTCCACACTATCAACACTCCACAGCTAATGTCAAATAAAATCACATACCCACCTTTCCGCTAAACATGAGACTTTGCGAACATGTCACACACATTGAAATAAAACTCCCTAACTTGCTCGCTCCCTGCTAACAATCACTCAACCTCGTTCTCCTCACTGTTACCCCACATCACATACTATATTCAACAAAACAACCCAAGTCCCAATTGTCCCCCTCTCCCCAAACCACACACACACATACACACTATTTGCACTACCACAACCCATAAGTTTCTATATTATTGTCACTTCTTCACAATGAATATACAGTACCTTAATTATTTAATAAAAGGCAACTGACAAATTTCTCCCCTCTACCAACAACCACCCCACCTCCTACTCATCACGTTTGTCTTCCAATTCACATCCCACCTTAGCACATCAAACCACCATTCAGTCATCTTCTCCCTACTACTCATCCCCCAATAATAATAATAACATAAGTAAATAAAAACGTTTCCATTTTAAAAAATTATAATTTTTCCACTATTCCATTCCGCTTACATCAAAACTAAATACACTAAAACATTATTTATTATAAAACACACAAAAAGAACTACATTCGTTATGTTGGCAACACTCCAATATCACTCTGTGCAGACTTAGTCAAAACAAAAACAAACACGTCTGATCTGTGTAAAACAATTATAGACAGTGCAAACGTGACAGTGAAAGTAGTGGAAAAAACAATAGCACAGCATGAAGAATCGGCAGTACTGCATGAAACAGACAGGCATTCCATGATGCGAGATGAAAACAAGACAAAATTTCCGTAAGTAACAAAACATTAGGCCTACTTTTCTTGTTTCGTTAACAAACTGTTTTCGATCTAAAAACGAAACAAACTGTACATTTGTGTTATTACAGGCCATTGAAGATGTTTTAATGTCGTTAAAACGAAACGCGTCTGGTGAGAAAAATCGCATTTTATTTGTACTTGCACAGATGAACAAACACTGCCATGAGTAGTCTTGAGCAGTTAAACCGGCAACCCACGCGCAATGGAAATATTCTAGACCTTATAGCCACAAACAGGCCTGACCTTATTAACGATGTCTGTGTAGAGACAGGAATTAGTGATCATGATATCGTCATAGCGTCGATGGTGACCAAAGTTCATAAACTAGTCAAGAAGGCTAGGAGCGTGTTTTTGTTGGGAAGAGCCGACAAGCAAATGTTACGATCGCTCTTAGAAAATGAATGGCATCGTTTAATTCTGGGACTATGGATGTAGAGGAATTGTGGACTAAATTTAAGTGCATTGTTAATAAAGGGTTAGAGAAATATGTGCCAGTAAAGACGATTAAGGATGGAAAAGATCCACCGTGGTATAATAATAATAATGTTAGAAAGCTGCTGAAAAAGCAAAGGCTGTTGCACTCTCGATTCAAAAAAGAACACGCAAATGATGACAGGCAAAAGTTAGTAAAGATTCGTGCGTCTATAAAAAGATCGATGCGTGAAGCATACAATCACAGTCATACCTTAGCAAAAGATCTTTCCGAGAACCCGAAAAAATTCTGGTCCTATGTAAAATCGATAATCAAAGCCCACTGTCCAGTCACTAGTTGATCATTCCGGGGCAGTAATAGAAGAAAGCAAACGGAAAGCTGAAGTTCTAAATTTAACCTTTAAGAAATCTTTCACGCAGGAGGACCGCACAAATATACCATCATTTGATCAACGTACTAATTCCGAAATGGGGGACATAGCAATAGGTATTTCCGGTGTAGAGAAACAGCTGAGAGAGCTAAATACGAAAAAGTCTGCAGGTCCGGATGGAATACCAGTTCGGTTTTACAAAGACTATTCTGCTGCATTGGCCCGCTACTTAGCTTGCATTTATAGCGAATCTTTAATTCAGCGCAAAGTTCCTAGTGATTGGAAAAAGGCGCAGGTGACTCCCGTGTATAAGAAAGGAAAGAGAACTGACCCATACAATTACAGGCCAATATCGTTGACATCGGTTTCATATAGAATTTTGGAGCATATTCTCAGTTCGAATATAGTAAATTTCCTTGAAATGGAAAAGCTTCTTTCCATGAATCAGCACGGGTTTAGGAAACATCGTTCATGTGAAACTCAGCTTTCCCTTTTCTCACATGACATCTTGCGAGCCATGGACGAAGGGCAACAGGCGGATTGTGTTTTTCTTGACTTCAAAAAGGCGTTCGACGCGGTGCCACACTGCAGACTGCTAACGAAGATACTAGCTTATGGAATAGGTTCACAAATTTGTGACTGGCTGGAAGACTTCCTAAGTAATAGAACGCAGTACGTTGTTCTCGACGGCGAGTGTTCATCAGAGACGAGTGTATCGTCAGGCGTGCCCCAGGGGAGTGTGATAGGACCGCTATTATTTTCTATCTATATAAATGATCTGATGGACAGAGTAAGTTGTAATTTGCGGCTGTTTGCTGATGATGCTGTGGTGTATGGGAGGGTGTCGTCTGTAACTGATTGTAATAGCATACAGGTTGACTTAGACAAAATTTCTAGTTGGTGCGAAGAATGGCAGCTAGCTCTCAATGTAGAAAAATGTAAGGTGATGCGCATGAGTAGAAAAAACAATCCTATAATGTTCGAATACAGCATTAGTAGTGAGCTTCTTGATGCTGTCGCGTCGTTCAAATATCTAGGCGTAACATTGCAGAGCGATATGAAATGGAACGAGCATGTAAGGACAGTTGTGAGTAAGGCAGACAGCCGACTTCGGTTTATTGGGAGAATTTTGGAAAGATGTACTTCACCTGTAAAGGAGACCGCGTATAAAACGCTTGTACGACCACGTCTTGAGTATTGCTCAAGTATTTGGGACCCGCAGCAGATCGGTTTGAAGGAAGACATAGAGGCGGTTCAGAGGCGAGCAGCTAGATTTGTTACCGGTAGGTACGACCAATGCGCGAGTGTCACGGAAATGCTCCGGCAACTCAATTGGGGATCGCTGGAAGAAAGACGACGTTCTTTTCGTGAATTTCTGTTAAGTAAATTTAGAGGGCCAGAATTTGAAGCTGAGTGTAGTACGATCTTGCTGCCGCCTACATACATTTCGCGTAAAGATCACAAAGACAAGATAAGAGAAATTAGGGCTCGTACGGAGGCATATAGGCATTCTTTCTTTCCTCGTTCAATTTGGGAGTGGAATAGGAAAGGAAATGCCTAGTAGTGGTACAGTGTACCCTCCGCCACGCACCTTACGGTGAATTGCGGAGTATGGATGTAGATGTAGATGTAATAGCATTTCTCCTTTTCTTCCCTGTAATTTACGCCTGTACACTGAACATGAGCCCCAATCTTGGCAAGAAAACATTGATGCCACAGTTCAGTCTTTCCAACTTCACCACAAAGAATACAGTCTCTTTCATCTAAATAATCGGAATCATTGTCGGCGTATTCATTGTCAATGGATGAATTCGAAGATGAATGGGAGAAGCGCATTCTAGGATTCTCTCTTTGTTTCGTTCCAGAACATCCACCGAACGCGTATTTACGTTTAGAACCTTTGTTCACTTTTTTTTTCTTTTTTCCCTTGCATTCGCATAATCTTTTAATTTTTCATCTTCCTGAATTTTTCTGTCTTGTTTCTTCTTCTCTTTGTCCTCTTGTCTTCGTCTCTTTTCTTCCACAGCTGTTTTCACGGATGTGCTTATTTGTAGACATGACAACTTATTTTTTCGTTTTCTTGGACCTCCTTTAGGTGCAGCTTGAGGTAGAGGTGGATGAGGGCACTGATAATGCACCAAGTTCTGCATGGGGTAATGGAGCTGTAACAGAAGTAGATGTAGGGTAGATGAAGTCCCAGGTGGAGATTCAATTTGGCGTAGTCGGTCGCGGTGGCCGAGCGGTCTGCGGCGCGCCAGTCACAGTCTGCACATCCGGTACGGTCGGAGGTTCGAATGCCCCCTCGGGCATGGATGTTTGTGTCGTCTTTAGTATAAGGTAGTCCATAAGTAGTTTGTAAGTTTAGGGACTGATGACCCCGCAGTTAAGTCCCATAAGGTTAACAAACATTTGAACATTTGAAGTATTTGGCGTAACGGAGGTTAAATAGAGGAAGTTGCAGAGTTAGATGAAAGCCCCAGTAGTGCATCAAATTCTGCAGGTGGTTTTGCTGATATCTCAGGTAGAGCATCTGTTTTGGGTGGAGTCTCATTGATGTTGTTGTCTCTTGTTGGTGATGAGGCGAAGTAATCATCACTAAATATCTGTGAATTTTAATGGCTCGATACCTGTGTCCATAAAACCCTTGATGACGAACTCGTCATCTTAGCCTCTGCATAATTCGTCGTCTTAACCGCAGTCGACATTTTAGATACAAACTTGAACATGGACAAAATCTCACAGAATAAATTCATTAGACCATTATTAAAGCATCAGAAAATACATAAGGCTTAAGAGAAATCATTTATTATTCAGTGAAAAGAAAATATTACTTACATGAAACTTATTTAAACTGAAGGAAAAATTGTTACGAAAGCAGCGTCCACTTCGAAGTCTGTTGTCAACAAAACAAAATGACGAAACGGTTCTAGTTAAACGTGCATGCCTGCAGAGCGCGGTAAGAAAGCAATACCATAGTGCACGTAGCACAAGCTGTTGAGTTAACGCAGAAATTCAAAATTCGTCATTTAGACTCCTTGTCAGCTTACCCGACTCTCCCTTACTCTTTAGGTCACAGTAGCACGAATTTGAAGTATAATTTTGAAAAACGTATACTGATGAGACATACGAGAGCAAAGGATTTTCACGTTTCATAATTCAAATATTATTTAAGCCAAAATATGTGTATATTTAACAAAATAGACTTTCAATTACGGACATTTGGATTTTCTGTTACAAATGAAATATTTTGGATTTAATACAGTCAACGTATTGCATGAAATATCTGAAACAGTTTTTATGCTGGTTAAAACGAAGTGAGACATTACATTTGATACTCGTTATTCTAGACCGGTGTTTTACATCCAGTGGGTCGCGACACCCAGGATGGTCGCGAAGTCTTGCCGTTACAGGAGGAAGCATTTGCACCATAAAGTAACAATGGGGCCAGTAAGACAACAACGTATGTATTCGTGAAACGTATTTGATGTTAAATTACGGAGTTCATTATGAATTGAGTAGGTCATTTATTGTTTTACAATACAGTCTGTTAATGATGAATAAGTACAAACTCTGAAAGCAGTTTTCAGGAAAAGAATTTGATACAAAATGTTCAAATGTTTGTAGAACTTATGGGACTTAACGAATTTGATACAATAAGTAATTCTGAAAAAATACGGAAAAACAACATTTACATTTTTACAAAATTTTTATACAGTGGAACCTTTCTTAATGTGCATAATTCGCTTCTGAGTCTTGCTGAAATGCGAAATACCCTTTAACAAAATATATTTTCCTGTCGGAAGTCACGTAAAAATAGGATACGTGTACCATTCCAAGAAATCCGAAAAAGAAAGTCATACAACAATTTAAAACAAAGCTAAAGCAAAAGAAAGAACACAAAATCTGTTTCCTTTGAGATTACGGTTCGTGAGGGGGGGGGGGGGGGGGGTCACCACAGTATTTTTCTTTTAAAGGGGTTTGCATATTCGAAAAGGTTGAATTACACTGTTGTAGAATAACATTTTATACACAGTTTACTTGTCAGGGACGTGTTTTATCCAGTGGCCTATAACATCAGAACGTACATCAGTAACTCGATGAGATCCTTTTGCTGCTCTCCTCTTCTTCGTTGATTTTGGACTTGGTCAAATTGTTGGACGCCCTCTCTGTCCTCATTCTGTTCTACTCCACTTCAGAGACTTTCCGCAATACCAGTCACAAAATCAAATAGTAGCCAGTATTTTAATTTTTTTTTCCTTTGCCCTCAAGGTCATCCATATAAGAGGCATTCATCGACACATGTCATTTGATGAGGTGAAATATTATTCTGAAATAGAAACGATGACCCTTGATATCTGTTCAATAGAAATGTACTACCATCTCAAGCTCGACACCCCACCCCCATTAAAGTGTTGTACTCATTCACTATGGCAGGTCTAGGAACATTCACATGTTTCTTAGCAGCAACTGACCATAGTCTTACAACTTTAACAGGTTCTTCTCTTTTATATGAAGAAATGAGGTGTATCCCGTTATTGTCAAACTATTTTAGCACCATGATGTTCTCATTTGCCTCCATTCTGTAATCATAACCCTTGACCAATTTCTTTGAAAGCACCATCTGTCTGAAAGAACAGCCTGCCAGTGGATTATTTCTCAGTTTCTACCATGCAGATTCCCAGCTTCTTCAGTTACACAGCCAGATCATAGAAGCCAAACTAATTGTCGACAGATAATTGTGGTTGTGATGTTTAGATATATTATCTACCAGTCTTATAACTAGTTGTTACTGATACTACATTTATAACAGATAAATTTGGTTAGTAATTACTAAATATCGGTATGAGCATATTGTAACGTTTTGGTATGGCAAACGCCCACTGATACGAAATGGAATCATTGTTTATACTCGATAAAAAATCGTATTTCGGAATAACATTCGAAAAATGTAATATATGAACATTATTCTCTAATTCTGTAAGCAATAGAAAGTGATAAAAGCACACGCCAATAAACAACAGAAGTTGGAGAACTAAAAATCGATTGCTATCGACCAACAAGATGCTAGAATCTGTCGGCAGTAAACAGAACAACATCGTAAGATTGCATTTGGCAACATTTTCTGACTAATATGGGCACCACAGACCAAATTAGTTGGTGATTCCAATTGGAATCATACGGTCAGAAAGGATTAACAAACACAATTCTCATTTTCAGCCATTTTAAATTGACCTTGAAGTGCCATGTTTCAAGTAGATTCGTGCATAATTTTCAACGCAGTTTCCATACGACTTGTCATTTCGCTTCTGTCTAGATCTGCATTGTTACTCTGGAAATCACATTGGAGTGCCCTGTCAGAGAGTTCATCCAACCACCTTCGTGCTGTGTACCTGCCGTTACAATCATGAATGGCATACGGAAAGAAAGAAGAATACCTTCGTTCGAACTCTGATCTCCTTCTCTCTCTCTCTCTCTCTCTCTCTCTCTCTCTCTTTCTTATGACTTTCTTACTTTGTAGGTAGCAGTCGACCTCTCCGCAACGAAAAACGGTGTAGTTGTAATGATAATCTCCTGCATCATTCCTCTGACATTCTCTTCCGTGCATCGCGATAACACAAAACGAGTTGTCCTTCTTTCTACTCTTTCCATGTCCTCCGTCAATCTCACGACGTAAACACCCCACAACGCGCAGTAACACTCCAAAAGTTGTCGGACAGGTTTACTGTATCGCCGCGCGGGAGTAGCCGAGCGGTCTGGAGCGCCACATTGCGGCCTCCCGCGTCGGAGGTTCGAATCCTACCTTGGGCATGGATGTTTGTGTCGTCTTTAGTATAAGTTAGTTCATAAGTAGTTTGTAAGTTTAGGGACTGATGATCCCGCAGTTAAGTCCCATAAGCTTTGCAAACATTTGAATATCATAATATTTCTCTACCTTTTATTCTCTATCTAGCCTATAAACCCGAGCTTCGGAACGGTTGTTAAAGAAGGGGCTCTGCATATCATCGCATTTTAGGATTCCAGGCCTCAGTAGGTAAAAAAAGAAAGAAAATATTTTTAAATGAAATGTGCTGAAAGAAGCAAATAAATGTTGTTAATTATGTAATACACAAAGCGAAATTAGTAACAGTATGTTCAATGTTTGTTGGTATTCACTTAATTCTGTCACAGAAGTACGCTTCCGTGCGGTACTACGTCATACTTATCACGCAGCAGCGGCGTCTATTAGTTCTTTGGTGCACTAAAATGCCTCTCTAGCAAGTAAAAAAAAAAAAAAACTGTGTCCTACCTGGGTTAAATTTTACTTACAGTGTCAGCGGTTTGGTACGTTAACTTTGTCATCGAGATTTACGAAAATTGAAACCCGTAGGGCATACATTCAAATGATATATTAGCGACCCTTCCGGCTTCGCACGAGTGGAATTTATATTCCATGTCTATAAATATCGATATGTTTATGCATTTTTAAGTTTCTAAGTGCTATGTAATTTGATTAAACACAATAAATACCATTCTTACACAGTTCTCAACGTGTTTAATACAAATGTACATATTAATATCGCAGACTAACGTATATGTCATATGTAGGGTACAACAGCAGCAAAACATAGTCAGAATCTTCACTACGCTATAGCAATGGTGACGCAACTGATGGCAGTGTTGTTGAAGCAGAATTGCTAAATACAGCTTTCCGAAATTCTTTCACCAAAGAAATCGAAGCAAATACCGTACTTTTAAGAGCAGGTGCCAGCATTCGTAATTTAGAAGTAGATATCCTTGCAGTAATAAAGCAACTGAAAGCATTTAACACAAGCAAGTCTTTTGGTATAGTTTGTATAACAATTAGGTCCCTTTTAGAGTACGTTAATACAATAACTTCGTTCCTAGTTGTCATATATAATCGCTCTCTCAACGAAAGATCCGTACGCAAAGACTAGAAAGTTACACAAATCAGTTCAATATTCAAGAAAGGTGATAGGATTGATCCGCAAAATGACATGCCCGTATCATTGGCGTCGTTTCGCAGCAGGATTTTGAAACATATACTTTTTTCGAACCTTATGAACAACCTCGAAGTGAACGACCTATTGATTCATAATCAACATGAATTCAGAGAAAATAGTCCCTGCGAAACGCAGCTAGCTCTTTCCTGACATGAAGTGATGAGTGCTGTCGACAAGGGATCTCAAATCGATTCCATTTTGCCAGATTGCAGGAGGCTTTGGATTCTGTACCTCACAAGTGGTTTCTAATCACATTGCTTGCTTAAGGAATATCGCCTCAGTTGTGAGATTCTATTCGTGATTTCCTATCGCGAAGGACTCATTACGTAGTAACTGAGGGTAACTCGAGTAAAATTGAAGTGGTACCTCGCGTACCCCAAAGAAGTGGTATGGGGCCCCCATTGTTCCCTGCCTTTATGAACGATTTAGCACTCAATCTGAGCAGCTGTGTTAGAGTTCGTGGATGATGCTGTCGTCTATCGGTTTGTAAAGTCACGCGAAGATCAAAAGCAGGTGAAAACCGCATTACATTAGATACTTGCATGGTGAAAAAATTGGCAGCTGACCCTAAAAAATTAAAAATGTGAAGTGAGTGAAATGAGCCCTAAAAAGGGTGTCAGAGCATTCATTAGTCTAACCTTGTCCACGCGTTTCCTACGAGAACGGTACGTAGCGACCATTAGCACGTTTATGATCCATTATTTAACTTTCTAGTAACGTGTACGGGATATATGACGCATCTCCCCAATATGTGACGCTTCGTGTTTCTTTGATATTTCCGAGATGGAAATGTTCTGTGTATCAAGCAGACCCGTGATAATTTGTATACGTTCAACATTAGTTAGTTGCATTTTTCTTGATTCTTACACGTCTGAGCAATTTGCTAGGACTAATCAGTAATTTCTTGTACTCTATCACCTTCTTAATCACATTTTATGAGTTTTCTGCCAAGACTCTTTCATTTTATTGCTACCCCTTGCATTTGTGTGAGGTGAGAGATTCCTGTAATGACTCAATGGCGAAGTTATAAAGTGACACTCGAGCTGGGAGAGAGGAAATGCTGTCTGGAAGTTAACCTATGGCCACCATCAACGTACAAGCTGGAGTTAATGGTTCTGAGTCACACCTGCTGAATGGAGGCTGATTCATGCTAGCCGGAAAAGGTCGAAGCGGAACAGACCGTCAGTGTCATGATTTCTGGGAAACAAAGTTTTCACATTGACTCAAATGGGGGTTGTGGGCTCATCCTCTGCTAACATATGAAGCTAACCTGCTATCACCGTGCTCATTTACGCTACAGTAGCGGTTGCTTACTTTTGCATTTTTTTCTCTTGAAATATCAAGGATGTTCCAGATATTCCATGACGACTTTGATTTTTTTTCCAAGTTTATTCTTTCGCTTTGGATGCCATTCATCTCACAGGAAAAAATTAATTAAGTTCCACAACACCTAGAAAGAAATTGTAGTGTTAATAAAGACATAAATTTATGAAGTAATTTTCATTTAACATCAAACGAGTCAGAACTCATGTTCCTAACTTTTATTTATTCTATTTGTACAGCAAAAGGGCAATGCATTTTTTTCGAAAATTGGAATTTTGAGGCAGTGGCTGACTACAAAATTCAGGTTTCTTCTTGCAAAGAGACTGAGGCAAATGCTTTTTGTTGTGTAAGTGTGTGTGTGTGTGGGGGGGGGGGGGGGAGGAGGGGGGGGGGTTGGTGGGTGGGTGTGTTGGTGTTTGTTTGATACGCCATAGTCCATAATAATAAATTTTTATATAGTGGTTCGTTGCTGTTTCCTAATTCGCAGGACTTAACTTGTAGCCGCGGTGGAGTAGCAGAGCGGTCTAAGGTGCCTCGCTGCGGAGCGCACAGTTGCTCGCCGTCGGAGGTTCGAGTCCTTCCTGGGGCATGGTTGTGTGTGTTTGTCCTTAGGTTAGTTTACCTTAGTTTAAGTAGTTTGTAAGCTATGGACTGATGACCACGAAGTTTGGTCCGGTAGATTTACAAACATTTGAACTTTTTTTTTTTTAACTTGGAAATAGTTACGTTAGCCGTTCTTTATGTAATACTTTTAAGTCTTATTACATCTGTGTATATATATTCGGTGCAATACAAATATTCATGTCTTGAAATGTTTGCGTGGTGATTTTCCTAGTTTTACTTTTCACTTCTTCAAGAAGGCGTTTGTTATTTTCTTAATTCTACGACGATACTTCAACTTTTTACATTACAGACGGTATCGGTGCCCAATTTGTAGAGATGATCCTATGAAGACTGATAGCTATCGGATCAAGGTATTTATTAACGTGTACGTAACAGTTTACGTCTGACACTTGAAACGACAGTAGTGTCTCTAGCGCAGAAAGAGCCAATTGTATCATGCCTTCGAAGAAGTCTTTTAGGATGGGTATGCAATGTGTTTGCGACACCTATAATCAGAGATAGTTCAACTGTTCAAATATTTGTTAAGCTTAAGGGACTTAACTGCGGGGTCATCAGTCCCTAAAGTTACAACCTACTTAGGAACTACCTTATACTAAAGACGACACAAACATCTATGCCCGAGGGGGAATTCGAACCGCCGACAGGGAACGGCCTCGCGCGTCGGAACATAGCGTCATCTACATCTAATTCTACATGGGATACTCTGCAAATCACATTTAAGTGCCTGGCCACTCCACCTCGGCTCTTCGTGTGACAGTTCGTGTTGGACTGTGCATTCGTAGTACTGCTACGTTTGACTCCCTCTCTGCCAGGGGCACAGCTGTCGTTTCAAGTATCAGACTTAATATTTACATATCTACATCTACATATGTACCCTGCAAATGACATTTAATGATACTCTTCACGGGTGTCATGCCGGATAATGACTGCATCTGGCTGCCTTCTTCAGGTGAATTTGCTGCTTGACCGACTCGCTGGACCTTAGCAGCAAAGCAGCAAACTCACCTGGCCAAGCACAAACTCACCTGAAGAAGGCGGCAAGATGGACCGCCGAAATATTGTGTCAAGATGGCGTGATCATCCGACAGAAAACTCGTGAAGAGTATCATGAAGTACCACGAGGGGAAAGTCTACCCAGTCACAAAAGATATTTATCAAACAGCTTTCATAATATTTCTCTACCGTTCCATACTCTAACAGCTTAAATTAAATGTTTAAATGTTTCTAGAGCTTATGGGACTTCACTACAGGGTCATCAGTCCCTAAACTTACAAACTACTTATTAACTAGCTAATACTAAGGACGGCACAAATATCCATGCCAGAGGGGGGATTCGAACCCCCGACCGTAGTGGCCGTGCAGGCCGTGACTGGCGCGCCACAGAACGCTTGGCCACCGCGGCCGGCTACTTAAACAGCGCGACAGAAAAAGAAACACCCAAATCTTTCCGTTTTGAATCTGATTTTTCTTATTTTATTATTATCATCATCTCTCCCTATGTAGCTGGGTGCTAAAAAGTATGTTCGCATTCAGAAGAGAAAGTTGGTGAGACAAATTTCGCAAGAAGATCTCATCGCGACGAATAACTTCTTTCTTTTAAATATTTGCACTACAACTTCTGCGACATTTCCGTGACACTCTCTGTTGTAATTCCTAGGCCTTTATCTAAACTTACAGCCTTTATATTTGTCTAATTTAGCGTGTGAATGCAGCTGATGGATTTCTTTTGGTGCTCATTTCACTAAATTCACATTTTTAATTGTTTAGGGTCAGCTGCCAATTTTTTCACCAAGCAGATATCTAATGTAATGCGTTTTTCAGCTGATTTTGATCTTCGGGTGACTTTACAAACCGATAGACGACAGCTTCATCCGCGAAATCTAACACAGCTGCTCAGATTGAGTGCTAAATCGTTCATAAAGGCAGGGAACAATATGGGCCCCATACCGCTTCCTTGGGGTACGCGAGATACCACTTCAGTTTTACTTGAGGACTTTCCCTCAGTTACTAAGTAATGAGTCTTCACGATAGGAAATCACGAATAGAATCTCACAACTCTGGCGATATTCCTTAAGCGAGCAGTCTGATTAGAAACCGCTTGTGAGGTACAGAAGCCAAAACTTCCCGGAATATAGCAAAATGGAATCGATTTGAGATCCCTTGTCGAGCGTACTCATCAGTTCATGTCAGGAAAGAGCTAGCTGCGTTTCGCAGGAACGATTCTCTCTGAATCCATGTTAACTATGAATCAATGGATCGTTCACTTCGAGGCAGTTCATAAGGATTTACATTTTCCTTGTTTCTTTTACCCTGGTGTGTGGTACAGCACTTCACGGACTGCTATGCACTTTACTGTCATTGATAGTAGTTCGGCAAATTTGATGACTAACGCTTTAGTCGTTCCTGTGAAGTGACATACAATCTTTAACGATCTCGTTAAAGAGGCAGGCATTGTGAAAGTGTGGAAATTGAAAAGGCGGACAGTTCTTCTGCACAAATTTACATTCAGTATTAGTTAACACAAACCAAATTAAAGTTTTATACATAATTATGAGACGGATTTCCACCTGTCTGGTCACAACAGTTGTTTCTTAAAATATATTTGATGATACTTGCTCTTAGAATAACAATTCTTTAATTTCGTCTCCCAAAAAAGCATGTGACTGTTGTGTATCATGTAAAGTTATTAAAAACTCAATAACTCCCAGTAACAAAACCCAAGCAGACATGTAGAAGGACTAATATTGCAATAGACTAGGAATAACGCAAGAAATTACAAGGAAAGTAAAAACACTTTGAAACTTTCTGTCAGATTAAAATTGTGTGCCGGGACCGGGACTCGAACCTGGGACCTTTGCTTTTCGTGCTTCCCGCGAAAGGCATAGGTCCCAGGTTCGTGTCCCGGTTCCGGCACACAATTTTAATCTGCCAGGAAGTTTCATATCAGCGGACACTCCGCTGCAGAGTGAAAGTTTCATTCCAAAAACACTTTAGATTAACTGTCATTATTTGAACTAATGATACGTTTATATCTCTTAGCATAACAAATGTATGCCTAACAATGTGTCTCGCAATTTTGTTAAATATTATGAATGTTACGGTAAGAATATAAATGCTATTTATGTTGTACGATGTAGTCAGCAATGAACGCAATGTAACTGGCATCCTGTACTTTGTTTTGAGTGTAATATCCACCCGCAACAGCTTAGTATGTTTTCGGGTGTCTTTCTTTGCCCTTTTTTTTATTTTTTTCAGAAATCCAATGCGCTACAGAAGCTGCGAAGGTCAATGACATCGAGACTTTCTCTGCATTACAGGTAGAGGAATTCCTACGCGCTGACTCACAAGTCCAACTCAAGAACGGGTTGGCTTAATATTCGCGACTCCTGGATGAGGAGCCGGTTAATCTATACGCTCCTATGACATTTTCAACGGACGCCTGGCTAGACTCGTATACACTCAAGAAACTGCAACAGTTTCTGAAGGAGATTCCACTTCACAGCCCTTCTCGGCCCTACGCGTTTCGTACAGCCTCACAACTTCACAGCTTTTCAATGTTTCACTTATTCCACAACAATTTACTGGAGAAAAAACTCCGACGTTGAAGATACTATATTTATTATTCTAGTGGTCCAGTTAAGTTATAATACTGTAATATCTGACACATTCGGTTGTCAGTCTGTCAAGTAACTACAAATATGTTATTTACAAAGCTCTTGTATATCTTAATTACTTTCATTCTCTTCCATGCTCCTGGACTTCCCTAGAACTCCGTACGGCGCCGCAGTCTCCTTGGTGCATCTGTGTGACGTCATATCTCACATCAGGCCCCGCCACAGAATTAAGTCCAAATAAATACCTCGGACAAGGGAAAGTAAACAAAATATAACCTGAATGAAACTTTCACTCTGCAGCGGAGTGTGCGCTGATATGAAAATTCCTGGCAGATTAAAATTTTGCGCCGAAACCGGGTCTCGAACCTGGAACCTTTGCCTTTCGCGGGCAAGCGCTCTACCGACTGAGCTATCCCGACACGACTCACGTGCCGCCTCACAACTTTACTTCCGCTAGTACCTCGCCTCTTACTTTCCTAACTTCACAGAAGTTCTCCTGCGAAACTTGCAAGACTAGCACTCCAGGAAGAAATGATACGGTGGCTTAGCCATGTGTCCATGTATCCTTTCTTCCAGGAGTGCTAGTCTTGCAAGTTTTGCAGGAGAGCTTCCGTGAAGTTTGGAAAGTAGGAGGCGAGGTACTGTCAGAATTGAAGTTATGGGGCGGCACCGTAAGTCGTGTAGGGATAGCTCAGTGGTAGAGCACTTACTTGCGAAAGGCAAAGGTCCCAGGTTCGAGTCCAAATTCCGTCGCACAATTTTGATCTGCCAGGAAGTTTCATAACATAACCGCTACTTAATATACAGGGTCTACCATAAAGGACGGCGCAAACTGACACTGTTGATAGTACACGGTAATAGATGCAAGAATGTCCAAGTACATATGGGTCCGCGTAGAGCCATTTGCGAGATAATTACCAATGAATGGTTTCAAGTCGCCACTGACGTCACTGTACATCGTCCTAATTAGTAAAAAAAAATGTGACATTTAGATTTTAGTCTTAGTTTTTACATTGCACTTAGTTCATATTTGCCATTTGCAAGAAAATTACGAATGTATGGTTCAAGCCGTCACTGACGTAATTGTAAACATAGTCCTAGTTAATACACATTAATTTAAAGTTTAGACTTTACTATTAGGATTTAATGATAAAAATAACAGTCTAGTTTGCAAATTATTTTTGCCTTGTATTAATAAACTGCAAAAATAATTTGCGAACTAGACTGTTATTTTTATGCCTTGTATTAATAAACTGCAAAAATAATTTGCGAACTAGACTGTTATTTTTATCATTAAATAATAAGTTCGCTGTCTATTCCAAGAAAGGAAACAATGTTTTCCAAACTGATTATTAGGATTTACATCGTATTTAGTTTACAATTCACGTATAAGTTACATGTTAAAGGAGGTGTTCGAAGTGTCTTCCTTCTACATCTACATCTACATGGGATACTCTGCAAATAATATTTAAGTGCATGGCAGAGGGTTCATCGAACCACCATTATACTATTTATCTCCCATTACATTCTCGAATAGCGCGCGGGAAGAAAGAACACCTGAATCTCTCCGTTCGAGCTCTGCTTTCACGTATTTTATTCTGATGATCATTTCTACCTATGTAAGTGGGAGTCAACAATATATTTTCGCATTCGGGGGAGAATGTTGGCGATTGGAGTTTCGTAAGTAGCCCACGCCGCAGCGATAAGCGCCGTTCTTGTAATGATTCCCATCCCAGATCCTATATCATTTCCGTAACGCTGTCTCCCCTGTATCGTGACAATACGAAACGAGCTGCCCTTCTTTGGACTCTTTCGATGTCCTCCGTCAAACCCACTTGATAAGTATCCCACAATGGGCAGCAATACTCCAAAAATGGACGGACAAGCATAGTGTATGCAGTTTCTTTTTTGGTTTTGTTGCATGTTTTAAGGGTTCTGCCAATAAAAAGCAGTCTCTGGTCCGCCTTTCCCACGGCATCATCTACGTGTTCTTTCCAATTTAAGTATGAAGTAATAGTAATTCCTAGGTATTTTGTAGAGTTTACGGCGTTCACGTTTGATTGATTTATCTTGTAAACGAAGTTTAGCGGATTTCTTTTCGTACTCATGTAGACGACTTCACACTTCTCATTATTTAGAGTCAATTGCCAATTTTTACACCATACTGATATCTTATTCAGATCGTTCTGCAAATGGTTTTGATCTTCAGGTGATTTTACTAGACGGTAAATGACGGCGTTATCTGCAAACAACCTAAGAGAGCTACTTAGATCTTCCCCTAAATCCTTAACGTAAATAAGGAACAGCAGAGGACCAATAACACTACCCTGTGGAACGCCCGATATAATCTCTGTTTTAGTCGATGCCTTACCGTCGATTACTACGAACTATGTCCTCTCTGACAGGAAATCCCCTATCCAGTAGCAAATTTGGGGCGATAAACCATAACCACGCAATTTGATTAAAATCCGATTGTGAGGAACATTTCTTGCATCTGGATACAATACTGTTCTCGTCTCTGCACTGAATTTATTTTTCTTTCGAAAAGCCCTGGATCATTTCGGAATTCGTGAGAAGCGTGTTAAACTCTGCGATCCAGTTTTTCAACCGTATTAACGGATGTGCTGACCCCAGACACAAAAATCCATAGGATTTAGATCAGGTTATGTTGGAGGCCAAGGTACAGGCCCCCCTCGACCTTTCCATCTCTGGCCGTATCTGCGCGTTAGATGTCGTCTCACAGCAGCAGCAAAAGGTGCTGGATCTCCATCATATATGTACAATATACTCTGAAGTTGCTGGAGAAGAACACCCTCAAGCAATCCTAGAAGATAGGACGGCCTCAAGTGCGAAAGAGGTGAACCGTACGATGTTACAGACACTGCAGTCAGTGGCAGCCTGTAACCATATATTCGTAACTATCTTGTAAACGGCTCCTTTGGGGACCCATGTTTACTGGGACATTTTTGCTTTTATTATCGTGTACTGTCTGCCGTGCAAGTCTGCGCCGTACTTCTTGATACACCTTATATATTAAAAAAAAAAAAAATAAACAAGTAATTTACATTCTTTCGACGTAATCTTTCTTATAGTAGTATACACGTTTGTTTATTACTCTCATAAATGAGTAAGGGCACTGGCGTGGTTCTATGCTTCCATTTTTGCCAGTAAAAACTGCGAAACGTTCGTATACTTACAAAGGCTTAGTAACGGGAGAGGATCTTGCGCCGTTGTATTCTACAATGTCTCGCACACGCCTCTAATGTGTGTATTGTACAGGGGTCGTTACACACTGATTTACACTTTGTTTTCACCATCATTCCACAAGGCGTTTGATACATTTCCCCTGTCGTTTAATGAACAAGGTAAGAGAATATGGTCTATCAGACCAGTTGTGTGTTGGACTGAGGAGTTCCTAGATAACAGAATGCAGCATGTCATTCTCAATAGAGAGAAGTCTTCCGAAGTAAGAGTGATGTCAGGTGTGCCACAGGGGAGTATCGTGGGTCCGTTTCTGTTCATGATATATATAAATGACCTTACAGATAACATCGGAAGTTCACTGAGGCTTTTTGCGGATGATGCTGTAGTATATAGAGACGTTGTAACAATTGAAAATTGTATTGAAATGCAGGGGAATCTGCATCGAATTGACGCATGTTGCAGGGAATGGCAATTGAATCTCAATGTAGACAAGTGTAAAGTCTGCGAATACATGCACTACAGGATGTCAGCAACTGGAAGCAGTTAATTCCATAAATTATCTGGGAGTAGGCATTCAGAGTGTTTTAAAGTGGAACGACCATATAAAATCTATCGTCGGTAAAGCAGATGTCAGATTCACTGGAAGAATCCTAAGGAAATGCAGTCCGAAACAAAGGAAGTAGGTTACAGTACACTTGTTCTCCCACAGCTTGAATACTACTCACCGGTGGAGGATCCGTACCAGGTGGGGTTGATAGAGGAAGTAGAAAAGATCCAACGTAGAGCAGCGCGCTTCGTTACAGGATCATTTGGTAATCGTGAAAGCGTTACGGAGATGATCGCTAAACTCCAGTGGAAGACTCTGTAGGAGAGACGCTCTGTCGCTCGGTAAGGGCTTTTGTAGAAGTTTCGAGAACATACATTTACCGTGGAATCGAGCAGTATATTGCTCCCTCCTACGTATATCTCGCGAAGAGATCATAAGATAAAATCAGAGAGATTAGAGTCCACACAGAGGCATACCGGCAATCTTCCTTTCCGCGAACATTACGTGACTGGAATAGAAGGGAGAATCGATAGTGGTGCTCAAGGTACCCTCCGCCACACACCATCGGGTGGCTTGCGGAGTATGGATGTAGATGTAGACTCACAATCCTTTTTTAACTATCGTTATAGTAACACTAGCGTGACAGTAGTTGGCAGAAAATGACTGGAAGCAGTATCCGTAAACAATACAGACCATTATCGCCGCTGCTGTCATTCCGAGGGCGGACAACAAAGTTATCATCAAATGTTCAAATGTTTGTATAGTCTATGGGACTTAATTACGGGGTCATCAGTCCCTAAACTTACAAACTACTTATGAACTACTTACGAACTAGGACGGCACAAATATCCATGCCCGAGGGGGGATTCGAACCCCCGACCATAGTGGCTGTGAAGACCGTGACTGGAGCGCCTTAGTCCCCTCGGCCACCGCGGCCGGCAGTTATCATCAAAGTCATCGTTGGGAGGAGGTTGTAGACATTTCGGATATTTACAAGAGATTGGTGTGGGGAGAGTCATACCGTCTGCTCTTGTAATAAGACTACGTTTATCGCCATACGAGTCTGAAATCAACGGCTGTCGTCACAGTAATGGGATTCTAGGAACTGCCACGTCCACTGTATTCTCCTAACATTATGCCTCTTCATTGCCGCCAGTTCGGAGCTACCAAGAAATCTCTGCACGGTGATCATTTGGCAGACTTCCAGCAGCTTCAGGCAGCTTTGCTGCAGTGGGTGCGACAGACTCTAGAAAAGTAGTTATCGGGGGGGGGGGGGGGCTGCGAAAGTGAGAGGAGCCGAGTCAGCAGAATACGGTGGGTGTGGCTGTACCTGGAACATCGTTTCAGTGGTAGCAGCCACGGTTTTCCGAATAGTCTTTACACCTTTTCTCCTCGGTAACCATTCAACGCTATTCTTAACGATCACACTCCATGTTGTTCTCTCACGTAGTATCAGCAGCTGGGAAAATATCAATACCGCACAGGGATCGCAGCTGTAGTGATTGTCCGTCAACTACTGGTTGGCCAAAGTACAACCTACTTCTCACTTAATGACGGCATACATGTAGTGCCGGATTACCCATGAGGCAGAGTAGGCAGCTTACTAAGGGCCTCCGTGCATTTTAGGGGCCCCATGTGCTCCGATATAACAGTGAGGATTTTTTAGAAGGACTTTTGCGTTTTAAATAATAATTAGTTGAAACTTCCTGGCAGATTAAAATTGTGTGCCGAAACCGGGACTCGAACCTGGGATCTGTGCCTTTCGTGGCCGAGCGCACTACCGACTGTGCGACTGCCAGGAAATTTCATATCAGCGCACACTCCGCTGCAGAGTGAAAGTTTCATTCTGAATAATTAGTTGCCTTTTCGCTGTTTGTCTGCAGGCAAGTGAAAGAAAATATATATGGTAGGAAATGGGTCCTGATAATTCTGAAGAGTTTGAGGAGTACTTGAAGGTCACTTAGGGCCCTTCTTAGTCTTCAGTGGAAGTTGTTCACAGCAAAGTTTCCCCTCAGGGGCTCAGCATTAATTTGCTGAGTGCGGGCTTGGCGAACCCGGGGTCCTGAGCTGTGGGCTGTGTCGCGCCAACAGTCCGCTACACCGTAAGCTCTGTGCGTGCTTCAACGACCATCGTTCGGCGGACGGTGGAACGTTGTACGTTTCAGAGCCCGGGGATCTTGGCTTAATCGCCCGGGTCGCGAGGACGGTAAAAACCTCTCTAAAAAAACCCTCAATCTCAAGGTGTGCTACGTGCCGAGGAGATGCATGGCTGTTGAGGTTGAACAGCCGCTAGCGAGCAACCTCTGAGGAACCTGCCGCACCTCAGTTGTACAAGGCTTACCCAGGCAAGCGGGGCTCTGCCTGGGTGGACCTTTAGTTCCCTAGCTGCTCGTGGGACGAACATGAAACGAGCAAACAAAAGCGTGGCCGGCCGCGAAAACGGCGTCTCAAAGCGTGGAAGAGTTACTTATAATGCAGCGACATATGATCCCCGAACGTTCCCTTCCCTGGCCAACCCATGGGAGGAACGGCGGGCTAAAGAAAGGGATGAGGCATACTCACCTAAGTATCTTGTTTGTAGTCGAACAGATGGGGAAACTTTCATGTCGACGAAGCCACTTTTCTTCGTTGAACACCTAGAGGATAAGTTTGGTGAAGTCTCAGGCATGTCAAAGATGAGAAGCGGTTCGGTACTGATCGAAACAGCGTCATCCGCCCAATCAAAAGCATTACTTGCTTGCGATAAGCTGGGTGACGTTCCGGTCAGTATAACACCTCATAAATCGCTTAACATGATCCAGGGTCTGTTCTATCACAGGGATCTTCTCTTACAGTCGGATGACGAGCTACGCGCCAACCTACAGCGACGGGGTGTCCACTTCGTCCGGCGCGTGCATAGGGGTTCGAAGGATAATAGGGTAGCCACCGGTGCTTTCATCTTGGCCTTTGACGGCGATACATTGCCCGATAAGGTCAAGGTCATGGTCTACCGGTGTGACGTAAAGCCTTACATTCCTCCCCCTATGCGCTGTTTCAAATGCTGGAAATTTGGACATATGTCCTCCAGATGTAGTTCCAGCCCCACATGTAGGGAATGCGGGCGTCCATCACACCCGGACGCTCCGTGTACCCCTCCACCTATCTGTGTCAACTGTGGGCAGCAACATCCACCCTGTTCTACAGACTGTACCATGCTCCGTAAGGAGCGAAAGATAATGGAATACAAGACCCTGGATCGCCTGACATATACAGAAGCACGTAAAAAATATGAACGGCTTCACCCAGTTTCCATGACTACATCTTTCGCTGCAGTTACTTCATCACCACCCCTTCTGATTAGACCTACCGTGCAACTACCTTCTGTGGGCCCAAAGGGCCGTCAAAGCTCGTCAGCCTCCATCAAGGTCGGGGGCACTCCCCACACTGCCCCCCCACCACCACCAGCGGGGCACCTCCACCCCCACCACCGGGGACACAAGTCCCCACCTCCCAGCCAGAGGAGGAGCAGCAGCCTCCTCTGGCTCCCCTCGCTCGGAAGGGGTCCCTCGGGGCACTTCCTTCTGAGGCTTCTCCTAGTGCTCCAGCAGATCCCAGCCAATGGCTGAAGGATCCAAAACCTGTGGGTGGAAGGGCTTCCCGCTCTTCTTCTACCTCTGGTGTCACTACAGAGAAGCCCTCCCGGCCCTGCAAACCTAAGGGCCAGCGAGAGGGACGGAAAAAGAAGACAAAAGAGTCTTTGGTGGCTCTCAGGCCACCCGCTACCTCATCTTCTGCATCAGAGGATGAGGTGCAGATCCTCGCGTCACGTGAGGATCTGTCTCTCACTGAATCCCCAGAACGTCTTGTCCTGGACTCTGTAGGTTCTCAATCGGCTGCAGCAGATGAACCTATGGAATAACGTTTTTTAATATTTTATATTTTATATTTTTCCTTTTCATCATGGCTTTTAACGTCACTAACCACCACATCCTCCAATGGAATTGCGGCGGTTTCTTCCACCATCTGGCTGAGCTGCAACAGCTATTGAGCAACTTCCATGTTATCTGCATAGCGATACAGGAAACGTGGTTTCCTGTGCAGAGGACCCCAGCCCTGCGTGGCTACCGGGGCTATTTCAAAAATCGCCCCTTTTGCGACAGGGTCTCTGGAGGTGTGTGCCTCTATGTCCTTGCCACTGTCCCCTGTGCAGCTGTGCCGCTCACCACGAATCTCGAGGCAGTGGCTGTAAGGATCAGAGTCAGGCAGGAACTAACAATCTGTTCCCTCTACCTTCCTCTAGATGAGATTATTTCTCTTGCTGACCTTGATGCCTTGATCGCTCAACTGCCCCCACCGTTTCTCCTTCTGGGGGATTTTAACGCCCACCACCCTCTGTGGAGTGGGACACAGACCTCGGCTCGTGGTAAGGATGTGGAGCTGCTCTTCACTCGGCGAAACCTTTGCCTTCTTAATACGGGCGCTCCGACGCACTTCAGCGTAGCTCACGGGACGTATTCGGCCATCGACCTTTCTATCTGTAGCCCGAGTCTCCTCCCTCGTCTGAACTGGAGCGTCCATGATGATCTCTGTGGCAGCGACCATTTTCCCATCTTTCTGTCGCTCCCAGAGACTCAGGCCGCAAACCGGCTACCTCATTGGTCGCTCCATAGGGCTGACTGGCTGGCATATGCTTCAGCTGCAGTGGTACCGCCTACGCTTCCATCCGGCATTGATGTGGCTGTCCAGCTAGTCACGAAGGCCATAGTTTCTGCTGCTGAGAACACTGTCCCGACCGCGTCTACGTCACTTCGACGTAAGTCGGTCCCTTGGTGGACGCAGGAAATCGCTGAGGCCATCCGGGAACGTCGGCGCGCACTTCAGCGGCACCGGCGACACCCTTCTCTAGACCATCTAATCGCCTTTAAGCGGCTCCGCGCACGAGCTCGGCGATTGATTCGCCAGAGTAAAAAGGATTCCTGGGAGAGGTTTGTAGCCTCTATCGGCTCTCGCGCCTCCCCTTCTCGGGTCTGGACCCAAGTGCGTCGCCTCTTTGGATATCGCCCACTGTCAGGAATTCCATCGCTCACTATTCAGGGTGCACTCTGCACTGACCCGCAAGCCATAGCTGCGTACATGGCGGATTACTATGCACGTTGCTCAGCAACTGAAACGTACAGTGCAAATTTCCGCACCTTCAAAGAGAGGGTCGAGCGGAAGCAGTTGTCCTTCCGCACACGCCGCCAGGAACCTTACAATGCCCCATTTAGCGAGTGGGAGTTTGAAACTGCTCTGGCTGCATGACCCGATACTTCTCCGGGACCTGATCGGATACATAGCCAGTTCATCCGTCAACTTTCGGCTGAGTTTCAACACCGACTCCTCTCCCTGTTTAACTGTATCTGGGCAGATGGGGTCTTTCCATCACAGTGGCGGGAAAGCACCGTCATCCCGGTGTTGAAACCTGGAGCAGATCCATTGGTGGCTGACAGTTACCCCCCAATCAGCCTTACCAATGTGCTCTGCAAACTGCTTGAATGAATGGTGAGTCGGCGGCTGATGTGGCTCCTTGAAGACCGCGAACTTCTTGCCCCACAACAAGGGGGATTCCGTCAAGGCCGTTCCGCCATTGACAACCTTGTCTCGCTGGAATCGGCTATTCGCACTGCCTTCACCAGGCGCGAACATCTCGTTGCGGTCTTTTTTGATCTCCGTAAGGCATACGATACAACCTGGCGCCACCATATTCTGGCTACACTGCATGGTTGGGGTCTGAGGGGCTCCCTTCCAATTTTTATACGGAACTTTTTATCGACCCGCTCTTTTCAAGTTCGTGTAGGCACCTGTCTCAGCTCTCCCCATATCCAGGAGAATGGTGTCCCACAGGGCTCTGTTCTCAGTGTTCCCCTCTTCCTGATTGCCATCAATGGTCTTGCAGCAGCGGTGGGGTCCTCAGTTTCGTCCTCCCTGTTTGCAGACGATTTTTGTATCTACTTCAGCTCCGCCACCATTGGTGTCGCCGAACGGCGGCTGCAGGGAGCCATTAGAAAGGCACAATCATGGGCCTCGGCCCACGGTTTCCACTTCTCGGGTTCTAAGACCCGAGTAATGCACTTTTGTCGTCGTCGGGCACTTCACCTCGATCCAGAGCTGTACCTAGATAACGAACTCCTTCGAGTTGAAGAAACACACCGCTTCCTCGGTATGGTTTTCGATGCCCGGCTGACTTGACAGCCACATCTCCGTCAGCTGCGACAGAAATGCTGGAAACACCTTAATATCCTTCGCTGTCTAGGCCACACGGCTTGTGGAGCATCACGCCCAACGCTTCTGCAGCTCTATAAGGCTCTGATACAATCGCGCCTGGACTACGGAAGTATCGTATATGACTCTGCAGCACCGTCAGCACTACAGGTATTGGACCCGGTCCTCCATAGTGGTGTCCGTCTGGCGACAGGGGCTTTTCGCACAAGTCCAGTGACAAGTCTGCTAGCTGAAGCAGGGGTTCCGCCCCTGCGCTTCCGCCGGCAGCGCTTACTCTCTGCCTATGCTGCCCATGTACATGCCTTACCCCACCATCCAAACTACAGGCTTCTATTTCCGGATGTTGTCCTTCCTTCCCCACGACGGTGGCCAAGGTCGGGTCTCCCGATCGCGGTCTGTGTTCGTTCCATTCTCTCTTCACTTGAATCCCTTCCTATTCCTCCTGCTTTCCACTACCCTTCCCGTGTTCCTCCTTGGTCTATACCGCGTCCGCAGTTTCGGCTGGACTTGTCACGTGACTCTAAAGCCTCTGTTGCACCGATGACTCTCTGCCGCCAGTTTCATGCGGTACTTCGTTCGTTCCATGTCGCGGAAATTGTCTACACCGATGGGTCCCTAGACGATGGCCGTTGTGGGTATGCCTACACCCACGATGAGCATACTGAACTACACGCCTTACCCTGTGGGAGTGCTATCTTCACTGCGGAGCTGATAGCTATCCATCGAGCACTGGAGCACCTTATAACCTGTCCTGGGGAGTCGTATGTTATCTGCAGCGACTCCCTGAGTGGCTTGCAAGCCCTTGACCAGTGCTTTCCAAAACACCCACTGGTGCGGTCAATTCAGGAATCTCTTGACCTTCTCGTTCAGTCTGGCCGCACTGTGGTTTTCGTTTGGACCCCGGCACACATAGGAATTCCGGGGAACGAACGCGTGGATCGGCTGGCTAGGCAGGCGATTACTGCAAGCCCCTTAGAAATTGGTATTCAGGAGAGGGACCACCGATTAGAGTTACAAAAGAAGGTGGTAGGGCTTTGGAACACTGAGTGGGTTGAATCACCTACCCCAAACAAGCTCCGTACAGTGAAGCTTTCTACAGCTCCGTGGAAGTCCTCCCTGAGGGCCTCTCGGAAGGAGTCAGTTGTCCTTTGTCGTCTGCGTATTGGCCACACGTGGATGACACATGGCCATCTACTTCGACGGGAGGATCCTCCACAGTGTCGCTGCGGCACTTCATTGACAGTGGTCCACATCCTTGTGGACTGCCCCATTTTAGCTGCCTTACGACAGTCATTTGACCTGCCAGCTGCACTTCCTTTTATTCTCCGTGACGACGCTGCTACAGCTGATTGTGTTTTACGTTTTATCCGTGCAGCTGGGTTTTATCATTTGATCTAAAGGTGGGTATTTTAGCCTGATATCTCAGGCACCCATCTTTCACAAATTTTTACTCTTCTTCTTTTGTGCTGTCTCCCTGCTTTTACTCGTATGTTTTAGAATGTGCGGAGTGGCTGGCTCATCCTTTATTATCCTCGCGATCAGCCAGCCACACTTTTCTGCTGTAACCTTTTAGTACAGTTATGTTTCTTTCCTCTTTCAGTTTTATTCTTTCTACGTTTCTTTCCTCTTTAGGATTTCTTCTTTGAGTGTCCTGAACTCATTGCCCCTCATTACGTGCCCATTATGAGTTTGTCTTCTGTGTGAGTCACGCATTGTTTTGCAGGATGCATTACGCTGTATCGACTTAGCTCGCAACAGGGGACTGATGACCACGTAGTCTAGTCCCCTCTAAACAACAACAACAACAACAACAACACAGCAAAGTTTGTTGTAACTCGTAAGCGACTATCTTATGGTGGTCAGATTTTAAAAACCAAAATACGGGAGACATTTGGATACCTCATATTGCGCCACGTTAAGGACCATTCGCGTCTGACTTTCGAACCCTCCCTCGAGCATCGATATGTTTGTGTGTTGTCCTTAGTGTAAGATATTTTAAGTAGTTTATAAGTCGAGGGCCCAATGACCACAAAAATTTCGCCCCTTAGATTACAATCTTTTTGTCATTTAGGAGTTCGGTATTTTCTCATAGATTTTTACAATAATGAACTCATAAAGTATTTCGAAAATGATATCTTATTACCATTATTTCATTTCCACACTAAACATTTTGTTTTCGCCGCCCATAAAGTATTTGTGGTGGAGCAGGATTAGTGCCAGGTACACCTAGCACGAACCAAGTAATGAGCTACAAATGTTTTCACCAGTTATCTTCAAGTGGAAGTAAGTTGAAAATGAGAGACCTGTTTTCACTTAGTCACTTCGCAATTATCAATTAATTTTTTGTTCACATACAGTTTTAGCGTGATTCAGTTCCTAAACAAGAAACTGGTTTTCACATCTACCCTTCAAATTATTTTCGCCAAACTCCGTTAAAGACTTTACTAGAAAGATTTCCAACGAAGCAGATATTTGAGCTTCATGGTTTCAGCGTATGAAATAGGTAAGTCCATTTCGCGATATAATCGATTAACGTCTAGTGAAATGAACATGAAATGTCCTTCAAATTAAACTCTTTCAGCACGTCAACTTCTAGCAATGAAATTATTAATTGGAAAACCTCCAAGTTTCACGTGAAACCATTATGTAATACCAACCAAATAAGTTCGAAAATCGAGTCTTTTTCACTTTGAGTTAAAACCTATGACCCCATTTTTCTCCATTTGGTTACACTGTAGATTCTTTGAAAACACGTTATTTCAAAATATATGGGATGGTTAGTAAAAAAATGGGACAATATATGTCCCGTATTTACTTTCTCGGGACAGTTGTGCTATATAAGGGACGATCACGTAAAATACGGGACATCTGGTCACCCTAGGCTATCTTACACGATGGCTGAACATGTTAATTACTTAAAACGAATGCTTGGGTTGTGGAATACCACAATTTAATTATTAATATTATTATTATTATTGTAGATTACCTCAATTTTATTATTTTTATTATTATTACCAATATATTGTTGATTTTTGTTGGAAAATTAGTAACTTATTAAGGGATGCATTTGAATTGGGGGCGCCAAGATTTGGATTGCCTAGGGGCCTACACAGGGCTTAATCCGGCACTGCATACATGAAAGATGAGATAAAAAAAAGTGTAAATTAATAGTGAACGCTCCTAGTGTGTTCCTCCCTTTACAATATGCTGTTTTCTTCCACTACTGTTCTGTATCATGCATTTTAATGCCGGTGTATCACGCATTATCGGAAACTGTTTTCATCCATTGGTAGCGTTTGTTTTACACTTAAAACAGCCTGTTCCAGTTCTCACCTTTTCTCCAAAATGACTCCTCCACTCCTTTTGCCCAACTAATCCTTCGAATTCACCTTGTCGTTCAGTATTCGATTCTCATATGATGTAACAACTTTCCTGTTCTGTTATATAGCATTTCCATAACACAACTGCACTACTTACGCTTTTCTGGTTTTTTTTATGAAGTACGGGTGTTATTGGTTAGGCATAGTAGGTACACTTTAACAGAATAATACCATAACATAATAGCACATGTGACATGTATTGCAAAGAAAGTTTGAACGCTGCAGAAGTATAGACAGACTGCTAAAGTAAAAGTTGAAATTCTTTGAAGTTCATTGGCCGTTAGCAAACGTTTCTAAGTGTCAATACATACTAGAGCTGTAGCAAACCGAATGTATTCGGTACTGAGTAAGGAATATTTTGGCTGGTACGAAATACTGAATCGTTACTCATGAATACATTTCGTTCCTCGGATCTACCGTATTGATACGAACTGTGTAACGAAAACCAACACGGATAATGCTTATATTCTGTGACACTATTTATGATATGTAATTCATATAGACATTCGTGACGAACTCTAACTGCATATTGCGTAGCTGTACGATTTAAATGGTCATCTTTGTTAAGATTACCTGACATCGTCTGGTCTGGAGGCGATCAATTCGTTTTCTAGTTTCCAAATGATAAGCCAAGATCGCAAACTAACAATTTATTAAGTGACGACCGGTTTCGCTGCACTGTGTCGCCATCATCGGTCATATATATATTATAATCTGGTCATCTTGTTAAAAATTGGCTATGAAATAAGAAGTGCAACATTGCACTTAGTCACTATATAAAAAAATACTTAAGTTAAAAACATGACAGCTTACAAAATACTGACAACTCTGAAAATTATAGTTTACATTTTGGCGCAAGGTGGCAGCACCATAGCTGGTTATCTTTGTCTTTAAACATTTTGGATTATACTTCTTGGCCCGTGTTTGCAGGTTAATCCTCGATGGTCTGACGTCCGCTTTTAACGAAAACATACGTTTTATTGTATTTTTTACCTATAAAGGTTTCAGTTTAATTGTTATTTGTTTTTGATCTCGGCTACTATAAAAAGTTTGTAAAAAGTACTAGAAAGTTACCATCTACACATTTTCATTAATTTCGGTATTATCTTAAGTCTTTAATGTCACATAACACAGTACAACAGAAATTATCGTTGTCTACTGAATATTAATATCTGTTGTAGGTAGAGTACTGTGGAGGTAGGAGGGAGGTAGTTTGCTGGTTTTGTGGGCTGTGGGATTCGGCTGCTGTGAGGTGGTGGCTTGGAGTTAAACAGCGGTTCCTGTACAAAAAGGAGAATTAGCCTTAGGTAAACATTAAAACATGGCCGGCTGGCTTTTAACTGCGTCTCCTGGTGCCCGTAATATTCCGAGCGTGGCCGGCCGCACGCCGGCAGAAGTGGTCACCTTCCAGCGGCGTCTGCGCTGACTCAGGCGTCTGGTGGAACGCGCCACTGCAGCGAGCGGCGGGTCGGGTGTCAGAGGACCGCGGCCCGGCTGTGTGTGACGAAGGCGTGACGTCAGGCGTCGGCGAGCCTCCTGCAGAGCTCCGTATCTTATCCCAGGGTCGCCGTGCTGTCTCGCGAGGTCCGGGGCGCCTCGTGTCATACGGCGGCAGCGCGGACAGCGGTGACGTAGGAGTCTGGGTATAGCTCCTAAAAACACAGGCTGGCGCATCCGCCATTTTCATTCCTGCGAATGCTAAACACAATACGTAGCTTATACGAACGGTGTTGTTTTGTTCAAGTTTAGTAAAATATTTTATAATTGCCCGCCATAGAGCCTTAAATGTTCAAATGTTTGTTAAGCTTATGGGACCTAACTACGGGGTCATCAGTCCCTAAACTTACAAACTACTTCTGAACTAGAATGAAACTTTCACTCTGCAGCGGAGTGTGCGCTGATATGAAACTTCCTGGCAGATTAAAATTGTGTGCCGGAACCGGGACTCGAACCTGGGACCTTTGCCTTTTGCGGGCAAGCGCACTACCGACTGTGCTATCCCGACACGACTCACGATGCCGCCTCACAACTTTTTGGAAAGTAGGAGGCGAGGTACTGGCGGAAGTAAAGTTGTGAGGCGGCGTCGTGAGTCGTGTCGGGATAGCACAGTCGGTAGTGCGCTTGCCCGCGAAAGGCAAAGGTCCCAGGTTCGAGTCACGGTTCCGGCACACAATTTTAATCTGCCAGGAAGTTACTTATGAACTACTTACGAACTAGGACGGCACAAATATCCATGCCCGAGGGGGGATTCGAACCCCCGACCGTAGTGGCCGTGCAGACCGTGACTGAAGCGCCTCAGTCCCCGCGGCCACCGCGGCCGGCCATAGAGCCTTAGATCGTGCTACTATGAGCTTGCATTCCCCTCTTGTTTATATCGATATGTTGATTAGACACAAAAATCTCGCGTTTTCTTTACTTATTGCTGCTTTTCTTTGCTGTCCAAATAAAGGAAAAAAGCGCAAGGAACATATATATTTCTGTGATAAAAATCGCGTGATACGTTTAATTCTGCCGAAACTGGTTATCTAGATAAAGGTTTTAACAGATCTTGGCTTGTACTTGATTAATGTCTGTCAATATGCAAGGTTTGTTTGCCGTCCTGCTGTAAGTATTTGTTGTCTGCTGTGACAAATTCATTACATCAGATTTGTGTACTCACATGCTGAATGTACTTCTGTTACGTTATTGAGAAAGTTTCAGAACGTATTAGAAACACTAAAATGAAAAACAATATTAGTGTACAGGATCTAAAGTTTACAGTTGGAGAGGCACACAGTGCCAATGTTGGCAATAACCATTGAATGCTATTTGAAAACCTAATCGTATAGAATGAGGGGAATAATCCTTTGTGTTAAACCTTCTCTAAGGTTGACAAGTTTTCGTATGTAACATACCCGTGTCTTGTTATAAAGTAAAACAAGTTATAAAGTAAACATTTCGTTGCCAATATTAGTACACTACACCGCCGCAGCCTTAAGTACAATTTACCCAGTATTTTTTGTCAATTGAGTTACAAGTCTCTTGTAGATAAGCGTCAATATTGGCATTTACTAATGAGAAATTGAATTTATTGAGAGTGTATTTTGTGATAAAACATCAGGTACCATTTTTTCAAATTGCATACTACAAGTTATGACGATAAAATATTAGTGTTTGTAATACTTTCTCGCAATAACATAATAGAAGTATCTTCAACAATTTGTGCAATGTCAGTACACAATTTTTTGATGCGGCGTAGTTTTCAATATACTACATAATACACACATATTGTAACCTAAAACAGTATGTTCTTTGTTGTTTTGCTGTGTTATGATATTTTGTGACTGCAAACTCTCGACATGCAGCTTTACTATTAATTATTACTTATATTTATGATTGATTTTTTTTCTTCTCTCAGAATCTCTCCGAAAACTAAACATTCTGTAGCCACCTCTGGAATTATCTGAGCAGTTTATGGCAACACAACCACCCATAATGTCGTGCCAAAGTGCCGTGATACAAATCCTATAGCACCACATTATGATTAACTTACGAGCTACAGGAATGAAAATGGCGGATGCGTCAGCTCGTACTTACAGGAGCCTTAGTCTGGGCGTTTCATAATGATTGACCCCTGATTTTGAGTTCATATTCTGGTCACATCGCACGATGAACATCGATGTTTTATACCTCACCGGAATTGTTGACTTTCATTTGGTGTATGAATATTACATTTCATTTGATAAGGTAACGACATACGCTGTAACATTTACGAGAAAGCGTGCTTTTTCTGGATTTTTTCGGCGAATGTCAGCTTTAAGGATGCAGAAATATCAGACCATAATTAGGTGAAAGTTTTCCTTTGCACAGTTAAAAGATCCAAACTTTCTCTATTTACAGACGGAGTTTCCTTGTTTTCTGATAATAGGTTTTTGTCCTAATAATGATAGGCGCAGACTGCTGCAGTTCGCCTAATTATGATACGTATTAACAAGACGAAATGTGTAAATGCAAGCTCTGTCCTTACCTTTCACAGTTGTTACATTTTTATGCTCATAAATCTATACCAAGCAATAATATCACATAATTCATTTATTTGCTTTTTCGTTCCTATGCGCTACGTGCTCGCGTGCGCTGTGTTGCCGTTCTTCACAGTTGAATAGACTCTTCTGGCGCATTGCAAATAGTGACGGCACGCTGGTGTGACAACTACGCTCTGCCATAGCATCGCCACTAATTGCAGCCACTAACGCAATTGCTTTACAAACTCTTAGCTGACAGACACGGAGACAATATATTATTAATGACATCTGATGTGACCAACAGACGTTCAAGCTTATCAACAATGCCCTCTCCGTGTCAATAGCTACAACTGTAAGCTTAGTAGCAGCTTCTTGCGTTTTATGTTATAGCGACGAAATGACTAATTAGAAAATAGCGAAACTTCGTCTGTAAATAGACCAAAGTTGGCATTTTAAACTGTGCAAAGGAAAACATTCTCCTAATTACGGTCTGATTTCTGTGGACCCTTAAAGTCGACATTCAGCGAAAAATGCCAGAAAAAGCACGATTTCTCTTAAATATTACCGTGTATGTCGGCCCCATTTCAAATAAAATGTAATATTCATACACCAAATGAAGATGGACATTTTAACGATTCCGACGAGGTATAAAACATTGACGTTCGTCGTGCTATGTTACCAGAATATGAGCTCAAAGTCAGGGGTCAATCATTATGAAATGGACAATAGAGGTTCAGTGTTGGCCGTTGTTGAGATGCCGCGGCGAGGCGGCACAGGCAGTGCGCGCTACCGCTGACCACTGATGATGAGATCACGACGTGCGGCACAGCCTGGGCGGCCGATGACCGCCCAGCTCTTACCCATGACAAGCTGGCTGGTGCTCTTTAAACACGTCACTCCCGTGCTGAATTCATCGCTGGAAACTTCTGGCTCGGGTCGATGCGTTCTCGGTTGGTGACAGCGCTCAGTTTCGTCACGCGGCCGGAGCTTATGTTACGTAGGCCGCTGTCACTGTTAGGTGACTGGGCGTCTTCTGTCAGCCGCTCTGGTTGTGGCAATGTACCGGATACTGGAACAGCTACATACCAATTCTTTTACGCTAAATTGTCTACACTCTAATTTACACTATGCTTTGCTAATCACGCCAAAATCCTCGTACCACTACAGTACTATGATGGCTAACACATATAGGGTGTCCCGAAAAGAATGATCTGATTTTACATAGAACTATTTATTAGAAACTAGCTGGTACCCGGCGCGTTGCTGTCGCATAAGAAATAATTGTGAAAATTACTCTTCAAATACATTTGCCGTTACAACACGCGTGCAACCTGCTGTAAGTTAACTGTACTGTGTCCATAACGTTCGCGTAAGAACAAGAAGTAAGTTGAGGAAGTTTTATCGCAATCAGTTGAACGTTATGTCAGTGAATAAAATATGAACAAACGAACAAATATATATATATATATGTATATATATATATATATATATATATATATATATATATGAGGCTTTCAATCTTCTATTAGTCGTCCATCTTCTCCTTTGCCTTCTCTCTGTTCACCTGCTCCTCCCCCCCCCCCTGTCTCATGCTGTCCCTTTCTCTGTCCATTTCTTCCTTCCCCTCCCTCTGTTCCTTTCCTTTCACCTGTCACCATCTCCCGTCTGTCATTCTCCTCCTCTCCCCTTTCTCTGTCCGTCTCTCCTCCCTCCAGTTTCTGTCAGTCTCCTCCTGCACCTTCTCCTCTCCCTCCTGTATATGGAAACATATACATTTGCGTTAAATTTCATGGTGATAGGTCAAACGGTGTCCTCTGTCATGCCAAATTCACTGCATTGCAGATTATATGTATATAAACCTTTATGAAAACATACATTATGTGTTGACTTTCTTGGTCTCCAGTCAAACAATTTGGATGTTTGTTATAACGCACTCTCCGCCATGCACTTACAGAAGCTTGCGAAAGGTAGCCCATACATTAATTGGGTGTATAGGCTATCTCCATTCCGTATTCCATTCAGTTCCACCCGACCGGTTCAGACTGAAAAGTAACAAACATGTTAAACCACGCCGGCCGCGGTGGCCGAGGTGACTGAGGCGCTCCAGTCACGGTCAGCACAGCCACTACGGTCGGGGGTTCGAATCCCCCCTCGGGCATGGATATTTGTGCCGTCCTAGTTTGTAAGTAGTTCATAAGTAGTTTGTAAGTTTAGGGTCTGATGACCCGTAGTTAAGTCCCATAAGCTTAACAAACATTTGAACATTTTGTTAAACCACTGTAAGGTATCCTCCGCCACACACCGTACGGTGGCTTCCGAAAATTTGCCCATGTACTAATTAGGGTATAAGCTACCTCTGTTCCAAATTTAATTCATATCAGTCAAGCCATTTCTGCGTGAAGAAACGAATTACCTAATTGTAAAGCATCCTCCGCCATGCATCATACGAAGTTAATTTTTAGTATGCCTATAACCAACGCAGGAGTGCACCCTACATCGCAATCGTATGTAGGGTATGACCGTGCATTAAATACGAACAAAAAGAAAAACAAGGAAACAATTTTTATATATTTTATTTTTGTATTTATGTATCAAATTCGCATTAAAACCATACGTTGGTAACAACAAATTCCTTCTGGTGGTGGATTTCACCCCAATGTTTCGGCACGCTTGGTATACATCAAAGCTGACAGCCAAAATACCGTCATTTAAAAATCTGAATGAAGTATGCTTTCCACTCAAGCATATTAAAAAAAATTGTTACTTTAAATTGCTTACATGAAATTCACATAGTGTGAACAATATTATTGTTTTAAATCTTTCTTTGATGATCATTACCCTGAAAAATGTAACGTAAGTTCCAGAGAGAGTTGCTAGAATTTTCAGAAATTTTATTTCATTCCAAACTTCGCCGAAATATGAAAATTAACTGTTTAGTCATGTTATTTATTTGAAATGGTTGTAGGTAATATGAATATTTCAATACTTCACTAATAAACTGAATTGTTCATATTTAACTGTAGAATCCGACGAAGTCCAAATGTAAAGTATCCTCCGTCCCACACCATCCACAATTTTATGTGACGGACACCTTTCTCTTGTTTTGAAGGTCAAGTGTCCAAAATGTCATGATGATTTTAGAATGAATAAAGTGTTACTCGCATTTCGCATGTTGCCACAGGTTTTCAACCATATAATTATTTATGACGTCATATGTCCTGAACTATATGTCGTAAGCAGTTCTTACTCCTACGTCAATTGTTACCTCACGAAAGAAGTATGTGTACCAAATTTGGTTGAAATCGGTACAGTGGTTTAGGCAGTCGTTACATGATGCAGCACTTTTTCACGCATTTCATTGTTTATTACGTCATATCTCCTGAACTATTTGTCGTACAGTCATTTAATTGTGCCTATGACCATCACAAAAGTGCAAGCAATATGTTGACCAAGTTTCATCACAATCGGTTGAACGGTACGGCAGCGCATAAAATACGAACACACAAACATTTTTTATGTAGTAGATAAGGGCTTAAAACTAACTAATTGCACACCAAAATACTAACAAAAGACAGAAGTTTATAAAAAGCCATCACAAATGTTCAATATGGCTGCATAGACGACATCTAGCCGGTAGCGCGAAATTCATCCCAAAAAGAGCGTAAAGTGTCTTCTGTCAGTGAAGCTACAGCACCTGATTTTCTGGTTTTTAGTTCATTAGTGTCACGAGGTAAGGGAGGAACGTAAACAAATTATTTAACATATCCCCACAGGAAGAAATCACACGGTATTTAAGGCAGGGGAACTAGGAGGCCAAGAGTGTGAAGACTGGTCTCGCGGTCCTGTACGCCCTACCCAACAAAACGTTCAAACTTTTGTAAAGTCTATGGGACTTAACTACGGGGTCATCAGTCCCTAAACTTACGAACTAGGACGGCACAAATATCCATGCCCGAGGGGGGATTCGAACCCCCGACCGTAGTGGCCGTGCAGACCGTGACTGGAGCGCCTTAGTCCCCTCGGCCACCGCGGCCGGCGGCTACCCAACATTGAGGCACACGTGTGTTGCGGGTTAACTTTTGATATATTTATAAATCTTTTATATTCATTGATGTTCCATGATTTATGTTACGTATTCTGTGATGTATTATTCTCTGAAATAAACAGTGGTTGTTAAGTATTGGAATCACGGTGTTGTGTGTTCGTCATATTTGGTGCCGAAACTTGTGAAAAAATTACGATTTTTTACGCAATTTTGACGATAAAAAGCTTACTTCACGCTGCTGGAAGCGGGATACGACGTCGGACCACATCACAAGATAAGTCTATTCCAATATAATACGATTTTATGAACTCCTTGCCTCAAAAGAATGTTAGCAGTAACGGCATAATTCACGAACTTTGCTAATATCAAAAGTGTGAAATCTTTCGGTTTGAATAACTAATTGATAGGAAAAGATTCAATTACGCTTACGCCAACACAAAAGCAGTTCCTTAATAATGCCAGACGAGATAGATACCGGGAAACAGCTAACAAACTTTAAAAGAAAAAGAACTAGGGAGAGGACGAATGCTACGCGGTTTTGTACGGCTGTCGATGAACTTACGACAGAAAGTCCAATGGACGATTTTGAACACTACATAGAACGTCTTCAAGATACTTTAGAGAAGCTCACTTCCTTAGATGACGTTATTCACGACCTCTTAAGTGATGATGAATATGACGCAGACGTATCTATCTGTGAGGAATATATAGACAAAATTAAACACGCAATACATAAGGCTACAAAAGCAATCAATTGCAAGCTTTCAGCCGTAACATCGCAAATGAATATCACGTCACCTACAGTTCCCATACACTCCACTGCAGGCATGCATTCAGTAAAGCTACCTGCCATTAAGCTTGAACCATTTTGTGGAGATATCGAAATGTGGTCCCGCTTCTGGGAGCAATTTGAATCAACTATTGATAAAGACCCATCGCTTTCCACAGTTAATAAACATGTTTTCCTTCGAGGGTATCTGTCAGGAGAACCGAAGTTGTTAGTAGATGGAATACCTATTACAGCTAACACATACGAAGAAACAAAGAAAATTTTACTGCATCGGTACGGAGATAACAACCGTATTATACAGGCCCACCTCGATTATTTGGATGCGCTACAGCCAGTACAGTCAGAGACACCTGAAACGCTGAACTGTACATTCCTAGAGTGTAACCGCCGTATACAAGCGCTGCGTGCCCTGGGGGAAGATGTTGTAGCTTACGGCAAAGTTCTCACACCGAAAATTTTACGAGCATTTCCTGCCGAAATGTGTCAAAAATGGGTTATTCATGCGAAAAGAACCGAAATATCGGAAGGAGATGTACTGAAATTACTTAGTTTTTTGGAGGAAGAAGTTCAGGGTGCTCTTACTGCACAAAAAATTCGTGGAGAACAGCAACTATCTTCTAACTACACGCCCACTGCTGCGACATTTCACATAAATTCAAAACAAGCTAAAACCTCTCGGAAAATTAAACAAGATGTACAACCATATTGTATATTTTGTGACGCTCGCACTCATTGGGCTCAAGACTGCAATTTAGTAACAGACATCCAACAACGTATTGACAAATTAAAGCAAGATAATCGTTGTTTTATATGCCTAAAACGAGGTCATAGTGCTAAAACCTGCAGTAAGAGGGGGAAGGTTTCGTGTTCTAAGTGCAAGAAACGTCACCATAAAGCGATTTGTACTGATACTACCACTTCTAATTCACCTTCTCAGCAAGTTACCACTACTTCTGTAGGGAAAATCGATGTAAATTCAGCAGATTTTACATATCTTCAGACAGCTCGAGTTTGGGTCAGTGGACCAACAGGATTAAGCAGACTCACTCGCTGTGTTCTAGATAGTGGCAGTCAGTCGAGTTTCATTTCAAAGTTTCTCATTGATGAACTAGATTTAAAAACTTTAGAACATCGTGACATATCTGTCAATGCCTTTGAAATACCATGTGTAACTTCAATGTGTCGTAGAGTTGTAGAATTCACTCTGAAAGGAATATTTAAAAATTCCACAATATCTCTGACTGCATTTGAAAGCACATACTCATTTGCTGCTCACCCAACTGTCCCACCTGAAATAACAAAACAAGTGTATGATCGAAAACTTCAGTTAGCAGACCCAAAGGACGACACAGAAGATCTTCCTATTGAGATCCTTATTGGAGCAGATCACTATTGGAAAATCATTAAAGATTCCCCTCCTATTCGCTTAACACCATCCATTGTACTGATACCTTCAACTATGGGTTGGATTCTTAGTGGGTGTAAGTCAAACACCATGGCAAACCCTGTGATAACAAACTTTGTTAGTTTGGATTCAATGACATCAACAGACAATATTTTAAGACGTTTCTGGGATTTAGAAACAATGGGAATCACAGCAGACCAAACAAAGACTCCAAATCCGAAAGAACTAGCTTTATTGCACGATTTCTCAAAATATTACTGCATTGAAGACAATAGGAGAGTGGTTTCTTTACCTAGAAAACCCAACATTATTGTGCCTGATAATCTCTCACTAGCAGAGAATAGATTTATTTCACTGGAGAAAAAGATTACAAAGGACACTAACTTAAAACACATTTATGAAATGCAAATGATAGACCACATAAGAAAGGGATATGTAGAGGTTGCCCCTCCTGAACAAACATCAAATGACATATTTTATTTGCCACATCATGCAGTAAAGAAAGAAAGATTAGGTGTTATCAAATGGAGGATTGTATTTGATGGTTCTTCCCACGAAAATGCTGTACATTCACTGAATGACTCTTTGGAAATTGGCCCTAATTTACTTCCAGATATTCTTTCAATATTATTAAGATTCCGCTTATATCCAGTTGCTTTAATTGCTGATATTAAACAAGCTTTTCTACAGTTAGTTCTACATAGAAAAGACCGAGACTTAACAAGGTTTTTTTGGTATAAAGTAATCATGGATAAACAAGGAAACTACATTACAACGAACGAAAAGATTACATACCGCTTCACCCGACTACCTTTTGGACTAACTTGTAGCCCCTTTCTTCTTGCAGCCACACTAAAAGAACTTGCTACAATGTACAAAAGGAATTTTCCTCAAGCTGCTTTTCTTGTTGAAAATAACATGTATATGGATGACTTTGTAGCAGGTGCTGAAGATGACAATGCTGTGACTTCCTTATATTATGAACTTATCTCACTTATGGGTATCATTAGCCTCCCAATGGCAAAATGGGCCACAAACTCAAAACAACTGATTGAAATTTGGCAATCAGAAGGTGTCATAAATGTTACAGATACAGAGGTTCTAGGAATTCACTGGGATACATCGACTGATATGTTCAGTATTATCCACATTAATGTCATAAACTATATTAGAGATCGTCCTGCCACTAAGCGAGAAGTTCTTAGAAGCACTGCAAGATTCTATGACCCACTGGGTCTATTGTCACCTGTCTCTCTCACTGCAAAAATAATTTTCCAGGAAATTTGGTCAAGAGGGATTGAATGGGATGAGCTCTTACCTCCCGATCTTGGTAAACGTTGGCAAATGTGGGTATCAACCTTACCATCATGTTTGGACATGAAAGTCCCTCGATGGGTTGGTGTTTCTGAAGAGGCAAAAACGGAAATACATGTCTTTTCAGATGCATCAGAAAAGGCCTATGGAGCAGTGCTTTATCTACGATGCAGCACTTCAAACATGAAATCAGTCAATTTAGTTTGCAGTAAAAACAGATTAGCCCCAATCAAGAAAATAACTCTTCCGCGACTGGAACTTCTGGCAACACTTCTTGGGTCGAGGTTACTTCACTATTTCTGCAAGGCCACACACTATGATGCAAATAACGCAACACTGTGGACTGACTCAACTGTAGCCTTAGGATGGATACAACATGACCCTAATAGATGGAAGACATTTGTTTCAAACCGTGTTACAGAAATACAAAAATTAACAAATCCATCACAGTGGAGACATTGCCCCGGTGATCAAAACCCAGCTGATCTACTCTCCAGAGGTACCACAGCAGACAAACTTCAAAATTCCATTACATGGTTCCACGGTCCTGCTTGGTTAACAAAGAACAGAATGCATTGGCCAAGACTTAGGCAGAAAAACTTAGATTATTCCTTGCCAGAAAGAAAGAAACAAACAAACCAAGTCTTCATGGTAAAAACAAGACCCCCGATTTTAACAGCTACACGATATAGTAACTATTACAAACTGTTACGAGTTACAGGATGGATTCTTCGTTTTAAACGACAATTAATGAAACAAAATAAGACATTAGGAGAATTAACAGCAACAGAATTGCAAGAAGCACGTACTTATTGGATTCGTATTGTTCAACAACAACATTTTGCAGTTGAACTGCATGCTCTGCATAACAACTTGCCTCTGCCACAAAATTCTAAAATAGCTCGTTTTAATCCATTCCTGGATGATGGCCTTATTCGTATTGGTGGACGTCTACAGTTTGCAAAATTAACAAGAGAACAAATTCACCCAATACTTCTTGATGGACAGCATCATTTCACTCATTTACTAATCCGGCAAACTCACATTCGTCTCCACCACCTTGGGGTAAACATAGTGTTATCTGAGCTGAGGACAGAATTCTGGATTCTTAGAGCTCGTCAGACAATAAAACGTGTTCTACACTGTTGCCTACCTTGCAAGATGGTGAAAGCTCGTTCTGTTCAAGAAATAGAGGCTCCATTACCCGCTGAACGGGTCTCAGCATTGAAACCATTTAAAGTCACAGGCATCGATTTTGCTGGTCCATTATACGTCAAACAAGGACATATAACAAAGAAAGCATATATTGCTCTGTTCACTTGTGCAACAACACGTGCCTTGCATTTGGAATTATGCTCAGATATGTCAACTGATAAATTTCTTCAAGCTCTACAAAGATTTGTGGGAAGAAGAGGCGTGCCTAGTACAATTTACACTGATAATGCTACTACCTTCCATTCCACCCACACAGAACTAAAAGAGCTCTGGCAGGCTCTCATGGCCAGCAAAACATACAAGTACCTTGCTCAGCAATCTATAACATGGAGATTCATTACCCCACACGCGCCTTGGTGGGGAGGATTTTGGGAACGAATGGTGGGTTCAGTCAAACGCTGCCTGAGAAAGGTTTTAGGACATTCACAGATAGATGAAGAAGGTCTCAGCACAATCCTGGTCAGCATAGAAGCAGCACTAAATTCAAGACCAATCACACAAGGAGGAGAAGAAACTGAGCCACTGACACCTGCACATTTTCTTGTAGGTGAGCGACTGACAACGTTGCCCACAGGTCCAGAACCGACTGTCAGGAAGGATTTGTCCAAGGAGTTCCAACGGCAGCAACACATGGTAGAGCATTTTTGGAACAGGTGGAAGAAAGAATACCTGATCCTGCTCAAAAACTTCCATGAAACTCATCAACCTAGGACAGGTTCTGGGAGACTACATTTGGGTGATGTTGTACTTCTAAAGGAAGATGTTCGTCCACGTCACATGTGGAAGAAGGCGCGGATAGAAGATCTTCATGAGGGAAGAGATGGGAAGATACGAACTGTCACGTTACGAACTTCAGATGGAACCATAATCTCACGGCCCATTCAGCTGGTCATTCCTCTGGAAATTGACCAGGGTGGGGAGGATGTTGCGGGTTAACTTTTGATATATTTATAAATCTTTTATATTCATTGATGTTCCATGATTTATGTTACGTATTCTGTGATGTATTATTCTCTGAAATAAACAGTGGTTGTTAAGTATTGGAATCACGGTGTTGTGTGTTCGTCATACACGTGCATTGAGGAAACTGCGCACGATGTTGCGCCATTGCGGAGGTGAGCCATCTTGCTGACAGATGAAATTGCCAAAGTTGTGGGAATAACCAGTTCCCTAGCATTACGAGATATAATTGTCCTGTTTCAATATATGCTTTCCGTTGCGCGGACGTTATATTACGCGAGACCGAGGCCCACGAGAGAGACAGGCCGCGTCCCTCACGTCATATCACGTGGTCAACTGAGGCCTGATGGTTGGTTGGTTGGTGATATGAAGGGACCAAACTACTATGGTCATCAGTCCCTTGTTCCAATCAAAGAGATGACATGAAAGATCGTTAAAGGTAGAGTTAGAGAGTTAAAATACTGCAAACCGTAGATGGAAGACGTCTTAAATAAAATTAGCACTTAAAAGGGGGAGAAAGAATTGAGTTAAAAGAAGGAAGGAGGAAGGAAGCTTAGGGTTTAACGTCCCGTCGACTGCTTGGTTATTAGAGACGGAGCTTATGCTCGGATTTTTGGGGAAGGATGGGGGAAGGAAATCGGCCGTGCCCTTTGAAAGGAACAATCCCGGCATATGCCTGGAGTGATTTAGGGAAATCACGGAAAACCTAAATCTGGATGGCCGGAGGTGGATTTGAACCACCATCCTTCCGATGAGTTAAAAGAGGAAACCAGAGTGTCTAAGCTACGAGGTGACGAAAATAAAGGCTAGTCTACACGATGACACTAGGTTGTGACACTCGTTTCATGAAATGAGTTTCGCGCAACTGGTTTCTTGTATGTCTGTAGACACGGCGCCAATACTATACACTTCAGTTTCGTTGTTTTGTAAGTACCGTAGTCGCCGTAGAATGTAAGTTTTGGTAGCTATAAGAGTTGTGGCGGAGCTATTGTTACTCTGTGTGCAGTCTCTGCATAAGACTAAACATAAAAAGAATAAGGAACGTGTTTGGGTTCGTGACTGGATTAAAAAAGACATCAGCTCGGTTGGTCAGCGACCTTGCTGAAAGAAATTGTAATCGAAGACCCTAGATGCTATTTTAATCAACTCAGAATGTCACCAGAGCAGTTTACGTTCCTTTTAAACATAGTTAGTAATGGAACAAAGAAAGAAGATACTGTTATGCGTGAAGCATTGTTACTAAATTACAAATTGCAGTACTTTTTTTGTCAAATAGATATTCGTCTATACAGTACCTGTACCGCGTTCCCAAATCCAGAATAGCCATAGTTCGTTTGTATAGGTATTTGGAATTGAATTTAGACTGCAATTCACTAATCGTCAACCCATCAATATTTAATTCACGAATAATTGCTTCAAGAGCACTAACACGCCGCTGCTTATTCCTGAAATTTTCAGCGTTAAAATGGCACATACACCTATGCATCGCATATATGTTCAAAAACCGAATCATTTCTTCCTTTCTCCCCTTTATGCTGTGTTTTGTTCAGTATTGGTTATCACCTAACCTGAAAACATGTGCAATCAGTTTCGCCAAAGTTGGAAGTTGCCGAAACTGTTTAGTTTCGCGAAAGAGTTGCGCGACTGCCTGCAGCGCATGCGCACTGGCCATTAGCGCAGTTTCATGAAACCTAGTGTCGTCGTGTAAACTAGCCTTTACAGCTACCAAAACTTTCATTTTACTGCGAATACGGCACTAACAAAACAACGAAACTGAAGTGTATAGTATTGGCGCTGTGTCTACAGACGTACACGAAACCAGTTGCGCGCAATTCATTTCATTCAGCGAGTTTCGCAACCTAGTGTCGTCGTGTAGACTAGCCTTAAAAGAACTGTCTGTCAACTGCGGCCTGAGCCGGCGCGATCGCTAGCGGATTGGCGGATAAGCAGTGGGCTGTGCCCCAGCGGCCGGCCAATCTGCTAGCAATCGCGCAGGCTCAGGCCTCACTTGATCACGTGATACGACGTGCGCACGTCTCTCGTGGGCCTCGACGCAGAACTGACTTGCACCTGTTGGGCTGCACGCTCCAGGTCAGCGCTCGTACCGACATCTAGCGTTTTTTTTCCCCTGAAATTGGACCGTGCCGACTACATCTAGCGCTGTTTCAGTTACCTAGTGACATTTATCTCAACAGAGGTGCCCACAGGATGGGAGGGGGAGGGTCGTCACGTAAACCGCGTCATTGAAATTTCTGAAGGCTGGGTGAAAAACTAGTACTTTTGGCCAGCCTTGTAGGGGGGGAGGCTTTATAAAACAATTTCCAAAATGTAAGTTATTTAATTTCAATATTAACTGGAAAAACACAACCTAATATCTCGTGTGTGGGTGGTGTTGGGGGGATTGCTCGCAGTTTCGGAGGGAGGAGGGAGGTACTTCATTGGCCAAAAGAGGGTGTGTCATTGTTTTTGGGACACCCTGATGATTATATTCATAACAAGTCGTTTACACTACTAAAACGATTACGGATATGACACATTCTGTAATTTGATGATTTATACTTATATCTTTTTACCAGTAAATATGACATGTATTCAACAAAATAATCAGAACTTTAGTAAATAAAGAAGTAAAATATTTGAGAACATATTTTCATTTGTATTGCAATGAGATTCAGTTAATATTTGAATACCGTAACCATTAAAGCAACTGTAGCTTATAGGCTGAAATAGAAGACAGCCATCAGTTTCAGTGCCATAGATTGATTACCAACCGGTTTCGCGCAGTTATTGCCGTAACAATAACCTGAAACCGGTAGTTAATCAATCTACAATTCTGCAACTGGTGACTGTTTTTTTTAACCTAAAACAAAAATTTCTAGGAATAATCTGAACTAGAGTGAAAATGCGGAGAACAGATATTAAAAATGCTTACACAGTAAAATACTTGAGTACTCGTTATAGAGCTATCTATTCACAGTCACAAAAAAATAGTTTCAGATTTTATCGTCTTAAAACGGATAAATGTACTAGCATAATTGATTGATTTCTTAACAATAGCTAATGAAGAAAATGACATCCATGAAAAATCATACGTGATATACAACTACACAAAATGTAATAGTACAACTGCTTTTCTTTGAGGGCAAGCAACATTTTATGAGGCTGTTGCGCAAATGTGACAATGACTAACTTAGTTAAATTTAATTTTTCAAACACTTTTCTCTTGAACACTCGGCATGAACAACTGTTTTCAATCATTGAGAAAATAAGTAACGTTTTTACTTTCCGCAGAGTAGTATCAGGGCCGTCCCGTCCATATAGGCAAACTAGGCATCTGCCTAGGGCACTCGAATTTGGGAGGCGTCAAATTTGTCGGGCGCGACGAACCCTCGTGCGCTCGCGGTGCGGCTTACTTTGCTGTTGCGCTGCAGTTATGGGAGTATTTAATTCCAGGTAACTACACATACAGCAACAGGCAAGAGACAAGACGCAAGTCAATGTTACATGCCTTCACTCTGATTCTTCAGAATTTTGTTAGTAAGCGTTAATGAATAGACGAGTAGCAGTTTGCAACTAATCATACCGTGATCAAAGCTGGCGATACTGCAATAAATTCAATTGACAAGATATTTCATCAGATTAACAACCTAAATCGTGTATTTGGCTGTCTGTACAACATACCTAATGTACAAAATAACACTCCCAAAGCTGTTCTTGAAGAATGTATTAAGAATGTCTCTAACTCACAAAGACTCGAAAGATATGCTACTGATGTATGCAATGAATTACAAGCCATTGCTAGCAGAGTACCCAACAACTCGGGGTCACAGGACGTTCTGAGTTATATTTGTAAAAATGGACTTACAGACATTGTGCCTTATTTAGTTGACGCACCAATAGTGTTGCTTACTCTTCCGCTGTCTGTAGCTAGTGGTGAGCGCAGATTCTCGAAATTAATGCTCATAAAAACATATCTGCGATCCACAATGACTCAAGAAAGACTAGTGGGGTCGGCAACTTTGTCAACTGAACGAGAAACAGCAGACACAATTGATTTAAAGGAGATCGTTTCAGATTTTTCAAAATACAAGGCAAGCGCACTAGCTTCTGTGAAGTTTGGAAAGTAGGTGACGAGGTACTGGCGGAAGTAAAGTTGTGAGGCGGCATCGTGAGTCATGTCGGGATAGCACAGTCGGTAGTGCGCTTGCCCGCGAAAGGCAAAGGTCCCAGATTCGAGTCCCGGTTCCGGCACACAATTTTAATCTGCCAGGAAGTTTCATATCAGCGCACACTCCGCTGCAGATTGAAGTTTCATTCTGGAAACATCCCTTAGGCTGTGGCTAACCATGTCTCCACCATATCCTTTCTTCCAGGAGTGCTAGTCTTGCGTGTTTGCAAGTGAGCTTCTGTGAAGTTTGGAAAGTAGGAGACGAGGTACTGGTGGAAGTAAAGTTGTGAGGCGGCATCGTGAGTCGTGTCGGGATAGCACAGTCCGTAGTGCGCTTGCCCGCAAAAGGCAAAGGTCCCAGGTTCGAGTCCCGGTTCCGGCACACAATTTTAATCTGCCAGGAAGTTTCATATCAGCGCACACTCCACTGCAGAGTGAAGTTTCATTCTGTAAAGTTTACTTGTTACTGAAAATCGATTTCGACTATGGAATACTCACCCTCAGTTAAACATGCACAGTCGAATTGAAACATTTCAGGTTTTACATATCAAGCCACAAGGCATAGCTAGAAGATGTTTCACAGTGGTGTTTTCCAAAGTGCAGAATCTGGAAAGGATTGTGTTGAATGGATGGTACAGCACGTATTATATCTCAGTCTCTGTAACAAACTATGGTTGAATGAAAAAGTTTATTTCTGTGCATTTTTAGACGTTTTCTTCTTCTTCTCAATCAATCACCAGAGGTTTTTCAAGGTGGATGATATCACCCTGTAGTCCAGCCAGGCATCACATCTGTTTAAATCATTACAACTGGCAGGATTTGGTCCAGGCAATTATTATTACCACAGAAAGTGACTCTGTAGAGCAATTTTCAGATGCGAGGCACAGTGTTAGAGTGACTGTGATCGTTCGTTTGTTGATCCTGCTTCCAACAGGATGGTACACTGTGTCGCTGAGTGATTCCTGCAGTGCTGAACGGGCACTAGGTTGCACGATGTTTTTCTACAGCAAACAGCAGTCAGTACAACATCCACTTCAGTGCTACTGGTTATCCTCCAGATCACGTATCGATGATAGGGCGGACTGACCAGTGTAACCCAAAGCAGTAGCTCGTGTCTATTTGTCCGTGGTCATCTCGATGTAGTAAAGCACAAGTTACAGATGTACTTCAGTTCTGATTAGATTAGATTAATACTACTTGCACAGATACTATATACGATATTTCGTAATGATGTGGAACGTGTCAGTTTAGTAAATGTTGTCTACAAATGACAATCAATATTTTAAGGATTTTATATTTTCCGTTTTTATTACTTTAAAAAAATTATTTGATGTTTTATCTAAAAAGTCATCTTTAGTGTAGAAGGAGTTGGCATTCAGAAATTCCTTTAATTTCATTTTAAATACTACTCAGACTTTTTATGCTACTTGGTAAGTGACTGAAGACTTTTGTAGCAGCATAATTCATCCCTGTGCCAAAGTTAGATTTAAGCTTGCATAGTGAATATCCCCTTTCTCCTAGTGTTGTAGCTATGCACACTGCTATTACTTTTGAGTTGTTAATAACAAATTTAATGAGTGAATATATATATATTGTGAAGCTACATTTAAGATCCCTAGATGTCTAAATAATGATTGCAGGATGAGCTTCGGAGGGGCGGGGGGTTCCAGCAATTATCCTGATTACTCGCTTTTGTACAATGAATACTTTTTTACTCAATGTTGAATTACCCCACAATATGATCCCATATGAAAGCAGTGAATGAAAATAGGCACAGTAAACTAATTTGCTGAGATGTATATAACCAAATTTTTCAATGAACCTGATAGCGTAAGTAGCTGAACTCAAACATTTCAGTGTGTTTTTTCTAATTCAATCCCTCGTCAATGCAAACACCTAAAAATTTTGAACATTCTACCTCAGCTACAGATTTATGTTGTATACTGGGTTTTATCGAAGTTAATGAGTTTCCATATGTAGAGAACCACTTAATAATTTTCTGAAAGACATCATTTACAATTTCATCAGTTAATTCCTGTTGGACAGGCGTGATAGCTATACTTGTATCATCAGAAAAAAGAACTAGTTTAGCATCTTCGTGAATGTTGAATGGCAAGTACTTAATATATATTAAGAATAGCAAAATACCCAAGACCGAACCTTGTAAGACCACATTTTTGATAACTCCCCAGTTAGAGGAATTAATTGTTTCTTCTATATCACGTGAACTGCTTATTTGAACTTTCTGCACTCTTCGAATTAAGTATGATTTAAATCATTTGTGCACTTTCCCACTCATACCACAATATTTAAGATTATCTAGAAGAATCCCTTGATTTACACAATCAAAAGCGTTTGAGATATTACAAAAAATCCCAACTGGTAACGTCAGGTTATTCGAAGCATTTAATAATTCACCAGTGAAGGTATATATACACTCCTGGCCATTAAATTGCTACACCATGTAGATGACGTGCTACAGACGTGAAATTTAACCGACAGGAAGAAGATGCTGTGATATGGAAATGATTAGCTTTTCAGATCATTCGCACAAGGTTGGCGCCGGTGGTGACACCTACAACGTACTGACATGAGGAAAGTTTCCAAGCGATTTATCATACCCCAAACAGCAGTAGACCGACGTTGCCTAGTGAAATGTTGTTGTGATACCTCGTGTAAGGAGGAGAAATGCATACCATCACGTTTCCGACTTTGAGAAAGGTCGGATTGTAGCGTTTTACCGTATCGCGACATTGCTGCCATTGGTTACACCTCTTGTTCACATCGACGGTACTTTGAACAATGGCCGTTACATTTCAGATGTATTAGGACCCGTACTCTACCCTTCATTCGATACCTGCGAAAACCATACATTTCAGCAGGATAAGGCACGACCGCATGTTGCAGCCTATACAGGCCTTTCTGGATACGGAAATGTTCGACTACTGTCGTGGCCAGCTCATTCTCCAGATTTCTGACCAATTGAAAACGTCTGGTCAATGGTGGCTGAGCAACTGGCTCGTCACAATTCACTAGTCACTACTCTTGATGAACTGTGGTATCGTGTTGAAGCTGCATGGGCATCTGTACCTGTACACGCCATCCAAGCTCTGTTTGACTCAATGCCCAGGCGTATCAAGGCCATTATTACGGCCAGAAGTGGTTGTTCAGGGTATCGATTTCTCAGGATCTATGCACCCAAATTGCATGAAAATGTAATCATATGTCAGTTGTAGTATAATATATTTGTCCATTGAATACCCCTTTATCATCTGCATTTCCTCTTGGTGTAGCAATTTTAATGGCCAGTAGTGTAGCATTTTATGGTGAAAAGCTCTTTTGAAAACCAAACTGACATATTCTTAGAACTTTATTTTTACCAATATGTGAAGCACCTTGAGAATATATAACTTTTTCAAATATTGTGGATAAAGCTGTCAGAAGTGAGATGGGGCGGTAGTTGACATCAGACGTATCCCCCTTTTTATGCAAAGGTCTATATTTCAGTCTATCCGGGAAAATACCCTACTATAAGAGCTATTACATATCCTAATTTCTGAAGAAGAGGTGGGTGGAATTTTAATTGTATCAAATTGTGTAAGTATGGCCACTTCCATTAACTGCCTTGCAACTTCTAATGAACATTTAAATCTTATTTTCTGTAAAACATTAGAAAGTAATAATTAAAAATGTTTTCAACTTCTAACACTTTGTTACTAATGTTTTCTTTGTTTTGATGGTAATACCCTCTTACCCTCCTCTTGGTTGCCCTGTCTCCCTTTTAATAATATTCCTAACTGATTGAAATCAGAGGAACTAATCTCAGACATGATGCACATGCTTCCTGATTTTTTAATAACTTTTCTTAATGTAACATAGTCTTTTTTATAATTTTTTTATTCTTTCTTGGTTATTAATCTTTCTTGCAGGTAGATCTAGTTTCCTTTTTTGGTTACAAGATATTTGTATTCCTTGAGTCAGCCATGGTTTTTTCATGGTTTCTTACAGTTATATTTAACTAATTTCTTGGAGAAACAGTTTTCAAATACTCTTACAAATGTATCATGAATAAAGTTATATTTTAAAATTAACATCTGAGACAGCTGCGTCCCTAGCAAGTAATGGCCACTGCATTAAGCACCATCACCATCACCTTGATAGCGTAAGTGGTGGCCACCCGGGCTGTTTATTAGTCTATTTATATTAGGCACGATTCGTTATGACCGAATGTGACCTGGAACGTTTCGCCCACTGCCAGTGACCCTTTGGTGTCACGTCTGCTTAACGTTCGCTAACTGCTTCCTCAGGCCTCCCATAAGCTACGTTCCGTCCAAGGTAAGTGTTCTTGCATCATTGCATAGACAAAGAATCGTTGTGACCGGGCTCTTCTAACAATGGTCTGCTGAGTGCGTTTCTTTCCTTCGGTTCACTAGCCAATGTCGCAATGCCTGTGCCGGCCGCGGTGGGCGAGGGGACTGCGGTGCGCACGGCCACAACGATCGGGGGTTCAAATCCCCCCTCGGGCATGGATATTTGTGCCGTCCTTAGTGTTAGCTAGTTCATAAGTAGTTTGTAAGTTTAGGGACTGATGACCCCGTAGTTAAGTCCCATAATCTATACAAACATTTAACATTTGGCGATACGTGTTTACCCACTCCCGTAGCGGCTAGGTCACTGTCAACGTTAATGTCAAAAATTACTGCCAGAGTAAACTTATGACAGGTTCCCTTTGCTCCTATTCTGCTTCGCAATGTAACCACCAGAAAATGCCATTCAGCTTCAAGAATCTGTCGGCGATAGTTCAAATGTTCAAATGTTTGTAAATCTATCGGACCAAACTGCGTGGTCATCAGTCCGTAGCTTACAAACTACTTAAACCTAGGTAAACTAACCTACGGACAAACACACACACCCATGCCCCAGGGAGGACTGGAGCCTCCACGGCGAGCAACCGCGCACTCCGCAGCGAGACGCTTTAGACCGCTCGGCTACTCCACCGCGGCTCTGTCGGCGATATACCAGTGCCTTTTGAATAGGGTGTAAACTCCTTTTTTTGCTTTTTCAAAGAAGCATCTGGAACTACTGCATGTCTCTTATATTTGGTTAAGAGCGGCAGAAATAACACTTACGTTGTTAATGTGTCTTTTGTAATAATCAATTAATTAATACTGTTCATTTTAAGGATGTGAGTTAAAGGTTGTTATGTTATCATGATAATTATTGATATCATTCAATTGTATTTCTGCCCTACACCAGCTCTTTGTAACGAGGTTGGATACCCTGTTACCATAGGAAATTTGTGACAAAAATTGTAAAAGTCAAATAAACCATGCAACATTTTCTTATTACTGAAGTTTAAGTGAAAACCAGAATGCGAAGTAGTCATTGAAATAGAAGGAGTTACTGACCACTAAACCTGCCCTTTCTTTAGTGAATTGTTAGACACAGCGTTATACAATCATGTGAGAAAAGAAATCATGCCCGGAGATGCATTATGCTCCTTTTCCTCACTGTTTGCTACACTAGCGGAGCGGTGTCTAAAAAGCTTGCAGGGAAATGGACTCGTCGACCCGATCTTGTTGCGCGTCCTGAAGGTTGCTTTTCATCGACAGATGGAAGAGCTTGAGACGGCGGATTAGCTTCCATTGCGTAGCGTTTCTGCTGTAATTTAGTGTACGTTTTCGCTTGAAAGTGGATTATAGATTTCACACTCTCTAGTGAGACAATAGTTGGTTTTTTCATTTACGGTAATATCTAGCGTATAGCCTCTTCGTCTTATAACGTTATGTGGGTCTGAGAAAGGAAGTAGTAACGGTCGTTCCGAGCCCTCACAAAGTAAAATTACGCATACCATGTCCCATATTTGGATGCTTACGGAGATCTGATACGAAGAATGCGTTCTCACAGCTGACAAATAAATATGGCATCTGTCGAGTTGGGTAGCTGTAATAGTCGTGAGTCTGCAAACTCTATCGGTAGGCGTAGTGTCTCACCATATACAAATTCAGCAGCTGAAGAATCCAAAAATGCGGCGTGTGTTTCTCAGGTCAAGTCAACCCACTGGTAATGGTGTGATCCTACTTCAGGGCTGCCTTCAGTGATCTTGGCTAGCATTTTATCAAAAATGTTCAAATGTTTGTATAGTCTATGGGACTTAACTACGGGGTCATCAGTCCCTAAACTTACAAACTACTTATGAACTACTTACGAATTAGGACGGCACAAATATCCATGCCCGGTGGGGGATTCGAACCCCCGACCGTAGTGGCCGTGCAGACCGTGACTGGAGCGACTTAGTCCCCGCGGCCACCGCGGCCGGCAGCATTTTATCATCGTGTTGCTAGTTATGCGGTAGCTTATTGTCTTATAATGCAAAATGCCACGAAATTCAGTCAGCTGTGCAAACAGGTGAGACTCAAATAGTCGCCCGCAGTCATTTGTAATATCAAAGGGCAACCAAAACGTGACACCCAAGTAGAAACGAAGGGCGATGCCAATATCTCTGCCGAGATGCTATCCATTGGTGCAGCTTCCAGCCAACGGGTGAAATGATCAATGATAGTTAATAAATAACGTAGGGTGTTCGATGGAGGAACATGGCCTACCACGTCCAGATGGACATGAGCAATTCGAGCAGCTGTAATAGGAAAATTGAAGATGTCGATTTACCTTGCTGCATTCGCATTTAATACACGGACGTGGCCAACTGGGTGGTACAAGTTATAAATATTATCGACGGCACAACGTTGACGTGTAGTGGGCTAGAAATGACGAGGTTTGTGACTGGAGACATCGCACTACAGCGTGGTGTCAGAGCCTGGAATCTCCACCATATCAAGATTTAGCGTCGATTTGGAGTCTTCAAGTAGGTCACGCAGCTCCGCGTTTGATCTTCATCTGCATCTACATGGATACTCTGAAAACCACTTTGAAGTGCATGTAAGGGTTTTATCGAAAGACTTTCAAGATATTCCGTTACACTTCCTTTCTCTAATAGTTCGCGGGAAAAAGGAACACCTAAATCTATCTGTTTTCGATCTGATTTCTCTTATTTTATTCAGTTGTTCAAATGTTTGTAAAGGTTTTGGGAGTTAACTGCGGGGTCATCAGTCCCTAAACTTACAAACTAGTTAATAACTACCTTATACTAAAGACGGCACAAATATCCATGCCCGAATGGGGGGCGGATTCGAACCCCCGACGGGGAATCTTATTTTATTATGATGATCAAGTGTCCCTATGTAGGTCAGTGCTAACAATATATGTTCGTCTTCTGAAGAGAAATTTGGTGAAAGACATTTTGCAAATAGATCTCGCCGTAACAAATAACGCATTTCTTTCAATGATTTCCACCCCAACTCGTGCATCATTTCCGTGACACTCTCGCCCCTATATCGCGATAATACAAAACGAGCTGCTCTTTTCTGAATTTTCTCTAAATCGTCCATCAATCCTACCTGCTGTTGATCCCAAAAATACCAAAAATACGCCAAAACAGGACGCAAAAGTGTGGTGTAGGAAGTGGCTTTAGTATAACTGTTGCATCTTCAAAGTGCTCTGCCAATGAAACGTAGTCTTTGGTTCGCCTTCCCGATAATATTTTCTATCTGTTCCTTCCATTTAAGTTGTTCGTAATTGTTTCTCCTAGGGATTTAGTAGATTTGACGGCCTGTAGATTTGACTGATTTGTCGTGTAACTGAATTTTAACAGAATTATTTTAATGGCCATATGGATGACCTGACCCTTATCATTATTAAGGGTGAACTGAATATTTTTACATCATACAGATATCTTATTTAAATAATTTCGCAGTTGCTTTTGATCTGGTGACTTTACTAACCGATAAATGACAGCATCGTCCGCGAACAGTCTAAGAGAGATACTCAGAATGTCTCCTAAATCGTTCATATAAATAAGGAACAATAGGGGCTCTATAACACTTCCATGGGGAATGGCAGATATCTCTTCTGTTTAACTTGGTGACTTTCCGTCCATTACAACGTACTGTGTCCTTTCTGACAGGAAATCACGAATGCAATCGCACAACTGTGGCGATATTCCATAAGAACGCAATTTTATTACAAGGCGCTTATGAGGTGCAGTGCCCAAAGCCTTCCGGAAATCTAGAAAAACCGAACCTATTTTACACCCCTTATCGATAGGGCTCATCACATGATGTGTGTTTCACAAGAACGATACTTTGTCAAATCGTGTTGACTATGGGACAATAAGTCGATCACTTTGAGGTAGTTCATAATATTTGAGGAAAGTGTGTTCTAAAATGCTGCTGCAAACCAACGTCAATGATATAGGCCTCTATTTTTGAAGATCACTCCTATTACATTTCTTGAATATTGGAGTGATCTGTGCAACTTTCCAGTCTTTCGGTACGGAACGTTCGCTGAGCGAGTGGTTGTATATGATAGGTATGGGGCTATTGCATCACCATACTCTGAAAGGTACCTAATGGTGTACAGTTGGGGCTGGGAGACATACTTCTGTTAAGTGATTTAAATTGTTTTAATACTTCAGCGATATTTACTTCTAAATTACGCATGGTGGAAGCTATTCTTGATAGGAATTCTGGAGTATTTGCTTAGTCTTCTCTAGTGAAGGAATTTCGGAAAGCTGTGTAAGCAATTCTGCTATAGCAGAACTGTCATCAGTAGCATTACCATTTTTATTGTGTCATAAAGGTATTTATTGTATTTTGCCGCTTGCATACTTTACATACGACCAGAATTTCTTAGGATTCTCTACCAAATTACGGGACAGGATTTCGTTGTGGTAAGTATTGTAAGCTTCTCTCACTGAAATTCGAGCTAAGCTTCTAGTTTCCGTAAAACTTTGGCAGTCTTGGAAATTTTTGTGGTTTAAATTTGGTATACTTTTTTCTTTGTTTTTGTAACGGTGACCTAATTTTTTTTCTTTTTTGTACCACTGGGGTCAGGCCTCTCTTTTGTTAATTAGCTTCGTATGAATCTGTCAAAGGTTGTCGATATTTGTTCTTCGAATGTAAGCCACATCTGATCTATACTCACATTCTTAGTTTCAAAAGAGTGGAAATTTTCACTCAGGAAAGCGCTAATCGCGTTCTTTTAATCTTGGTGGATTTGGAAAGTACGATATTCAGTCTCGCTACTACAACTCTGTATTCACTAATTCTTGTGTCTGTTTTGATGCTCTTTATTAGCTCCTGATCATTTGTTACTAGGAGGTCAAGTATATTCTCACAACCATTTACCATTCTAGTGGGCTCATGAACTAAATTGTCGAGATAATTGTCGGAGAATTTCGGACGATGTTTTATGCTTGCCTCCAGTTTTGAACATGTATTTTTTGCCAACAAATAGAGGGTAAATTAAAGTCGCCACGAATTAAAATTGTATGCTTTGAGTACGTTTATGAAATTTGATCCAAGCTCTCTTTGAACTTTTCTGCAATCGAATCCTCTGAGTCAGGGGGTTGATAAAAAGAATCAATTATTAATTTATTTTGGTTGCCAGGTATAATCTCTACCCACACCAACTCGCAGGAGCAATCTATTTCAATTTCCATACAAGATAAAGCGCCTGTGACAGCAATAAATTCGCTACCATCTATCTGATTGCTAATTCTCATAGAGTTCCGATAAATCAATTGTGCTGTTAATGCTACCGACACAGGAAAGGCAGTCGGCCACTATACTGTCGATCCCTGAAATGAGCTTACTGAGGCGCTCCAGTCACGGTCTTCACGGCCACTACGGTCGGGGGTTCGAATCCCCCCTCGGGCATGGATATTTGTGCCGTCCTTAGTTATAGGTAGTTCATAAGTAGTTTGTAAGTTTAGGGACTGATGACCCCGTAGTTAAGTCCCATAAGCTTAACAAACATTTGAACATTTGTTTTGAGCTTACTGTCTGTTGTAAATAGGGAAATATAAACTAACTGGTTGTGCTGCCGAGGCGAACAATCCATGTTATTTTGTCGCAAAACTGATGGTCCGTATAGATCAAGTGTTCCCAAACGTTTTTGTCTCGTAGACCCCTTCCCAACTTTTCCTGTCCTATGTAGACCCCCTGGCTTTTGTGTACTTAAAATGTGTTTTCCCGCCTGAAATGATGCTACTACCTTTGATAACTTTAACTGTAAAAGAGTGGAGTGGCCTGCAGCAGGAGACGTAAAATATAAAATTCCTCCACGCTCTCGCTTAATCAATGAAGCGAACAGGATCAAGCTTCAGTATTGTGAGTTTAATTCTGAATTTTTTATTACCAACTTACTAATTATGAATCATTATCGTGGACCCACATTTACAACAAATAAACCGCTGAATTATATTTCCTCTGACATAAAGCCCTTGCAGGTTGGAATAGACCCCTGGGGGTCTATATAGACCACTTTGGGAAACACTGGTATAGATGACGAAATCTTTGGCCTTCAGTAGACATCCGAACTATTTAATAGCTTAGAGGATTGCCAGAAGCTCCCTGTCATAAACACTTCATTTCTGCTGCGATGGCGACAGTGTGCGAGGGAAGAAAGCTAGCGGCTGCCATGCGCCCTCTCGTAATTGTTGTAACGCCAGTAGCTTCATCTACCAGCAGCGCGAAGGGGGCACTCGGATCAGGATGAGCAAGAAATGCGCATCTGCTATACTCTGCTTGGCTGATCAAAAGCTGAGATCATGTTCCGTTCATGAAATTGGTGAGTTTCCTTTCTTCTCCGGGCAGGTGAATGCTGCTGCTAATGGCATTTGCAGCTCGTCTTCTGAGGCAGATGTCGGCGATAGTAACTGAATACGCCAAGTAAACGACGCAGTTCTTTGCAAGTACCTGGACGGTTCATCGTTACGATGACCTCGACCTTCTCTGTCAACGGTCGCGATCCCGACGATGTAATCTTGAGGCCCAAAAAATTCACTTGGTTTTTTTCCGAAAACGCAGTTGAAGGTTTTTTCAATGACGCCGTACTGTTCCAGTCTTTTGAATACTTTGGTAAAGTGTTGCCGATGTTGCCCTAGTGAAACAGACCATAATATCGGCGAGGTAGGCAAAGTATAATGTAAACTCTTGCGGCAACGAGTCAATGAAACTTTGCCCAGTTTGCGCAGCATTTCAGAGGCCAAAACTCATAAAAGGGACCGATAGGTGAGATAATCGCTGCCATTTGTGTGTGTGTGCTTCTGCTGCCAGAATATGTGTGTATCCCTTTGCACAGTCTAAAGTACTGAAAATTGTTGCATGACGCAGTGCATAATTATAGTCACGTAATAACGGCACAGGGTAACGGGCAGGTACTTTACAAGCGTTTTCTCGATAATCACCACAAGAGCGTCATGCACCATTCGTATTTGGCGCCAAATGGAGTGGTGACGACCAGTGGCCACTTTTGTTGGTTGCATCACACATTTTAATATCATAGCATCAAATTCCGCCTTTGCTGTGCCTAGAAAATATGTTCAAATGTTTGTATAGTCTATGGGACTTAACTACGGGGTCATCAGTCCCTAAACTTAAAAACTTATGAACTACTTCGAACTAGGACAGCACAAATATCCATGCCCGAGGGTGGATTCGAACCCCCGACCGTAGTGGCCGTGCAGACCGCGACTGGAGCGCCTTAGTCCCCTCGGCCATCGCGGCCAGCGCTGTGCCTAGACCGTCTGATGCTAAGCGTCGTGGTCCGCAGGAGGCATCTGGGCCGTCGGTAGTGTTCACGTAATGCACCGTGTCGTGGGCTATCTCCTTCGGTGCTCCCGGCGCTCTCGTAACAGCTTGAAATGTTTTCATTAAGTCGGCGTACTCGGAGTTGATGTTTTGCAGGAGTTTAGCCGAGTGCAATGCAGCATCTCGAAGAAAACCTTGGCCCGTTAACACAGTGAAGCCGCCAGCCGACACATGTTCACCACGTCGGGCAGCAGTCGGAAATGAACATCCACGATCGTGAAATCCCAAGCAAAGTCACGCCGTAGTCCGAGATGTAGGATTATTCGCAGTTCCGTACGCCGACATAGTTAAATTATTAGTAGCAGCCAAACACAAGAGAGTGCCGGCCGCGGTGGCCGCGGGGACTGAGGCGCTCCAGTCACGGTCTGCACGGCCGCTACGGTCGAGGGTTCGAATCCCCCCTCGGGCATGGATATTTGTGACGTCCTTAGTATAAGGTAGTTCGTAAGTAGTTTGTAAGTTTAGGGACTGATGACCCCGTAGTTAAGTCCAAAAAGCTTAAAAACACAAGAGAGTGAGTCTCCGAATGCTAAGAAACCACGTACGCAAGACCACACACATGTCCGAACCAGTATCGGCTAGGTATTTCTGTCCGGACTTACGGTCACTGACGATTAGGCGCCGAGACGACGTCCAGCAATCTGACGACGCGCCTGCATCCGATTGTCACCGGTTTTTGTGTCGGAACAGGGCATCGTGCACATCTTTTCCGGTCCCCAAATCTTCTGTGGTACCAACCATCAGTTCCTGACGTTCAGGAAGCAGTACATCTACATCTACATTGGATACTCTGCAAATCACATTTAAGTGCCTGGCAGAGGGTTCATCGAACCACCGTTATACTATTTATCTCCCATTCCATTCTCTAATAGAGCGCAGGAATAAAAATACACCTGAATCTGTCCGTTCGAGCTCTGATTTCACGTATTTTATTCTGATGATCATTTCTACCTATGTAAGTGGGAGTCAATAATATATTTTCGCATTCGGAGGAGATGTTGGCGATTTAAGTTTCGTAAGTAGCCCACGCCGCAGCGATAAGCGCCGTCGTTGTAATGATTCCCATCCCAGATCCTGTAACATTTCCGTAACGCTGTCTCTCCTGTATCGTGACAATACGAAACGACCTGCCCTTCTTTGGACTCTTTCGATGTCCTCCGTCAAACCCACCTGATAACGATCCCACACCAGGCAGCAATACTCCAAAAATGGTCAGACAAGCGTACTGTAAGCAGTTTCTTTTGTAGTTTTCTTGCATGTTTTAAGGGTTCTGCCAATAAGATGCAGTCACTGGTTCGCCTTTCCTATGATATCATCTACGTGTTCTTTCGAGTTTAACTCGGAAGTAATAGTAATTCCTAGGTACTTTGTGGAGTTTACGGCCTTCACATTTGATTGATTTATCTTGTAAACAAATTTTAACGAATTTCTTTTCGTACTCATCTGCACGACTTCACACTTCTCATTATTTAGAGTCAATTGCTAATTTTTACACCATAGTGATATATTATTCAGTTCGTTCTACTCTTGGTTTTGGTCTTCAGATGATTTTACTAGACGGTAAATGACGGCATCATCTGCAAACAACCTAAGAGAGCTACTTAGATTTTGCCTTAAATCCTTTATGTAAATAGGGAACAGCAGAGGACCAATAACGCTGCCCTGTGGAACGCCCGATATCACCTCTGTTCCAGTCGATGCCTTACCATCGATTACTACGAACTGTGTCCTCTCTGACAGGAAATGGAAAATTTGGGGCGATATACCATACCCACGCAATTTGATTAGAAGCCATTTGTTACGTACGGTGTCAAAAGCCTTCTGGAAATCAAGAAATACGGATTCGATTTGCGAACCCTTGTCGATAGCACCCATCATTTCGTGTGAATAAAGAGCTAGTTGTATTTTGCATGAACGATATTTTCTAAATTCGTGTTGACCTTGGGTAAATTGATCATTCTGTTCGAGATAATTCATAATATTTGAATATAGGATATGTTCCAAATCCCTGCTGCAAATTGATGTCAATGAAATAGGCCCGTAGTTTAGTAGACGAGCGGCTCCTCGATCGCTTACGGTAATGTCTTCTGCCACCACTGCGGTCACGCCGTGTCAGTAATTCTTTCACTTTCCTGGTCAGCAAATCAACCTTGTCGCCCGGTATGTCATAATCGGATCGTGTTACCATGTGTGTCGTCGCTGCTGCACGATGCTGTCACTGAACCCACTAGTGCCTCCACTGAACACACATGTGCGACCTAATAACATTGAGTATTTTATCGGTTAATTCTGCTACCGCGTCTAAAATCATGCAGGTTTGAGACGCTATAACGGCTTTCACTTAGGATGGCAAGCGACTTTTCCACAGTGTGTGAAAACTATTGTGCACTGTTCCGTGTCCACTTTACTCCTCAGGTGCAGTAAGTATTAAGACCGTCTTCTATTCCCGATATCTTCTTGGATTAGAACTTGCCCAATGCCTTCTTCCTATGAAGCAGAAACGTGTCGTATCTGTTCCGTTTTAAGCTGCTCATATATATATCTGTTGAGGGCGGGGTAGTGACAACGCTGCGGCCACTGCCGTCTATATTAAGTGGGCTGGGGTACGACTCGCATACGTGCTGTCTTCGCGACGTAAAACATTCATCGAGCGATACAAATATTTTGAATGTACATATAAGATGATCCGGTAGAAGAACGAAACGAAGAATGATACTTTAAAAAGCACTTTTTATTTTATCTATTTATTTCTTCTTTTTTCTCAAGACGAACTATTTTCCAGGGGTTCAGTGAACCAGAACACATAGGACGCGCCGCCACTGCCAAATCCCAAACTTAGCATCCTTTAACCTGCAGGTTCGCGCTAAGAGTGTTGGCACTATTTACGAAATGATCGGGCATTAGGCTACTGAAGTGAGATCAATTAAAGACGTAGTTATTGTACCAACGAATGTGGAAATTCAAGAAGGGAGTTGTATAGAGGGATAGATAAAAACCAGAGATCACTGCAAAGCAAATACGACTCGAGCACCGAGGCAGTGACCGTCGTTTCGAGAGGTTTCAACGGCGCTCGGCCGTATACGTGACCTCATCCGCAAAAGGAGCTGCCCCGACGTGTATGGAAGACAGCAGTCCACCCAGGCAGCTGCGCTGTTAGTGCCCGTTCGCTCTCTGTTAGGGCCTTATTAGGCTTTGGTCACATTGGCTCCGATATGGTGGGTTTTGCCGACGACAGACATCGGCGGAAAACAACCGATCGTTTCAAATCAGTACTCCACTATGAGCACGTCACAGTGTAGCCGATCTCATCGCCCGAACGTAGAAACTTCCGAAGACAGTCGGTGAAATTCAAATCAGTTTGTTTTTTTCGGTCAAATCGACCGACGTTCTCACGTGCTTGATATTGACAGTGAGACACTGATATGCTTTGTGAAAGAAAGAAAGAGATTGTGCCACCCATAAGACGATAAATATCACAATCTGGGTCTAATTCGGAATCTAGGGTCTGATATTATAGTTTATTGTAAACCCTAACAGAAATTTTAGGCGTTAAATTATAACCTCAAAAAATGTGTTCAATCTGGGATTGTGGCGAATCTTAATGTTATTGCAGTGGCTCTTTTACGTTGTTTTGCACTGTTATAATCGGGTATTAGCTGTCCACAAATTATTCTTATTGGTTCTGGTTTTCATTAAAAAGGTGATGAGTCTGTTCTGTGAAGTGATCTGCAAATGTGGTGCAGGACTAAGGGTGCTTCCGATTTTCAGTGGTTTCTGTCTTCAAAATTATAACTATGTCCTTCATGGATTTAAATACTGAAAAACTGCATCCATTATCTATTTTTATACTTAGCACAACGCATTTCGAGTATTTTTCTCTCTTTTAGTGCATTTGTTTACGTAAATACATCGTTACGTTTCCATGTGTGATTTTATGCAGTTCTTTCACAGATGTAGTCTTTTTGAGGTTAGTGTAATCAGAAAAATCGTAGCATACATAATAAAATCTTGGCAACTTGTTTACATACCAAATAGTACGTCTCTCTATACTTATAGATATTGTGTCTGCTAAATTAAAAGTGGATATCAAAACACAAAAATCGTCACTTACGCTGGTTTTGTACACAAGTAGGCCAAAGTCACGATTATTATGTTGCATATTCTAAGTAATGGAACAGGCACAATACCTTTAAGCAGACAGAAAAAGTTATGGTTTCTAACATTGGGATCAAACAAACACCTAAATATTTATTCTGTTCGACTTTCCGAACTTCAGTAGCTAACCTAAAAGAGATAACTGCAGTGCAAGTGTGTCAGCAAAGCAAACATTGAAACGTCGAAAAAGTAAACAAATGCACTAGAAGATTCTAATAAATCCTCGAAATTCGTTGTGGTAACCAATAAACTTCCATAATTGGTGTAGTTTTTCATTATTTAAAGCGTGGAGGTTAACTGGTGTATCTCTGCACAACTTCAAATAAATTCAGCAAAACTGTAATATTGCTTGTCAATGACACACCGAAATATCACAAGTACGTAACAGGAATGTCTCCTTTTACCGGTACCTCACACATTCGTAAAGACTGTCTGGGGATAACTGTGGATAGTACACAATCCTCGCCACTTTCTTCTTTCCAGACAGGTGTAGCTTATTCGCATGCATGCGAAGTCTTTATTAATACTTCAGACACAGGATACATTCAAACGTAAACTTTCTCCTTTAACCGGACCAAGTGACAAATTATATCGGATGCAGTGTGACCATGGCGTCGGTCGATATTTTCAGTCTGACGACGGTCTGTCGGTGCCACTGTGAACACAGCCTTACACAGGAACAGAACGCCAAGGGGCCAGCCAGCCGCGACACGTGCTGCTCCGTTCGCCACTGGCAACGCATCCTCATGGCACCTACTAAACGAGGGTATCAAGAATAATCAAAACATTGGGTATTTAAGCTAAAGTAATTACACTCAAAAGAATATGCACGTACAAGAAAGACGAGTGAGGTGTAAAATAGACGCCCCAGACAAATGATACACGCAAAAAAAAAAAAAAAAAAAAAAAAAAAAAAAAAAAAAACTGGATGTCTTTGACCATATTGGAAACTTACGTTTATATTCAACTTACTTCCAGAGGAATAAGTCAATTACGAACAAAGTAACTCTATACAAACATCACTACTTCGGCAGCTTCCCCACCGCTATGAGTGCTAGTGTTGTTGGAACTGTCAGCTGGTACCAATTCTTACAGCAGTGAGTGTCGCGAGTATACCGGGTGATGAAAAAGTCAGTATAAATTTGAAAACTTAATAAATTAGGGAATAATGTAGATAGAGAGGTAAAAATTGACACACATGCTTGGAATGACATGGGGTTCTATTATTAAAAAAAATGTTTAAAACATGTCTGACAGGTGGTGCTTCACCTGATCAGAAAAGCAGTGACTAGCATAACATATTAGACAAAGCAAAGACCATGTCCTTTACAGGAAATGCTCAATATGTCCACCATCTTTTGTCAACTATAGCTGTAGTCGAGGAGTAATGTTGTGAACAGCACTGTAAAGCATGTCCGGAGTTATGGTGAGGCATTGGCGTCGGATGTTGTCTTTCGGCATCCCTAGAGATGTCGGTCGATCACGATACACTTGCGACTTCAGGTAACCCCAAAGCCAATAATCGCACTGAGGTCTGGAGACCTGGGTGGCCAAGCATGACGAAAGTGACGGCTGAGCACAAGATCATCACCAAACGACGCGCGCGAGAGATCTTTTACTCGTCTAGCAATATGGGGTTGAGCGCCATCCTGCATAAAAATCGTACGTTGCAGCAGGTGTTTATCAGCCCGACTAGGGATGATGCGATTCTGTAACATATCGCAGCGTACCTCTCACCTGTCATAGTAGCTGTCCAGCGACATCTGTCGGACATTTTTTGAACTATTTTTTTTTTGGTTCTAATAAAACCCCATATCATTTCAAGCATGTGTGTCAATTTTTACCTCTCTATCTACATAATTCAATGATTTATTAAGTTTTCAAATTTATACTTACTTTTTGATCATCCAGTATGTTACACTGATATGCATATATCCTCTCTACATTTATATTAATACTCTGGCGGCTAGCAATGTTGTCCTTAGCGTAAGTTGAAATGTTCAAATGTTTGTAAATCTATGGTACTTAACTACTCCAGTAATCATTCCCTAGGCTTACAAACTTCTTAACTAACTCATGATAAGGACAACAAGTACACCCATGCTCGAGGGAGGACTCGTAGCCCCGACGGCGAGCAGCGGCGAGATCCGTAGCTAGGCGCCTCGGAACGGGAGTGTCTATTTGCACCCGAACGAGCCAAGCACAGGCTCCATGCCACCTAAGTAAGGTAGTTCCGAGCCGGCGCGATCGCTAGCCGATTGGCCGGCCGCTGGGGTACTGCCCACTGCATCATAGCAGGCAGCCACTAAGCTGGCGAACGCGCCGGCTCGGAACTACCTTGCTTACGTCACCTGATGACCGCGCTCAGGCAACACCACCTAGAAAAAAGACCTTACAACAGGCCGTGCCTACATCACACTTACAGGCCGCGTTGCCATCTGACTGGCCGGGCGGTGGGCGTGCCCCAGCCAACAGCCAGTGAGGTGGCGGCCGCGGCCTCTAAGTGTGACGTAGGCACGGCCTGTTGTAAGGCCTTGTCTTCTAGGTGGTGTTGGCTCAGGCCTGTATTTCCCGTTGGCCGCGGGGCAACCATTTAGCTAGCGATCGCGCCGGCTACCTTGCTTACGTGGCATGAGGACTGTGCCGGGGCCTGTCTTTCTCGTAGGCCACGCGAGCCAAGGAAGTGACGTCAAAATGACGTAGCTGAACGCTCAGGTCAAACATCCCAAGGTTTTTCCGGATGCAAGCTCTGTCCTGCAGAAACTCCATCTTCCCTTTGGTATTTCAGGACATTGTTCTTGTAACTCATGTGTTGCTATTTCAAAGTGACGACAGACTGAAGAGGTACCAAAAACATGCTCTTATTAGTACGATTAATGTAAGCTAGAGTTAAGAAATGTAATATTGGCGGGTAGCCCGTGAAACTGTTGGTGACAAGAAACAAATACGCTTCAGATAGGTGCTTCATGTAGCATAATGGTTAAGCGCGTGGAGATAAGGAACAGATATATTCCGTTTGTTTCTCACTACCAACAATATTTTTATTTTTCACGTTGATTACCAAAGAAATTGAGACACATTTAATAGATAGAATTTACGTGTTGCGATATTACGACATATTTACGTATACGAGCGCTTTGTGTTAAAAGTGCGATTGTTCTATTTAGCTATTTAGTGGACATGCCGTAAAATATGGGCCAACGAATTGTAAACATCATCTCCTGAACTAGCTACACATGAAGTGCAGACGCATTATTATAATCAATGTTGCTAAAGACATGGTGATACAAACAGTTTCATACATTGACTACATGATATAGACAAAGCTCTTGAGATCAGTGAAATGGCACAATTATCTGATAAACAGTGGAAGAAAGTAAGAACGTGTATAACAGCTGTTGCAAAAAAGCAACAAGGCACTTGAGTCTCATTAAGGAGCGACAGTTACCAAAGAACTTTAGTGCGTAATCTATATATAAAATTATTTGAATCAGTATGACATTTATAATATTACTGATTACAGTATATCTTCTGTTTATGTGCAAGTAGTTCAGGGGACTATGTTTACAATTCGTTGGTCCATATTTCATGGCATTTTCACTAAAGAGAATAAATCCACTTTTTACAGAAAGTGATTGTATACGTAAATATTGAGATTTGATTCCATTTCCATGGTGCTCAACGACCACACAATGATGAACACACCAGATGTATTGAGCAGCATTGGTCGTTAATGTCTTATTAATAAACAACAGATCGATTTCAATCACATTGACCATCTTCAGTGTCCTTCAAACAAGCATTGTGAATGCCCTGAATGTAACTGCAATGGCAAACGTAAAATTGCCAATGTTTTATGTCTGCCGTTGCAGTTACATTCAGGGCATTCACAATGCTTGTTTGAAGGACAATGAAGATGGTCACTATGTGATTGAAATCGATCTGTTGTTTATTAATAAAACATTAACGGCCAATGCTACTCAATACATCTGGTGTGTTCATACGTAAATGTTTCGAAATATCGCAAAACGTAAATTCCTTTCAATTACACTACTGGCCATTAAAATTGCTACACCAAAAACAAATGCAGATCATAAACGGGTATTCATTGGACAAATATGTTATACTAGAACTGACATGTGATTACATTTTCACGCAATATGGGGCCGGCCGCGGTGGCCGAGGGGACTGAGGCGCTCCAGTCACGGTCTGCACGGCCACTACGGTCGGGGGTCCGAATCCCCCGTCGGGCATGGATATTTGTGCCGTCCTTAGGATTAGTTAGGTCATAAGTAGTTTGTAAGTTTAGGGACTGATGACTACGAAGTTATGTCCCATAAGCTATACAAACATTTGAACATTTTGAACGCAATATGGGTGCTTAGATCCTGAGAAATCAGTACCCAGAACAACCACTTCTGGCCGTAATAACAGCCTTCATACGCCTGGGCATTGAGTCAAACAGAGCTTGGATGGCATGTACAGTTACAGATGCCCATGCAGCTTCCTCACGATAGCACAGTTCATCAAGAGTAGTGACTGGCGTATTTTGACGAGCCAGTTACTCGGCCACCATTGACCAGACTTTTGCACTTGGTGAGAGATCTGGAGAATTTGCTGGCCAGGGCAGCAGAAAGGCCCGTACAGGACTTGCGACATGCGGTCGTGCATTATCCTGCTGAAATATAGGGTTTCGCAATGATCGAATGAAGGTTAGAGCCACGATTCGTAACACATCTGAAATATAGCGGCCACTGTTCAAAGTGCTGTCGATGCGAACAAGAGGTGACCGAGACGTGTAACCAATGGCACCCCATACCATCACGCCAGTTATTACGCCAGTATGGGTAACGAAAACACGCTTCCAATACGCGTTTACCGCGATGTCGCCAAACACGGATGCGACCATCATGATGTTGTAAACAGAACCTGGATTCATCCAAAAGAAAAATGACGTATTACCATTCGTGCACCCAGGTTCGTCGTTGCCTACATGTGTGCTAGTGCATAACAATTTCTGCGACATTAAGAAATCTCGTTTATGTCTTCAGACGATAATGGAAAACTTTGTGTGTTACTTTCCTTGGCGGCTCGGTGGACCTTTTTTTAATTCTGGGCACTACTGAATACTTTTATGTTTCTCATGTAAAACATACAAGTAGCACTGTTGTGCGTATTTCATTGTAAGCGTGTCTTGACTTATCATTAAGTTGGATGGTTCTAACAGCACACTTACTTCTGTAAAACCTTGCCTAATAAAACAGTGTTCTCGCCTTTTGATTGATCTTGCTTTACTACTGACGTTACATGTCAATGGGAGATGTGTTATACACCGGTACGTCAGACTTTAGATCAACCAAATATCAGTCTTAAAATATTATGACATGTTAAACAACACGAGTTTTTTTCGCAACCTAAGATTTTTGTTGATGGAAGGGAATGAAAGCAGGCAGCTAGTTCCCCATTATTTTTATTTACGAGGGACATTCAAAAGTAACGTCTGGTTAAAACAAAAACATCCAAAATCATACTTGTTTCCGATGCAATTTTTTTTTTTTACCTCCCTTCGCTGTTTCTCTATTTTTCTATAATTGTCATATTGTTCAACAAGCTTTTGAATGCCTACGTCGTAGACATCAGTCGCCTGCTTAGATAACCGGTCTTCAACAGCTTCTTTCACTTCATCATCTGTGTCGAAGCGCTTGCCGCCAAGAAACCCCTTTAGGTAGCGCCAAATCCGGACTGTACGCTGCATGATCCATCTGTTCCCATCCAAAGTTCTTGATTAAAATGTTCAAATGTTTGTTAAGATTATGGGACTTAACCACGGGGTCATCAGTCCCTAAACTTACAATCTACTTACTTACTAGGACGGCACAAATATCCACGCCCGACGGGGGATTCGAACCCCCAACCGTAGTGGCCGTGCTAACCGTGACTGGAGCGCCTCAGTCACCTCGGCCGGCTTGATTAAAATTTGTGTGTCCTTGGCAGCATGGGGTCTGGCACTGCATGCAACAACAACAGTAAGCTTCACTTATAAAATTATTTTACTTAAAATTGAGACTTTACTTAATACAGTGGCCACAGGCATTTAGTTAGAATTTGGTTTCGCGTGCTGGGAGGGGGGGATGGAATCTGCCAGTTATGACGTTTATTCTAACATGTAAAGCTTTACAACAAAAGTTGAACTAAAGGCGCAGATGTATTTCATTAGAGACAATATTAGTTAGTAGAAGTAATCGTTTAAGATGAGCGGTTTATCATAAATATCTACTACAATTGGCTGTAGAATTTTCTAAAATTTCGTTGGATGAAAAATATTCAACATGTTTTTTCTAGTTTGTTTTTAATTTCAGTAACCAAAAAATCGAATCATTTAGGGCTTGGGTCGGGCCCCCTTCAGCACCGGGCCCTGGACCCATATGTCCACCCAGCCGCACCCTTGGGGGGAGGGGGGGGCTATGACCTCGACCTTGCCTGGCTATGACGTGTGACGCCAGTCCATTGACTGGCGTTTAGGCTCGGGGGTGATGTTAGAAAACCATTTCTCGTCCCTTATGATAATATGGTCTTAAAGACTTTCACCTGCCTCCAAAAACGCAAGAACAGAAGTCATTCTTTTCATTTTATAAGTAAGCAGCCTGGGAATCCAACACGCGCATAATTTTCGAAACTACAAATGTTCAGACAAACTTTTGTACAACGTCGTTCTACTCACACTCGGGAAATGTACTAATAAACAAGAAATAGTGAAATGTCGATCGTAACGAATTTTGGCGTCAACCGCGTGAACCAACTCGTCTGAAATCATGGATATCGGCCGGAGCGTGGTGCATCGTGCACATCTCCCCGTCCTTCATTAAAGGCTCGCAACCACTTGCGACTTTACTGTCACTCAATACTTTAGGACCGTACACTTCAGCAATCTGCCGATGGATTTCTGGCGCTGAAATACTTTTTGCAGACAAAAACCGTATCACTGTCCTTACTTCACAATCGACGGGCTGATTGACTATCTTAAACATTGTGAACTGACACTACCAAAAGCACACAGCAACAGTAACAATGATACTGGCGGCGTTTAACGCGCAAGGTATACCAGAAGTCGGCGAGCATGCTTGTTTTGTCCTTGGCGCCGTTTTCAAATATTTACGGCGAATCGGACTTTGCTTTTCGAATAACACTCGTATTTATTTATTTTGAACTGTGGCGTATTTGGCTTTTTTGCGACACGAGCATTTCGCAGCTACAAATGATGATTCTACTTCAGAATAGATTCACACAAACCAGTTCCGTTACTTTTATATGTAAATGGATTCCTGTTAGAGTGTAACCAGCAGCCTAGAGACTGCCGCCTTTATACCTCTTAAAGAACTGCGAGCCGAGCGCGCAGCGGCACGGCTGCCGAGGCTGAAGGCTAACGGGAAACGTGTCAGGCGGCGGCGCTGTCCCCGTTTTCTCTTGCGTAACACGAGGAAGCAGCGTTCCTGCTCTGAGGTTTCGCCGGAAAGGAACCAGAAGCTGGAGATTCGTCGAAACAGCGAATTGTAAGGGGCCAACGAAATAAGTTTGCGGAACGAACAAGAAGTAAAGTCACAAGTTAGAATAGCCTTCTTTCCCTTAGCTCTGTGGTCGTTCCACTTTCCCTTGTTTGAATTCGTTTCATATAGCTCTCCAACGGTACGCCTACGTATTTAAACCTTAACTACTATAGACGCTGACAGGAACGCAACTACTATGGAGGGGTCTCTCAGACCGCTCTCGTATTTGAATTATAGTAAATTGTATGCGGAATCTCCTTTCCATTTACGATTCTACCTGGAAGGTTGCCACATTTTTTTTATAAACCAAAAAGTACAAAGTAAAGATATCTTTCAGATATCGTGTTTTCCTCTTCAGATGAGGAGGACAAAAGGCAGACGTTCTTCGATTTTCAGACTGTTTTAAAGTATGAGGCTCATCATGTATATTCAGTAATCTTCTAATGGTGCCACTCACCTCTCGTGGCAAGCGTCCAATAGAAAGTTTACGCTTCATATGAGGCTCAACTAGATCTCTTGCTAGGGTCTTCATGAAGCTCATTCTTGTCATTACTTCTGCGTTTGGATAAGCTTGATGTACCACATAAGAATTTACACCACACGCAACATCCACTAAAGTGTAGAAAATTACTAAAGGCCATCTTCTTGTCTGCCGACTTGAAGTATAACCTGCACATCTTTGGTAGAGGCAATCCAAACCTCCTTTTGTTGTATTATAAAACTGGATGATCTCGGGTTTTCCTGATACAGGATCATTATTTTCTGAATGATGCAGAGACCAGTATTGCAGCTTTGGCCTTTTTGGGCACAAAGGAAACCAGAGTCATGTCTTCTGTAAAACCATAAACAGATGTCTTCACTCGACGTTTCCTTTTAGGTAGGAATTGCGGTGGAATCTCCTTTTTGTTTCTTTTCAGTATACCAATGTATGTGAGATCTTTTTTTAAAAGTTCATTGACTAGTTCTATAGATGAGTACCAGTTGTCACTGTAACATTTCTTCCAGTGTTTTCAATAGGTTTCACCAGACGAAAAACAGCCTGTGTGGGAACACTGTGACTTTTCTCATGGTTTGTAAGGGTGTGACCATCGCTACCTTTTCCAGAATAAATGTATGTATTATACAAGTAACTTGTACTAATGTCGGTCAAACACAGAATTTTCACGCCATATCTCGTCTGTTTGTTTAGCATATACATTCTAAACCCAATCCTTCCACGGAAAGGTACAAGCATTTCATCGACACATATTGTTGTACCTACAGAATCGCAAAGTTGACTGTTTTCGATTATACGCAGAAAGATTTGTGAAACTGTTGTTGCCTTGTATATTTCCTTTCTTTCCTCCCGATCATCTGGGTTGTCAAATCGTAATGAATACAGTAAAAATAGAAATCTTTCCTTACTAACAGTGCATCTGAAAATATATCTGCCTGTTACATCGGTTGCAAACAGGCTGTAAACCGATTCGTGCCCGATTGGAAAACCGCTGAATACACTAACAGGCCAATTACTGCCTTCAATTCAATGACGTCAACATCTTGTAGATAGGACAAGCGATCATTCGCATACTATTCTCTAAGCTGCGAATTTTCAGTTTTGTCCATAGAAAGATTTCGTCTAGAATATGTTGTGTAAAGGACAGATTCCATACCAAAGCAGAAGGGTTTTCTCCAAGACTTTGAGCCGTTTGTCGCTGTCCAGGATGCTGTAAAACGATCTTGTGTTGCCTTGTTCTTACGTTGGCTGCTGGCCGCTTTTTTCGCCATCGAAAACATCTGTTCTTACCGAAGAAGTAAGCTGCTTCGTCATCATCAGGTGTCACATCTTCATCACTTTCAGGTTCCTGCTCTGAATTAGTGTGATGTTCACTAAATACCTCAAAATCAGGGTCATTATCGCTGTCGTCAAAATCATCGGAGGATTCACCGAAACGTTCTTGATCATCCACATGTGCTTCACGTAAAATGCGTTGCATAGAGCCGGCCGCGGTGGCCGAGGGGACTGAGGCGCTCCAGTGACGCTCTGCACGGCCACTACGGTCGGGGGTTCGAATCCCCCCTCGGGCATGGATATTTGTGCCGTCCTTAGTCTTAGCTAGTTCATAAGTAGTTTGTAAGCTTAGGGACTGATGACCCCGTAGTTAAGTCCCATAAGTTCTACAAACATTTGAACATTTTTTGCGTTGCATAGAACGTTCAGCTTTTCCTGCCATGGAGAAACACGACACGGAACAACAACAGCGAGAGAGAGGCCACGGCCTCAGCGCTGTCACATTAGCAGGCCGCGCTCACGAAGCCGACTGGCCAGGCGCTACGAGGCAGAGCCTGCGCCAGCGGCACGCTAACACTGTGGTCGGTCAGTGAGGCCGCGTAAGGCTCCTAAATACGGAACAAAGAGCAGCAACACTGCAAGAATGCTGGCACGTGGACCTTGTCGGCAACCAGGAAGGTACACGGAAGAGTCCTTTTAGCTTGGCAGGGGTGTGTGAAATATCTCGACTCAAAAAGTCGTACCGCTCTCAGAGACCGCAGATAGTAGTTAAGGGTTAATCAACACGACTGTGTGAAGCAGTACATTGCTAAGACTTTATCCGAACACTATTAGACTTTTTATTTTTTATTCTCATTTTATTTTTATTTTATTTATTTATTTATTATTAATCATATGCGTTACCTGATATTTTCTACATTTACAGCTAGCTGCCGTTTCTCACACAGATTACAAATTTTGATTAATTCATCTTGCATCGTACTACAGTCATTCAATGACTAAACTATCTACATCTACACATACGCTCCGCAATCCACCGTAAAGTGCGTGACGGAGGGTACACTGTACCACTACTAGGAATTTCCTTTTCTATTCCATTCTCAAATAGAAGTAGGGAAAAATAATGTCTACATGCCTCCGTTGTTGTTGTTGTTGTGGTCTTCATTCCGCAGACTGGTTTGACGCAGCTCTCCACGCTACCCTGTCCTGTGCAAGTCTCTTCATCTGAGAATACGTTCGGCAACCTACATCCTTTTGAATCTGCTTACTGTATTCGTCCTTCGGTCGCCCTCTACGATTTTTACCCCACATACTTCCTTCTAACGCTAAGTGACAAATCCTTGATGTCTCAGAACGTGTTCTACCAATCTATCCCTTTTCTTACTCAGCATATGCCAGAAACTCCTTTTCTTCCCAATTCGGTTAAGCACCTACCCATCTAATCATCATTCGTCTGTAGCAACACATTTCAAGAGCTTCTATCATCTTTTTGTTTGAACTCCTTATCGTCCACGTTTCACTGTCACACAATGCTACACTGCAGACAAATACTTTCAGAAAGGACTTCGTAATATTTAAATTAATATTGGATGTTAACAAGTTTCGCTTCTTTACAAACGCTTTTCTCCCCATAGCCATTCTGCATTTTATATCTTCTTTACTTCGGCCATCAGAAGTTATCTTGCTACCAAAATAACAAAATTTATGTACTACTTTTATTGTCTCATTATCTAATCTAATTCCTTCAGCATCGCCTGATTTTCTGACATTCCATTCCATTACCTTCATTTTACTTTTATTAATGTTCATCTGATATCTTCCTTTCAAGACACTGTCCATGCCTCCGTAGATCATTTTGAAAGATATCTATAAAATGTTGAATAGTGAAAGATGCCTTTATAAAAATTTCTGAAAGGTGTCAGTAAAAAGAAAAAAAATTAATAAAAAAATGTTGCTTAAGGCAATTAATGAAAGTGCTCTTGTTTGTCTGATCACATTTTTTGGTAATATTCATAGAAAAACACTAGCTAGCGGAGTAGTTGCTCTGCTGTAAAAGATGCCGTTATCAAATGTTCAAATGTTTGTACAGCTTATGGGACTTAACTACGCAGTCATCAGTCCCTAAACTTACAAACTACTTATGAACTACTTACGAACTAGGACGGCACAAATATCCATGCCAGAGGGGGGGGGGATTCAAACCCCCGACCGTAGTGGCCGTGCAGACCGTTACTGAAGCGCCTCAGTCCCCTCGGCCACCGCGGACGGCGATGCCGTTATCTTTCGGGTAGTAAACTGGTATGGCCCTGTAAAATTACCAGAAGAATAAGCTTCCACAAATACCATGAGAGAGAAATTTATATCATACACGCAATATGGATAACGCAATTGATTCGTAATGTATTCTGTTTTAGTGGTGAAATTTAGAGTGTAAATACATACTGCTTATGAAAGTAAACATTGTTTAATTATTTGCTTATGAACTGATCGCAAGAGAAAGTACACATGTAACTGTTTACAAACATATCAATATGTTGTAAATAGTGATTGGTTTGTATTTGTTCCTACTATGGAGACATTTTCTGTTAAACAATAAAGAGCTCGCAGTTGGTTGATTATTATAAATGTTGGCATCATTTTTAACTAAGTTCTGATAACACATAAAAAAATTCTAAGGAGCAACAGAAATCGCTACAGTGACTTAAATTTTTGCATTATATTTTAAGCATAAAATTTTAACAAAATTTCGTAGATTAGATCTGAAAAAAAACGTACCTTACACATATTACCCCATAAAAAATAATGAAAGAAAATCCCAACAGCTTGACCATGTTTGGTCTGAAAACTGCATTTGTGGAACCCATACTTACGCACCTTCTCGAAGGCCATAACTCACCACACCTTCCCACGATCACATATATATATATATCAGAGTGAAAGGTGTCACATCTTCTGGCTATCCGCTTGACCGCTTGACTGCGCAACGTGGCAGTATCGTGACAGAGAGCAACTCAGACAGACATGCCACACCTACATAACCAACGAGCACATATTTTCATAAATTTCACACACACCTGTCTCAATGTACGTAGATGGAATATAATAACGGCCCTATGAACTTCCCTTGGGCACTCATGACGACAACCTTATCTCTTATGAACAATCGCCGTCGTGACTCGTCGCGGACAACTTACTCGTTCTATTACTTAAGCACTGTTCGAGCAACCCACATATCTGAGAACCTATTCAATACGCTTGTACTTTCGTTAGCAGTCTTCAGTGCGACACCATGTCAAACGACATTTGGAAATCGAGAAACATACAGTCTGCTTGTTTCCCTTGATCCATGCCTCGCAAGATATGTAAAATGGGGATAAATTCAACAATGCTTTCTAGCCATGCTAATGTATGGACAGAAGCGTTTCTGTCTAGTCGAAATGGCAATATGTTGAAGAATTCTATAGGAAATGATGATAATGACACTGGGTCCGTTTTTTTCTTATTACCGGGATTTGCATGCGCTTTTTCTCAGTCACTGGATGAAAGATTCGTGACAAATGCCGTAGAATACTCTTTGTCGAAGTGATTTGAGGTTGGATACCCTTCATAAACCCTGTCAGGTACAGATCCAGCAATACTGTAGTAATAACCGAAAGAGGGTTTTGTAAGGTTCTTCCTTTGTTGATAGAATACCCTTATTGGGATTCTTTCAATAAATCTCAGTCTATCATCTGCCTTACACACGATTATCGACGATTTACAATCGTGGCGATCGTTATATACCAACTGCGAAATACCGTCTAACACTTATACCTACTTCCGTAATATTTCCTAATAAGCGACTACCAATGCACAACTACGCGACAGTATACCTAGGAAAGCATAAAATAACGTCAGGCGAGAAGACAGAATCTCTTTTGAAGATCTCTAATCTGATACTGAAATCATGTTAGCATCTTTCAAGGTAAAGAGGTGAAAAATCACCGGGTCGTGACGGGCTCTCCAGTCAATATTAACAATATTTTTTGAGCATCTATATTTTAATCTATATAGGCTATATAAAAGATAGTCGTGTTAGGTACACTATTTATAACTAAAGGACGTCTGAACCGATTTGGCTCAAAATTGGTAGCTTAGAAGCAGGAGACGGACATACGATACTTTTTGTCCCGTAAAATATAAGAATTTGAGAAAAACTGAAAGTACGCTTTCAGTTCGGATCAGTCTTTAGATTCTCCAACAACCATTTTGTTCATTCGCTACTCGCCTAGCGACCAGATACCTTGCAACGGAGTGAACAAATACGCCAAGGAGGTTAGAATAAAGGGGGATGGCTTTATCTATGCTGAGAGCAGGCATTGCTTGAAGCCAGAGAGCAACTGAAAAATTTCAGAATTAGAGAAAAACTGAAAGTGGGTGGAATCGCGTCGTAATAATGACCCTTTTCCATTGTAGTGCAATATCTAATATCGGTCGGCATTTGCGCAACGCAGTCCTACTACGTAATCGTAGAGGCAATGAGACAGCAATGATAATCACAGGAAAGTTCAAAGGAGAGGATGTTCTGATTCCAAGAATACCACTGATCCAAACCGACTTGCCGTTTCATTTTAAGCGTAACCAGTTTCCTGTTCGCTCCAGTCGTTGGACGTTTGTGGAATAAATCGTGAATCGCCGTGTCTTTTCAATGGGCAGTTGTACGTAGCGTGTTCAAGAATTGGTAAACCATCTGCACTGTTCGTTTTCTCTACGGACGGAAAGACATCGACTAAGGCAGGGGGAAGCAAGCGATGGGGAAATAGAAGAGGGAGGAAGGGATGGACCTAGGGAGAAGAAGAGAAGAGATTAGGGTATATATCCCATACACATTAGCTACTGCGAAGCGTTGCCGGGTTTGCTAGTTGGCAATAAAATACGTCAAATTGACTGAGTACACAAGGAACTGAAAGAAGGAATTAAACTTGTAACGCACAAGATGTAAAACTCCAAAAGGACATCCTAAATGAGGCGTGTCACAAGTATAACAAGACGTGAACTCAGACTGATGCAATCTGCTTTGGGTAAAAGCCTTGATATGTCTCACAACTGTGCCACACTTTGGCGAAGCGATATAACTGATGCACGTGCGACCCGGCATCTCCGCAGTGACATAAAGTACGATGCCAAATCAGGAAGTCTTTGCCCCCATTTTAGCCCAATTACGGCTGTAAATGGAAGGTCAACAGATCCAGTCCCAGCTTTGGACCTTTCTTGCATCGGGCCTGCCATATATGCTGGTATCTCCGCCGCCAAATGTCGCTACTCTCTTTTGTTAAAATTGGGGGTTGTGCTCCATTCGTCCACAGAGTTAAAGCAACGAAGTGTGATACATTTTCTGAAGAGCAAGAGACGAACGCTCATCGAGATATACAGGTTAAACTGTCTCGCTTTGAGAAGTGTGAGGTTGTGTTGCTGGGAGTTCCCAATAAGCAGTGAACTCTTCCATGACAATGACCGGTCGGGCAGGCTGAGTTCGTTGCTGACTAACGACGTTTTCCGCGTGCATGCAATGGTGACGGCGGATTAGACTGTTCTGATCACGGCCGTTTCAATGGAGCTTGACATATTGCATGGGAGGGCTGAAGACTGCATTCTGCTCCACGTCAACGCGAGACTGCAGACTGCTGTAAAACTTCGGGATATCCACTTGGAGATTCTCGACTACCCACTTTACAGTAGGGATATCGAACCCAGCCATTTCCGAGTTTCCGGAACACAGAAGAACTTCCTGGCAGGACAGAGATTCGCGAGAAACGATGATGCCAGACAGAAATCCGTCGGTGATACCGTATTAAGCCGGGCGAATTCTACCGACAGGGTATCTCAATTTAACTGCTCTGTAGGTCTCTGAAAATACTTTTGATCTCATGAAAACTTAATTCACAGCATGTCAGTAAATTTTAATGATCACAATTTCAGCTGATTACAATTAAGACCAACTTTAGTTGAAAAGAACACGTGGAAAACATCATAGAGAAGTCCAACCAAAGACCACGTTTCATTGGCAGAACACTTTTTCGGCAGTTCTATTAAAGAAATTTCCAATACTACACTTGCCCGGCCAATTTTGGAGTATTGCTGAACATTATGGGAATGACGAAGGGTATAGAAAAATTTCAGATAAGAGCAGGGAAGAGTGTCACGAAATACATACAAGAATTGGGGTGCAAATTAATAAAAGAAAGACATATATTGTTTTTGGCGAGATCTATTTGCGAATTTTTTTTTCACCAACTTTCTGTTACTAAGGTGAACATATTTTGTTAGTGTTCTCCTGCATAAGGAGACATGCTCATCATAATAAGTTATGAGAAATCAGATCGAAAATGGAAAGATTTAGGTGTTCTTTCTTCCCGCACGCTATTAGTGAATGGAACGCTACAGAAATATCATGAAAGCGGTTCGATAAACTCTCTGCCAGGCACATAAATGTGATTTACACAGTAAACATGTTGATTTAGATATAGAGCAATTAATTCCTTCAACAAAAAGCTCCAGAAACTGGGTTGCAGGGAGAGCTCTCTTGCAGACTCTGCGAGAACTAGAAACTCGATGGAACTGAAAGCTCACGTGCTATTGCTAGTTACTGACACGTGAAGCAAAGCGTCTCAACACGTCTAAACTTAGTTAAATTTGCGGAAACAGTTTCATGACCGCAATGAGCACGAAAACATGATATTTCTGTTAATCAGTGCTCAAAGTATGAAACACAATGGATTCACCTGTGCCATGCGGGAATGTCCGCATGTCTAACGCTCAATGCTACGGATTGCGGAGCAGCTCCCATCGGAGATTCGGGTCCTCCCTCTTGCATGGGTGTATGAGTTGTCCTCTGCATAAGTTAGTTGAAGTAGGTTGCAAGTCTAAGGAACGATATCCTATGCAGTTTGGTCCCTTGGGCAGTAGCGAAGGACAGCAAACACGAATTTTTCGAATGGGCAACATCTCAAATGGCGACCCTTGCGTAAAAGAACTGATAGAGGAACTCCTGAATAATGTAAGCTATAAATGAAAAATCTCTACACGTAACAGAAGTTCATGAAACTGACCATAGACGTCGTCAAAACCACCCAGAACGGGATCATGATATAGGCGAAATCTGGACACACCGAAAGAACACAAACGTAAATTAATTATTTCGTTACCATACAACAACATACGGTATAATGAAATAAGAACTACAAAAAATATTAATTACACACACCAAAACGTAAAAAAATTAGACGCAAACTGAAATTTTGTCTATGGTGGGAATACACACGGAAAGATAACTATGGTGCTAGAAGCAGTTGTCAATGTTAAACATATTCAAGCGTTAAACTTAATGCAACAGAAAGAAACCACAAACCAGCACATAGTGAAAATGACATGAACACACAGATATCTAACACTGAAAAATCAAATATTCAAATGTTTGTAATTCTATGGGACCAAATTACGTTGGTCATCAGAATACGAACCACCGACGCAGGGGGCCACGCGATCAGTAACGTGGTGCTCCAGTCCGGGATACTCCCGCGCGGCAATCAAATGATCATCAACTGACATCATCCAATACCTTAAACTACTCTCACCGGCAAACAAAGTAGTGCACCAAGAAATAGTGATCGGGTGCGAATGAAACTACATACGATGCAAGACCACGTGATTTTTTAGAAATTATTACAATATGGGACGAAAGAGATGAGGCTTTGGCAGTTACTGTGGAAAACTCCCTGAGTCAATTTGGGTTAGTGTTGGGATGAAGGCCTATTTCATACCACTCTTCTTTAGTCACGTTCAGAGATCTTGCTAGCCTCAGTCGAAACTCAACAAACTTTTGACAGTCCATAGACACACGTGAATTTTGTGTAGGACGTTTGGAGGCAGAATCTCTGTGACAGATAGCTCTGCCGTCAGTATCTGCCGAAGGACGAATAGAAGCCAGGGGCTTCGCCTGTGTTTCTGTTCACAACAGGCCCTCTGTCGTTCACACCGTCAAACCCGAACACGATGGTCATCGGAGGTTATTAAAAAGCGGGCCTCATGAATGAACACGTTGCGACGCCATTCGTCCAGTGTCCCTGCATCCTGAGCATGGCCCAACCATAAACGCCGGCGTTGGTGATCTGGTATTAATGGTAACAGATGTATTGGGTGAGGGGGCTGGGGGGCTGGGGCGAGACACTGAGAGGTACCTCCCAGGGAGTTGGGTCTGCCGTACGAGTTGTGGATGGCGAGTGCGGAGGTCACAGGATATGGCATTGGTTGGCGCACCATATGACTGTCCCCCATCATGGTGATGTTTCGTGGTCGACTCAGATCTGTATGACAAGACTGGATGCTCTCATACACGCATTGATTTCTATCGGGCACTTATGGCATCTGAATAGCCCATATGCCTCGCAGTGGCACGATGTGACCACCCTGCAACTCGCAGTCCAACTTCGGGGCCTCTGTCAAATGGATTAAGACGGTGGACAAGCTGCCTAACACGTCTTCAGGGCGTCCAGGTGCTTCGTACTGTAAGTAAACGTCTTGTTTCACAGTTTGATTTATGGCAGTTTTCGGGTACTAGCTTTGCAACAGGGCGTTGATATCACGAATTCAGTCTGGTAGGCCTTTTATACATTACATTTACTCCAATTGTATTCATACGTATATATCGGGCCGAAATACGGTGATCCATATCTCCATCTACTGGGCTGGGAGATCGTCCCGGCTGCGGAAACTGAGTGCAACCATGTTGCCAAAGTAGTTAGTTCGCTGCTGGACAGTATAGCTAATGGTCGCTGTTGTTTGATAGAAGTGGCAAAAATGCACAGCGCAGCCGAAGGCGCGCATGCGCAGAGCAAAGCTCGGGTTTGACTTACTCCAATGGTCTGCTGCCGCAGCCGGTGCTCAAAGCCGATTGGTGCGAGTACCAGGGATCTCCTATTTCGGCTCGACTATAAATTGGATAATGCTGGACCACTAATTTTGGGTTTATCACATTTTTGCCATTAGTGTATATCAAAAGGCAAATACCGCGACTCAATACGTCAGACATAGTTGAAACGGGTTTGATTTTACGGGTGACTGAAAACCTTATCTGGTACGTCAAACAACTTGAGGTTGGAAAAATACACCAAAAATCGTCGTGTTCAAGCTTGTCATTAATAAACTAGATTTGCGTCAGATAATTGTGCCACAAAACTGTGAATGTCAATGAAATAGATGTTTTGTCAATATTGCAAGAAAGAAGTATTTTCTTTAACCTTGCTATCTGACTGCGTATTGTAATCTTTTGTTTAAAAAAAAAAACCCTGATACTCATCAGTTTTCTGTCTTCATTCTGTTCTCTGTCTGTTAATTGCACAACAATGCCTATATCGTGAAAGGACAATCCAACTGCTTGACTGAAATAATGTCGAAATGGTTGCATCCAACTCTTTTAATAGAGTTGTAAGAAACACTTTTATGTAAAACTACAAAACTATTATTAACATTTGAACAGTACTGACCTCTACAATGGAAATAAAATGTAATCATCAGTAATTTTGTTTGGTTACCTTTGACCATAGGTATTTTGTCAAGCAACTTATTCCTCTGAAAAAAAAAAAAATTGAATTTGCTTCTGTTGTGACTTTGACTAACAAAGAGTAAATTCGTCTCCTTCATTTAATTTCCACGTAATCGTAACACGATAATACCCGTATCAAAACAAGGCAGTATAATTCATGTTATCAAAAGTTATGTGAAATGGGGAACGAAATGCTACACTAGTTACTGAAAGAATACAAACCACGACTTCAAGTTTAGTTATTATTAGTTCAATAGTGAGATCCTCTTTCACACAAAACTAACAATGTCTACGATGTCTTAACAATTATAGAACAACTTAATCTTACCTTTTGATATTTCCATACCTCCAATCCCTTTCGTAAATTGAATAGTGTCATTAGTAATCCTTTCAAAAATATTATCGTCGAAATGAATTTACATCAATAAATCCATCTCAGAGGAATTCTCTAAATGGGAATATATTTCAAGCAAATTTAAAGCTCAATACTGACCTACAAATGCACAGGAAAAGCTAATGTTAGAATTGTTAGGTCCTAGTGTCAGTAATAATTCTGGAAGTAGTATAAAGAAATATTTTGAGTGGCATTTTAACCGGTTTAAATTTTTCGACTCGACCTTAGATGGAAACAATTTAACGAAGATATGCATGAAGGTCCAGGCTCCAGGGAGACTAAGAACTTTTCAGTGAGTGCTTGACGAAAACCGAGTCAAGAGTCAAACATATCACTTTTTCCCTTTCAGTTTTCACGTCGTATGTTTCCTTCACTCTTCTACTATTCTATATATATGTTCCTCTTCGCTATTTTTTATTTATTTTCTTTAAATATTTTGTAAGGAAAGCCTCGTGTAGTCACGACACGTGGTTTCTGTTGACAAATACTGGCAAAGATGTAATTTACATCTACTATCAAAAATCAGAGAGGTAACACGTCGCATAAAGCAAAGAAATCGGAAAACGATTGTCGTGCTGTGTAAAGGCTTTAATATTAACTAAACGTTATATAAACTACTAACAGCTTTATTACAATTAAGAATAAGTTTGGATATTATTCAGACCATGTATAGACGATTTTTCACATGTTGTGAAGAACTACGACGACTTTGAAGCAGAGAATACGTGCGTAAATAGTTGACAGTTGTGAAATAATTAATGAGCTGAACTCACGTCAGCAGCTAATAATAAATACAATGCGCGAAGCAGCAAAAGCAATAGTGTATCGCGCTAGCAACTGCCTCGCATGCGCCAATAAGTAAAATTTAGCGGCGTAACATTCTGATTGGTAGTCGACCTCCAAATTCAAACCATGTTAACACTGTAACTCTCTGCATGGGGCTACCACTGCAAATTGCTGTTACTACAGGAGGAAGTGTAACGTCTTTGACTTCAACTGTTCACTCCTTGGCATGAGCTATGGATTATACACATTGATCTCTATCAAGGAGGTTAATCCCTATACTATATGGATGTTGAACTTCAGTTGCCTGAGCGTGACAGTCATAGATGTTTATATTTAGTTTCTTGCCAAATTCAAATATGGGCGGCTACGAAATTTTATTCGAACAAGAAATCAAAATATGCTTAAATTCCACTGTTATACCAGCCTATTACATCGTGTATTGACATAAAATTCAAAACAAGAGATTAGCAAGCAATTCTCGCGTACAAACTAACGGAAATTCGTTTGCCATTTTCATTCATGGAGGACAACGCGAAGTCATGAGCAAAACATATGAGTGTACTGACACGCTGCAGTTATATGCTCAGAGACATAGTTATAAATCACAGACATTTATTACCAGACTGGCTAGAGCACCTAAATACCCAGGCTGAATCGTCCGATATGTTTTCCTGCGTAGAGGCGCATGCCCTGCTATCTTTCAAATCGATTTCGCAAAAACTAATTGGTAGAAATATTTTATTTTTCTGCTACTTAAATATTTATATGTCAGCATTGTCACGAAATGATCGTCATTTCGTTAATAGTCATAGTTAATAAGATATTGGCTTCGAAATAAGAGACTGCGCTACGTTAGGAAAAGTTTGTAGAAAAAAATAGAGGTTGCTATGATATTCCGTTTGGTCCTTGTTGCAGCATATGTTGCTGCGGATGAAACTTTCCTAATGGATTAAATTTTATTTTCGACTTAGGAGGAGACCTGTACCTTTAACTCATACCGCTAAACTTTATTTAGTGCACTCATTTCCGATGGCGATAAGGCCAGAATGAATCATTGCGTATCTCATACACGGTTAGAGGTATCAAAATGGTATTTTGACAAATAATAACATGTAAAAAGGGGAATAGTTTGCCACGTGGTTACTACGCAAAACTTCATTGACTTTTGCGTTATTCAAGGAAATACATTGTTGTAGAATGGAAAAAAGTAAAGTTTGTGATTTATTATTCGATTTGCAGATATTCCTTCGTCACTCACAAATGTTTATTTCTTTGCTTCTTGTCCATTGTGTTTCAGAGCTACTACTCAGTTTCGAAAACCTAATAGGAGTTACATTTCCTCCAGTTTAAAGCCTACCAGTAACAGAACGGAAGTTACTATATCTAATGAGGATTTTATGTGAGAATACTTGAAAATGACAGATAGCAAGGATCTCTTCATTAGCTAACGAACTGACTTGTTCTCATTTCGTCTCATGATAAAGCACTCTGTATTGAGATATTTAGAATATCCTTTTCATATAACTGAAAAATTGAAATTGAATATTAAATAGAGACACAGCACTTTTGTAGTGTGCAACTATTAAATTTAATAGGTTAAAAGAAGTCAGTACCAGTATCTTCAAGTATGGATGTTATGCAGTAACATGTGCCTAATTATTAGGAGCACTAATACGGGAGACATGTTTCTACTAGACGGACGGGCGGATCCCAATGCGTTATATTTAACTGACATTATCTCAAGTTATACATTTCTCAAAGAATTTTTGTTTATGGAGGATAAAAATTTGATGTAATCTGAACATTCTATTCGCTTAATATGTTCACCTAACTTCAACAGAAAAAAGTTCCTCGCATGTCGATAATCCTGTAGCATCGTCAGAAAGTTCATGGTCGTAAACTTTCAGTATATGCTGTTTATAAATTATTGCCATAAATAAAACTAAAAAGAAAATGTAGTGTGGTTCGTAACGAAGACATTGATGAAAATTCCATGTTCATACAGTGAGTAGTTTGCGAGTGTGAGCGAGTTGGATGAAACGCGAGATAACGCGTGAGCTCGTCCGGAACGTAGCAACTCCTACAGCTTGGGGAAAAAATGGCGGATAGTTCAGCTCGGGTTTATAGGAGCCTTAAGACTGGAAATGACGTATTATTGGTGTTAGTGAAGTCTCGCCGCCATATTGCTGTACTATAAACGTGTGAGTAATCATGTGCGTTATTACAGAAAAAGAGTCGTAAAAATACGGGTAAACTGACGTACCTACACTGTCTTTAGAGTTTTTACATATAGGAATTTCGTGTGTTGTATATGGCTGTATTTTTTCAGCTGGAGTAAATGTGAGACATACTGTAATTAGTTGCATCGATTTGCTGTTATTACTAATCTCTTACCAGTTTCTCCGTAGTTAAGTCCCATAGACTAGACAAACATTTGAACATTTTTCTTACCAGTTTCATTCAACTTCGGATATTCCTACAATAGTATAGTTATTTAAAAGTGTTGTTTATTGTGGATAACACATATCCTTATAGTTTTGAGAGTTCTTACGAAATCTACAGTATGCTTTGACACGTACACTGATGAGTCGCGTTTCCTGTTTTTATTAATCTGTTACCACTTGCGATAAACTTTGGCTTTTATTTTAATAGTATGACCGTTATAAATGAGCTATTTGCCGTGGATAACACATAGCGTTATTCTTCTTAGTGTTTCCACATAACTACAGACACTTTCACTATTCGTTACGGTAAAATTTTAATTACCATCCCGGCGGCCTATTCTGTTGGCAACATCAACAAAAAGGTAGAAAATCTTTGCCAATATGTTAATATTCTTATAAATCCACATAGAGTTACTTTATTAGTGTTTCGTACAGACGACAGGTTCTTGAATGTATCCTCGTTCACTCAGTAGAAGTAACTGCGCTCATTAAACGAAGGTTTCATGAAAAACGTTAGCGTTTTCACGCGACTGGATAATGCCAACGTCACATGTCTGACAACATAATCAAGCGAGGCCGCCAGGACGCTAAGTAAAATTTAACCGTACGTAACACGTTCTTCTCATAACACGATTCGAAAATTTATGGTTAAATTCAAGTATTAGCTCAAATTCAAATCATTTTCAAACCAACTAGTATAGCTTACAATGTCATACCGTGTCAGAAGGTTACAGTAGTACGAAAAGTTTTTGGCGTGAGGTAAGGTAAGATGGCGGCGTCACAGACTTCAGTCACAGAGGCAAGTTTGCCAGTCTAGTAATGTATGACTGTGTTATACAACCAGATTGTGGAGATCAGTGCTTTTATACCAAATATGTTATTAACACAGATATCACAGTCTAACATATACAGTCACGACACTCCCGCAAATTTTTTTTATACACTGCGACAGTAGCGCTCCAAGCGGCCGACAAGCAACATTTCTAACGACGATATTGGAAGAGTGCGAATACTATCGTTTATATTAATTTTTAAAATATATTTTACATTAGAGAACTTATGTAGTGCCAAAAAAAAGGTAATAATTTAAAATAGCTCCACATTTGTCTTATCTAAGTTTCCTAAGGTCCCTGACAAGGTACGAAACGGTACATTACAGGACAGTTTTTTTACAGTTTTCTTGGGTTAAATTGTACGATGCTTCTCGCCGGGCTGCAGTGCTTATGTTGGCACCAATGGTAATGACGGCAACTCAGATGACCAATAAATGTTTTTTCGTGACAATTTCAATTAAAACGAAAATTAATTTTTTTCTGAACGGACAAGGGCACATACAAGAACCATAGAGCAGGTACAGTATTAATTTTGCTGCGAGTGAAACGAGCAGCAATAACATTTACTCTGTAGCTCGTGAAAAATTTTAACGTAATTCTACACTTCATTGTTCATCTGTTGCCAACATAAGCACTGGAGCTCGGCGAGAAGCGTCGTAAAATTTTACCGTTTCCTTGTAACTTACAGGCTTCTGCTAAATAAATTAAAAATAAAAAATGGCTAGGAAACACCAAAGGACGTTCCCTTCGACAGAAAGACGTCGCTTTTCTACTTAGCATCGTTAAGATTTTTTCACTACAATTCCAGTCGAATCAGTTAGTGCTGAACGTAGCAAACGAGTGTAGGATGCAGTAACTACAGTATTTAACGTACCAAATCAGCTACAATGGTTTTAGCTGAAGGGAAGAGGGCAAGAATCATCAAAACATTGGCTTTTTAAGCTAAAGTAATTACACTCAACAGAATATGCATGTTTAAGAAAGACGTGTGAGGTGAAAAATGTGGGAATCATTAGACTTCCCACCGAACTGCTACACGTCAAAAAACTGCCTGTCATAGTAAGAAAGTACCACATTAGAAATTTATTATTCTCTTATGTTTATAGTCTACTTACTTTCAGCGGAATAACCTTAAAGTACTAACATTTTCGTAAGTATTTGTTTATGACGAAGTTTTTCTTTATACCACTGAATGAGTGAAATTCGGCTCTTTTTACATAAATTTCCCGATTACGTATGTCATTTGTTATTCTACTAATGCTTGTAATGTAAAAATTGTACTATTTCGTTAATTCCATACAAAATAAACAAACATCAATACTGCGACGGCTTGCCCACCGCTAGGGGTGCTATTGTCGTTGCATTTGTCATTTGGTAACAACTCTTAGAACATTGAGTGTCGCGACCATAGAGCAGATATCTCTGGAGTGAGCACTGACATGCGCAGTACAGAAATCTTGTTCGCAACATGTATTGCCCGCCTGGTCACGTGATGTCGGTACGCAGGAGGTTTGTCCATAAAGCGCCGTGTACATTTAAAACGTCAATTTATCGCTAAATAGGTGTCGTGGATTAGGTATAGAAACTTCGTGAATATGATAACAGTTTCTATTTGGTTCGTAAGATAACTAGGCTCTTTATTTTGAAGAGTAAAATGAAGTGTCATATCGTCCTTAGGGACAAGTGTCACAGCTCACATTTACCTATTGCTTTTATTTTTGTGACGACAGCCGTTGTTATGTTTCATGCGGTAAGGTTATCGTATTTCTAAGGCTTCTGCAGTAAATATTTCTCATCAGAACATTCTAAAATGGCTCGATAGGAAGCCAATGCCTTTTATAGTGTCCAAAAATCACTTGCACTTATGGAAAAATGATCATAACACATACATCTTCGTCGTTATTTCAACATATTTTGTGTAGCATATTCATTTTCCTCTTTTCGTGTTTTAGGCCAACGTAAAATTTTGATTATTGGTAACAGTTTGACGTGTTTATTTCGCGCATTTTATGTAGGCGTAAGGTAGATGCACCAGTGTTTGCACTTTAGGCCTACCAGTTATTGACATTTTTGTTATATTATGGAATATATAAAACCATTCTATTTGGCCACATATAGCTCAAAGATACGCAAAATTCATTCGTTTCTGAAGTTGACTGCAGTAACGTAATTTATCAACTTTTTGTTATGGGTGGAAAACTGTCAAACATGTGAAGGTGTGAGCACATTACTTTTATGTTATTTACAAAGTGAATTGTTAAGGTAAGTAGTTTCTTTTGAGCAGTAGTAGTGGCAAAATTTAATTGTCACAAAGGATTTTATTTTAATGACTGCATCAGTAAGTTCCATGTTTAACATACCATCCTCTAAACTTTAACTAAGTCAGTGCAGGCGTGTTTGAGGGGTTGTGACTTTAATGTAAAAACACTTCGGAAACAAATAATTTGAAGAAAAAGACGTCGTATGTGCAGATGAGCTCTGCTTGAGAAATATAGCCTATAGGTTCATTTAATAGATTGTCTGTTAGCAAACTGTAACATCTTTCTCTAGTCTTTTAAATTTATGATTATACACTTAATCCACAAAGTAGTGAAAAATGCATTGTAAATAGTAGTTGCTAAAACCGCAACTTATTCACTTTCCTATCACACTCGTAAATTAAGCGTGGAATAAACGAATGTTTGCAAGACTTTGTAGGCCAGTAAATTCTGCTATTTCGTTATAGAATCAGAGAAGATAGGCCTACAAAATTTAGCCTTAATTACAATGTGTATCGAAATTATTCATCCCGTAAGGCGCCTACAATAACATATTACGTTTTCATTATTGCTTTGTGGTACATGCCTATGAAAAGTTACTTCTCCTCCTTTCAGTAAATCACCATTGCTATTAATGACAAGCAACAGTTGAAAACGCAAGAAATACATGTAATCCGATAAATTTGGGGATCGTTCACAATCACTAGCAGAAAGATGCGCATCGAAATCACGTGACTCTCCCATAGAGATGTTGCGAAGATGCGCAGAACGCATTGCTCACTCCAGTGATACCTACTCTATGGTCGCGACTGTGTATGTTAGACTGTGCATGCGGCCGTTCGCCCCGCACAGACGCTAAGCCTCCGGAGTGCGTCTGTTCTGCACGAGAACTCAAACTGAAGAGAGCGAAGGAACTGATTCTCGCACCTCTGAGTCCTACTGCAGTAGCACACGTGATCAAACGTGGGTGTCTGCTATTGGCTCCGCGGTAGCGTGGAAACGTCAATAGTTTCAGCACGCCAGAAGGGTGGCATGATTTTAGAATCAGCATTCAATACTGGTTCTGTCCGGCTCTGTCCTGCAAGGTGGACAGCCTTGGTCACGTTGTCAAGGCGTATGTCGCAGTGGAAGAAAACTTAGGCAAAGTTTTGAAATAAAATTTTTGAATTATTTCCCTAACCTGTTTTAGACTGGCTAGTCATCCTGTACATTCCTTACCCCTTCCCTAGAAGTGGTGACTCATAAAGTTTACAAGGACGCCAGACACTCCTGGGAAGAACGGGTTGCCGGAAAGGGGACCTACTAACTAAGGGAGGAATGTGTTACAATTACAACTCATTGAATGTGAGGGTGAGGGGACTTACATGTAGTCACATTTGGCTTTCAGGTAAACAACAAAATTTGGAAATGTCATAACTCTTCAGAAATAAGTCGAACCATGAATTGAATAATGTAAAAATTCGAAACATTTAACAGTTGAATGTGGTGTTACATTTAAAATTAAAGCTTGTTTTACATGTTGCGTGCCATTACTAAATTCTGTGAAATCAAAATGTAGACGTTGGCCGAACTTAATCAGCACGGATCTTTCAATTGTTACAGATGCTCCTCGAAATGTGTGGATGTTTGTGTTGTTCGACAAATATTAATCTCGTTATTAAACAGTTTAACAAATGTAAAAAAAAAATCACACACGGAATTATATAATTATAAGAGGATTAATGCATCTGGGTAACAACCATATTGACTCAGAATACTGCTGAAAAGTGAAATAGGTTTTCCTTCACTGAATCACCGTGTAAAATATAGGAAAATAAGAGACTCCATGGAATCAGTCCAATGGAAACTGACAAATATACACAAATTTGAAATATTTATACTCGGACAGAGGCTATGCTTCCCGTAGATTAACAAGGACTTAATAATTCCGTTGTTATTGTTGTGGTCTTCAGTCCGGAGAATGGTTTGATACAGCTCTCCACAATACCCTATCCTGAGCAAGTCTCTTCATCTCCACATAAGAACGGCAACCTACATCTGTCTGAATCTGCTTACTGTATCCATCTCTTGGTCTTCCTCTGCGGTTTTTACCCCACACACTTCCCTCCAATGCTAAATTCACAATTCCTTGATGTGTAAGAATGTGTCCTACCAATCTATCTCTTCTTTTAGTCAAGGTATGCCAAAAATTTCTTTTCTCCCGAATTCTGTTCAGTACCTCCTCGTTAGTTACGCAATCCACCCACCTAATCTTCAGAATTCTTCTGTACCACCACATTTCAAAAGCCTCAATCCTCTTCCTGTCCACACTGTTTATCGTCCATGTTTCACTCCCATACAAGGCAACACTCCATACAAATGCCTTCAGAAAGGACTTCCTTAGGCTTAAATCAATATTCGATGTTAACAAATTTCTCTTTTTCAAGAACGCTTTTCTATCCATTGCCATTCTGCATTTTATATCCTCTGTACTGCGACCATCGTTTGTTATTTTACTGCCCAAGTAACAAAACTCATCTACCTCCTTTATTGCTTCATTACCTAATCTAATTCCTTCAGCATCACCTGATTTTCTTAGACTGCTCTCCAATACCCTAGTTTTGCTCTTGTTAATGTTCATCTTATATGCACCTTTCAGCACACTGTCCATTCCGTACAATTGCTCTTCCAGGTCCTTTGCTGTCTCTGACAGAATTACTATGTCATCGGCAAAACGCAATGTTTTTTAATTTTCCCCCCTGAACTTTAATTCCTTCTCCAAATTTCTCCTTGCTTTCCTTTATAGCTTGCTAAATGTACAAATTGAATAACATTGGAGAGAGGCTACAACCCTGTCTTACTCCCTTTCCGACCACCGCATCCCTTTCATGCCCTTCAACTCTGACAACCGCTGTCTGGTTTTTGTACAAGTTGTAAATAACCATACGCTCCCTATATTTTACTCCTGCTTGCTTCATAACTTGAAAGAGTTTATTCCAATCAACATTGTCAAAAGCCTTCTCCAAATCTACAAAAGCTAGATAAGTAGATTTGCCTTTTTTTAAATCTATCTTCTAGGATAAGCCGTAAAGTGAGTATTGCCTCCCGTGTTCCTACATTTCTCCTGAACCCAAACTGATCTTCCCCGAGGTCGGCTTCTACCAGCTTTTCCATCCTTCTGTAAATAATTCGTGTTAATATTTTGCAACCATGACTTATTAAACTGATGGTTCTGTAGTTTTCACACCTGTCTGCACCTGCTTTCTTTGGGATGAGGATTATAACATTTTTCTTAAAGTCTGAGGGTACTTCACCTGTCTCATACATCTTACACACCAGGTGAAACAGAGACTTCAGTAGCTCTGAGGGAATATCATAATTATAATATAATATTATAATATATAATATTGTAATAATTCAGTATAAATATAAATTGGATTGTAATTGCAGAAAAGAACTAAAATCCATTGTAAAGCCATAAAAAAGGTAATATTGGCTTTAACGTAATTAACTGATCAACTACATTTAAGTAACAACCTTTTCTAAAGCCAGTAACATCATTCATTACGATAAAATACTGTGAAAGTGACAAAATTCACTGATGCAACGTGTCGGATTAAACGTTTTTTTCAACACAGGGATAGAACTTATATCCAGTTGTTGTTGTTATGGTCTTCAGTCCGGAGACTGGTTTGATGCAGCTCTCCACCCTACTCTATCCTGAGCAAGCCTTTTCATCTCCTCATAAGAACGGCAACCCACATCCACTTGAATCTGCTAACTATACGCGTCTCTTGGTCCCCCTCTGCGATTTTTACCCCACACACTTCCCTCCAATGCTAAATTTACGATTCCTCGATGTCTAAGAATGTGTCCTACCAAGCGATCCCTCCTTTTAGCCAGGGTATGCCAAAAATTCATTTTCTCACCAATTCTGTTCAGTACTTCTTCATTGGTTATGCGATCTACCCACCTAATCTTCAGCATTCTTCTGTAGCACCACATTTCAAAAGCCTCTATTCTCTTCCTGTCCGCACTGCTTATCGTCCATGTTTCACTCCCGTACAAGGCAACACTCCACACAAATGCTTTCAGATAAGACTTCCTTACACTTAAATTAATGTTCGATGTTAGCAAATTTCTCTTTTTCAAAAATGCTTTTCTTCCCATTGCCATTCTGCATTTTATATCCTCTGTACTGCGACCATCACATGTTATTTTACTACCCAAGTAACAAAACTCATCTACCACCTTCATTGTTTCGTTACCTAATCTAATTCCTTCAGCATCGCCCGATTTTCTAAGACCGCATTCCATTATTTTTGTTTTGCTCTTGTTAATGTTCATTTTATACGCTCTCTTCAACACACTGTCCATTCCATTCAACTGCTCTTCCAGGTCCTTTGCTGTCTCTGACAGAATTACAATGTCATCAGCAAAACGCAATGTTTTTATTTCTTCCCCCTGAACTTTAATCCCTATTCCAAATTTTTCCTTGCTTTCCTTCACCGCCTGCTCGATGTACAAATTGAATAACATCGGAGAAAGGCTACAACCCTGTCTTACTCCCTTCCCAGCTAATGCTTCCCTTTCATGCCCATCGAGTCTAATAACTGCGGTCTGGCTTTTGTACAAGTTATAAATAACTCTCCTTTCCCTATATTTTACCCCTGCTGACTTCAGAATTTGAAACAGTGTATTCCAGCCAACACTGTCAAATGCTTTCTCCAAATCTACAAAACCTAAAAATGTAGGTTTGCCATTCCTTAATCTATCTTCTAAGATAAGACGTAAAGTGAGTATTGCCTCCCTGGTTCCTACGTTCCTCCTGAATCCAAACTGATCTTCCCCAATGTCAGCTTCTACCAGCTTTTCCATTCTCCTGTAGATAATTCGTGTTAAAATTTTGCAACCATGACTTATCAAAAATAATGGTTCTGTAATTTTCACACCTGTCTGCGCCTGATTTCTTTGGAATGGGGATTATTACATTTTTCTTAAAATCTGGGGGTATTTCGCCTGTCTCATAAATCCTACACACCAGTTCAAATAGTCTTGTCGTGGCTGGCTCTCCCAGAGACTTCAGTAGCTCTGAGGGTATGTCATCTACTCCTGGGGCCTTGTTCCGACCTAGGTCTTTCAAGGCTCTGTCAAATTCATCTCTCAGTATAGCATCTCCTACTTCATCTTGATCTACGTCATCTTCCCTTCCTACCACATTGTCTGTAAGTTCATTTCCTTTGTAGAGCTGCTCTATGTACTCTTTCCACCTTTCAGCTTTCCTTTCTTTGCTGAGAACCGGCTTCCCATCTGAGTTCTTGATATTCGTAGAGTTGCTTTTCTTGTCCCCAAATGTCTCTTTTATTTTCCTGTAGGCGGTATCTACTTTTCCCCTTCTTATACATTCTTCTACAGATTTGCATTTGGCTTCTAGCCACTCCTGCTTAGCCATTTTGCACTTCCTGTCAATCTCATTTTTTAATCGTCTGTACTCCATTTTGCCTGTTTCATTTACTGCATTTTTATATTTTCTCCTTTCATCGATTAAATCTAGTATTTCCTGTGATATCCAAGGATTTTTTGTAGGTCTTGCCTTTCTACCTATTTTGTCCTCTGCTGCCTTCACTATTTCATCTCTCAGTTTCTACTGTTTTATTTCCCCCTGTTTCTGTCAATTGTTGGCTAAATCTCCCTCTGAAATTCTCCAGAACTTCACTTTCCTTCAATTTATCTAAGTCCCATCTCTATTTTCCTACGTTTCTGCAATTTTTTCAGTTTCAGCCTACAGTTCATGACTAACAAGTTATGGTCAGAGTCTATATCTGCCCCTGCGTACGTCTTGCAGTTTATAACCTGGTTCCGGAATCTATGTCTTACCATTATAAAATCTATCTGATACCTTCCGGTGTCTCCTGGTCTCTTCCATGTATACAACCTTCTTTTGTGATTCTTAAACCAGGTGTTTGTTACGATTAAATCATGTTCCGTGCAAAATTCTACCAGGCGACTTCCTCTTTCATTCCTCCTGCCCAGTCCATATTCACCTACTATTTTTCCTTCTCTTCCTTTTCCTACAACCGAATTCCAGTCTCCCATCACAATTAAGTTTTCCTCTCCCTTAACTGTCTGAATAATTTCCTTTAGCTTCTCATATATTTCTTCGATCTCCTCATCATCGGCAGAGCTAGTTGGCATATAAACCTGTACTACTGTTGTCGGTGTTGGCTTCGCATCTATCTTTACAATGATAATGCGATCACTGTGCTGCTCATAGTAGTTTACCCGCATTCCTATTTTCTTATTCATTATCAGTCCTACTCCTGTGATACCCCCAACTGATTTTGTATTTATAATCCTGTACTCACCTGACCAGAAATCCTGTTCATCCTGCCACCGAACTTCACTAATCCCCACTATATCTAACCTCAACCTATCCATTTCCCTTTTTAAATTTTCTAATTTTCCTACCCGATTAAGGGATCTAACATTCCACGCTCCGATCCGTAGAATGTCAGTATTGTCTTTCCTGATGACAACATCCTCCTGAGTAGTCCCCGCCCGGAGATCCGAATGGGGGACTATTTTACCTCCGGAATATTTTACCCGAGAGGATGCCATCATCATATGTTCATACAGTAGAGCTGCATGTCCTCGGGAAAACTAACGGCTGTAGTTTCCCCTTGCTTTCAGCCGTTCGCAGTAGCTGTGTGGCAAAGCCACATGAGCTAATGTTACAAGGCCAGCTCAGTCAATCATCCAGACTGTTGCCCCTGTAACTACTGAAAAGGCTGCTGCCCCTCTTCAGGAACCACACGTTTGTCTGGCCTCTCCACAGATACCCCTCCGCTGTGGTTGCACCTACGGTACGGCTATCTGTATCGTTGAGGCACGCAAGCCACCCCACCTCGGCAATGTCTGTGGTTCATGGGGGTGGTATATCCAGTAAGGAAGTAAAATATGGAAATGAAACAGTGATTTTATCTACTTTAGTTCTCAGCATAATACACAAGGTCTAACAACATAAATTGGTACATAATACTTAATTATTCACTTTGAAATACTGGAAGTTACTTAAGAAGGGAACAATCTTCCATATAGGTAATGTAGGAAAACTACACAACAACATTACCACTAGATCAAAGTCGCATTTCGAAAGTGATTATTGCACAATCGACCTAATATGTTGCTAACACCAAACTAAATATGGGTGTGTTAACGGTATATAAAACACAGCAAGGCCGGCCGCGCTGGCTGAGGGGACTAAGGCGCTCCAGTCACGGTCTACACGGCCACTTCGTTCGGGGGTTCGAATCCCCCCTCGGGCATGGATATTTGTGTCGTCCTAGTTCGTAAATAGTTCATATGTAGTTTGTAAGTTTAGAGACTGATGACCCCGTAGTTAAGTCTCTTAGACTATACAAACATTTGAACATTTGAAAACACAGCAAGAACTAAATTACTTGAAACGCTAACAAGTGCAGGAAAAAGGATATTCTTAAAAAACAGCAAGTTTAATCATAGTCGACATGATCGATTGGAGAGTGTCCGCAACTGTACTATGTTATTTTAAATGTGTTTATTTCCGTCAACAGTTGCAATATATTTGTTTAATAACATGTTTCGATCACTTGGATCATCTTCAGATGTTATAGCTGTGCGTCCGCAACTCGTCTGGCTGAATACCAATTAGTACTCAGCCAGACGAGTTGCGGACGCAACTATAAGATCTGAAGATGATCCAAGTGATCGAAACATGTTATTAAACAAATATATTGCAACTGTTTATGGAAATAAACACATTAAAAAAGGCAATGTCTTGGATGAAAATTAATCTTTTTTTCCCAATATAACTGCCTTTAGTAAACATCTACGATCATTAGGCAGAGGAAGAGTTATTAGTGCTTATCACAAAATTAACGAATTCTTATAGAATTTCATAAGGCGTATCACTTGTATTGGTATTGGTATTATTTCATGAATCACCAGTGTTGAGATACTTCATGCGTAAATGCAACGTCCGCGGCACGGGAACTGTTTATAAACAAATACAACTGTCTAACGAGCATATGGTGCATAGGGCAGAAGGGGAGTAGGGGAGGTGATAATCAGAAAAGTATAATGGTTGCCTGTAGTTGGCGGGGGGAGATGGGTGGCAAGTCTGGCGGGTGGGGAGAGAGGAGAGGCACACGAGAGAGGCAGGTGGCTTGAGGAGGAGGGGAGTGTGAGGGGGAGGGGGCTACAGCTGATCGCAACAACCTTGAAGGAGGCAGGTGGTCTAACGTCAGGCGATGGCGTATTAACATGCGCCTTAACAATACAAGGACATAGAATTCTGGCGGCAATTCGCACAGGTGCACTTAAAATGGCAGCACAATAACATCGGTTACAAACAGCGGATAAAGCAAATAACGTATCAGAGATTTGGAAATGAACTTTGAAACGATACTGTAGTATCATTCCATTAAATCCTTGTTTACTACAGTGTACGTTACTTTCATCTGATTATCATTTCGTAAAAGTGTGCTTGCCCTTTAGTGCCACTGTAATGGGGGATTTACTAGGTGGAGACAAGAATGCTTTATTATTTATTAAGATTGTTATTGCAGGACAAATAAGTGAGCGCCGCTCACATAAGGAGCTTTGCTCCACAGTACCCAACTCCTCTTGTACCCTATGTGATTGTGTGTGTGAGGGTGTGTAAGTGTGCATGAAGGCACGGCTGGGAAGGCAGAGATGCAGAACACTCGGTAGGTTTGCCAACTTTAGTTTTGGGGTGTGGCAGAGAGGTTTCCTTGGGGATGAGATGGTCAAGTGGCTGCGACTTGCGAGTTCCTTCAGAATTCTGAGGTTGGTAGAAGACCTCGTTAGATCACAAGCCAATGAGGGCGCGGCTACTCGCGAACTGGAACGGGAGGATCGGTTAGGACGGGGAGCGGCCACGAGAGGGAGAACGTTTCCGGCTGTCGAAGAGGAAGGATGTGAATATGGTGGCCTCCGTGGTAAAGTACCAGGAACTGTGGTGGTTGTGTTAATTCCATCTTTATTTCAGCGGGGAAATGATTTTGTATGTTGTGCATAGCCACGTGGGTGCAGTATGAGAGAGAAAAGAATGTACGGTATGAATGTAAGGTTACGATCCTTGTCTCAATCCATTGGTGATACATTTAGTGAATGAATATTTGTATTTTTGGCTTTAAAATGATGATAGGGAGATGTATAGTGAATTTAATAAACTTGTGTTAATAGTTAAACATTTCGTCTCTAGTTGTTTTTATGAAATTCTGAGTCCCATTTATGCTTAATTAATGATTAAAAAGAGAGTGAGAATATTTAATGGGGAATTGCGAGAATATAAATGGAGGAATTTCATCTAGTAAGGGAACTACCACCGGTATGCTATCAGTTGCTGCAGTCTTTTGTGTGTAAAAGGTCGTTATCCGTTGCAATACAATTTTATCAGGGCAATAGCATCTGCTTTTAACACCATAAATAATCACTGAGCAAGGCGGCAACTGGTAGGAAACGGAGGGTGGTTAACTTACAACTTCATTTAAATCAATGGACAGGACGTTAACATCATTTTGACACGTAATAGACAAATATCAGGCAATTAACAGTACACATTTTAAAATTTCAATACGTTCAAGGCTTCTATGCGTTGAATTTCAGCAGACATAAGGTTCCAAAACGTTGGCCATTCGTTTTGAGAATCTGTCATTCGCATAAATATCGTAATATAGTAGCTCTAGGATGACGAAATTGTCGATACAGTGTCTAAAGTTTCGGCTGAATTGACTTATTATTTAAAGCCAGAAAACAGGAGATGGCTTTAAATCGTTAATGGTGGAAAACGTTAACTCTTCCTCACTTAATGACAGTATACTTAAAATTCTCAAGGATACTTAAGATACTTTGAAAACATAAGTATGAACTAGACAGATATACATCTGAAAAACCTTACACACTAATAAATCATACGAAAATCTATATTATGAGTGACTGGAACACATTTTAATTACCATCTTTCAGAATTACAAAGCCGTCATGTAAGAAGAACAATATAAATTTGATTCACCCGTTGAGTGACCCTATATGCAAACCCATAAAAAAACTAAAAAGTAAAATTATTCTGCAAATGGAAACCTATCAACAGACAACTGCGAACACTTTAATCTTATATGCAAATCATGTAGACGAAGAAGGGGCGGCATTAAACTTTTAATCTGTACAATGTCTGCAAGGACTTAATAAGAGGTCATGGACGCGTGTGCCTCGTTCACACAGAGCATTATTAAATTTCCATAATGAAAATCTGGCAGCTAAACGGCATGGAAAGCGCGGCGTTTGATGCAGAGCTTGTCTTGAGGGTGAACGAGGCACTCGCTGAGATATTCTGTCTTCAAGAAAAACACGGGGTTGAAGAATTCCTGGCGTCCCGAAGCTGTAGGCTTACATGCAAATCACCGACGCAATTAAGGCAACAGCGGCAGTCGTTGTGGTAAACACCGTCTCTACAGTAACGCAGGCAATATAACCATATCCTACTCACAAAATGTGGTGGCAGTTGAAATACTTTCAGGTAGGGAGACATGGATCGTTTTTTTTTTATTTAAGCCCAGATCATATTTGATATAGAGCCCTTTGCTGAAGTTATGAGAAAAAGATTAGGAAATAGCAGACGACTACTTATATTAACAGACATAAATGTTAGATAACATCTGTCTGACAGACCGGACGACAGAGGAGAAATAATAGTCGATATTAGAAGTAAATGATATCTTAAAGTTCTAAGGAAACCAAGGCAACTACAACTCACTGTTGAGTAGTGGAGTATGCAGTAACATAGACATTTCTCAGGCAGATAGCCCATCAGAAAAACAAGTAGGGAAGTGGCATGTGTTCGGTGGGAAACTACTGGATGGTAATAACGTAAAAATTGTACATACACAAACACACTCATCAGAACACCTAAGGTTGGTGTTATGCAAAGCAAACTAGCAGAGTCTAAGGTACGTGATTGAAGAGACTCCTTTCTGCATCACCAGATTGTCTTTCCTGTATCTTCCGGTATGTTATCCCGCGAGCTGACTCTAAGGGTCCTAGTACGCAGTTTAGGTGGTTCATCCGGCGCCATGTATGACCGTTATGACCGTAATGGTATTCCGGCAGTGGAGCCCAGGTGAAACTATATCCCGTCTGGTCCACCCTACACCGTTCCAAGTCAACTTTGGCGTGATGCGGAACCAGGAAATCTAATCCAAAGAAGACGTGGTAAAAGCTGTCAACCACAGGAAGAACTTCCACTTCTATGTGAAACGTTGCTTCTCCCACTCTGAAAGAAATTCCACGTTCGTACAGAAGTGTTACACAGAGCGCATTGCATAGTGGATCCAAACAACGGGCAGCTTTGTCTGCATTAGGCCGTATGTAAAGGAAGTATCTACTTCATACTCTGAATTACAAAGAATATTCTCATGTTCGCATGAATAAAGCGAGTCAGAGAATATACTTCTCAGCGTCAGTAAAAGGTTGGAGGAAGTTGCTCACAACAGAGAACATTCTCCGATTTCGAACGAACAAAACCAGTGGAGTTTTTCAAGTCAGGAGAACATTCTCCTTTTTTCTTAAGTCAGCTTTCTAACATGTTTCAAGCTGAGTAACTTCTATTAAGTTTACGTTTTACTGTGATTTATAACAAAAACGGCAAAATTTGTGTTGCTTAGAAGGCAAAAAAGTTTCTTTAAACGTAGTCTGAAGAAATACGAGAGGGACTAAAAAGTATATGAAAAAAAAATGAAAAAAAAAAAATAAAAAAATAAATGCTGACGAGTAGCTTCCTTTACAAAACTCATGTGACACTTCATGCATTTTATATAGTGGCGAGAGTGAGGTCAGAGGAGTTTTATAATTATCGATATATAAATCAAACACAAGTGGATACAACTACGTCTTCTGCGCCTTTGTTTGGATGCATATTTACTGTTGTTAACAGCTACAAAGCAAAATAATATTGTATGTTTTTAAATGGGGTCTATTAATAAGAGCTTATGACTTTAATTCCAAATAAAATGCATCCCAGGACTTCTCAGTCTTTATCATAAATAAATATTGCTGCTATACCGGGTACTGAATTAATATTTTTTTCTTTTGTACTGTTCATGTTCATTCTACCCGAACCCGATGGCCTATTTACGATACGTTTTCTGACCCCGTAATCGTAACTTGTGATTCGTGAGAAGTAAGTAGACTAGACAGATTTAATAACTGATTAATTACGTAACAGTCTGTTACTTGTAATAAGTCGCATGGCTTGCTAGTGATTTAATAGAACATTTAACCATTGTTATTTTATTGTAACAGCATCTTAGGGTCTTAATTTTTTTGCTGCTTTTAATTTAATTTTTTTTTTCATTGTGGATAGTCTTTTAGAATGGAAATGTCAATGGTAAAAATGTTTTAGGTGACAAACATGTAACAAGCAATAAATGTCATTTTCATACAAAGTAAAAAGTCTGTGAACAAATCAGTGTGTACTTAGCCGCCATGTCCACACATTATGTAATACGGAAGGCAAGGCCTAGTGGTTTACGTTTTCAACACAGTCCAGCCACCACCACCTAGAGAGAAGTACGCGGCGCTCTCGTGTGACGTCAGGCAGAGTAGGTTGCACGTGCATAGTTCACTGGCTCGCTGCTTCGGCGTAGTGGGCCGTGCCCCTGCGGCTACACAGTCAGCTATGCGCGCGCTACCTACTCTGCCTGCCGCGGCCTTCTGTCTAGGTGGTGTTCATCCAGAACGCCATAGCGCCCTCTCCTCTGAGACAGTGGACAGTCAGCACCACAACCATAGCCGCTACACGACGCGATCTTCACTCAACACACTGCCGGACGTAGTTAGCGAGTATCGCGTTCTCGGACAGCCGTCACAATTGTACCACTGATACAGATGAAGGTGCACATGGATACCACCACAGCACTAACAACCAGTAAGTACAGGTGTCTCTATAGCACGTGGTAACATCGTTGTAAATGTTTTGCGGTCCTAACAGTGGCGGGTAAATTTATCCAGTGTAAACTTTTAGTAACAACAAACGTTTCATTATGATGCCACTGCTCTATATGATCTCAGTTCCGTACGGAAAGACGATGGGCACGGCTCCCACTACGTTGAAAACCAGCATGGAGATTTTTAAGGATAGTCACTTTTTACAGTTTCACGGGTCCTTTTAGATGTATGACGGCACCAAAGAATTATTAGTTTGTCCTTTTATAGGATTTTTTTTAAAGAGGAAGACAAATAACAGCAGATCACAACTTTGCAATTACTGTGGGCATTTGGTGAGGACGGGGTATCCAGCAGTCATGTAAGTTTAATAAATTAGCAATTTTTAATGTAAATCAACACACTGTTACTACCTTATAAAGAGCTATTTTTACTTTCAGCTCGCAGCAAAGAAAAAAGTTACAATGTATGCTTTATCAGGTAATTCTAATATAATTCAAGTAAATGTAAAATAATTGTTGTGCAGTAATTTATATGGTATTCATACAGGATTAAACGTAGAAGAAGGAACTTACAAAAGTTGCGAAACCGGGGGTGAAGCTGTTGATGTTGTTGGTGTTTGGGATTTTTAAGGGTAGTAAACAGCAGGGTCATCCCCCGGCGTTTCGAATAGAATACTTTATTAAATACAACTGTAGCGGACTTTGGTAAATCATTAGAAAAAAAACCTTGTTAACTGATCCAACTATTGTAATCCACTTGTTTGTTTGCTCGAATTTGGCTAATTTGTTGTGTTTTTAGGAACCAATAAGACTATCTTGAAGAAAAGAGCTATTTGCTGTCAGTGTAATATTCATAGGATTTTCTCTGGTCTCTAATAGTGGCTTCTCTTTCCCGCTCAGAAAATTTGGTTGCATCTGTGACCGATTTACATCACAAACATCGTTGATACTCCACAAGAGAAGAGCCGTGGTTCTTGAAAATTGTCTAAATTCGATGATAGAGGGGCAGAGTCCTTCATCTTGTCCCGTACTTGTTTAGTGTCAATCTCCGACACATCCTTCATGTAACACATTTCTTAGACTTGTACTGAGGCTAAATAAGCACTGACGTCCTATCAGTAAATAAAAAAACCAAACTTGCCACCTATGAGCAAGGCTTATCAGTACAAAACGGCCAACGTGTAATTAATCAGCCCGGAGGTTTGGACGAGACATTTTCTCTGTATCGGTGACTGGTGTTCAAGATTAGTTTAAAGAACTTTATGGACAATTACTGTGAATGATTTAGTCACCCGGTACGCCCGACATGAATCCCAACATTCATGGGGATAATGTACAGATCAGATCATGGACAAAATTCTTCACAGGTAAAACTTTCATTTCAATGGGAGCTGAAGAGGTAGCACGTCTCAGTATTCTAGACTGAGCTGCTACTTTTTGCCCGGTAAAAGGAGCTCCGACGATGTTAGGAGGTACCCCGAGACTTTATTCGCCTCGAAGTGTACGATACCGTAAATGTGTAAAATTATATGAAGGCACACGATCAAAGAGTTACACGACTGCTACCACTGACGTGAAGAATAGTCTGATAGACATCCATACTCAGGACAACGAGCGATAAGATCTCCGCCAACAGCAGTCTGACTAGGAGCAGGCAGCCAGATCGCGTGCGACTTGAATGGAGCCGCCTTGGAAAGAGGACAATACCACCTGCTAGGGAATAGCTGGAACCGACGCCTCAGCAGAAAGCGGTGAACCGCACCTTCCATTGTCTCTGCTGCCAGCTCAGGTGCGTAATGGCAAAGAGCAGCCGAGGGGACTTTCACCTTCCGCGTAATGCTGTTTCGACGCAAGGTGGAGAGCCAGCAGCCGTCTCTCTCTGTCTCACAGTAGTAGAAAGCATGCCACGTCCTGCCTCTGTGTCAGTCATCTGCTTCTAGCAGGTGCCAAGAAATGAGGTGTCGACACCCTACGATACCGTACCTCACAAACGGCTTTTAATCAAATTGCGTGGTTATGGTATATCGCCCAAAATTTGCGATTGGATAGGGGATTTCCTGACAGAGAGGACACAGTTCGTAGTAATCGATGGTAAGGCATCGACTAAAACAGAGGTGATATCGTGTTTTCCACAGGGTGGTGTTATTGGTCCCCTGCTGTTCCTTATTTACATAAACGATTTAGGTGAAAATCTAAGTAGGTTGAATAAGATGTCAGTATGGTGCAAAAATTGGTAATTGACTCTAAATAATGAGAAGTGTGAAGTCGTCCACATGAGTACGAAAAGAAATCCGTTAAACTTTGTTTACCAGATAAATCAATCAAAAGTGAAGGCCGTAAACTCCACAAAATACCTAGGAATTACTATTACTTCAGACTTAAGTTGGGAAGAACATGTACACAATGTCGTGGGAAGGGCGAACCAGAGACTGCTTTTATTGGCAGAACCCTTAAAACATGCAACAGAACTACAAAAGAAACTGCATACACTACGCTTGTCAGTCCAGTTTTGGAGTATTGCTGCCCAGTGTGGGATCCTTATCAGGTGGGTTTGACGGAGGACATCGAAAGAGTCCAAAGAAGGGCAGCTCGTTTCCTATTGTCACGATACAGGGTAGACAGCGTTACGGAAATTATACAGGATCTGGGATGGGAATCATTACAACAACGGCGAGTTTCGCTGCGCTGTGGGTTACTTAAGAAACTCCAATCGCCAACATTCTCCTCCGAATGCGAAAATATATTGTTGATTCCCACTTACATAGGTAGAAATGATCATCAGAATAAAATACGAGAAATCAGAGCTCGAACGGAGAGTTTCAGGTGTTCTTTCTTCCCGCGCGCTATTTGAGAATGAAATGGGAGATAAATAGTATAAAGACGGTTCGATGAACCCTCTGCCATGCACTTAAATGTGTTTTTCAGAGTATCCCATGTAGATGTAGATGTACATCAGCTACATCCCTTTTCTCTCTCTCCACGCCTTTCCGAGTAGTATAGAACACATTTGCATGGACTAGCCACTATTTTCACCAAAAGATGGTCTGCAAGATGTGTGAGTCAGACTTCGGATTTGACAACCCATGTCCAGTTGGATCCGAATATCCCTTTCGGCCGGCCACGGTGGCCGAGGTGACTGAGGCGCTCCAGTCACGGTCAGCACGGTCACTACGGTGGGGGGTTCGAATCCCCCCTCGGGCATGGATATTTGTGCCGTCCTAGTTCGTAAGTAGTTCATAAGTAGTTTGTAAGTTTAGGGACTGATGACCCCGTAGTTAAGTCTCATAAGCTTTACAAACATTTGAACATTTGAATATCCCTTTCGTATCACTCTACCATAAACAAGTAAGTGAATCTCTTTGATATCAACCCCTCTGCACAGCATACTAGAAAATTATAGCTGCTTCATTATTCTGTATTTATTAGTACCATCTATTCCTGATCACTGCCAACTCAATTACGGAAGCTGCACTCGATTCGTTTCGGACTCTGACAATTCTACCTGGTCACTCTAAATATCTGTACACGTGTTACTACTAAAGAAAGAGTAAAGACCCCCATGAACTGTACTGCACACTTTTAGTAATTGTTTAACTGCGCTTCTGGCGTCTCCCTAGTGCATTTCAGTCTGACAGAATTTCGGAACATGAAAGTAAAACATACGAAATAACTGTGGCTAGGGTTTTAAGTGACTTCACTTTACATTTAATGAAACGCCCGTATTTTGTAATGTCTATCAAAACTTCTTTTCATACAGAACATGTTATTCTGTTACTTTCACAGTTCATAAAATATTTAGTACATTAATATAACAGAATTAAAGTTTCCAAGGTTTAGCTGTATCCGAATGTATAAAAATGAAGGATTTATCAATCCGAAGATGGATTTGAAGACGACAGTGCTTTATACCGCATGGTCCTGATGAAGTAGGTATGCCTTGCGCCGGCCGCGGTGGCCGAGGGGACTGAGGCGCTCCAGTCACGGTCTGCACGGCCACTACAGTCGGGGGTTCGAATCCCCCCTCGGGCATGGATATTTGTGCAGTCCTTAGTCTTAGCTAGATCATAAGCAGTTTGTAAGCTTAGGGACTGATGACCCCGTAGTTAAGTCCCATAAGTTCTACAAACATTTGAACATTTGTATGCCCTTGCTTTCCTCCAAACCATGCGGTCTGCAGCGCGTCAGTCACGGTCAGCACGGCCACTACGGTCGGCAGTTCGAATCCCTCCTCGGGCATGGATATTTGTGCCGTCCTTGGTATAAGCTAGTTCATAAGTAGTTTGTAAGTTTAGGGACTCATGACCCCGTAGTTAAGTCCCATAAGCTCTACAAACATTTGAACTTTTTTTTCCTCCAAACTTTGAACTGACTTCCTAGGTACATGAGGACTTACAGTTTAACGTGTATTCCGAACTGAGGTGCATGTACACATCTAAGAACATTGTAGCACTGTTTATTCAAATGTTCAAATGTTTGTAGAGCGTATGGGACTTAACTACGGGGTCATCAGTCCCTACTTACAAACTACTTCTGAACTAGCTAATACTAAGGACAGCACAAATATCCATGCCCGAGGGGGGATTCAAACCCCCAACCGTAGAGGCCGTGCAGACCGTGACTGGCGCGCCGCAGTCCCCTCGGCCACCGCGGCCGGCACACTGTTTATTGCTTCAGAGAAAAACTATTTTACGTTTACTTGTTTGAATTTTTGCAATCTGACTTATTTCCTGTATCTCCTAAGTGGAGCATAGGGCATCAACGAACTTCCGCCACCGGACTCTGTTCTGCGCCAGTGTCTTGATCTCGGTGCATGTCTTCCCTCCTTTCTCTGTCCCTTATGCTACTACACTCCTCCTCCATGTATTCCTTGGTCTGCCTCTTCTCCTGCTGCATTGTCGGTTCCAGTCTAGGGCTTGTCTTGCCACGTTGTCTTTTCCACGACTTAATGTATCCACTTCCATTTCCTATGGCGTATCTCAATATCAATGGGTGTTTGATGTTTCTTCTACACAGTTCTTCGTTGGAGATTACTTGTGACCACCATCTCCTCAAAATATTCCTCAGACTTCTATTCACCAATATATGAAGTCCGCTAATCAGCTGTTTGTTGGTTTTCCACGATTCACACCCATAGAGCAGTATCGACTTGACATTTGTATTGAATATACGTAGTTTTGTATACCTGTTAAGTTCCCTTGATTTCCAGATTGATCTCAGCATTGCAAATACTATTGTAAAATAAGATGTCTGCGTTTTGTTATATACAAAGATTGTTTGCCTGAGTCTGAAATGCTAAGGGAACTTATTTTGCCGGCCGCGGTGGCAGAGGGGACTGAGACGCGCCAGTCACGGTCTGCACGGCCACTACGGTCGGGGGCTCGAAACCCTCCTTGGGCATGGATATTTGTGCAGTCCTTAGTATTAGGTAGTTCATCTGATCAGGCTAAATAAATAAATAAATAAATAAATAAGTAGTTTGTAAGTTTAGGGACTGATGACCCCGTAGTTAAGTCCCATAAGCTCTACAAACATTTAAACATTTGAACTAACTTATTTTCTGATATGTGTTACTATGTTGCATGAATACGCCCGCTTCAAGTCATATGACATGTATTTGAATGAATGTTTATTGCTTGGAATGTCCAATGGATGGGGGAACATTACTGATAAAACAAATTTCAAAAATAAGGGTTTCCACCTTCATTAATTTCGTGAGAAAGATTTACTAATTTCTAAATTAAGGTCATAGCCCAGGTAAATATCAGTCCTTAGGACATTACGAGGTTAATTTACGCATGTAATAAGGAAAATGCAGGTAAAACATGAAATGAAATGCAAAAGGCAGAATAAGAGATCTGGAAGAATTTTCCCTCTAGGTTATGTGTGACATCCGAATGCAGCATCACTGATTAAAGGTAACCCTGTCAATACATTGATTCTGTAGTCGAAATGAAGAGCTACGTGCAGGGGTGTACAAAATAATATGAACACCTAACACCGATAATATTTATTTGTTGTCCCACCTGTGGCTTTTAGAACAGCTTCTCTTCGAGCGACAGAATCGTTAATTGTCTTCAAAGTTTCCTAAAGAATGATATCCATTATTATACCAAATCATCCGCAAATTATTTCAACATTATTGGAGCTGTAACTGCGGTACTCACTCAGCTCTAAAACTCTCCATAACGGTTCCATTATGTTGAGACATGGCGATTTTTCTGTCCACAGGACATGTTCTTTCTTTTCTCGTTCTGTACAAAGCACAGCTAACCCTTTTTTTGGCTGAGTCTGGGGGCAAATTAAAGTTTTTTTTTGACGTGGCTGTGTTTGTTGTCAATATGTTAGTCACAGGAAGCAGTTTGCTTTTGAGGGTTATGAAACATTCCGATCGATATAGTCGTAGAAACAGTTGAACCCAACGATATAGATGCTCAAATCATGATCCACCTGCTGGACTAAGGAAAGCGGACATGCTGTATCGTAAGCTTCTTTTGTATTTTACAATGAATAGACTAGGGGCAAAACACAAACAATACCCTCACTACGTGATAGTAATGGTGATCCTGCCGAAGACAGCGCTACTAAAGCAGAGTTACTAAACAATCATTTAGAAATTCATTCACCAAAGAAGACGAAACCAATATTTCAGAGTTCGAACTACGAACAGAGGCCGTAATGAGTAACGTAGAAGTAGATATCATCGGAGTACTGAAGCAACTAAAATCATTTAACAAGGACAAGTCTTCTGGTCCGGACTGTATATCCATTATATTTCTATCTGATTATGCTGAAGCGATATCTCCTTACTTAACAACCATATACAACCGCTCTCTCAAAGAAGGATCTGTACCAAAAGATTCGAAAGTTCCACAGAAAGGCAGTAGGAGTAACCCACTAAACTACAGGCCTATTTCATTGACGTCAATTTGCAGCACGGTATTTGGAACATATCTTATATTTAAATATTATGAATTATCTCGAACAGAATGATCTACTGAGCCAAGGTCCACATGGATTTAGAAAATATCCTTCATGCGAAACACAACTAGCTCTTTACTCACACGAAGTGACGGGTGCTATCGACAAGGGTTCGCAAATAGATTCCGTATTTCTTTATATCCAGAAGGCTTTTGACACCGTACCTCACAAACGGCTTTTAATCAAATAGAGTTGTTATGGTATATGGCCCCAAATTTGCGGGGCATCGACTAAAACGATTTAGGGGAAAATCTAAGTAGCTCTTTTTGGTTGTATGCAGATGACGCCGTCATTTACCGTCTAGTATAGTCATCTGAAGATCAAAATCGGCTACAGAACGATCTGAATACGACATCACTATGGTGTAAAAATTGCCAATTGAGTCTAAATAATGAGAAGTGTGAAGTCGTCCATATGAGTACGAAAAGAAATCCGTTAAACTTTGTTTACAAGATAAATCAATCTAAAGTGAAGGTCGTAAACTCCACAAAATACCTAGGAATTACTATTACTTCAGACATCAACTGGAAAGAACACGTAGATAATGTCGTGGGAAAGGCGAACCAAAGACTGCGTTTTATTGGCAGAAACCTTAAAAGATGCAACAGAACTACCAAAGAGGCTGCGTACACCACGCTTGTCCGTCTTTTTTGGAGTATTGCTGCCCAGTTTGGGATCCTTATGAGGTGGGTTTGACGGAGGACATCGAAAGAGTCCAAAGAAGAGAAGCTCGTTTCGTACTGTTACGATACAGGGTAGACAGCATTACGGAAATGAAACAGAATCTGGGATGGGAATCATTCCAACAACGGCGCTTATCGCTGCGGCATGGACTACCTATGAAACTCCAATAGCCAACTTTCTCCTCCGAATGCGAAAATATATTGTTGACTCCCATTTACAAAGACAGAAATGATCATCGGAATAAAATACGATAAATCAGAGCTCGAACGAAGAGATGCAAATGTTCTTTCTTCTCGCTCGCTGTTCGAGAATGGAATGGGAGATAAACAGTATAATGGTGGTTCGATGAACACTCTGCCAGGCACTTAAATGTGGTTTGCAGAGTATCCCACGTAGATGTAGATGTAGATCAGGCTTGCTTCACTCACACCATGGAAAGAAACGTTCGGTGAATTCTGAAAAATGTGACAGTTATTGCAGTATTTATCCATGTGGAATGATTGGTAATTTACTACCACATAAGCTGCTTCTGTAGTAAACCTGTAGCCAAGAAAATGGAAGAAATGAACAGGTGGACATCTATCGGGTTAGGAGCAGACTCTGAAATCGTTGTATTATATCATTCTAATGCCAACTACACTGACGGCAACAACTTTATTCTGCCGGCAACGATTTTGACAGTAACTATTCCGGTCTCAACATACTCTGACGCAGAACATTGTGTGGAGACCTGCAAACGAGACGCATGTACTTGCATTTGAGAAGTCTGAGTACTGGCTATTTCCATATACAGATTATGCAGGATCTCGTCTACACACTTATACCAGTAATATCGCATGATCTCTACACGGATCCATCGACTAAGTAAACAGTGTTTCATAGTAAAAAATTAGAAGTGGCTTGCCAGAGAATGCCTGGCGCTACTGAGATATATATTCATTTTAGGGAACGCGACAAAGATTCGCAATTTATAAATATGCATGGGAATTCGATATACGTTCTACACTCCTTCCCTTACTCTCTCTCTCTCTCTCTCTCTCTCTCTCTCTCTCTCTCTCTCTGGCCATCACTTCGTCATAAATAAGGCCGTTTCTTACCGCTTTGTCCTGTCAGGCTGGTCACTGTATAAGCTTTCCGGATAACCGGCATTGCTCGGGTATTTATTTATTCCAGTATGCAGTTAGGCCACGTAGTCCTTCTTCTCTCTCTGTACCTCTCCTCCTCCCTCGCCGGCCGCGGTGGCCGAGGGGACTGAGGCGCTCCAGTCTGGCCCTCGGGCATGGATATTTGTGCCGTCCTTAGTATTAGCTAGTTCGTAAGTAGTTTGTAAGTTTAGGGACTGATGACCCCGTAGTTAAATCCCACAAGTTATACAAACATTTATAAATTTCTCCTCCTCCCTCTTTCCTTTCTTTCTATCTACATCTCTCTCGTCTTCCTCCTCCTCCTCCTCCTCCTCCTCGTAACCTCCTTCCACTTATCCATCCCCATACGTGTGCCACTCCAACACACTCTGGCAATCTCTTCCTGTCCCATCGCTTTCTTCATTTCCTCCTTCGCTGCACACCTGCAAAACTGACAGTAGTCCGTCAAACGGTGTCAAATTCTGGAGTAAGGTATCCTCCATCAAGCGTCGTACGAAATCTCTTGCTTTGAAGGCCGAGTGTCCAAAGTTTCATCAGGATGGGCTTTGACTGTAGACTTCTTTAGAAGTCTCTTGTAAAGTACCTTCTACCACGCAATGTGCATACTATTATGTAGGCATGTCGTCCGTCTGGTTTTGAAGATCAAGTATGAAACTTTTATGGCTGTCGGACGAACGTTACGTATAGCCTAAAAAAGTAACTAATCTGAAGTTGCGATGCCCGTTTACAATATTTCCAGTTTCATTTTTTTTTTTTTTTTTTTTTATGTAGATATTTCAGCTCTATCTTTGGGTTTTCCCTACGTTTGTTATAAGTCACAGCTGTACTATGCTATAATGTATTGTAGTTTCTTACACGAAGAGTCAACTAAAGTATTGCTTCCTCCTATGTGCATCTCGTGAAACGACCACAAGGATAAGATCACTGGGATTAGGGTCAACAAGGAGGCGTATGGGCAATCAGTTTACTTGCGAACCATACGCGACTGGAATAGAAGAAATAGACAGTGGTACGCATAGTATCCGCCTCAACCGTGACGTGGCTTGTGGATCATAGATGTAAATATAGTAAGGAGAACATGTGTTTATATATTATGCTCGGCCGTTGCCTCCACTCAGGGCAGGTATCAAAAAAATATTCAAATGTTTGTATAGCTTATGGGACTTAACTACGGGGTCATCAGTCCCTAAACTTACAAAGTACTTATGAACTAACTAAGACTAAGGACGGCACAAATATCCATGCCCGACGGGGGATTCGAACCCCCGACCGTAGTGACCGTGCTGACCGTGACTGGAGCGCCTCAGTCCCCTCGGCCAACGCGGCCGGTGCAGGTATCAATGCCCCATTTCATGTAGGAGGACAGACGCATACTATGGCGACGATACACACGTCGACGGGGCATTTTGGTGGCTTCAATGCTGTGCGGGCCCGACACTCAGCAGCAAGGTACGTAGACTAGAAAGGTATGCCAGTTTGGGCTTCTTCACTCTCATTGGTTGGCGCTGTATTACGTCACTCGGCAGTAAGCCGCTGTATAAGGCCGCCGTGAACGCATTTTCTCCGTATTTTCTTTTATCATTCGACAAAAAAAAAAAAAAAAAAAAAAAAAAAAAAAAACCATTGTTTTTAAGCGTCTTTAACTTGAGAACCACTGAACGTAAGGTGATGAGGTTTTTTGTAAATTGTAGAGCTCATAAAGATCTAAAATAAAGTCCGTGAGAGCACATATCTAACTTATATAGATTTCCCACAATCAGTATTTATGTAGTCTGAAGCCATCCGGCGCCAGCACCTTAGGAGACAAAAATTGTACATATGCTTCACTCGTAAAAGTTATACATATGCTCTCGCGGCCTTTTTTTTAGGCCTTTGTGAGATTATACAGTTTAAAAGAAACCTCAACACTATACGTTCAGTAGATCTGAGTTATAGAAGGTTAAAGGGACAGACAGAGAGAAAATGTGCTTCTGTTTTATATATCATGATTCGACCCCCTTAGAGTGCGAATTTCGAAATTTTACTATGTCTATAACCGTGACGCTAGTTCATGCAATAAGTTGACGAAGTTTTATCGCAGTCGACTGAATGACATTGACAGGCATAGCATACGGACAAAAAGAGGCCTTCATTTTTATATATTAGATAAAGAAAACTTTCGTTACAACGCAAACTTAGTAGCAGATTTTCGCATTAATGCTTTTGTTTTACACATTTAATTAATATGAACATTGAACTGAATACAACTTTCATACAAACAATTTCATCAGTCGGCTTCACAAAAATGTTCGGTACAAATTGTGGCATTGTTGACATTTATCTCGTATTGTCGTTTACAGCGAGAGATCCATATGCGCTGAAGTTGCTCATCTTTTGAAGACCGATGGTACAAAATGCCTTCCGTCTTGCGTCCACTGTTATTGCACTACGCAACAACACAACACTAAGTATTCGTACTCATAATTACCTTTTTTTACCTTAATTATAGAAATAATATATGGAAAAATTGTTCCCCAATACAAGAATGTTACTTTCTATCCGAACACTTAACAGCTCACGAAACGAGCGAGCGCAAAACACAACTTCCTGCTTGCACGTTTCATAATGGTACTGCGGCAACTGCTCGGCGCTTGCTGCCAGGTGACGTCACAGAAGCAAAGCGCGCGAGTCAAATTTACACCCCCCTGACTCAGCAGCAGAATGAGCCTACTCCGCTGTAGCGCAGCCCAATCGATGCGAGGCCCCAGAAAGACTGGCCCCAGCGAAGTCGTCATGCCACGTAAGCAAGGTAGTTCCGAGCCGGTGCGATCGCTAGCCGACTGGCCGGCCGATGGGGCGCTGCCCACTGCGTCATAGCGGGCAGCCCGAGGCCTACGTAATCGATGTGGGTGACGTCACATGTGGTGGCGACGTGGCCTACGAGAAATACAGGGCCCAGCGCAGACGTCAAGCCGCGTAAGCAAGGTAGTTCCGAGCCGGCGCGATCGCTGTCTCAGTCAGTTACGTAACGCGCGAGCGGATATTTCAGTCTCGTTTTTCAACTACCGCCGCGCGTATGGAAGACTGGACCCGCGGCGGCTCGGGTGGCCAGAGACTTCAAGTCCTGTCCAGGGTCACCCGCCACTGTAGGCTCGGGTGGCCAGAGAATTGGTCCTGTCCAAGGTCACCCGCCACTGTAGGCGTATAACGCCCTGCGGCCGGCAATATGTACACTGTTCAATGTTTTCAATTATTTTTCAAACTAATACGTATTCTATGATAAATGGTTCCAGATATACGCTTACAAATCATTTTACTGAGAGATCATCAATTATAATTCAGAACCACATCACATATAACACCTACATTATTCAATACATCCTGGCCTTCAATCTTCACATGATATTTCTCATTACTGACTTTACGATAGGAGCTTGTGTATAAACTAAAAGCCATATTACCATATATTTAATGAGATCTGAAGGCATTGCGTGCATCAACACCTCAGTGCCATGACTTATACGCTGCGATATCACGTTCAGCGAATGATGCCAACTCACCAAGGGTCGCATTTTCACAACGTACAGTTCCTAGTGTAAACCATCCATCGCCATTAGTTGAAGATAGAATACCATGACTGAAATTCAATATGCATTCACGAATATACCCAGGTCCCCTTTAAAATGAAATTCGAATTAAGTGTCGTTTTTGGGTACTCCTCACATCTCTTAAACTAGAAAGCTTCGATAAAATTGAAAAAAAAAAATAATAATAATAATACAATTCCATGTTCTCAGACAGTTTCGTACACGTCACCTTTCAGTCTACAACCGAGAACTTTGCCGCTATCCCCAATTATTGGATAGTTAAAATATTTATTTGCAAAAATGTAATAATTGAGGTTACTAATGTAGATAACTACCCTATCTTTTAAGTAGGAGGAAATCACACACACAGTGAAAAATTTCATTAATATCCCTTAAGTAGTTTTGGATTTCATTGCGGACAAACATCGTGACAATATATGTAATGCATATCTTTCTTCTGCATTAGATATATCTTTTGCAATTCCTTTCCGTGATCTCTGATGTACTGAAATGTGTCCGCCGTTGGCCTGGCTGATTTGTTGCACCTGACGTTTATTTAAGCTTCCAAGATTAAAGGAATTAACCTGGAATTCAGGAGTAACAGAAATGATTATTGGGGGTTTTATGTGTGAAACGGGATAACCTACTTTTCATATAACATGTGTTGACTGTAAATTAGATGGACTTCTCTGCATGAGGCAATGATTGAGCAACATTAATCATAAATTTTGCAAGTAAATTTTGCTTATAGTTAATTTCCTTTCTGGATAGTGGTGCACAAAAGTGAGAAGCTCATATCATTTACAGGAGAGAGTGTAACAGAAATGATGCACAAGTTGTTGTGGAAATCATTCATAGAAAGGCGTTGTTCGTCGCGGCGAAATATAAGAGTATTTTCCTGGTTCCGGCACACAATTTTAATCTGCCAGGAAGTTTCATATCAGCGCACACTCCGCTGCAGAGTGAAGTTTCATTCTGGAATCCCTTAGGCTGTGGGTAAGCCATGTCTCCACCATATCCTTTCTTCCAGGAGTGCTAGTCTTGCGTGTTTGCAGGAGAGCTTCTGTGAAGTTTGGAAAGTAGGAGGCGAGGTACTGTCAGAAGTAAAGTTGTGAGGCGGCATCGTGAGTCGTGTCGGGATAGCACAGTCGGTAGTGCGCTTGCCCGCGAAAGGCAAAGGTCCCAGGTTCGAGTCCCGGTTCCGGCACACAATTTTAATCTGCCAGGAAGTTTCATATCAGCGCACACTCCGCTGCAGAGTGAAGTTTCATTCTGGAATCCCTTAGGCTGTGGCTAAGCCATGTCTCCACCAAATCCTTTCTTCCAGGAGTGCTAGTCTTGCGTTTTTGCAGGAGAGCTTCTGTGAAGTTTGGAAAGTAGGAGGCGAGGTACTGTCAGAAGTAAAGTTGTGAGGCGGCATCGTGAGTCGTGTCGGGATAGCACAGTCGGTAGTGCGCTTGCCCGCGAAAGGCAAAGGTCCCAGGTTCGAGACCCGGTTCCGGCACACAATTTTAATCTGCCAGGAAGTTTCATATCAGCGCACACTCCGCTGCAGAGTGAAGTTTCATTCTGGGAACATCCCTTAGGCTGTGGCTAAGCCATGTCTCCACCATATCCTTTCTTCCAGGAGTGCTAGTCTTGCGTGTTTGCAGGAGAGCTTCTATGAAGTTTGGAAAGTAGGAGGCGAGGTACTGGCAAAAGTAAAGTTGTGAGGCGGCATCGTGAGTCGTGTCGGGATAGCACAGTCGGTAGTGCGCTTGCCCGCGAAAGGCAAAGGTCCCAGGTTCGAGTCCCGGTTCTGGCACACAATTTTAATCTGCCAGGAAGTTTCAAAAAGTAAGGTGTATCTTCCTCCCTCAGTCTATTAGAGAATGGAGCGGTAGAACAATATTATGAAAGCTTTTCGATGAACACTCTCCCAGGCATTTAAATGTGATTTTCAGAGAACATCTGTAGTTGTAAATGTGGTCATCTAATAACGTCTATCACGGCCACGCATGGTGATCAGCGTCGCTTAGTATGCAGGTAAAAAAAGTCTGGCTACACTTTCAACTATTTAAGGGATGGAGAGCTTCAGAAAATAAGCACTTCATGAAAGCATACTCTCACATGTATTCTTGTGGACTTTTGAATCACAAGTATGGGAATTATTTGCGTATAGTCACACCTCGACTGTCTGGCGTTCTGTGAAATCTAGTGGGCTTTATAACCAAACCGTTGCTAGAATGGTGTTCAAAAGCTTCGTCACATTTAATGGAACGGTAACAATGTAGTATTTTTCCTTTGAAAATGAGTTTATGTCGTGGGACAGGGAACACACATGCAGGATTGAGATCCAGCAAATACGATGGATGCTTAAGTTGCACCCCCCTCTCCTTTTGTTTGCCAGGAACTGTTTGACGATATTTGCTGTGTGGGACAAGAGTTGTCGTGCAATTTGAACATCCACCGTACTCGCTGCATCTCAATCTTCCAGACTTCTTCCTATTCCTTCGACAAAAAGTCGCTATGAAAGAGCAGCATGGACTATCAGCTCGGAGACAATGGCTTGACAGTGCATCACAGGCAGGAGCGCCTGCGGTGGTGTACCCAACGACGAACCTGGGTGCACGAATGGCAAAACGTCAAACGTCCCGGTTCTGTTTACAGCATCGTGATGGGCGCATACACGTTTGGCGACATCGCGGTGGACGCACATTGGAAGTGTGTATTCATCATCGCCATACTGGCGTATCACCCGGCGTGATGGTATGGAGTGCCATTGGTTACACGTCTCGGTCACCTATTTTGGCCCACTTTAGGTTTCGGTAGTAACACTAAAAGTGGGCCTTTGCGATTGACTTTTGATAGCTCGAAATATAAATGAAAATAAGGGCTTCACTATTCATCTGACGCGAAAATTGAATAACCGAATTTGTAGAGGAGAAAATTCTCTACAACTTCGTTCTCTTTTTTTTTTTTTTTTTTCATATCCCGTAGCCTTTCAAAGATATTTGCAAAAATAACGGCGATTTTGGGATGTATGTCTGTCCGTCTGTCTCTCCGTAACGTGTTCCCTGTTATTAAGACGAACTGTTCAACCGATCAGCACTAAATTTTACAGCCATTAGCGTAGGCCGCCAGAGACCAGAAACTCCGTTATTCAAATTTTTCGGGCAAAAAATACGGTAGTAATAGCAAAAAAGCCGTTTGTAATATTATTGTAATTGCAAACGAGTCGTTCATCTGACACGAAAATTGAATAACCTATTTCGTAGAGGAGAAAATTCTCTACAACTTAGCTCCCTTATGTTTTTTTCATATCTCGTATCGTTTGAGACATATTTCCAAAAATAACGGAGATTTGACACCCTCCATTGAATTAACGAAAACCAGCCGTTCGGAGATGTCACGTGACATTACTCGCCCAGAACTCTCTCTGGCATATGCCATCTTGCGTTGCGTATTTGATGATTTTCTTATTGTAACTTACACGTTGTCATTTCAAAGTAATGGCGCACTGAAGAATTAACAAAAACACATCGTTCTTCGTACGATAAATGAGAATCTAGTGTCTACAAATGCCATATTAGCATCAGTTAACAACGGCCATCAATAGTATGAGATTAAATGACTGATCTTCTGATTGGTAGCCGTAGCGTAGGGGGCAAGGCGTTGGACTATGACGCTGAAGATCGGTGGTTCGGAATCCGCCACTACCTAAATTCTTTTTCCTGAAAGGGTTTCGAACACTCTTATTAATTAATTTTTTTATTATTTACAATATTATTTTGGTCTAAAATGTTTGTAAAAACTTATAAAACTACAAATCTAAAATGGGCCGTAAAACACGTCAGTGCGATTTTTTCGCATCGACGGCACTTTGAACAGTGGCCGTTACATTTCAGGTGTGTTACGACGCGTGACTCTACCCCTCATTCGATCCCTGCGAAACCCTACATTTCAGCAGGAAAATGCACGAACGCATGTTGCAGGTCCTGTACGGGCCTTTCTGGATCCGGAAAATGTTCGACTGCTGCCCTGGCCAGCACATCCTCCAGATCTCTCACCAATTGAAAACGTCTGCTCAATGGTGGCCGAGCAACTGGCTCGTCACAAAACGCCAGTCATTACTCTTGATAAACTGTGGTATCGTGTTGAAGCTGCATGGACATCTGTACTTGTACACGCCATCCAAGCTCTGCCTGACTCAATGCCCAGGCATATCAAGGCCGTTATTACGGCCAGAGGTGGTTGTTCTGGGTACTGATTTCTCAGGATCTATGCACCCAAATTGCGTGAAAATGTAATCACATGTCTGTTCTAGTATAATATATTTGTCCAACGAATACCCGTTTTTCATCCACATTCTTCTTGGTGTAGCAATTTTAATGGCCAGTAGTGTATGTCATAGTTCCTTCTATTTCTTCTCTACAGTGAATGCGAACATAACTCCCCTAAATTAAATTCTGGTGCACCGCCATGCGAGATGAGATTAGAGGCCCGCATTTCTTTGCGTAGCAAACTGTGAAGTCAGACAGTTATCTGTAATTGTGCACAGCACCGCAAATTAGAGATGAAGGAGGTGACTTATTCCAACAAGATAACATTTCTCAATACCACGCGATAACTATTCGGGAGTTTATAGGAGCAACATTTCCCCTCCAATGGATAGGAATGGGTAGATTTAAGTCACAGCCATCACTATCAGCGCACATGATTCCTCTGTACTTTGTATTGCGGAGATATGTGAAGCAACGTGTTTACGATGTCCATATCAAAGACTCTGACCAAAGTAGAGAATCAGACACACTATTCGCTTCGTTACTCCTTCAATACTGATGGTATGAACTAGTGTATTATTTCGACGTGTTTAGAGTGATAATTGAAAGCCACATCCAACTGCGCTGAACAGATATGCGAACTTGGATAGTCCTTCATTTGGTGGAGGTGTCACATTTCAATCTCATTCTGTTGCTTGTCTGGAACCTGTTAAAACTGCACCATTATATTACAGAGACACTGTACTTCACACCACGCATCACGATCAGCTCTTGAAAGCTATCTCTTCCGCATTAGTAGTGAGTTTTTACAGCAACTGAATGAACGCTCCCGCGCTGCCAAAGGCAGTATCCCTACGCTGCTGTTCCTATAAACAGTGTTGTCCAACTTCGGGACGAAGGCAATGTCTACTACATTTTGAATACATGATTATTTTCCTTAATGTGCATAAAAATGAGATGTAATTTTTTCTATTTTTTGCACTTGAAAAAGAAGTTAATAAACAAATGTTAATAGGATATATTGCCTCATAATTAGAAAACATTCCTACATTCATTGTACGTTGTAAGTATATCAGTGAGGTGAATAAATGATTGTTGGAGGAAGTTGTACCTGTCAGGTTCCTCGCACTGCGTGGTCCAGGTGATACGACAACAGAAACTCTCCATGAGGTGGCCATTAGACGGGATGCACAGCTAAACAATAATAGGAGTACGATATACAGGGCGTTTGTCTACTACATTGCAAAGTGATCAATTTTTGTGAATCAGTTGGAGAGAGTGGGTTAGATTACTATCTTCTGGTTATACAGAAAAGCAGTGTAGCAGAGCACGCTTTATTACCAGCGCACCGAACTTCACCAACATAATACTTTGCATCTCACCGCAAAGATGTTTGTTGAGCCAAATCAGGCTTATAGAAAGGACAAGCATTCACACGCAACTAACAAAGGGAACACTAAGTATGGTACAAACGAATTTTGATAGATCGAGGTTATGTCGTGCGAGAACTTCTGCAGACCACCAACCTAAAAGTATTTTTTCCAATGCGCCTTGGTTTCCACGAAAATCGAGATGAAAGTCCAGCGCGTAACAGCTACACCTGTACTAAGGCTACGTCAGCACTTGAGTCAGCGTGGTGGAATTAGCAAGGCGCTCGACCGTTACAGAGGCGCCCCGAGTTCAAATACTGCATGGATTATATTTTATTTTTTATTTAATTTTAATTTTTAACACTTGTCTGACGATTGATTGTGCATAATTATATGCTTTCATAGCCACTCTTATGTTAATGCTTGAGTAATTGGTCATGATAAAAACTAATGTTAATTGTTCAATATGTTACGTATTGCGTGACGATTATTTTATTTTATTCCTTATTTCGAAGCATACTTTTACGGCGATTGAAGGATGAGTAAACCGTCTGTATTCATCATATATAACATTTGTGCACCATTTGCTAGCTGCCGAGCGGGAGTATCCGAGCGGTCTGGAGCGCCACGTTACGTATCGCGCGACCTACCGCGTCGGGGGTCCGGATCCTCCCTCGGGCATGGATATGTGCTGTCCTTAGGTTAGTTTAACTTAGTTTAAGTATTTTGTAAGCCTAGGGACTTATGACCAAGGTAGTTTCGTCCCATAAGAATTACAAAAATTTGAATTTGAATTTGCCAGCTACGTTTAGAGTCTCCGGCCCAACTTGTTATACCGTCAAGTGCAGTGTGCGCCCACTTGACGCGTCCCAACGGACTATTATGCTGCCGCCAGGAGGCTAGTCATTCGTAGCATATCGTTCACATGTAACTTGATATGTAGTTACTTGATATAACTTTACCTTTGCAATAGAATTTATAAAGTGAGAAAAAGAAATAGAAATATAATTATACACAATCAATCGTCGGACAAGTGTAAAAAAAAAATCAGAGCACGACTTTTTTTCCCTTTAATATCTATGCTTCGCGGTCGTAGGTTCAGATCGTTCTTGGCTGTTTGTTGAATATTCGGTTCAATTTTTTTCATTACAGAGGGCGTTAGGCCCCTGACTTAGCACGCTGAGCCACGGCGCCCCGAAACTTGAACTCGAGTTTGTGTGACTTGCTAATTACACCACGCTAGCTCATGTGCCAAAGGTGACTTAGTACAGGTATAGCTGTCACGCGGTGGACTTTGATCTCGATTCTCTTGGAAACCAAGACGCATTTGAATAAATCATTTTCGCTTGGTGGTGTGGAGTAGTTCCCGCGACCCATCAAAATTGGTTTGTACCATACTTGGTGCTCCCCTTGTAACATTTCGGCCTTAACTCTCACCAGAAAAACATAGTCTCATTCATACCATCGTACAAATACACTTAACAGCCATAACACTCATCTTTGGCTGTCACGTTTCGAGTAATCATTGCACAGCATTTTATGTTTATATGAAAATCAACAAGCTGCCCATTAGAAAGCATGGCCACCGCCCAGCTGGGGCCAAAATCGTGGTAAACCACCCTGTGGCTGAACTTTCAGCTGCGTATATGTTTGATTTCAACGTTTGCTTCACAATGTGAGCCATTTGGGTTCCCCCCCCCCCCCTCCCTCCCTATCCCTCCCAACACCATCTTCACGACCAGCTTTTCTTAACTACAAAGATGGGAGCTGTGGTTGCAATATATTCTCCACTCAGAAAATTAGCCAGGCCTCAACCTACGGCAACATAATTATTTGCCCATTTCCTACAGTTCCAGTTCCCTCTTTCCTATTTCTTTCCCATTAGTTACACCTTGTGTATGTTCCACTATTTTCTTCCCCTCCCTCTCCCCCCACCGGAACAGCATCTCATTCTATCCATCTGGTATAGAAATTCTCTGTAAACCTCGTGCTGTAACCATCTCCCACATCGTCTCGCCTCCTTTCCGCTTCCCCACCCCCTTCCACCCATCCTATTCCACCACCGCAGCAGCTGGAGATGACGGCTGTGTCTGTGAAGTGTGCCTCTATTATTCTATAAATGAGGGTCCAATATGTCTATTTTTCTAACGAAGGCTGTGGCCGAAAGTTACGTTGCATGTGTATGAGTGTCTTATTGTGACTGACACGGCTCGATGAATATCTTTGCAGTGAGTTGCAAACTATCCTAAGTATTTTCTTAACCATAACACAGTTACAATAGAAACATGATCCAGCAACATGATTCTTTAGTATTAATCTGTTAGATTATGGCTGAATGCTGACTAACCTAGAACACCAGTGGTAATTTTGTCATAATTTCTTACCCAGTACAAGGCAGCAGTAGTGAAGTATCTCAAATGTTCAAATGTTTGTTAAGCTTAAGGGACTTAACTGCGGGTCATCAGTCCCTAAACTTACAAACTACTTATGAACTACCTTATACTAAAGACGACACAAACATCCATGCTCGAGGGGGGATTGGAACTCCTGACCGTAGCGGCCCTGCAGACTGTGACTGGCACGCCGCAGTCCCTTCGGCCACCGCGGCCGGCTGTGAAGTATCTAATATCCAAGCAGTGGACAACAGAAACCCAGACCAAAGTATTCTTGTATGTGATATAGTGGTGTTCTATCGACTCTGGACATATTTACAAGCATTTATTCTAATAATAAACTTCGCCTTTAAGAAAATATGCAAAAACAAGACATTATAGCCCGAAGCATGTGATACATATTTGTCGAGAAAGCTAGAGTAATGTTCTGCTTTTGAAAAATTCAATTATTCTTTATTAATTTCTGTTGACAAATATGACAGGCCCTTTTAAAGGATATACCGGCCATTAAGGTTGCTGTCCACTGTACATCATTTAGTGCCTAGATTAATAGCAAACACGAATCTTGTAGCATCTCTACAAATTGTACACAAATTGTGCAGTTAAATCGAATGTACAGGTAAGAAACTTTTAGAAGAAGGTTTAGTCTGTAAAATTTGTGATCTCTATAGTCACAGATAGTGACCTTGCACAGATCGAGGAAGGTCATGAACCAATAGTTGAGCGTCGAACTGCACATTATATTTGTTTACAGTGAGTGATGGAGTCAGGTTGTGAGTTTGTAACGGGGAGATATACCGTCTTGTGTACTGCCTGAGTGCGTGTCCCCATCGCCGTGTGTTGGCTCCCAGCTTATTGTGAAAATAATAACAAATAGTCACAAAGTGATGATTTTTACCTCGAATTGACTATATGTTAATAGTGTGCTGATAATACGTACGCTGGTATCGCGCATACCATGTTGGATTGCAGTGAGGATTAAATGCAGTGGCGGACTAAGGCCGTTGGAGGCCCGGGGCGACGGCGAAACGAAAGGAGACCCCCCCCCCCGTTCACTTGTAAATATATATTGTATTACTATAAATGTTGGTTTTTGGATCAGTTTGTGACGATATTTCTATACATTGACCTGGGTTTAGCTTAGCCGTCATTAAAAGTGTAAGACTATGGCAGTGGTCGTTTCCCATTCCTATTTAACGTAAATATATCAGTCCACAGAGTGCATACTTTAGACTTGAAGTAATGCAAAACCCATGTATTTTGACTATCTTATTGCAATGCAGCTAACACTCCGGGCGAACAACTACTGTATCATTTAAAGAATTGATATTCTAATATCGATTAGGTGACAATCCCATCAGTATATGACTTTTGCGTGCTATTCGGTTACTTACATTCGCCGTCATAATCGGAGGTGCTTCATCTTGCCTACTGTGCACAAGACCTGCCATTTTCGAAAAAAAAAAACCTTGTAGACTGTGAAACGACACAATTTATAACTCGTTATGTGTGGGAAGGAACGATTTAATTTGAAATATCAGTGTCATAGTATGTGGAACGCCTGTCGTGTATATCGTGGGTAAACATGTTTTTCACAGTATTAAACACCAGTAACAGAGTTAACGAACGGTGTCTTAATGTATATTCGTAGAAATCTCCGTATTTAACAGTGAAAGTCTGTCGAGAAACATAGGAGTATGTCCACATTACCGTGAATAAACGGGCCAGATAGTCATTAGGAAATTAAATAAGTAGTATGTTATAGTGTTTTTGTGACTGAAAATACTTTTTAATAGCTTAAATAGCTTTATTTTATGTGGGCCCACAAACTGAATACATTACGTGAGGTCAAAGGACAACGCAATTGTTGGATGACGTCAGCAGCAGGCATACGCATCGTAGCCGGGCCAAAGAGCTCGGAGTGGCGAAAAACAGTACACCGTCGCATGCGTCTGTAATTACCACTCTGTCGACGGAACGTTAAACCCTAATCTCTTTTCTATTTGTACACCACCACGGGAGCTTACTCACGTAAGGAACTCCACGAAGCGGAATATTCACATCATGGTTGGCAGCAGCACCGACAAGCGGAGAAATCGGAGAAAAGGACACCGACTTCGACATCTAGTGGCGAAAGTGCAGACTACGCAAGCCGCTGCACTGTCTAGTAGCAGAACTGGGAACTATGACGACAAGTGAGAAAGCTCCAGACTTTGGCTACTACCTAGGGTAAAAACATCAACTCTGCCTACCAGCAGATAAGACAGAAGACCATGCCTATTATCAAATGTAAAAACATCTCGACTTCGACCTGTATGTGAAACCTGACTGCTGGCGCTACAGTATATATTGCAATTTTCAAAGCTTGTAAACAATTATGAATAGTCGTTTGCTTTAATGTAGAGTCTTGTACAACAGTATATTTCATTTTTTAAATAGTTTGCTCTGAACTTTTGTGCTTATTTGAGCATATTTACGTTAACGGACAGACTGTAGTAAGAAAGAGAGATTCCAACACGATATTTATTGTGTATTACCGGTTTATCTGTTTATTGACTTACGATATAGACTAAAGCTGATTTAAGTTTTTTTTAGTAAACTGTGTAGACTGCAGAGAGTTACTGTATGTATTCTGTGGTGAAAATTATTTCTTTAATTTTGGTAACCTGTAGTGGAACAATGAAGGTTTGTTTAATTAATTATGAAGAAGTGTTGGGTTACCAAAAGCTTTCTTTTAATAATACTTGGTAGAAAATTGTGAGCAGACAGGATGTCATTAGCACGAAAACAAGAGGTTGAGGGGGGAACTAGTTGAAAACAGCCTGGAATGTAGAATGTAGATTACGAATCAGTAGCTGTGGCCATCTGGTGACTGCCCATTATGTCATTAAACCAGTTATCCTGACACACCAGCAAGACCAGAGAGAAAGGTAAACCAGGTACATATGTGAACAATTACAATGACTATTGGAAACAAACTGAAAGGTATCCTTAAAGGCAGCCTAGAGAAGATATTACAGGAACATATCTCAGAAGTACACCAGAGACCAACAAAGAAACGAGGATAGCTCAGAGAAGACATTGCAGGAAAAAAATGAAAGATTTCAAAGAAAGTCTAGACAAGACATTACTGGAGAAAATATAACAAGGGAACAAAGAAAAGGCTGAGAAAATATATCGAGATTTACAAGAATTCAAAGACGAAATGAGATAGTTCGAAGAGAATATAATGAGATACCATGAAAGAAGAAATGTCAAACTGCAGAAGGAGACAAAACCCATATATGACGTAATACAAATAGCACATACAGATATTATAGGAGCTGAGACTTAAATACAAGATAGAATTCAACAAGATGAGATGTGTTATAATTAACAGTGTCATGATATAACAGAGATGCAACAAAAAAGCGACATCACATTTGCAAGTCAAGGAATTGAATACAATGTATTATCTGTGAAGTTCATTGAATGAATAGTGCCACAGAGACACAAGGACTATCAGCAAGTTAAGCAAGGGATCTTGCTTCCACTAGGAGATCTACAAGAACAGGAAAATAAAACTGATTAGTAAACAGCGCAACTTTGACGGTATCAGTATAGTAATGAATATTAATAACAGGTACCCAAATTCAAATGTGGGGGAAAAGACGTACCAAAAAGGAAGTTCTGCCCAATGATGATTACCAAATTAATAGAATAAGTAGTCACTGTATGACATAAAGGTGATTACAGCATCCAGATTACAACTAACAGAAACGAGGATGAAGTTTTCATCTGGGATATTATAAACAAAGAAAAGTGTACTGGTTATCACCAACCGGAAGGAGAATTTTTTACGAAATGCTGACTCAAGAGTTATCAAGATGTAAGACTTTCACATGTATCACATCCCAAGTCTCTCAACCTAAAGAGTGGAGGTCAAACCAAGAAAGAGAAATCAAAGGGAACCAGCGACTCCTGTTGCTGGTATACCCTTTGGCGACAGTACCCTTCCACGTGACTGACACTTTACGTCCACTTGCAGATGTCTCTCTTCACACCATCTTTCCTATCCCTCAGTATCAGCGAAACTGTGATTGCACAAATATTTTGTTTAAGAACAGTTTAGTAAAATGTGTGATATATTCATAATAATAATATAAGGCTATTTTTAAAGTTGTTACTAAAATACGAAAGTAAACATTATGTGCATATTTGTCTAATGCCATTGCAAGGATTATTGTCCAAACGCCATAATGGAGATAAATATCAGAGCTGAAAGAAGACATCTGCCTAAATTTAGTGTAAAGCTGTTTAATAAATACTCCCATATATAATCTTGCTGATTTAATTCCTGAATATGAGACAATAAACTGTGGTAGAAAACTGCATTGAGATAACATCTTATGGTTACAATAAATGGGAATATGCTTAAAATGGACATGAGGAGCTACTTTTGTACACGAATAGTGTGTGGCACAAGGTTAATTGATGTAATGGGACTAATAAGACATGGAGAAGTTACGGAACATGTAGGAGTTTTTATGATTATGGTAATATGATGGTTAACAGATAGAGGAGTACAAATATTTTTGGTGACAGTGATATTTCAGTTGTTATAGATATATGTTTTAGAGATTTATGTACATTGCAAAATATATAGGAATGGAATATTCTAAGAGCTAATGTTTGAATAATGTCCTTTCTTTGTCCACAATTTTTTTCATATTTAGATTAATTTGTATTTACAATTAGATGAAGAAGGTATGGTGATAATTAGTTAAGTGTTACTCGTGAATGGCAAACTGGTAACGAATTAAAGGAATTTTCTTTTATGAATTTATCAATTGTTTTAAAAAATTGATTGTATGACTTTAAACTGAACTTCGCCACTTCGCAGTGCACTCCTCTACGCCTCCATAGGTCTGCTACAACTTGATGTTTCTAATTACAGACCTTCAGTTTATTTTTACAATGGCCACCTTCACTCCATTGCCAATCTACGGGTTTTATCGAAAATACGGTGGTCAAAATCACGCGACTACATGTCCCACATTTTAACGTCCATGTTTTTTATCCTGAAAGACAACCATTTGATTTTGGACTTGGACCCATGTATTTGGCCCTATTGAATTTTTAACCAATTGACGGATGAAACCAACTAGAATGTTGGGACTCAGTAGCGAATTATGAAGAGAGAATAAAAAGTTTAACACCTTAAGATGCGTCTCTACTGACGCGAAACCGGTTGTGGACCTGTACATAAAAGGATCTCAATAAAAACAGCTGAAGCGGCTCCAGAATTTATTGATTGTTTCATAAGAGGACATTTCTATTTCAATTTCCAAAATAGTTTCTTTTATTATATAAAGTCATACAATCAATTTTTAAAACAATTGATAAATTCATAAAAGAAAATGTATTTACTCAGCTGCGGATGCCCCAATTATAAAATAACTTGAATTAAAGGAACTACATAGTTATTAAGGTGGATATTGCTTATATTGAAACTGAGCTCAGAAGAAGAATTTTGGCATTGTTTAATTAATTCAAAGTATGAACCATATGCTAACATATCAGAGGCATTGGCAACGATGACAATTGTGTAACCAAAATAAGTACCATACCGGACGTAAAACAGCCATTTTTGCTGAAATGTTTTTCTTGACAATCACATTAGCTATGGCTGAGTTTAATTTATGTAAGACATCTACTAATAAGCTAGTATTTAGATTTATGAAGATTCTAGTAATGTAATGTCCAGTAATATTTGTCCATGGTTTATACGAGCTGAAATTTCTGAAGTATTTTATGTCTGCTATGTATTTTTAGCTTTTGTAGATTTGGAGAAAGCATTTGACAATGTTGACTGGAATACACTCTTTCAAATTCTGAAGTCAGCAGGTGTAAAATATAGGGAAAAGAGAGTTATTTACAACTTGTACAAGAGCCAGGCCGCAGTTATTAGACTCGAAGGGCATGAAAGGGAAGCATCAGTTGGGAAGGGAGTAAGACAGGGTTGTAGCCTTTCTCCGATGTTATTCAATTTGTACAACGAGCAGGCGGTGAAGGAAAGCAAAGAAAAATTTGGAACAGGGATTAAAGTTCAGGGGGAAGAAATAAAAACATTGCGTTTTATGATGACATTGTAATTCTGTCAGAGACAGCAAAGGACCTGGAAGAGCAGTTGAATGGAATGGACAGTGTGTTGAAAGGAGCGTATAAAATGAACATTAACAAGAGCAAAACAAAAATAATGGAATGCGGTCTTAGAAAATCAGGCGATGCTGAAGGAATTAGATTAGGTAACGAAACAATGAAGGTGGTAGATGAGTTTTGTTACTTGGGTAGTAAAATAACATGCGATGGTCGTAGTACAGAGGATATAAAATGCAGAATGGCAATGGGTAGAAAAGCATTTATGAAAAAGAGAAACTTGCTAACATCGAATATTAATTTAAGTGTAAGGAAGTCTTTTCTGAAGGCATTTGTGTGGAGTGTTGCCTTGTACGGGAGTGAAACATGGGCGATAAGCAGTGCGGACAGGAAGAGAATAGAGGCTTTTGAAATGTGGTGCTACAGAAGAATGCTGAAGATTAGGTGGGTAGATCGCATAACTAATGAAGAGGTACTGAACAGAATTGGTGAGAAAAGGAATTTTTGGCATACCCTGACCAAAAGAAGGGATCGCTTGGTAGGACACATTCTTAGACATCGAGGAATCGTAAATTTAGTATTGGAGGGAAGTGTGTGGGGTAAAAATCGCAGAGGGAGACCCAGAGACGCGTATAGTAAGCAGATTCAAATGGATGTGGGTTGTCGTTCTTATGAGGAGATGAAAAGGCTTGCTCAGGATAGGGTAGGGTGGAGAGCTGCATCAAACCAGTCTCCGGACTGAAGACCATAACAACAAACATGTATATACCAGCAATTCACATATAGAGGGATACAATAATAATTTGCAGTAATTTTCTTCTAACTCTCATATGTGCTGACTGGTCGACTGGAAGTAATAATGATCCATAATTATGGTAGTATCGATGGCAAAAGCCCTGCAGTAATAATGGCAAACAATACGGTTAGCCGAAATTAGGGTGTTTTGTGCTGTGCTGCAGAAAAGATGTACTGCAATCAGAATATGGGCGACACAATACTTTGAGACAAATATTTATTGTAATTGATTGTAAGCTGTTATTTTCTGAAAGTAGTTACCATATTTTCTTTTCATTAGAATACACCGCCTTTTGTACAGTGTCTTTCTATGCCTAGTTTACTGCCGAGTCAGAGGCAATTTATGTATGTAATATTGTTATTTACATTGTTTACTCTTGAATTTAATGTTTTTAAAATCTTTCCTAAATTATTTTTCGTCACTGCCTTCCAAGAAGACTTTTAGGATTGGTATGGAATGTGTTTGCGACACCTTTAATCAGAGATAATTCAAATGTTATGTTTATGGAAGTTAACTGCGGGGTCATCAGTCCCTAAACTTACAAATGACTTATGAACTAATTTATACTAAAAACAGCATATACATTCATGCCCGAGGGGGGATTCGAGCCCCTGACGGGGAACAGCCTCGCACAACGCAACATAGCGCCGGTCGGTCCATCGCGGTTCAGATATAGCAGTGGCGACGAGGATTTATTTTTGAACCCTGATGGTGTAATATTCGCTGTTTACTCTCTCGGTTAGTGGATAGGGCAGATACGAACATGGGCCAACAGTCGCAGATCGAAGCACTTCACGTGACGCATCAGATATTGCTCATCTCACGAGACATATAGTTCGTTGAGCCAGGGCTTGCACATACAGTGGCATGCATTGCCGCAACTTCAATTGTCAGATCGGAACGCGCGCCTCGAACAGATTCTGGCACTAAAAGTTTCCAGTGAACCGCTCCACCCTTTCCAAGTTTTTACTGAAAACTGGAATCACAAGCAAATAATGTATCCCGCCCCGAGCAGCATTTGTAGCGTCTAATATCTCTGGAGATGCACTTTGTCGGGCAGTCTCCCTTGCCCATTTTTGGTCAGAGATCTGCCATCTCTTCAAACAACTGAAACCTGAACATGAACTGCATGGGATACCAAACGAGGAATTGAAATTTTGCTTGCAGGAGTATTTTGACTCACAGCTGCATTTGACGGTGGCGTCACACAAATTCCTTACCTGACACAGAAAACATAGACATTAATCGGGATTGGATATCACCACTCCAAGACGTTTCTAGGGACTACTGTTTTCAAATCATATGTTCATACGCGATTCGTTAATTTCTCCTGGCAAACAGCAACTTCTAAAAACTTACGGGTATGCAGTGAGGTATCAAATTTGACGTCGGCCGATATTTCGAGAGGAGACCGCTCTGCCATTTTCAAGGCGAAACTGCAGTGAGAAAACATTGTGCAAAGATCTTTAAAACCTCGGTTTCCAAATGTTCAAATGTTTGTTAAGCTTATGGGACTTAACTACGGGGTCATCAGTCCCTAAACTTACAAACTACGTATCAATTACCTTATACTAAGGACGGCGCAAATATCCATGCCCGAGGGGGGATTCGAACCCCCGACCGTAGTGACCGTGCAGACCGTGACTGAAGCGCCTCAGTCCCCTGGGCCACCGCGGCCGGCCCTCGGTTTCCAATGAGTAAATAGTAAAGACAACACACACGGAGCAAGCAAGAACACAGTGCTGACATGACCAAAGATGAAAACGGTCAGGATATCGATAATAAACATCAGATCTCAGCGTCAGAGGATAAATATCAATTCTCAGCGGATGGAGTCTGGTTTTGTCCCTTTGTGTTTGACAAGTGAGAGACCAGGATCCCATGCGAAATTTAAACAAACTCCTCCATCGCTGTTCATATGGTTGTCCGCTAGTTTTTTTTCTTTTATTTATTTATTTATTTATTTATTATTTCTTTTTCAATCGCATTCCCAGTAGTTAGAAGTGCATGCCAAAATTTTCGTTTTCTTGTATTCCATATGGTGACCTGTGTCAAGAGAGTGTTCGGCCACAGCATCTTTTCAAATGTTCATATGTTTGTAAATCTATTTAAAATAACGTAAGTGATACACATAGACAGCCATATCCGAGGAAGAACTCAAACCTCCGACGGATACAGCCTTGCAGTCCTTGATAAGTAGCCTTGAACTGCTCAGCTATTCCCGCGCCGCTGCTGTTTTCTATGTGCAAATGAAGTCTGCTAAGATGCATGCGCAGTGTCGCTGGTGAGGTACACGATCGTGGCCCACACCTCCGATGAGGGGCTCAGAAGGACTTACTGAAGGCATAATAATAATAATAATAATTTCCTGTCACTCATTGGCCTGGAGCAAGTCTTACAAATGGACGCCACTCGGCGACTTGCGTTTCCCTTAACCTACCCCAGTTATCCAGACTGGGAACGGGGAAAGGGAACCCACAGCTTAGCTTGGAATCTGAAACAAGTGTCGTTTCTGGCGACTCCTCACATCTTTCAGAAGTGAAAGCTGGGTTAAAATCCAGACTGAAAAAAACCGACCAGTTTTCGACCCCACGAACCTTTGGATTCCAGTTGATCGCTTTACCCCAAGACCACCGAGCCCGACTTACTGAAGGTAAAGGACCCCTTATTGGAATTGTGTCTTCCAATTATTCGGGCTCTTGGGCAGTGCCTCCAGACATCGGCATCGCTGCATGAGCCGTTTCAGGTCCAAGCTGCCCGCCACATCCTCGGCGTTCTTCGCTAGCAAAAAAAAAAAAAAAAAAAAAAAAAAAAAAAAAAGTTTAAATGTTTGTAGAGTCTATGGGACTTCACTACGGGGTCATTAGTCCCTAAACTTACAAACTACTTATGAGCTAGCTACAACTAAGGACGGCACAAATATCCATGCCCGAGGGGGGATTCGAACCCCCGACCGTAGTGGCCGTGCAGACCGTGACTGAAGCGCCTCAGTCCCCTCGGCCACGGCGGCCGGCTCTTCGCTAGCAGTCCGCAGCAGTTGCCCTCTTGGGACTATTGCATACGAGGGATAAAATGGCGGCGTTTACCCGACCCGTTAACCTCTGCTGACGGGAGCAACGGCACTACAATGAGGCAAACTACACGAGCGTTTTCGACGTCGGTGTTTCCGCCTTAGCTCGGCACTGAGCGTTAGCAACGCAGCCGTAGGCGTACAATCGCGGCGTCAGTAACGCGCACAGGCTGAGCTTGTGTCAATCTAGTTCTTACTCTTCGTTGGTGAATAATTTTCATTTCGAGAAATTTATATATGAAATTGAGAAACAGTCTGCCATTTATGAAGTCGGATTAAAGGAGTACAGCGAAAAATAATTGAAGGCGAACTGCAGAATACTAATTCCGAGGATTGTTAGTCCTGCAAGTTTCGCAGAAGAACCTCTGAAGTTTAGCAGGCGAGATACTCGCGGAAGTAAAGATGTCCAGACTCGCCGTGAGCCGTGCCAAAATAGCGTAGTTGGTAGAGCGCTTGCCCGCCAAAGACTAAGTTCCTGGATTCGAATACCGGTCCGCAACACAGTTTCGGCTGTCAGGAAGTTTCATCATAATACCCAGGAGAAACATTTGACGGAGCTCCGATTCAATAACTGTGCTAATACCCGAAGCCAAATATTTCCTACAAACACGTGTTTAAATCACAAAGTGTGGTTTCCAATTCTTACTGGATTTCTAATAGAAATCTGCATAGGCAGTAGAACCTAGATCTCTTGTTTGATATAACATAGTAATGTATCGTCAGTTTACGTTCTGTGCTTTGACAAGGGTAAGTTGAAAATCAAAGTTTTTTTTTGTGTCTGTGGTAAAAAAACGTTCCATCCATGGTAGATGCCCATCACTCGAAACTTCTTCCTAATTTTCACCAGTGTGTTGAAGTCCCTCATGATCCGGCTAGGCAAAGTGTTGTATGTGCTTAACGTCATTTAATCCGGGAATGTTTTTTTCATTTTTTTTTTAAATTGCGATTTTAATTCCCGTAAAAAGGGGCGGGCCGGCAGCGCTCACTGGCGCTCTTCAGAAATAAAATTTGACAGACGAGAAAACATACGAACATAAAGGAGATAAAACGTTGGAGATAACATAGACATACAACGAAGATGTAAAATGGAGATAAAACAAAGTACATAAAATGGAGGGAATCGGTGGTGACATAAAAAGGTTGGAACGGCGATAGTCGTGAATAAAACAGCTGCTCGAAGGTCAGTCGCACACACACAATTAAAATGAGCGTAGGGCGGCGGCTATGGTGAGACCGTCCGCGATTTGGACTTAAGCATTGAAGACATGATGTGGGGGAAAAGGGGATGAGAGGAGAGGGAGAGGGTGGAGAGGAGCCACATGGCCGAAGGGGAAGGGACGGGGAGGATGATGTCCCACAAAGCACAGACAAATATGTTACTCTGTGCAGCTCTACCGCAGGTCCCCTCCACGACTGCATTTCCACTTTTACTTTCTCCTACCTACCTGTCGGCGCCTGCGTGCCTGGCTGCTGAGTCTCACCTGGGCATCAGTGGCCACGCCTCGGGCCATTACACAGCTCATCCCATACGTTCTGCAATTTTTAAACAGCAGTAAATTTTTTTGCGTTTAAGTTACAGTGGACCACATATAAAATCCTGCATCGTCTATTAATTAAATTCGTATCACTATGTTAGTCTCACAGCGATCATCTAGATTTTATTGCAGCCATTCAATAGGTAACTCACCAATCTTGTGCATGTTTTAGTACTTGTACCATTAAAGGTTATTCTCTTTATTCACAGAACAATCAGACATTAACATTATGTGAATTATGAGACAATAACTTACATGTATTATCACCCACTATAACACAGGGTAGGTCCGGTATAGTTGGACCATGTTTTGTTAAACTGAGATTTTTCCAAAACTATGCAATCCTCAGGATCTGGTATACACTTTTTAGTATGTTTATATGACCACTAACAATTGTATGCACCCATTCAGGTGTTACACCAATTATACCTGAGGTCACGGTTATTTCCTTTTCAAAATCAGTGGTTCATCTGCCCCGCGGGTACTCTGTATAGCTGGATCACCTTCTAGGGATTGATGAATCTCTGGAAAACGTTACTACATCAGATTTTAAACACAAGAAATTAGGGTCATCAAAGGTATAAACATTAATTATTTTCAAATGTAACGTTGCAAACTACTCTAAAAGTGATAAGTATTGAAAATGATAACTAAATCCGATATTCTACATTATTATCAAATATAGGTTGTTTGAGACCAAGTAATCGTACTGCAATCATTGTCTTTCGAGTATATCCCTTTCACCAGCAATCGCATTTATTTTCGAATCTGTCCAGAGAGAGTATGATACACACGTAATTCAACCGTCATCTCTTTTCTTTTACTGTAGTTCTCATTACACCCTACACGAAAATCTTCATCCCAGTCACCTTTGAAAAGCTTTTCAGATTCGTAGGATGATTTAAGTTTATTTTAATGTATTTATTTATTTAGCCTCTTCGGGTTAGCGATATCAGGCCCTCTCTTACATCGGACCAGTGCTTGATATATAAAATACTTTTTACTTCTTAGTTACCAATAACATAATATAGATTTTAATAGATAAACGATTTATAAGGTATTGACTACTTGAACGGATTGAATACATGTAAAGATTGATACTAGCAGTACTACTGAAACAGCTTCTGCTACTGCCGATGTGATATTGGAAATAATTTATGTTGGCACGTACAAAATATACTTCTGAGTATGCAGAAATTGATTATGGCTTGGCGAATTCTGATTTACGAAAGTTAGGTGCTGTACTTCGCGAGAGCAATGGGAATTCCAGAATATCTGGGAGGAGGTATGGGTGTTCTATCTATCTTTGCGGTCTATTTCTTTTATTAATCGTTTTTTGCTTCTTGTTCTTACTCTCTCCTCCTAACTTCTTTCTCTCAAGTTTTTTTTTTTTTTGCCCTTGTCGTTCTTACTTTTTGCCTATCTTTCTTCTTTTGTAATTTAATCTTCATTTTCTTTGAAACGCGTCGAGAATTGCCCGCCAACTTTATTTTTAATTTTACGGGTTATTGATATTTTCATTAATTTTAGTTCCACGGAGTGACCAAGCCTGTGAATCCTGTCTGTTTCTAAAGCGCTTCTGGGTCGCACGAAAGCGAGAGAGAGGTGCCGAGTCCATGTAAGACGGAGAACGAGCCTTCGGAGAAGGCGCCCATTGATTGCACAGGGCCGTGCAGTCGCGGTCAGTAGCCTCATTGCGTTGGTACCTGCGGCCGAACCCTCAGGCCAGGTGTATGGCGCCTGTGTGGTGCGCAACCTGAGAACGGCAGAGCCACACCAAGAGGTATCGCTAAGTTCATGTCAGTGGCCCACCCGCGGAGGAATACGTACCGAGCAAACGGCTATGTGGGGCGTGCTGCGCAGGAACGGTCGTCATTGAACTGCACTGAGAGAGAGGCCAATTTTTTGAAGCTATCTTGGTGGCGTGTCAGCGCATTGGAGGAAAATTGGTGCCTAGAGAGCGATTGGCTCTTGGCTTCTAGACAGGGGTTAGCCTAGCACTTTGCGGGCAGAGTGCGGAGCAGCGCCCCAGAAAGGACTTAGCCGACGAGTAGGGTCGGCTCGATTTAGGTGTTTTCTTATGTGAGTTTTGACTTCGTCTTAGACGACCAAAGAGTGCGGTCGGCTCGACTTAGGCTTACTTGTATATGTTTTGAGAATTCGGATATTTCTTTTTTTCACCTATTGCGTTTTGTGGACTTGGAGTTTCAGATTCACTTTTCAGACACCGTCTGAAACTTTTGCCTGTCAACCTGTCATAGAGGTACGAATAGGCTCAGCCAGTGTTTGAATCAGCAGCACCGACGTGCTAATAACGTTATTGCTAGTTCTGGTGCCAATTGCACACTGAACAATCTGATGTCTAGTACAGGTAATGTGAGTTGGCGAGACATAGCCGAACCTGTACTTTCGTTAGACATTGTGTGATTGCTGTGGTCACAGAGGCTGAGAGTAGGGCATTTACGCTTCTGTCTGGAGAAGTTTTTTTTTTTTTTTTTTCTTTTGATCGGAACGCGATTTGTTGCACTCCAAGGCACTACCGCTGCCGTCCCAGTTCCAGCGACAGCGGCTTCAGCAGCATTTTGTTGAGTATTGTTTGCAACTGCTTATCTGAGCGAGAGTTAGGATTCGTCCTTTTGACGGTTTTTTTTTAAACATCATTTTATGTGGAAAGCGCTCGTAATTGTAGCACGCTCGCTTGGTCTCCTTAGTGTTGTGAGTTATTTGCCGCTGTCCGAAACAACAGCTATAGTAGGAACTTGCCAATCATTAATTAGTGTCATTTTTGTATTTGTTATTGTATTCTAAATTGAAAGAGTTTGACGAAGGACTGTTCAGGACTGTTCCTATTTTCGTCAGTCAATGGAACTGATTCTTTTGCGAAATAAATTGAGTATATTTTAATCTGGATCTGATTCAGTAGTTAGGTTCCACATTTTTCATTATATTTTGGTGGATATTTGTTTCTCAAGAGGCCAAATCTCTTTTAGGGCACATTTAAATAATTGTTAGGAAGGGCCTGCCAATCCATGCCCTTCCCTATGCTCCCCATTTTCCACATGTCTGCACCTCGCAAATCATCAAAACCCAACCGTCAACCTCATAACATTACATATTTATTCTTTTTATGGGCCATTCTGTTTTATGGTCAGCTTAAAAATGTTCATATGATTTTAACCTTCCTTTTTAGGGTCTGAACTTCATTGACTCAAGGCACTGGATTGTTTTTTCTTTTTTTTTTTTTTCTTTTTTTTTCAGCAACTAAAGGAGGGATACATATTCACATATATTCTCGTATTATTATGAGGTTCCAGGCACAAATACACCTTCTTCAAATACTAGCATTACTATCATTTCTTCAGGTACTAGCAGCAGCAACAGAGACATCATTTCTTGAGCAATTCCAAATTTTTCAAGTGAGCCAACAATACCAAATGTCACTAGTCCAACAATCCCAAATGACACGGATAGATGGAGCATCTGCCTGTCCAGACAAAAAAGTCACAGGGACACCATTTTAGGTTACTATTGTACCCAATTACACAATAAAGTTATAGTATTTTATTACTTCTAAATCATTTGAACTAACTTAACAGCATAGCAAAGAAATCTAGTACAGAAAATTTTTTGACACACCAAAACAAACAGACGAATTTTTCTTCTAAAATGAGCACGCGGTTGCTCGCCGTCGGAGGTTCGAGTCCTTCCTGGGGCATGGGTGTGTGTGTGTGTTGTCCTTAGGTTAGTTTACTTTAGTTTAAGTAGTTTGTAAGCTGCGGACTGATGACCACGCAGTTTGGTCCGACAGATTTACAGACATTTCAACATTTTTTTCTTCTAAAATACACAACAAACACACGATCTATCACTGCACGTGTGACCGTCCACTCAAGTAAAACAACCCCAAATTTTGACTGCAGCGCTGCCGTGGCAGACCAGTGAATTATTCTACTGATCTGTCTATAATGGTGGTCTGTCTGACCCGCACTTACCCTATGGCAAGCCAGCCCTATCTTGAAGCTCAGTGGCAAACATCTTCACTAATAACTGCTGGCCTTCTAGGTTATAAGACCTCGAAGGACCAGAGATATCACAGCAAAATATTTGGTTTAAGACGTTGTAGAAAAATTGTTTCTGTTGTGGTATTCATTCCGTAGTTTTCCGAGCTATCCCCTCCAGTGAAAGCCTCTTCATCTGCGAATAAGAATGACAACCTACATCCTTTTGTATCTGCTTACTGTATTCGTCTCTCGGTCTCCCTCTACGATTTTCTCCTAATGCAAAGTTGATGATACCACGATGTCTCAGAATGTGTCCCACCAACCTGGCCCTTCTCTTACAATACGCCAAAAACTCTTTTTCTCCTCATTTGTGTCTTGCACTTACGTGATCTAACCATCTAATCTACATCATTCGCCTGTATCACCACATTTCAAAAGCTTCTATTAACTCCGTCTTTTCTTCGGGCATCAGAAGTTATTTTGCTATCCAAAATCATCTACTACTTTGTTTCATTGCATAATCTAATTACTTTAGCATCACTTCATGTTCTGACACCAATTCCATTACCCTTGTTTCACTCTTGCTAATGTTCAGCTTACACCATCTCTTGAAGACACTGTCCATTCTGTTCAATTGTTCTTCCAGGTCCTTTGCAGACTCTGACAGAATTACTATGCCAACGGCAAACCAAAAACGTTTTATTACTTCTCGCTGAACTTTAAATCCCTCTCCAAATGTCTCCTTACTTTCTTTCAAAGCTTGCTCAATGTACAGATTGAACAATATTGGAGAAATATTGGAAAAATTAAACAAGTTTAATATAATTCCTGGCTTTCTATATTTTGTACCTGATACCTTTATAATTCGAAAAAGTGTATTCCAGTTATAATGTTATAGTGGTATAAAAACGATTATTTACTTTTAAACGGATTACAGTTCACTGAGAAATACAAATTCGTTCTGCAACGTTATTCACAGATTAAGTAAAAATTATCTAAGACGTCGCAGAACAACATCTCTGATGAAAATAAGACAATATAGATGTATCATTCTTTTGTCGAACAGCAGCGTACACACTATTCTTCTTGCTCTCGATGAGATGGGTTATACTATGTAAGTTTCTTTTGCTATGATTTTCAAATTAATCAAGTTTCTTACTTAAAGTAAAAATTCTTTCATTATTTCTTTAACATTCATTTCCCAAAAATTAAATTTTCCAGTAATATGAACTCACACAAACGAAACGACCATACCATCCTCGTACAAACGATACTAAATTGTTGGAGGGCGTAATTATTAAAATTTTGTGCTTGATTTGAATTCATAAATTTAGCTGAGCGAAGTAATGTCCCTGAGGTATTTTGTTATATTTATTTATTCCGTTTGTGGGATAAAATTGAACTCAAGTTAGCCGGAATATTTTCGTTTTACATGAATTTTTGGCTGCAATTATTTTGCATAGCCTAAGCGTTTGTGTGACAAACGTCGTACTTACGATGATGCAAAAAATATGGTAAAAATTTACAGCGCTCATAAATGGACTTTATTTCAGGACTGACGAACGAAAGTCCACGCTGCATCACCACGTTGAAGTGTTACTTCTGATTACGCGGAATGAGTTTGCAATAAAACAGTTATCATTCATTCTTGCCCGTCACTTATCCTCCGCAACTTTAAATTAAAAAAGATAATAAATTTATCATTTCTTTCTCTTCATTTAATTTTATTTTCGAAAAAAAAAAAACGAAGTGGCATTTCACAGTCAACATTGTCAAACTCTTTCTTCAGATCTAGGTATGCATTTCTTTAATGTAAGATAAGTCATAATGTCAGTATTGCCTCCCATGGTCCTACATTTCTCTTAAACCCAAAATGATCTTCCCCAAGGCCGGATTCCACCAGTTTTTCCATTCTTCTGTAAATAATTCATGTTAGTATTTTGCAACTGATTCACAATTGTCTGCACTTGCTTTCTTTGGAATTGGAATTGTTACATTCTGCTAGTAGTCGAAGCGTATTTCCCCTGTCTCATACATCATGCATATCAGGTGGAACAGTTTCTTCATAACTGGCTCTCCTAACGATATCAGCAGTTCAGACAGAATATCATCTACTCCAGGGACTTGTTTCGACTCAAATCTTGCAGTGCTATGTGACTGAAAATACAGCCTTGTGGGAAGTGAGGAAAATGATGAAAAGTCCGTTATTTTTATTTGTTGTGATTGCCAAGCCCTGAATATAACGGCAAAACTGATACAAAATATCATGCGGTGTCTTCTTAAAATTATGTATCTCTAGACTAATCTTGACCAGGAAAATATACGCTATATTCGCTATTGTATCGGCGTATATTTTTCTTTGGTCATTATGCCTGTGTTGTTGCCAAACTGATAAAATAATTTACGTTTGACAGTTGTTCTGTTACGATGACATAAAATTTACAGATTATATTTGGAAAGTAACAAAGATGGTACTTATATTGGTATTCATTGCTATTGTACCTGGATGTTGTACTCCGTTTAAATGGGCTAATTCTGTTACACATAAACATAGAAATGCCGAAAGATCGTAAATATGCGGCTATTAGTGACGTATCTCCATTATATTCAATATTTAAATTTTATTTTTATTTGTATTTTCACATATCATATCCTCGTACTTTCAGATTTATGATGTATGCCTATCAACATTATTATTTGTTCCAATACAGCATTAATCATTAAATACGAGAATGTAGAAAAAAAGTAAATGTAAATATCAACTACAATTGCATACATTACTGACAACCATATATTAGCGCTCTTTCGACATTTCTGTCTTTATACATTATTAAAACAATCTAAGTGAACGGAATACAGCATCCAGAGACACTACAGCAATGAATACCAGTATAAATATCATCCTTGTTACTTTCTGAATATAATCTGTCTTTTATCTGAGATGTGTCATCGTTAACAGAAGAACTGTTACGACCGGAAAACGTAATTTCTTTGCAACTACTTTATAACAAATGTTCAAATGTCTGTAAATCTATCGGACCAAACTGCGTAGTCATCAGTCCGTAGCTTACAAACCACTTAAACCTAGGTAAACTAACCTAAGGACAGCACACACAACCATGCACCAGGGAGGACTCGAACCTCCACGTCGAGCAACCCCACGTTCCGCAGTGAGGCGCTTTAGACCGCTCGGCTACTCCACCGCGGCACTTTATAACAACAGAAGATAAATGACAATAAGCCTTTTTTATCGTTTAAATATGACAATCGATCAATCTAGACGTAATGAATAATTATGTCACCCATATACAATAACTTTTGTATTTTTAAGTATGGTTTTAATATATCTATATATATAAAAATGAACTGCTTTTCGTTAGTCTCACTAAAACTCGAGAACGGCTGACCCGATTTGGCTAATTTTAGTCTTGAAATATTTGTGTAAGTCCAGGGAAGGTTTAAAAGGTGATATGGAAAAGTGATCCGGAAAAGTGGAAAATTAGGAAAAACTGAAACAACTTTTTCCAGTGTGCTATCAATACCGTTCGTCCAATTTCGATAAAATTTTATACATTTCATGTAGAAAGCAAGAGGAAGGTTCGCATCAAATAGAAATTTGGGCAAGTCACACGGAAAGTAGGAAAATGTAGGAAAATCCGAAAGCGATTTTTTCTATGAATAACAACCAATCGCCACATGGTTATAAGAGCATCACTTTGAGTACGGCTTGACAGGACAAGGTTTGTATGAAATAAATGTTTTGGAAAATCTACCAGAAAATTGGAAAATTTGAGAAAAACTGAAAGTGAGTTTTCAATGTTTTTTATTGAATTCAGCACTATAAATGACTATTCGCACGTCGGAGAGCCGTAATTCTTTCTTTTTTATTTTGTTCATTATAGTCTTGGAAAAGTATTCAGCAAATATAAATAAATAAATAAAATAAAATAAGAACAGTTAAAAAGGAAAGTCGCAAAATTCGAACCAAGTTCCTTTTTCAATGTGTTTCTAAATGTACTCAACACTGTTCATCCGATTGCGATAAAATTTTGATCATTCGACGTTCAACGAAAGATGAACGTTTTTATGAACTAAAAACTTGGAAAACTTATCCAGAAAAATTGAAAATTCGCGAGAAACATAAAGAGCTTTTTTCAATGGAATATCAATATCATTCGTCCGGTTGCGATAATATTTTGCATATTTGACATTGAAAGCAAGAGTGACGTTCTTATGAAATAAAAATTTGGAAAAGTTTCCCGGAAAATTGGAAAATTCAGAAAAAAATAGAAAGAGATTTTTCTATGAAATATCAATACCATTCATCTGATTGCGATCAAATTTTGCACATTTGACGTTCAAAGCAAGAGTACATACATATTAGCAATTGCGAAGCATTGCCGGGTCAACTAAGATGACCCGGTGAACTTCGTATCACTTACGTCTCAACAAACCATATTGATTTATATCATATGTATTTTAGACCCAGTAGCTTTATGAAGGCATCATCAGATAGTCTAAGTATCGGCTCGATAGTTGGCGGAAAGAGTGGGCAGATCACGCACATATGTCCAGGATAATGTTCATCTCACATTCGTGGAAGTTCATGGAAGGTTTAATCGGCGATAATATAGAGAGAAATTGCGAGGAAAATTTATATTTAGAACATGTAAAATAATGACTTGGTTGTTGGGTACGTTCAGAAATATACTTTGAAAGAGTAAAGTTCGCTTTACACGATATGAACCCGTATATTAACTGTCAAAGATAAAAATGAATTGCTGTTCGTTAGTCTCGCTAAATATTCGAGAACCTGGAAGTAATGTTTCTGTAGGATACATAGTTCACAAGATATGACTTCATAAACAATGAGATGCGCGAAGAACTGCTGCAATAAGCGAAAATGCTATTCATTTTTTTGTAAACCACTGCACTGATTTCAACCAAATGTGGTAAATATATTCCTTATCGTGAGGCAACAATTGCTGTAAGGGTAAGAACCACATACAACACATGGTTCAAGATGTATGACGTCATAAACAATAGTAATCGCAAGAAACTGCAATATCGTGTGATGAGACTTTATTCATACGCTTGGCGACTTACAACATACATTAAACATAATTTCAAACCTTTATTACACTTTATCTCGCTGAGAACCACAGGAAAACGATGAAAGGAAAAAATATTGTCGCTTACAACTTTTCCGCAGTTCATGGACTAAATTACGGCATTGTATATGACGTTACAATTCATAATTTCTACAGTACACACACATATAGCTGAATGTACCTTCAAAATGGGACATGTTATTAAAAAAAGGAGATGGACAGAGGGAGAAGGGATATGAGAATTATAACTCATAACTTGAATAAATAAATAAATACACGGGAAACGCCGGGTTTTCAGCTAGTATATATATAAACGATTAAATCAACTTGTCGCTTACAGTATGTCGTGATTAAGTAACATTGTCACTTCAACAGCGATTCCTAATTTACTTTAATAATAAAGACATGACTTGACCTACTTGTGTTGTAGGCTATTAAGAGCAAACATTTTTCAATAAGTTAACTTCGGTAATGAACGATTAACCTTCTTGTACCCAGCAATGCCTACTAGATTGATCGTAAGTGACAAGTATTAAAGAAATTACGTCACAAAATCCTATATATCATCGACTATTGATCCAACAGTTAGGTCGTGCGCCTGCTGTCTGCCTCGTTTTGTTCAGTGAGCTTTGTTTTGAACGGCCAGGTATGCGCTAGGAGTGAACGTTCTGTGAACAATGGCCCTCGCCAGACACGGCACACAGCCGGAGGAGGGAGGGAAGCCTGCGGGTCACCAGAGTGCACTGCTGTGCGTCGCCCGCTGACGCCAGCGCGCGGCTCGCCCGCTAGATGGCTCTGGCTGCCTGGCAGCCTCGCGGCGGAGCGTCCTGCGTCACGAGAGGTTCGTTTGAAGAGCTGCAGTCATGCTGCAGCGCATGCGCAGTACGAAAAGTCGTGTTTGAATAGCTGCAGGCGCCGCTCCTGCTGCCTGCCGGCTGTTCGAAGAGCTTCAGGCCTGCAGCTCAGGCAGGCAGGAGCTGCAGGAGGAAATTTTCCCTGCAGCTCATGCAGCCAGACTCGCGCATGCGCATAACTCCCAGGCTTGTAGTATGTAAGTGTACTACATATTACTTCTGTCGTTCTGCGTTTCTTCCACTGTTTGTAAAGGAAGTTTCTTTATTTGTTTGTGTATATTGATGTACTAGTATTTTATTTTATAAGTATTATATTTGTTTGTATGAAATCAAAATTGCCCATAATAGGTAATTCGTCTTATTGCCCATAATAGGTAATTCGTCTTATGCAGACTGAAATTAAAGACATTTGTTTTACACCAGACGCGTTTCGCTTTTTATTTTAAAAGTATCTTCAGTGGACTGTAAATGATATAAAAGTTGTACTATTTGTTTTGTATACATAAATTAAAAACAGTTTTAAAAAACAACTTTGTGCACGTTAGTCCTATGCGTTTTTAAATTGCTATTCGATCTATTCAAGGTGTTGTCTCTTCTTTACATCTCACTACTGTTTTCCGTCTTGTTGTCTGATGTTGTTTGGTTCCTGACGTGCATTTTCCGGTAGTGTACGAAACTTTTCGCCTGTTTGAACTGAAGTGATAATAAATGAAACGGAAGAAACGCCACAAAAATAGGCGAAAAGTTACATACAAACCGAAAAACACACGTCAAGGAACCAACCAACCCAGCCAACAAGTCGGAAAAACAGCAGTGAGATATAAAGAAGAGACAACATCGTGAGTAGACCGTATATACATTTAAAATCACGTAGGTCTAATGTGCATAAAGTTTTTTAAAAACTGTTTTCAATCTATAAATATATAACAAACCTCTACATCATTTACAGACCACAAAAGATGCTTTTAAAATAAAAGCGAAACACGTCTAGTGTAAAACAAATGTCTTTAATCGCAGTCAGAATAAGCTGGATTACGCAATATACTCGATTTTAATAGCTGCTGCGGAAGATGGTCACACAACCAAATATAGTTCCGACCAGTCATCGAGGCGGCGGTGGGAGACCCGAGCGTCACATGGGAACGGAACGCGGTCCCTCCCCAACAGAGGTCCTTGAACACTTGCAAAATGTTCAAATGTTTGTTAAGCTTAAGGTACTTAACTGCGGGGTCATCGTCCCTAAACTTACATACTACTTATGAACTACCTTACACGAAAGACGACGCAACATCCATGCCCGAGGGTGGATTCGAACCCCCGACGGCGTACGGCCGCACGCACCGCAACACGGCGCTCCAGTATGCGTGGCTAATCCGCCGCTGCTGAACACCTGCAGAGAGATAAGTCTGCAATGATGTCGCGCGCGTGATTCGTGGGTTATAAATTGTGTGGGCAGGGCACGCATGGCGGCAACAAAACAATGCACTGTTTCCCAAACACTTACGGCGGGCGGCGAGATAGAAAAAATAAAATAAAATAAAATAAAATCTACAAACCAATTCAATGTTATGGTTAAAGTTTACATTATCAAGTCCACTTGTGACAGTTGCCTTGACATTTTCCTATCTTCCCTTCACCTCACTCACATTACCGCGAGCAGCGTGTTAACTCGTCTAGTTGTAATAGACCGAACGTTGCACGTGATGCCCGTAGGCGGTTTTCACTTAATATTTGACTAACCTGGTGTCTTCTCTCTCGTAGATGTCCCCAGCGCAGAAGCAGCACACAGGTCGTAGACTCCAAGGTTTCTGAGGTGAGGCTGAAATTGAAAGTGATGGATACCGTTATCGAAGTCGATGTATTCATTCAGAGATGCCAGTGGCTCTTTTAATTTTACCAATCACACGAATACAGAAGCCACAAACTGCATGGTGACGTCAATATTAGTTTCCTTTTTAAAATTCACAACAGCACACTTTGACATACCTTGCACGCACTTTACAAATATTTTAGCCCCATTATCGACCGATTGATACAAGACTGGTTATCGCAAGTGCCGCTAGATGTTTACCGTGTCGGGGCTGGCAGTGAACTGACTAGCAGTGGAGCTGGGCGCCTAGAGTTTTGGCGCCAACCGACACTTCTAGGACGCCACACTCACTCTTTACCTAAAATACTTAATCTAATAAATCTACAAAATAATAGTGTAATAACAAACAATTACGGCAATAGAATTGATAACTGAATTTTTATTTGTGAAGTAATTAATAAAATAGCTAGGAGGTTGTGGCGCGTAAAGATATAGTAACAGCCAATCAGATCACTCTTAGGGGCGGAGTTTTCCCACGGGACCGTACTTACAGTACCATCTGGCTACTATCTGGCACAGCCTCTTCCTACTATACCATGTCTATTTCATTATAAGTAAATGAAATTATGAAATAAAATAAAGCAATGGCTTCTGGCTTGCAAGCCAGTGCCGCCACACACTATCCCTTCCTACAGGAAGACGTAGGCGTTCGCGAGGAGATATAAGGGTGGGGTTATCTGTGTGTGAGTTGCAAAGTAGACTTCGGGGGCGCTGTCTCCGTGGGTGCTCCAGTGCTCGTGCAGCCTACAGGAATTTTCTGCGTGGTGTTTGGCTTCTATACACAATGGAGAAGGAAGATTAAAAAAAATTAAAAACAGAAAGCTTGAGGGAAATTTCAAATAAGTGACCTATGCATATTTGAACGCGTGCACTCCTAATGAGGGCCTAGACGGTAGGCTGTTCTATCAGTGGACCACCTCTAGCGTACTGCAGCGACCACGAGCTCGTATCAGTTCGTGTTGAGTGCCAGCGAAGGAGGTTCCTATATTTTTTACTACGGCGCTCTGGGTGGTCGTGAAAACTACATTTCTATTTACTGATACGCATGGACATCCGCATAGTTTTATATGTTACAAAGTATTTAAAGAAGTACAAACCTCAGTGGCATTAGACACGTTTTCACACAAAACATGAAGAGCAGGCGGAAGGCGACTCACGCAGAGTTAGTAGCGAGGCGTATTAGATACATAATTAAACAAAAATATTGGGTTCGGGAAATACGTTTAGCGTACATTGCCACAATATAAACAAACGCCATTTAAAAGGATTTCTGAAAGATAAGCTCAATGTATTGGCTTAATTGGATGTTGTGTTTGCTTAACGTAAAATATAGATCTCTCTCGAAACGAAAGAGGTGAAAGTGCATTGTCTGAAAAGATTAGAACTTTATATCGGACCTATCATTCCTAAATGAAACGACACAATTAAATCATAGCGTTCATGGAAATGTTCGTCTGTGTTTCTGTTACATAGATTATATATTGGACAAGTAAAGCAATTGTGTATACCATGATGTACATATTTATGTAATCCGTCTATACAACTGAATAATACAAATTTATTTTACTACGCTCATTTCGCCTTTATTTTGTAAGGCATCTTCAGTGGCAATTTTTGGTGGATGCTGGTCTACATGTGGTGCTGTTCGGTGACTTTAGGTTGTTTTGATTCCGTCTTTTATTCCACTGCCTTTTTCGTTTGTAAGTTTAGGGACTGATGACCCCGCAGTTAAGTCCCTTAAGCTTAACAAACAACAAACAACCTTTTTCGTTTTAGCACTGCACCACTAGGCACATGCCATTTTGTTTGTGTTGCGGCATATGACTAGTGGTGAAGTGCTAGAACAAAAAAGCCATTGGAATAAAAAATTGAAACAACCTAGTCACCGAACAGCACCACTTGTAGACCACCATCCACCAAAAATTGCCAGTGAAGATGCCTTACAAATTCGTTCATATTCACGGAATGTATGACATTCACTGCGAATGTGTGAAGTTGAAAATGTGTACGCAGCCGGAACCCGAACCCGGGTCTCCTGATTTCTAGGCAGTTGCGCTGACCTCTACACCACTGGGTCACAGCGGTCAGTACATCTGCACGGAATTACTCAAGTACGCCTCCGTCAGCTAAAAATTCTCTACTTTACTCCTGCCCACTGGAAGTCAATGTCGTAATTATTATCCTAAATTATTCTGTTTCATAGACGGATTATATAATTATCTACATTATAATATAAAAAGCAATATGGGGAAGATTGGACAAAGAAATAACTAACAATTGTGGATATATCGTGGAATAGCTTTTGTATATCGTGAAAGAACGTAATAAAAATATTTTGTAACCTTTATCGAGTGTTGACTATTAAAAAATACATGAACCTGACTCAGGAAGGCTCCTGTCGAACATTTGCGAACTGTGTTCTAGAGCACCCACATTTATTTTCAAAAGCCGGCCCCCTGGGAGACCCTGGGAGACCAAGCAGAGCCCACTAAGAGGGGACTGTGTCGCTTTTTCTGTGACTATCTGTCGTAGTTAGGCTCGGTAGTTAGGGTGCTGAGCAGTAAGTTCTTTCGTCGTCCTGGTCAGCCTCTGCTGAATTCTTCAGGGCCTGTCTTGGAAGAAAGGTTCTATCAGGATGCGTGGACAGCTAAACAGGCTATATAGGTTAGTAATACATCAAAATTTTAAACATGGCTGCAATTCAGCAACGGTGGAACACGATCCAAAAGTCAAAACAGTTACAGCCGACCAGTTGCACAAAATGGTTTAAATGTATAAACCTTTACCTAGGTTTCGGTAAAAGTAATTTTGCCTTCTTCAGAAGTGTACATAAAGCTCACATTAAAAAAGTTATTAAATAAAATGTGGCTTACTCCATGTCAATAGATTAAAAAGTAAAACTTAAAATCAATGTCACATCTTAAATTTTATAAATAATTTACTAGTAATACATGTTTTATTTACTGAAGTGTACAAAGATACTCAACTTCTGAAAAGTATGTCTCTTCTCTCTTCTCGCGGGTCGTCTTCTGTGCGATGCTAGATACGCTGAGTCCTTGTGACTACCTATTCCGTAGCCGAGTTCAGACGAGCCGTCCAGGCGCATGTCGGCCTAGATACAGCCGCTTGTAGAGGGCGCGCTTCTCGGTTGCTCCCTCCATGATGCGCGCTGCCGGTGTGTGACTGGCTGCCGATCGTCCGCTGCCTTCTGCACGATCAGTTTGCAAGAATTGACACAATACAGTAGACCACAATATATTCCTTATCATTTACATGTGCAGCCCTTAGTAGTTGCAAAAAGGATACATTCCAACACTGCGAGTGGTTTTAGCGTCCATGTCAAATTCAACTTAGGAACCCTCTAAAAGCCAAGTTATGCCCTGACTAAATACTACATATTAACTATTGCAATATTTATAAACAAAACAATTAATTTAAGACGGACGATACACAGCGACCATGTTTGCGCGCCAAATTGTGGAGCGAAGGCAATCTTGCATCGAACCGCCACACTTCAGTTCAGTACACGCACTCGAAGGAGTAACATGTTGCATATGGAGGCGGTCATAAGACATATTTATCATTTTTAGTCCAGAACACGCACTCGGAGGCGCAACATGTCACATAAGTAGGCGGACACTTGAAATAGATTAATGAGTTTAGAACGAGGTGAAATGACTTTATATTCAGTTTTCAGTTAAGACAATGTACGTCAAGTAGATGTTATTACGCAGTTTGCTAGTTTTATGCCATCTTTAAATAAACTAAATGGCATCCTACATGAACTTAAGTATTATTTCGCAATTAGATCAGTTCCTGCCAATAGTTTAACAATTTCAGCCTCAATCAAGAGCTCCGACCTGCGTGCTATCATCTGCATGGAGACATCTATAGAAGATGTCAGGTTGGTGAACTTTAAGAGTTTCTACTCTTCACACAGTGCAGTGGGCAGTAACTACAACCCTCGGGTACACTGCAATTGCGGTACAAAAGCAAACTATTGCGTCTTCCATGGCAACCTGGAGGAGGAAAGAAAATTATATAGGACAGGTTAATATACCACCTGTAGACTTGTTTTTCTGTTGTAGACTGTACTAAAACCTAGGGCATATAGTTAACAAATTCTGAAAAAAAAAGAAGAAAAAAATGTTCAAGTGTTTGGAATCCTAAGGAACTAAACTGCTAATATCTCGGTCCTTAATCTCACAAACTACTTTAACTCAATCTAAGGACAATACGTACACCCATTCCCGAGGGAGGACTCGAACCCCTGGCGGGAGTGGCAGCGTACTCCGTGACGTTGCTCCCCAGAACACACGGCCATTCCTGCATGGCTCACGTGGTCTGATTGTCATTTTGATAAATGTAGAGTTCCATATTCCCGATACTTTCTTTTATTTTGTGGTAAGTTTTTACTATTCACTGTGTAATGTGGTTGAATCACTGTAATCTTTTTTGTAATCAGAGGCTCATGTAAATGACGCCATAGTGAGCCGAAACTAGTAGTGCATTGGTAATGAGATGGAAGTATATTAATTCGACAAGTGAAGACGACTTTACCTGGCAATGCCAGGTGCAGAAAACATTTGCCCTAGTTGCAGGACATTCATTAATTTCGAAGCGCATTAAAAGGAAACACAACACAAAAAGTTCATTTACGTTATGCTAATTACAGGGATTTTCCATTTCAAACTCACAGTTACATGCTGTCTGTAAGTAAAAGTTAATTATTCTCATGCTAAGATTCTCTCCCTCCTTCCCTCACCCCCTCTCCCTCCTCTTATCAGTCCACTCACCCTCTCTCCCCTCTCCGCCCTTCTTTCTCTCTCTTTCTTTCTCTCATTTTTTTTTGGTCAGGCTGTCTGGAGGGGGGCGGGGCACGTGCACCAGTGTCCCCCCCCCCTCCCGAAATCCGCCCTTGAGTACACTTAAGAGTCATTTCTGCCGGTGGATTTTATTAGTAACGAAGAGAATATTTTCAGAAGATTTCATGCTCACATTGTGTTTCAGATATTAATTTTCAAAGTAAAACGTTACTACATTCCTGGCCGCTAACATTGCTATACCACGAAGATGACGTGCTACAGGCGCGAAATTTAACCGAGAGGAAGAAGATGCTGTGATATGCAAATGATTAGCTTTTCAGAGGATTCACAGAAGGTTGACGCCGGTGGCAACAACTAAAACATGCTGACATGAGGAAATTTTCCAACTGATTTCTCATACACAAACAGCAGCTGACCGGCGTTGCCTGGTGAAACGTTGTTGTGATGCCTCGTGTAAGGAGGATAAATACGTACCATCACGTTTCCCACTTTGATAAAAGTCGGATTGTGGCCTACCGCGATAGCGGTATATCGTATCGCGATATTGCTGCTCATGTTGGTCGCGATCCAATGACTGTTAGCAGAACATGGAATCGGTGGGTTCAGGAGGGCACTACGGAACGCCGTGCTGGATCCCAACGGCCTCGTATCACTAGCAGTCGAGATGACAGGCACCTTATCTGCATGGCAGGATGGAGGCGACCTGCGTAGATTAATTACCTTCACAGATCGCTAAATCATTATTTAATTGACTGACGACCGGTTTCGATGGGCTATGTCATCATCTGGTCGAATAAATTCTACAATATGACCATATATTTTTTTCAATGGAAGTTAAACAGAAAGCGTAATATTCACTTAGTCAAAATATGTACAGACAAGTTACATTATCTCAGTCTCTCACAAGCAGTTGATAATATAACTTGTGTTTCTCATATTTTGACTAAGTGAAGTGTTGCATTTTCTGTTCAAGCTCCAGTTGTTTTAATATAACCACATTGTAGAATTTATACAACCAGCTGATGATGGCATGGCCCTTGGAAACCGGTCGTCAGTAAATTAATTATTCATATTGCGACCTTGGCGTTTTCCTTTTGAAGATAATTAATTTGTAAAGATTTGTCGTATAAGATTAAAATTAAAATTAAAACAGTACAGATCACAGAACTGTTATTTTTATATGACCGGTTCAGTCCACGTTTTTGCGGCTCGCCGTGTTCACCATCACCACCTGTCATCGTGTTCATCTGTAGATGGTCTACGTTGACTGAAACCGGGCATGAAATAAAAATAACAATTCTGCGACCTGGACTGTTTTAATTTTAAAATTGTGCTTTCATCATGCTTTCTAAAATTAATACGTTGATTTTAGTGGACATTTTACCAGCAGCTGAATACTATGTATTTTCACAGTGGTATTTTTTGTTAAAGAAAACGCCACCCACCCATATGTTTCGTTTTCTTCACAAGGCATCATCAGGGGGTGTCAGCACTTGCTACTCCATATCTACCTTGTTCTGGCAACCAGGTCGTATATACGGTTTTATTTTACAGTGTCGAAAAATATTTCTCCTACGACAGGCAACTCTGTGTTTCTAAAAATTATAAAATCAATGCCGATGCGCAAAGTCGCTAAATTGGCACAGCGTTCATGAAACCACTATTTACCCACCAATCCACCCTCTTAGAGCACATGGAAATAAAAGCGAAACATACACATCTAGTTGTGTGCTCTGATATGTCGGCATCAAACAAATATTTTCGCATTTGTAGGAGAAAAAATTTAGTGTACGAGTCGTGTTATGAAAATTCCAGAAAATTCGCAATTTCGCTCCAATGGAATTTTGGGGCATAATGCGGTTCCCAACCGCGCATGCGCCTTTGCTCAATATGTTACTCCCAGAAGTTTCATTGTTGTACGTCGCTTCAAATGTTTGTAAATCTATCGGACCAAACTGCGTGGTCATCAGTCCGTAGCTTTCAAACTACTTAAACCTAGGTAAACTAACCTAAGGACAAACACACAAACCCATGCCCCATGGAGGACTCGAACCTCCACGGCGAGCAACCGCGCGCTCCGCAGCGAGACGCTTTAGACCGCTCGGCTACTCCACCGCGGCTGTACGTCTGTTACTTATTGTTTAGTGCGCTATTGAGTACAGCGTTGTGTCGGCCAGTTTGACGATTTCGAGATTGCAGACATAGAGGAGCAACGCGCCCTAAATTTTGCGCGGAACTTAAGAAAACCTTTAAGGACACACTCCAAATGATGTTGGAAGCGTACCGTGATGAGTCCTTAACCAACGCCACCTAGATACAAAGTCTGTGCTCTGCCTTCCAAGAGTAGTCATAACACAAGCAAACTATTTGTCTTTCTTAGCAATGTGCTGAGTTTGGGAATACGTACACGTTGCACACTGTGTTTCAGAATGTTCTTAATGTTATTTATGTGATTAATAGACAAATTCGTTTTGTTATATTTATGAACTATTAGTAAGAGATCTTACTGATACTGGAATCGGACGATTCATATTAGGCATTTTGTCTCATACCAGAAAAAATCTGCACGGAGAATCACATAAACAACACGAAAAACATCTGAAACAGAGTGTGCAATGTGCTCGTATTGCCAAACTCATCACAAAGCTGCATAAGACAAATAGTTCGCTTGTGTTATGACTACTCTTGGCAGGCAGCTCACAGGCCCTGTATCTAGGTGGCGTTGCCTTAACTCGGTGTTACGAATGCTTCATGCGGTTTAAAGTGTCACGTACTCACGAAAGAACCGTGAGCCCCCTGGGGGCATGTTTTTGAAGTACTCCATTGAATCCTTCTTATGTCGAAGCAAATTAGAATTTCGGAGAAAGAATTTGATTATGTGTGAGAACTTGAAATAACTTACTTCACACCCGTTTATTTATTCTTTTCATTTCTGTGAGATGTCTCTCCTGCACTCACTATTAATCACATTTACTTGCGACGGTAACATGTTATTACTACACGGCTTAAATTTAATGTAACGTATGTCAAATGGGAAAGCTACAAAAACAGCAGATGTAAATGACCGGATGGACAGTTCATAATTTTTTGTAAAACGAAAAGTAAAAATACATAAACCAAGGGAGGTTTGAGCACGAACCTCCCGCATAGCTGTCGATCACCACACAACCACGACAAAACGATAAATCTGTTGTTACCACGTCGACCGTTAATTGTTTCTATTTTCCTTTTTTTCGCAGTTCCATTCAACTTCTTCATGTGTTCGTGCTTAATCTCTGTTTAGTTTTCGACGGGCCATCCGCCACGTCAACTTAACTACTAAATCTGAGGTGAGTTGCCTTTGTAAGACATGGCTAGTCTGATGTAGGTAATTGCAATGTAATGGAATATATAAATCTCCCTTTTACTGAAGCCCTAAAGGTATGTGATGCTCAGGACAATAAATGTTGTCTGTAGTTACGTTGCACGTACTGTGCTGGGGAAGGAGGTATCTACACTCTGATTTCTTCAAGCTAATGATGCATAAAGTTTCAAGAAGTAAATATGAGAATGATGGAGGGGAGGGGCTGTAATATTATTGTTTTCGAATGGGAGCGCCATACATTCAAAGAGCTGCACAGTCGAATGTTTGTATAGTTAGTCACAGTAACAGCAGGAAACAATAGCAGTGTTGCAGCAAGATGCACTCACAATAAATAATTCATGACTCTTCAAAGAACATTGTAAGTAGCGATTCGCAGATATAGCATTGGAATTTATGGTTGGTGTTCAGCTTTAACACTGTGACTGATCGCGAAGAGTTTTTGTTTCTTATCAAAACGTTCAAACGTTTGTAGAGTCTATGGGACTTAACTACGGGGTTATCAGTCCCTAAACTTATGAACTACTTACGAACTAGGACGGCACAAATATCCATGCCCGAGGAGGGATTCGAACCCCCGACCGTAGTGGCCGTGCAGACCATGACTGGAGCGCCTTAGTCTCCTCGGCCACCGCGGCCGGCTGTTTCTTATCATCAAACGGTATTGCAAACTATTCTTCTTCTTATATAATTTCTTTATTGTATAAATAAAGGCACACTCCTTTTTATAATTTTTATAGGTATGACCTATAAATTAAACAATGCCTAACTTCTTGAACAGAGTCGATATTGCAAAGATTCATAGCTCGGATCACTCAGTTTTTCAGTTTCTAAACCAGTGTTGCAGGATGAAGGAAGTAATTATTGTGATGAAAGGAGTTTATTATTGCTATTATTTGTAAGTCAGATTTTAATCGGTTGCAAAGATTTAATTTATTCTTAATATTAACACGTTTCGTTTTAGTGAGACATCAACAGATCACGTGAAACTGTGGTGAGATCAGAATTTCATGTCAATTGTCGGATCTAACATTATGATTTTATATTAATCCCATTTACTGCCAATAAATAAATAAAAAATAAAAAATCGCAGTGACATGTTTTAGGGCCCACGTTAGATTTGTAGTTTTATAAGTTTTTGCAAACATTTCGAACAACAATAATAATCTAAATAATAAAAAAATTAAATAATAAGTGTGTCTGAAACCCTTTTAGGGAAATAAAAATTTAGGAAGTGGTGGGTTACGCACCACTGACCTTCAGAGTCACAATGAAACGCATTGCCTACTGCGCTACAGATAAGAGTTAGAAGTTGAATTCTTTAATTTCATACTGTTGATGGCCATTGTTAACTGATGCTAATATGGCATTTGTAGACAGTAGATTATCATTTATCGTACGAAGAACGACGTATTTTTGTAAATTCTTCAGTGCGCCATTGCTTTGAAATGATAACGTGTAAGTCACAATAAGAAACTCATCAAATACGCAACGCAAGATGGCGTATGCCAGAGGGAGTTCTATGCAAGGAATGTCACGTGACATCTGCGAACGGCTGGTTATCTTTAATTCAATGGAGGGTGTAAAAACTCCTTCATTTTTGCAAATATCTCTCAAAAGATACGAGATATGAAAAAAACATAAGGGAACAAAGTTGTAGAGAATTTTCTCCTCTAAAATTTCGTTTATTCAAATTACGAGTCAGATGAACGGTTTATTTGCAATTAAAATTACATTACAAACAGCTTTTTTTGTATTACTAACGTATTTCTTGTCCGCAATATTTCAAAACGCGAGGTTCTGGTCTCTGGTAGCCAACAATTATGTCTGTAAAATATTGTGCCGATCGGTTGAACGGTTCGACCTAAAAATGGGAGCACGTTACAGCCAGTCAGACATCGTCAAATCGCCGTTATTTTTGCAAATACCTTTGCAACGATGCAAGATATGAAAAGAGCGAAGTTGTAGAGAATTTTCCACGCTACCAATCAGGTAGAGAATAAGATTCTCCAGTTGCCTGAGCCCTATTGTATTTGCACCAAGAAGTTTCTCCTGGTGGACACGATGCATGGCATCGCTTATCATCAGTAGAGGAATTATGGAAGGATATGGCCCAAACATCTCTCTTCACTGCCTTCATATTTTCTTTTTTTTTGTTGTAATTGCTTGCCCTTAGTAAACCTGGAAGTTTTCTATTTCAGTTTTAGTTAACAATTTTCCACCTTGTAATTTATTTTCCTCTCATATCAACAGTTAGTTTCCTCAGCCTTGTTCCCAAACGTTTTTGAACGTGGGTTATACATTCTAATTTTCTAATAAGGGCATTTCCATTTGGCTTAGAGCTCACCACATAGTTGTTTGTCTTACTGTCACCATCGCCCAAATATTTGATATACAGTATGCCTCTTGTTTCTATGGAGCGATGAAATATTTGTTGTACTCCATGAACTTCCATAGGACCACTTGTTCCTTTAAAATTAGCCACATAGTTGGGTTCTTTATGTTCATTGACATTACAAAATTTACAATATTTAGACATTATCTCCACATGTAACACTTTGCCGGTGTCTACACTCGTGGCAGTCGTTACTCTAATAAGAGGAGTATGTAGTCTTTTCTACCAACTTCCATCAAGTGCAACTGAAATATCCGAACATCCCTCACTTTCTTCCACTGCTTCCCTAGCAGCCAGCTTCATGCGTTCCTCACTGACCTCACAGTCAGTATTTCAAATTTATTTGGTGGTTGATGTAAGTTCATCACGGAACAAAATTTTCTCCATGCAGCCATGCCCTTGCCAATGGATCGTAAGGCATAAACTAATCTAGTATTGATTTCATAAGGGACACTTGCATTTGATTTTGAAGAACTTATAAATGAAATCACAGCTAGCATTTAGTACAAATTAAATCCAAAGCAATTGCTAGGCCTTTTCTCCTACTGGCACTCTCATAACTTTTCACACTCTGTGACTCACCATGCTGCCTACATTGTACAAATTTAGAAATTACATCTGATAATATTCCCAAATTTATAATAATGTTACTGCACCCCTTGTCACTTACAGTAAATTCGTTATAACTCTCTTGAAATGGTGAGAGCTTCTATGATGATGCACTTGTTGAAGAATTGGAATTAGGAACATCGTTGCCAGGCGACATAACCTCTTGTACAGAAAGCTTTCTAAACTTGTTTCCTCTAAATTGTCGTACCTTGAAAACTCCTTTACGTTTCTTCATATTCAATCAACACGACAAAACACTGCAGACGTAAGTATAACAACTACTCGCAATCACACTTAAACAAAACTAACGGCGTGTTTGAAAGCGTGTTGTTTACTAACAACAGATACAAAAGAATAACGACCGTTGGATTCCAAGGATATCCAACACATTCGGGAGTAAAAAAGGAAATCCCTAACGTGCGATGTAGGGGATATAAAGATCTAAAATATATGCAGAAAAGTGGGTGACAGGAATGTGGGTGTCACACACAAACACACGTGGTAGGAAAATGCTCTTTAAATGCTCGAAAAATTTTTTTCAGCAAAATCCTTTTCACGGCACTTAAACCTTAATCTATCAAATATGATGAAGACCTAAAATCGATTCTTTTCGATCTGAACCACGGTGTGGTTCCCTTAAACTATTGTTTTAATATCTCTCCCACATTTTCATTATCTTTTTCGTTAACAAGACGTTAGCCGAAATGCTGTCGATGTACGACGATGTAGAGCAGAAGGATTGGGATACAATTCTGCCAGTCGTGACATTTGCTTACAATACCGCAAGACAAGACACCACAGGCCCTTCACTCCGTTTTTCCTGCTCCATGACCGTGAAGCTGAGACGACAATGGATACGCTGTTCCCGTACAGCTGGCTCGCATACGGACCCTGGACGTCCAGGAGAAGGACCGTCAGCGGTATAACGACAATCACCGACCTGTTGTGTACAGCCCAGGTGATCTGGTATGGATTTTTACTCCTGTACGGAAGGTTGGACTGTCAAAAAAGTTATTGAAGCGATACTTTGGTCCTTATCGTGTCATACGGCGCTTGTCAGACGTCACATACGAAGATAAGGATTATTATCCGTCGTCGAAACGACAAAAACGAAGAGACATTGTTCAGGTCCTGCGTATGAAACCTTACTACGATCCTGAAGAGCAGATAGGCGACAATGGCTTCTTGTTCAAGGACTCTAAGGACGGTAATGTTAGTGATGAAGCCACGACAGGAACGGCTGTCGTCAATAATCGTAGAGAAGGGATTCTCCTCAACTGCCATACAGAGGACAAATGACAAGGTCAAGATCCATGACATTGCAGTTGGCTCCACAGGGAACATAACAGCGGGTCGCTGTTTTTCCAGGAGAGGGAGCAATGCCGCGAGACACCACGTAAACCGACTGACGGCGTAGCGCGGGGGATATCGTCACCGACTGCGTCGCTGAAGGTCGCCGGTTCAATCCTGCCAACCGGCAAAAATATATTTCTGTGTAATTAACAATTCCAGAATGTCCTACATCTTTCTTATGTTCACTTGTAAATTCTAGTTGTTTCTTAAGTTAACTGTTCTTCTAATTTCTGGAACATTCTGTCTGTGTATAAATAGCAGAAAACACTGCCCGAGAGGCAGTTAGTGCTGCGTGTATGTTAAGTTCGAATAACACTGCTTTCAGTATAAGTGCTGTGTTCAGTTGTTAAGCCTGCTTCCATTTCAACGCGACAATATTAACACATGTCTTGCTTTAGTAGTTTGTTCTAAGTTTGTACTCTTTGTCTTTACTGGTTACGAATGACTATAGCCTGGAAAGAATGTGGCGTACATTTAGCGTTCGGAAATCAGTCGTGTGACATCCCTTATCCTGCATATGACATCTTGCTTTGTGTTTTTGATGATTTTCTTATTGTAACTCAAGCATTGTCATTTCAAAGCAAAAGCGCAATGGAATATCAAAAACACGTCGTTTCTTAGGACAATGAATTAATGTGTAAAATGCCATGTTAGCAGATAACACCTGCATCGAGGGTACCAGAATTACGGAGCAGCTTTTGGGCGTAGCGGAATTGGCCGTGAATTAGTTTTTGATGCACGATCATGTTAGACCGTGGTTCATAACTTGCCGGCCGCGGTGGCTCAGTGCGCTCGGTCAGAAGGTTGATAACGTGGTAACTCAGCGTGTTCGATCAGAGGTACTCGACGTCCTCTGTAATGAAAAAAAAAAAAAAAAAAAAAAACCAACGTCCACAAGGGGCCGATCAAACCGTAGAACCAATGAAAAGAGAGAAATAGAAAAGAGGGCTCAACACTGTTGGTAATTAAAAAAAAAAAAAAAAAAAAAAAAAAAAAAACTGAGGAAAATTCTCAACTGACAACTCGGAACGAACATGGACAAACGACAGAAAAGCATCGATCTTCCTGAAGAACAATATATATATATATATATATATATATATATATATATATATATATATATATATATATATATATAAACCGCCACTGGTAATTGCTTCCTAAAGGATTTGTTAAATGAACACAGCTATATTCTGCAAGATTCCCAGTCGTTCGAAGGTAACAGCGCTTTCTCTGAAAAGTACATTTGTTCTACCATGAAAAGACATACAAACGAATTGCAAACATAAGAATTCTTTATCACATGTACATAAACTGGGAAGATACTGTTACAGTATCTGTAGTAAATAACGTAATGATAGTAGTAACTTTGAATTCCGTTTGTTATTTAGCTACAAAATAAAACGTAGTCACGGTTTGAAATAGAATATTTGCTCTTTATTTTAGCGCAGAACAAAGAAACTTGAGCACAGTCATATCTGAAATACAGAAAAGATAATACTATTTACGTTAAAAGCGCCCGTAGCAATCTTGCAAAGACAAACGTTCTGGTAGACGCATTGATTCTAATTAAGATTTCAACATATCCCATAAATAGCGAATTGGAAAAAAAAGAGAGAGAGAAAAAGAAACAAGGTAATTTTTTGCAATGTATAGGCTACACTTCCCTTCCGTTTCATTAAGGAACGACAGTTGCCACAGAAACCTAGGACTTCTATTTATATGAAACTACGATTATCAGCCCGTTATGTAGAATATTCATTGTTACAGTATCCTCCCAGTTTATGCGCGTATGCTTGAAAAGACCAATGTTCAATTCATTGTTACGTATTTCACGGCATGTTCACGTAATAGAACAAACGCAAATTTTAAAGAGGCGCTTATACATATGCACAGCTCTAAACATTGCACAACATAGCTCTACTTAATTAATAAGAGTGCCCAAAACAATTGTAGGAGCCAAGGCGAAAAAAATTCAATGGCTAGTTTTGAACTACCGGCCATGTACATCACAATTTAACGCACTAGCGACTACACTATGGCGGAAGTTACAAAACTGTACCATGTTTGTAAACGAACAGCGAGCAGGCGAAGCAAACCCCTACGACACGACATCACAGCCTGGGAGAGGGAGGCTGCCAAATATACTTAACTACTAAATGAGACAGGCAGAAGCCACTTCACTTCTTCCTCTCCTCTGTGTCTGCGAGAGAACACGAAGCCTCGCGTATGCGCGTTATTGTGTTCAGAGCGAGTGTGCAGAGAAAAGACTCCATTACAGTAATGTCCTGTGAGGAAGCGCCTCTATCAAAGCGGATCTCAGTGACACTTCAGTGGAGGACACTTTATGTAGCGCGGTGTTCACTGTGTTGGCTGCGATACTTAATATACGGTGTGAACAGGAACAGAGTGTAATTAGTTAATGTTGCGAGCACATATTGAGTGGCATCGCGGTGGGTTGGGTTCTGACTGACTTACCACGCCAACAGAGAGCGAGAGAGACTAGGGCTGCGAGGGCGTTCTTGACTTAATCAAGGCGTGGGGGGAATTGGATCGGAACAAGTGCATCAATTCTGAGAATGATAGTATGTTTGCATTCAGCGCAGATGACGCAGCCAGTAGCCAGCCATGCAGTTAGTCGCACACTGTGCGAAAGCTTAGTTGAATTCCACCCCTCCGTCCGATCAGTAATTGCAGACCGCATTTCCGAGACTTTACAACATTTATTATGACATGACAGCCTCAACCGCAACTAAAGTAATTGAATCGGTTTAAAGACAAGTAGCCGCGGCACTTCAGCTACTCAGCCGATTTTTCTTTTATTAAAGTTAATCATTCAAACAATTATAAATCACATCTCTTTAAAACTGTTCATAGTTTTTCCAAAAACAGCAGCTACTATCCTGTGAACTGGAAAAAATAGTTATTAATTATATTCTCGTGGTTTCATTTCTAGAAAAGAACATTCTAAGCAGAATGAATACACAAGATTCACTTTCTTTAAGTGTTTTCTTCCAGTAGCTGGTGACATAACTTTAGTTGTCAAACTGATACTCAGTACTTACACCTTTTTTTTAATTTTTTAATTATTTTTTATTAAAAAAATTTTCTGAAAGGAGATGTCATCTAAGATTATATCTGCATAAGTGAAAGTTTCACAGATTGTAGATAGGCGAGGAACATCTTTCTGTATTATGTGGAACGTGCTGTTGATGTCTTCCTTGCAGGAGCCAAAGGTACATCGTTAGATAATTTCGTTGCACAACACAAAAATAGTTGGAAGAGTAAGCACATTAAAATCACGACAGCACAGTTCACGTCAGAGTACTAAATATAAAACATAAATACATAATTAACTCATCAAGTTCTGACAGGAGTACAACCTGACATAAACAAAGTTAATGACATCAGTGTTCGTGTTTTGAAGTTAATATTGGCAATGAAAATTTTAGTTCAGGTGCTTTAAATAACAATTCATGAAAGTTTTTATTTTAAGAAACGTGATGTGGGTTTACAATATGAAGTACAGATTTTACAGAATGACGAAGTGATTTAGACAACATTTTAAGTGATTTAATAAGTATGGATTATTAATCTAAACAGTGAATACATAGATTTAATTTTCTGAGACGTAACTTAATGTTTTCATTTTGGTGACTATCGGTTTACTTTATTACTAATTTTATAATTGAGAAAAGTTATATGATAAGAAATTAGCAACATAAATAAAAGCTTAAAGTGTGGGGCGATTCATTTGAGGCTTTAAAAAGTAGACGGAAATGTGGTGAAAATATGTGTGTGTGTTGGTACTTCAAACATTGAGACATATAAATGCTTAAAGTCACGTATGGAACACTTTTGTATGTTTTTCCCATTTTTTATTATAACGTAACATCTAAGTTAACCAACTGCATCAAAATCGTTACATATCTTGATATGTCGTATAAACAATGTAATTATGTATTTATTTGAAGGTTGATTCTACCTCGCTCAGAGTGGGCTTCAAAGAACAGTGATAAACTTATTATTATAGCCAAAATACGTTTTGTACATTTATAGATGAGTAATACGGATTGCTAATTGTGTTTTGTGAACTGTGAACTATTATTATCTTGTCTGCTTAATGTATTTGAACAGTGCGTATTTTGATAAATAGTGTGGCAGATATGGAAATTTTTCATTTGGGCAATGGCCGTGGATAAGCGAAGTCACTAACTGTCAGACTTGGCTAGCAGTTGGATGGGTATCCGGCCAAGTCTGTCGTGCACTGTTAAATATTCTCTCGTCCCTTATTAGACTAATCGAGGAGCTACTTGCCTGACATGTAGCGGCTCCGGCCAGGACGACTGACAATGGCTGTTCTGAGAACATGCCCCTCCATACTACACCAATCAACATGTATGGTCTGAGGATGATTGGTTAATCAATACCATTGGACCTCCTGAGGCCTGTTTGAACGAAGTTTAATATTTTACTTAGGGGTTGGGGTGGGGGGATGCATTTTACAGAAAGTATGAACGAAGATGGCGTTTTGTTCAGTGCCTGTGGGACGTAAAAGGATAATTTAAATACATATTAACCACTTCGTATAATGGTTAGTAAAGTATTGGACAGTGGTTGAAAGACATGGAAGGATAGAGGGATGGGAGGGAAGGAGACGTGGTTATACAATGCGTTCAGGATTGAACTGACCGTTCAAGGTCGCTTTTGAAATCATGTGACCAAGGTTAAGTTCAAATATCAGTGCCCTGTTTTCTTCATGTAGGCTGGAAGTGCGCTGTTTTCTTACTATCACACTCTACATGTTTCACTGGGTTCCAGAAATACAGTCCTTTCTTCTCAATTTCTATTAAAATTACTGACTTTTTGTCCAAATTTGCTCTCGCATTTTCTCATGTACAACATTAAAATTACCCATCAACATTTATTTCCCTTTGCTTCATCTATAGCTCCAAACCTTTTTCCACACAGAGTGATATATCAAACATTCCCAATAAATCAATAAATTCTTTCAGTGTATAATTTCTTTCTCATTGTTCTTACTTCATGAATGCTGTTCCATTTTCATAGATTAAAGGTCTTACCATGGCAAAAACTTGCCTAGTACAAAACTACCAATAAACTTTGCGCGATAAAAGTAACTTGCTAAAATTCAAGTTTACGAATTGAAAAGCTGATCAATGCTTGCCCTCGTGTTCGATGACTTTGACAGCGATTACAATACGAACTGGAAATTTCGGGCACTTGTTAAAATAACTGGGCTGCTGCCGCACGAGTTTGGCTTGCACTGTTCGCAAGAATGTATATTTTAATTCCACATAATTCAAATTTCCAATAACCGACATTGCCGGTTTAGGAGGCTATCTGATAGTTTTTTATTCTTCAAAATGAAACGCCAAGACCGGGAATTAATAATTTATATAATGATGACCGGATTCGGACGACTGTGCGACCATCATCTGGTCATATAAGCTGGTCATATTTTTTTAAATGGATATAAAACAATATGTGTAACATAGCACTTAGTCATCATATAAAAATACATAAGTAAAATCATGACAACTTACAAGGTACTCATATATTATTTTATATCAGGTTTTCAAAAAATAAGATGAGCAGCTTATAAAATGTATATGACCAGATGTTGGTACAGTACTCCGAAACTGGTCGACATTCAATAAATGATTAATTCGCGATCTTGGCGTTTCATTTGTGAAGAATATAAATTCACATTTCGTTATGGGCATTAAAGTTCCACTAAGAAGCACTCCTTTTTCAATCCTGAGGTTTAGTTCCTGACTTCAGAGAGAATTGCTAAGAATTTATTTTCGACATTCGGCTCTTACTCGAATCTCTAATTACGAGGGCGTAGTGCCTCTGAATTTTACAAGTACATTTCCTTAAAAAATTGTTTCATACATACCGGGCCCTGATGAAGTTTCGATCTATGTAACGGTCATCCTCAGAAGTAGATGGCTGCACAGATGTTCTTGACACAATTATAACTGACACGAACGTCTGAGCCGGCAAGTAGTCGGAGACGGGAAACGTCTATTTCGTATAGATGTATTGTCAATGTCTGCCGAAGCATTATTAGTGGTGACCTGAACTCATGTCCTACACTTCCCCACACCACGATACCAGGGGTTACGCCATCGTATCTGTGCCGGCATGGGACGTCACGGTGCCGTGGATGGTTGAAACCCGCGCCACAGGCCGCCCGCGGGACCTCCTTGGGGGCTCTGCAGTGGAGCACCGCGAAGGAGGCGCCACCACGAGACGTGGAGGTGAGGAGACCAAGCCCCAGGCGGAGTCTTGTTTTTGGAAGCAGAGAGGACAGCCGGCAGGTTTGGAGCTACCACGACGAAACGTCCGGTGCAGATCCAAATGCACGCCGTGACGGACTACATCGGAAGGAGTTGCCCGGAAGAAGACACTACCCGAGGTCTATATCGCCGGACGCAGTGTGCCACAAGTCTGTTTTACCGTGGCCTTTCTATTAAAGGAATTTTGTAGACAACGAAGTTCGCCGGTGTGAGTGTACTGTAGTTCGAGACCTACACATGAGTTTAGTTGTTTGTAGCTATTACAGTGCTATTACGAGTAACTTGAAAGAGCCTCAATGGTCAAAAGTACGACGCTAGTCTGTTGTGGTTATGCACTGGTATTGGAGTTAATTTAACTGAAACTGCATACGTTGCGTCATTTACATGGGTACTTGGCACTGTAGCTGTCTTCAAATTGCGAGTCCACAACTAACTGAATGTCTTGCTTTGGTGTTTACAATAAATACTCGTGGCTGATAGTGTTTCTGGATATTGTTTGAAATTGGTCCGCACACCGTAAGTTACGTGCATTCAAAATTTTATATTGAACTGATAATTTTGCAGAATATGGTAACCTCATCTTTAGGCATCTAAGTGTTAGAATGTGGACAGCTAACCTTATTACAGGGTTGTGGTCGTTTCCTACTTTTGTGCTCTTATTTAAAACACACACACACACACACACACACACACACCACTCCCCCTTGTACAGTTGTTGACAAATGAAATTATTTTGTTTAATGAAAGTGCTTGTCTTGTTGGTTCAGTTGGTTTTCTTATATTAAAGACCGTATTTTACGGCAGGAAGGTACTATGGTACAGTTTTAAAGATGTGTTTATTAATTAACAGGAGGATTTAACGATTCATTGTGTGGATTGAATATAAACTATTAACCTTTTGGAAACTGCAACGTTGAATAAAATTGTTATTACTTTTGCTATAATAGAAGTTCAAAATTTTGTTTAAAATAAAAAATAAAATTAGTTTTACGAGGGGCAGAAGCTTCTCACAGCTCAACCCAGTCCTACCACTCCCTCTACCGGTGCAGCATCTCTCTACAATATTGGTGGGAAGTGGGCTTTGCCTTGACGCCGCCAAACGGAACACGGTAGTCATCGGAGGTTGTGTTGAAGCGGGACTTATCACTGCCGGTGCATGGTACTGTACGTAAACGTCTTGAAACTAATTGGTACCAACTTCGCAACAACTGGTCGCTGACATCACATAATTTACTCAGACGTCAATGGTAACCATGTATACTGAAATGATATAATAAGGGACCACTCGTTCAGGGTACACTACTTTTGTTTGTCAGGAAGTGCAGTTAATTCGCCAAAGGCAAGTAGTGTTATGAGGCCGTTAAACTTGTGCTTCTTGCTACATCACCTACGAAACAGGCAACCCGGATCATAAAAGTGATGGAAGGGATGTATACACCTAGGCTAGCCGAAGTACCCAACACGCATTAGAAAAAATCGTACTGGCGTGGTTTACGGCCCACAATAAGTATTCCTGTAGTTTTCTGATTTTTCGCAAATATTTCGTAAAAAAAATGAAAAATAATATAAAATTAGATAAAGAAAATAATAATATAAGAGGGGGGTTCAAACCAAAAGGTAGGAAAGTACACTGTTAAGACAACTGAATTTATTAAAAAGTTATCACCAGAGGCCTGAGCACAACTATCCCAGTAACGAGCCGAAGGGTTCCAGGTTCCCAGGATTACTGTGACTATGACAAGAGTCATTCGTCTATTGTGTCCTTCACTTCGCCGTCCGAAGTGAAGAGTTTTCTTTTTTAGAAGTTTATTTACGGGGCCAAACAGCTGCTCCCACTTGGCCAGTACACTGTGTGTGACCCTGGAGATGTGTGAACGCGCGTTATCATGGACCAGAACCACTCCCTCCGTGAGCAGCCCAGGCCGTTTGATGTTGCGTGTTACGGACTGTGTCACAGTGAACCTTACTGTCAGTGGTTTTTCCCTGCTCGAGGGATTCGATGAGTATCGGACCTCGGACGTCGAAAAACTTGTTGAGTATAAGCTTGCTTGCTTGAGGGCACAAGCTTGAATATTTTCGGGAGACGTAACGACGCATGCTTCGCTTTCCTAGATATCGCTCTACGTTATCCCACAGCGGCATTTTCAAATTTAAATGGGTTTGGTTCGTAAGAAGTTTCGTACGTTTTCATTTGAACAACCCTCGTAAAATATAAGATTTAATATAATAATAGAGCATTAAATATATACGAGGGTCACTCCAGAAGAAATGCACACTACTTTTTTTTAAATACAGTTTTTATTCTACTTATTTGAAAGTTTTCCAGTGTGTAGATAAATCCTTTAGGAACAATATTTTCATTTCTCCACATAATCTCCATCCGTCTCAACTGTCTTACGCCATCTTGGAACCAGTACGACGCCTGCCGCTGCGACGACAATCCTCAATATTGCCGTGCCCGCTTTCGTCACGTAATCTGCTTACCCACCGACTAACTGTACTGCGATCGACAGCAGCATCTTATGCACCTTTATCAACCTCTTGTGGATGTTTCCCACTGTCTGGTTTTGACAGCACAGGAATTCAATGACAGCACCTTGCTTCTGACGAACGTCAAGTGTAGCAGCCGTCTTGAAGACATGCTATGACGGCGCCACTCACGGGAACAGGTTGAACTAAGTTTGAAAACAAGCGGGAAGGATATATCTACACACTGTACAACTTTCAGACATGATAAATGAAAAATGTATTTAAAAAAAAGTGTGCATTTCTTTTGAAGTGACCCTTGTAAAATATGAATATAATTATGTTTTTAATTTTACTTTTATTCAATTTTCGTCGCAGATGAACGGTTAAGGCGTTATTTTCACTTCAATTTCGAGCGGTCAAAAAGCCATCGCAAACTGCCCACTTTTAGTGTTAGTATTCTAATGTGGGCCAATATCTAAACATGTCGGTTGTTTCAGAGTAACGGATTAAACTCAAGTTAAAAATTTGTACTGCACCGGGATTTCCCGCTTTGGGCCAGTGGTTCCCTTAACAAATTAGGCAATCCCGGCACGCTTCTAGTGCTGCTCAAGTTCTCGGCTTACTGCACACAACGACTGTGGTGCCGCCTGTCCATTATTCCACTTGCTCGCATTAAATAGCATAAAGATGGGGCGCCAGACTATAATTTATTCCATCCACTTGATGCAGCTGTGCCGTCATCGGTCATTGACACGCCCACAAAGGTGGTTATAATTGAGTAATGAATGCCCTCCTACCCATGTCCCCCCTTCCCCGCAGCTTAAGGGGGCATAACCCCTGTATCCCTGCTGCCAGACCGAGTTATACAAGGGGGCTGATGAATCAAATACAATTGGATCATCAATCATGTTGTCTGGCTGCAGCTGCGAGCGACTCGAAAGTCCGGAAGGGGGCGGTACCATGGATCTGAAATTATTCCTGCTGCTATTTGTCTTGGCGTTGCAGAGACTGGGTCAAGCGCAAATACTATCGACATTACGGTCTATAATGAACCATCCAGAGGCCCTTAAAGTGGATATAACTGAGTCATTAATCACCTGATCCGTGCAAACAGGGTAACTGCTGGCAAGAGCGTAACCTTCCCTCCAATGAAGCTGACATTTGTAACATTAGACATTGTTTGTGAGGAGAGCGACTGGAAGAGTGTTTTTTTAAATGCATACATTTGTACAATCTACTGGTGTGCCACAGACGCTATATTACTTATAACGTTTCTTTACTTTGTACAAAATAAAGAAATGTTATTAGTAATATAGCGACTGTAGCACATCAGTATATTTTTTAAATATCTTCATTAAAAAAAGCCGACAATTGACCGAACCATCGAGAACATGAAAGACGACCGCATAAGAATTATTAGCTGCCCTCAGAGAGCCGTGTGGGCAGGGGCGTGCCGCCGGAGGCAGCGCTCTGCGACGGTCGGTCTGCCGTGCAGGGCCGTGTCTCCTTGACCGAGCAGCGGCTCAGCCCCAGTCGCGGCGGCTTGCTGGACACAGGGCCACCCTTGAAGCATTGTATTGTGTCAACTACAGACACAGAACGCCTTTAGAAGGCTCCCCCAACACGCACGTCGCGAGAGCTCTTAAAAATATCAAGTGTATATATTACTTCATTCCTCAAACCTAATTCCAAACACATCGAAATTCAGTAATCACAACACTCATATTCGGACTCTATTCGGTAATGAATCTAACCGTAAAAAAGTCCATACTTGGAGATTAACTCCCGCGCGGCGCCCCTGTGATTATTGCAACCCTTCACACACACTGGGGTTTGGCGTGAGACTAGGTGCGCTATGAACAGCATCAGTCAATTAAAGAACAATATGAGAATTGCGAAGATCTGCGTGCATTGTCATTCTTCTTATCACAAGGATTCTATACCAACAAATTATCCAGGGAAATAGCAGGCGATATAGACAGACATCTACAGTAGTTTATTTGCTACGGCAGCGATTGTACGAAACAACCATCAGCTCCTCTGTCTTAAACAAATTTGCAAAAACCTTAAGATGACTGTGTTTAGGTAGCATTACAACGGCTACCGACCGTGTAGTTAGTACGAAAAAATACATGCTCTAAATTAACACGCTGTACCTATAGTAAATAAACATGGAGCACAACTCAGTTCCCGCAGGTCAGCCATTTTTACCTTCCTAACGAAGTTACTACCGCCATCAACGAAGAACACTCCGAATACTGCAGACAGCAAGTCAACGTGAGAATATTAGCGTCTACTCGAAAAAAAATTCTGAGACCAATATCCACTTACAAGTTGAATCTATCCGTAACATAGAGTGCCGAGGTGGAATGGCCTAGATGCATAGCACGCCGCTGCTCACCGTCGGAGTTTCGAGTCCTCCCTTGGACATGGGTGAATTTGTGGTCCTTACCATAAGTTCGTTTAAGTATTTTATACGCCTAGGGACTGATGACCAGAGTAATTAAGTTCCACAGATTTACAAACACTTCAACATTAGAGTAATTCCACACATTTATTAAGTTTTCAATGCAGAAAAACACGCATTACTGTACGAATGTATTTGTTAAGCTCTACCGAAACGAATTACCTGTGTCAAGTCTACAGAACAGGCTTACTACCTCCGTAAGTTATTCAGAGGCCCCAGTACTGATAATCAAAAGAATATGTCGGCTCAACTAGAATCACGTGAACTTATTAACATCCACTGGAAAAAAATTCTGTTACTTATACAATACCAAGTCCAAATCCGATTCCCATCACAACAAGCTCCGCTTCAATTATTTGATACACATTTTCTACCTACTCCATAAATTATCCAAGCAACAGCCCAGTGACAGAAACATCCATACAGCATAAGGATTTCCTTGTTCCATTACCTAATACAGGTTACTGCAATCATCATATAGGTTCGCCAGTTTTCTTATTTTGAAAATATCACTAAAGAACGTACACCACCCTGCTTGTAGCTCTCGATAACGGTTTGAGCGATTCATGATTTCTTTATACCCCCAATGTATCAAACAAGCTCTGCCTCGATTATTTTAGAGTAATTACGCCCATTATTTCTAAAGTTCCGACCAACGAGCCTACGACATTTTCGTAACAACAACCAAGTAACAGGGTTAGCCTTGAAGTTATTCTTAACCTACAAAAAAATGGAACTATTCATAACACAAGTTACTGCAAGCGTCTCTTCTACTGGCTCCTCGATATGTGTTACGAGTAACCCAGCTGCATCGAAGCCCATCCCATATCACTCCAATACAGCATCTGATTGCCATGAACAATCCTGTCGAGAGTAAACATGCATTCAGCACGTCCACACACAGCCCAGTTCTAGTAACTAGTACACTTTAAGGTATCGAACCACTGCTTCTCGATCGAAGAACAATAATTTACCGCGACAAACATCTCCTGTACGCTCCATAAATGTTTTCTTGCTTACTGTAAACACTACTATCAGCCTAGCTACGTAACGTCGTAATATGATCGAGAGACACACATAAAGTAATTTACTAGGAAAATCACTGTGAACAGCAAATCCATCTGAAAAATCACCTAATTAAATCCCGGTGGAAAATGAGAAGTTTCGCGAACGAGTGATTATTCCACTATATATATATATATATATATATATATATATATATATATATATATATATATATATATATATATAAATCACAGTAAATGTGGGTTTTCTTGGGATTTTAGTAGATTAATAAATAAACATACAAATATTAATGCACAAAACTTTTATTACATTTTGCATAAGCGTTTACATATGAAAAAACCATCTTTATATATATATATATATATATATATATATATTTAGTCACAGGAAACAGTTCGTACTTTATTTTTGAACGCTGTACCTGTAATAATGTCCTGTTTAATTTTTAACTTGTAGCTTACATCAACAATGGAATATTGTATTTCCTTTTCCTGCCAGTAATTAGACAGGTAAAGGGAAAGTAAATTTTCGAACTCCTCTTTCACGGCTTTAGTAACCAGTTCCCCACCTCCTGGCAATTCTTCTAGCTGAGAGCATTTGGGTAGTTTAACTTTACCTGCGTAACAGAACTGTTAAAGCTCTCCACATCTTCTTCTGTGTACACATTCTGCTCTTCTACACCTCACTCATGTGGAATTTCTGTATGGAATTTTAAAATTATAGTTTTTGTAAATGAGTAGTTAACATATATAGTTATTCCGTCAGTCTTAAGCCCTAAAAGCGGCTTCCTCGTTGCTAAATGTACAACATCCAGTCCACCGCATTTAGACATAATGTAACCACTCTTTTTAAGCTGATCGAGGCGGGAAAGGAGCTTTATAAACAGATTCGTTGTGTGCCCCTTAATATACATGCACGAATCTGTCATCTTTGATGACCACTTAGCACAACTATTAACAGTAATTGCTATTATCTTAAAAGCTCCAGTTGTAGTCAGATTTAGTCATACACCGTGTTTAAAAGTACCCATGAATCGTGCTTTCACATATGCAGTAGCCTCCGCTTTTTCCAACTGAAAATTGTATCCGTCCTTTAAAGCGGTTGTCATGTCAGTATATTCGAGTTTACTTATATTGGCTTCGATCTCTTCCATTTCCAGGTTTCTTTTCCTTGCACATAATACGTTAACTGCACTTAAAGGTGTAATTTTTTATGGGGGGATGGCTTGAGCCTACATGATGCATTTACTCTTTTTCTATGTACTTGTGGAATGACGCTGTTTGTAGGAACCAGATCTAATTCGGCTATATCCGTATCTGGAGGCATTGTAGTGAAAAATGTTCTGAATTGAGAGGTATATGTTTGTCTTTTAATGTAGCTCTTCTGCGTATTACTTATATCGTCCTTGCTGGAGTCATTATTACGAAACTCCACGTAATTTGCAGGTAGGCAATTGAAACTGAAAGCTGACAGAACATATTGTACGATCTTTCCTCCATCCTTAGTGTCTGGGGGATTTCAATTTACTGGAATTCTTATTACCCCAGTAAACAAACTGCAGAACACTATTAAACACTACGAAAAAACTGTCCTATAGGTAATTCGTTGACTGCATCCATTTGGAGGAGATTGGCACACTATAGAAGGGCGCACTTTATTCTCGATTAAAACATTTAAACTATCTTGCACAGGGTAAAAAAAACCGATCCATTCGGTAATTTTATATCTTAGCCTCTAGACTGGTAATTACATGTTCTTGACGCAGCAAAGAAATAAAGGTCTCTCGCAATCGGACGTCTGGACGCTTTATAAAGTCGATGTGGTTACCAGTATCTTTGTTGACACCAGGGTTCGTGATTTGATACATTATCTGTTTTTACTCGGTATTTCGGTGATCCACAATGAACAATCTGTTACAACTGTCTTATCGTTATCGACATTACGTTGCTGTTTCCAGTGTAGTTTCCTTCCCTGCGAAAATCGTGGTTGAATACTAGGTACTCGCAAATCTCCACTTTGTTAAAAATCACTCTGGTGTTATGTCCAAATCCAGAAGCTGTTGTAGTGTACCAGGGAGCTCCTCCATTAAAACATCAAGTTTAACTTCGGCTAATTCTACTTTATAAGATATAGCCACAGGATTTGCATACTTCTTCGAGATGTTTTCCAGTCCTCTCTTGCCGAGTTTCTCTAGTTTTCCTCTTGCTGCCACACCTCTGCCACCAAGTAGGCGAAATGGCAACTTGGCCTTAACACCATCTCTCGCAGTGACGAACTTGTCAAAATTACTACGCAGGTAGCAGTTGAAAGATCCACACATTTCCTTCTTTAACATTACAGACCGGCTCTTCTGTGTCTGCTCCTGATAGTCCACTTGATCGCAGATTTTAACTACCTTAAAGTTGTCGCAAAAAGGCTCTGTAATTGGTGTAGGAACCTCCAAGTACATCTTGCAGAGGAGTGTAACGTTCCTGGCGAAATTTATGTTACCAATGTCTCTTACAATAGTGTCCAGGTATTCCAGCAAGAGCCACAGTCCAAAGCGTTCGTCCGTTGGTCTTGTATTCCTCCCCAGTAGCTGAGGGATGTTTAGCACAGTCGAGGAACCCTTGTTGACAGTTTCAACTACCACAGGAGATTAGCGGAGGCGATCGTGCATCCTTTTAAACACTACAGATCGTGTCACATGACTCTTAATCGACAAACATTCGTCTGAATTGTAAAATGTATATCGCGATAGGTCCGGTGTACAGCGCCTAACTTTAGCGACACACAATCGCACCGTACTAGTTCATACGTACATGGGCGTGATCGCTAGGGGTACGTTAAACACTATTCTTACTTCCTTCCTGCGCTCTCGCTGCACCGCACAGCGTGCCGTTTCTCTTCCCAGTCGGGAAGCATAAGTAGAGCTCGACCAGTGGTTAGCAGCAAAGCCTCGCGACGTCGCTTGCCTCTTTGGAATCCACGGCGCAAAGCCCTGGCAGGCCAACTCCCTGGCGTAAGGACATCAAAGACTCTGCTAGATCAACAAACGAAGTGTACGATCCACTCGTGGCGAAAGCGGAAACAGAGAGAGAGAGAGAGAGAGAGAGAGAGAGAGAGAGAGAGAGAGAGTCACCACAAAACGTATCCGGTGTAAACTGCATAGCCGTGCGGGAGTAGCCGAGCGGTCTGGAGCGCCACGTTGCGGATCGCGCGGCATCCCGCGTCTGAGGTTCGAATCCTCCCTCTGGTATGGATGTGTGTGGTGTCCTTAGGTTAGTTTAACTTAGTATAAGTACAAACGTAGGCTTGCGCGGCTGTTGTCACTATCAATAAAATTCTTCCGGGTATGAGACCGCGTCATCATTATATAAACTTTACCGACGTCAGACACAGTCCCTGATGAAGGCCGTCTGCAACAGTGGCCGAAACATCGGTAGAGTTTATATAATGACGACGCGGTCTCGTACCCGTAAAAATTTTATTGTTAGTTTAAGTGGTTTGTAAGACTAGGGACTGATGACTAACGTAGTTTGGTCCCATAGAATTACTAATTTTTGAATATTAACTGCGTACACATACCAAGACACGAGCCGGTATGGCTCAATACCACTAAAACGAGGTTAAAAACACGTAAAATTTTTCTGTGTTTAAGTTCACCTTCACGATATGAGCCGGCTGGCTCACTGTCTCTTCATTGGGCAGAATCGGGAAATAACGTAAGTAATCGTAAAAATGCTACGTGACATCAGGTGTGAAGTAACTTCATATAATTTGATTTAATTTAATTAACGAATAATTGGAAATGTCGTGTATTAATTAGAAAAGTTTTCCTAACGCGTTGTTTGACGCAGCACTCAATGATAACCTGCCATGTGCAAGCCGCTTGATCTCTGAATAAGAATGGCAATCGACAGACTTTTGAATTTGCTTAATGTATTCGTCTCTTGGTTTCTCTGCGCGACTTTTACAAATGTTCAAATGTTGGCAAATCTACTGCACTTAACTATTGCGGTCATCAGTTCCTAGGCTTACAAACTAAAAATAAATCTAAAGACAACTCACATACACTCATTCCCGAGGGAGAACTAGAACCTCCGACGGGAAGCAACCGCGCGCTTCTGAGCGAGACGCCTGAGAGCGATTTCACCCCACACACATCCCTGCAATTCTAAACTTACTATTCGTTGATGTCTCACAGTATAATAAAGTATGCGGATAAGTTATAAATTTACGCTTACAGGAAGACGGGCAAGGGCATTCCGTAGCGTTATGGTGATCACTGTGCCCTGGTGGCATCGTCGACAGCGCAGCTCGCTAATCAGCAGGACACCCGGGCTGAAATCCCGGCTAGGAGAAAAATTATGGCTTTCCTATTCATTCCATACAGAACCCAACGACAGGTAATATCGTACATTGCTTTGTAACTAAATAAATACCTCTGCAGAAATATTTCTCAAAGTAAAAAAAAAAATTAATGAAATATTGGAAACATCATAATGGCTTCGAATCGGTGGTATGATGGCTACACAGGACATGTTGCTGACAGGTTGCTGTTCGAGTCAAGAAAAGCCACCAGCACGCGTAATTTAGAAGGAGATATGCCTGGACTCTTAAAGCAAATTAGATTACTTAACATAAACAAATCTCCTGGTCCAGACTGTATACCGATTAGGTTCCTTTCAGACTATGCTGATGCAATAGCACCACACCTAACTATAATATGCAACCGTTCGTTCAGTGAAAGATAAGTTCCCAAACACAACACAGAGAATAACATAGGATTCTTTTTTTTTTTTTTTTCCTCGCGAATGCAGTGATAAATGTGTTACACAAATAGTTATGTGAATTTTATTCTGTATATACAAGAGTTGGAACTAAAATAATGGAAACTTGAAACACGGCCAAATAGCGTGTTCCATTTATTTTATCCCCGTAAATAAATGTTGATCGGCTTCAGATATTTTTTGAGTGTAGCGAGACGGTCCATTTGCACATGTGAGACACCAGAATTACAAGTTTTTTTTTGTCCAAAATATGGAATAATTTTGTTTTGTTTCACAATTTTAAATGTCTGTTTTTTGTGTATGAGGCCTCATATGTGATGGCGTATGCTTTGATATGTTCCAACTGACCCCGCTTGTGCAGAATGTATGGAGCCTGTGTAAAAACAGTTGAAACAAGCGTTAGCCTCGCCTCGCTGCTCTTGTCGTCTGCTGGTTCAAACAGCGTGGCTACAGTTGCCTCTGGCGCTGGTCGAGTTCTGCCAACTTTAGCAAAGATGCTTAGTGAAAGCCCTCATTCACTCTCCTTTTCCGGTGTGCGCCTTAGGTTTGCCTTCCTGAGTCGGCTAAACCCTTTGGAGAGGTTCCCGCTCCGCTTTAGGTACTGGGGAGCAGCGACCACGAGGGCGGCCGGGAGTCGCTGGCTGCCCTTTGGCGGGGGTAAGTTTGCTTTTGGTGTTGACTCTGTTCTGAGCACGTGACTAAACTTTGATCGAATTTGACTGTAAATTGAAACTGCTCATTCGCGTCTCTACTTCTCGCTACAACATCACAGCTATGCGTAGAGGTGAGATTTTATTTAATTTTGTTCTGGTTTGCTAAGTTCATGATGATTTTTGCCGAAGTTTGATTTCACAGCCTGACTGGTGTTCGTTAACAGAATCCTTTCACTTCGTAACTGAAGAGTACTTCCTTCCAACGTTTAAATATGTTTAAATGTTTTTCATGTTCATTTGATCGGCGAATTTGATCTTTGATTATAAGATGTAATCTGTCTTATGCTGACTGCAATTAAGAGGTTTATTTTTACACCAGACGCGTTTCGCTTTTTTTTTTTTTATTTTAAAAGCATCTTCTGTGGTCTGTAAATGATACAAAGGTTTGTACAATTTGTTTTTGATAAATAGATTAAAAACAGTTATTAAAAAAACATTTTGCACGTTAGGCCTAAGTGTTTTTAATTTAATATTCGGTCTACTTACGGTGTTGATGTCTCTTCTTTACATGTCACTACCGCTTCTCCGTCTTGTTGGCTGGAGTTCGTTTTTTCCTGGCGTGTGTTTCAGGGTTATGTACAGCACTTATCGTGTGTTTTTGTTTGGTTTTTTCCTTTTCATCTCAACACATCACATCACTTCACTTTTTGAAATGTATACTGATTACATATCGCCTGTTATATGTGGAATGCCTGTCTGTTCATTTGTCCTTTCACTACAGTGTGGCTATGTTTTCGTGTGTTCATTTGTTTTTCGTTTGGTCTGTGAGTGTTGCCAACGTTATATATTTATCATATAAATACGACTTCATTCTACATCTCAACCTACTTAAAACTGTACAACAACCTGTGCAAATCAAATAATATTATACCTAAATAGATTAATGTACAGATTAAAAACAGTTCTCCCAGTGCACAAAAAACAAAACAAACTGCTCTAAAACTTTGGCTAAATAACGAAATTAAGTTACTTTGTGCCAAAAAGCAAACCCTAAATACTGAGTTATATAAAGTGCACCTCAATCTGACTAAAGTTCTCAATAATACCGCTGTTTTCTTCAAACTTGTTGGCAGGTTTGAAAGTCGAACAAATAAAGTGGTAGAAAAAATGAAAGCTACCCATAAGAAAAAGTTCACGAAATTAAAATCAAAACAGTCCCATACAACGATTCACAAGAGAAACATCACTTCCATCTAAGACTGATAAACCTTTCAGACACTGTGTTAGAAACAAACGAAATAAAACTTTTAGAGAAAGGCCTGAAACACAACATCAGCACAAATATAAACGAAAACGATATAGAAAACCTGATAGTAGAATCAGAAAACATCCTCCTACAAGAAAACAAAAACGAATTAAGTGAAGTAAACATTGGTCTTACTAGAGAGCTTGTAAGTAATGAAATCAAAAATATAATAACACAAATGAAACAAAATACAGGAAACCAAAGTAACACAGAGTCCACTACACTGACAAAACTGAAAAAGAAACTGCAACAAAACAACACCACCATTACAAGAGCAGATAAAGGAAACACTGTAATTCTGATGGACAAAGACCAGTACATCAGTAAGACACAAGACTTCATCACAAAAAATAAAATTACAAAATTAAAGTCAGACCCAACAAATAGATTTCAGGCAAAGTTAAGAAACACACTAAAAAGCATAGAATACACACTTGAAGACAATGAGATAAGAAAACTGATTCAGACAAATCCCAGTGCACCTTTCCTCCGAAGCCAACCAAAGCTACATAAGAAAGATCTCCCTGTCAGAGTTATTGTAAACTACAGAAATGCTCCCACATACCCAATGGCTAGACATATGTTAAAAGTAATAAAACTACAAATTAGAAAATGACAGGACCATAAGAAACACCACACACTTGATTCAGCATATAAAAGACATACAGGTCGCAGAATCAGTCACCCTTCTCTCATTTGATGTGGAAAACATGCACACTAATATCCCAGTAACTGAAACAATAAATATCATAGAAAAATACCTACAGACCCACAGCACCCTTCCACTGGAATACATCACAGAAATAATAAAACTTTTAGAAATAATAACAGAACAGAACTATTTCCAGTTTAATAATGAATTCTGTTTACAAAGTGAAGGACTACCAATGGGCTCCCCAATTTCAGGTACTATTGCCAACGTCTTTATGAACCACATAGAACAGGTCATATTTAACAAAATAGTTCCAAACAGGTACAAGATCTTATACTGGATTGGATATATGGATGACATCTTATGCCTCTTAGATGAACCAAGCCAAAAAATGGACCAGTTGTATACTGACATAAATTCTGTTCATGATAAAATACAATTCACAATAGAGAAAGAGCAAAATAGACAGTTAAATTTCCTAGATGTGACCATAAATGTACAGAACAACCAGCATAAATTTGACATATTCAGGAAACCAACAACAACAGACACAATTATACACCACACATCTAATCACCCAGATACACAGAAACATGCAGCACTTAGATACATGCTCCACAGACTAAACACCATCCCATTAGACACAGATAACTACCAGAAGGAAATGAATACCATAGTACAAGTAGCCACAAACAATGGATACAAAGAAAACCTAGTAACAAAGCTGAAAAATAAAATTAAAAAAACAAATAAACACACCAATACCACCACCACAAAGCCATAATACCACACAAACAAACACAGAAAACACACACACACACAAGAACAACACAAAGTCAGAAAAATGAAGGAAACAACAGATGGTATACAATGACATACAATCACAAATACACACACAGAATATCCAATATTTTCAAAAAACAAGGCACGAAAATACCCCACCAAACTAACAACTCACTTCAAAAATATTTTCCAAAATCAATAGAAAATACAGATCCATACAGAAAATCAGGAATATACCAACTGAAATGCAACACATGTGATGGAAGATACATTGGTCAGACTAAAAGAACATTTGCCACGAGATATAAAGAGCATGTACGAGCATGGAAGTATAAAACAAGTCACTCAACATTTGCAGAACACTTACACCAAAACCAACACAAAATCACCACCAGAGTCACAGACATGGAAATATTAAGAATAAACAACAACAAAAGACACCTGCTCACCATTCGTGAAAACTATCATATCCAAAAAACAATAACAGAAAAGAAACATCTCATAAATGACCAAACCAATCTAGCAAACAACACACTTTTCAAGCTTATTGACCACGTAACATAAATATAAACATTATGAGAGTCCACTCCCTTTCATAAAAACACAAATCACGATACCCTCACCACCCCCCCCCCCCCCCCACACCATTACAACCCAATTAAACCTGCATTTACTCATCTGATTAACATCTTAACACCCTGTTCACGAAACAAACAAACAAAATTTTTCTCTTTCTCTCCCTCCCTCCCTCCCTCCCTACCTCCCTCCCTCTCTCTCTCTCTCTCTCTGTCTATCTGTCTCTCTCTCTCTCTCTCTGTCTCTCTCTCCCTTTCTCTCTCTCTCTTTCTCACACACAGATACACACACACTCATGTAGAATGAAGTCGTGTTTATATTATAAATATATAACGTTGGCAACACTCACAGACCAAACGAAAAACAAAGGAACACACGAAAACATAGCCACACTGTAGTGAAAGGACAAATGAACAGACAGGCATTCCACATATAACAGGCGATATGTAATCAGTATACATTTCAAAAAGTGAGGTGATGTGATGTGTTGAGATGAAAAGGAAAAAACCAAACAAAAACACACGATAAGTGCTGTACACAACCCTGAAACACACGCCAGGAAAAAACGAACTCCAGCCAACAAGACGGAGAAGCAGTAGTAACATGTAAAGAAGAGACATCAACACCGTATGTAGACCGAATATTAAATTAAAAACACTTAGGCCTAACGTGCAAAATGTTTTTTTAAAAACTGTTTTTAATCTATTTATCAAAAACAAATTGTACAAACCTTTGTATCATTTACAGACCACAGAAGATGCTTTTTAAATAAAAAAAGAATCGAAACGCGTCTGGTGTAAAATAAACCTCTTAATTGCAGTCAGCATAAGATAGATTACCTCTTATAATCAATTTTAACAGCTGCTGCGGAATATGGCCACACAACCAAACATTGTATTGAATTTGATCTTGTTCAGGAACTTTTCGATACATCCGGTATCTGCCCTTTGTCCATAGAACACGTGGACGGTATGAGATAAAGCCCTCAGCTTACTCCATCACCCTATGCGAACGAGTTGTTAACTATAACATTGTTTAGATGTTGTGGTTTCTAGTACATGTAACGTGGTAATTTTTCCCGAATTTTGGTACTTCTAAACTTGTAACTTCCGAATACGCTGCCCCACGTGTATGGCAAATAGCGTGTTCTATACCGTAGTCATTCCTATCAGATAGCTTTTCTTCCCCTGAGTAGAATGAATCGTTACACGACATATCTCGCACTTCAATTTTATATATATTTGAATTTGTAATTTTTCCCGTTTCCAACTTTTCTGTGATCCGCCCCGCGCAGTACTGTGGGCAATCTGACAACGCAGCATGTCGTATCTCTCCGTAACCTTACCTGTCGTAACCTTGTCCCCTGAGTGGGATCAATGGTTACACGACCCATCTCGCGTTTTTATTTTTCCCGAAATAGTATTTTTTCACTCTGTTTAAATTCTGTCATGTAGCATGTCCTACCTTTCTGCGACCGTGCTTATTAGCTAGATATCATACCCCTTGGAGAACGAATTGTTGCTCGACCTATCTCGTGGTCTTACTTGTGCTATTTTTTTTTTTTTTTTTTAATTTAATTTTTGGGATTCTAAGATCGACCCGGTAGAGTGCTGTTTTGACCTGAAACCTTTACCATTCGGTACTTCTCTTCCACTGTGCAAAACGAACACCAGGACGACCATTTTATAAGTATTATTTAGCGATTTTTTCTATGTAATCGACTTATTGTATTGATCTGGAAATCTGGAAACTTATACTTCGCGATTTTTTTGTTTTTTTTTTTTTTTTTTTTGTGTGTGTTCGGTGCAGGTAAGTGCCTGCATGTCTTGGCGCATATATCTGTGTGAGAATGTGTATCGATTCCTCCCTTCTCCTCTCCGAAAAATAATCATTGTTAATTCCGCTAGTGGGCAAAATTAGGGCCATATAATCTTATGTAAATGTGGATTGTTTTGTAAGGTGTGTGGTTATTATATTTTAATTGATCTTAACCCCTTTGTTGTTTATGCCAAAGACAATAAATCATTTTGTTAAACGTTAACCCTTTGTCCTAATTTAAATTTTCCCACACTATATATTTTATAAAGGTTGTGTAGTTAGTTCAAATATCTTGTCTCTTGCTCCCTTTTGGAGGAGAGAAAACTAACCCGCGTTTCCGTTGAGACCATTTAATATGTTATTTAAGATCCATAGATGGGGATCTTCAATTAATTTAGTGCAGTTCCATTAAGAAAAATAATAAAGAAACGCTTCTTTCACTTGGTTATCTGAGCCAGAATTTTGTTTAGAGAATTGTACGCTTATTTCAAACTATTTATTCATAACCTATACAAAAGCGTTACATGTTTGCCCCTGTTACTGTCCATTAAAGTAGACACCAGCGTTGTGTTGAACCCGTTGTCAGCGATATGGAAGGCGTTGTATAGCGTTAGGAGAGCCTGTTATGTTGCTGGTGCGAATGGAACAGTTCTGAAGCGAATGTCACGAAGTAGTTCCGTCATATTTGGAATCAAATCAAAGTCACAAGGACCTAAGTCCGGCGAGTATGGTGGATGGTACAGTCCTGCCGGCCGCGGTGGCTGAGCGGTCTGCGGCGCGCCAGCCACGTTCTGCACGGCCACTACGGTCGGGGGTTCGAATTCCCCTCGGGCAGGGATATTTGTGCCGACCTTACTATTAGCTAGTTCATAAGCAGTTTGTAAATTTAGCGCCTGATGACCCCATAGTTAAGTCCCATAAGCTCTACAAGCATTTGCACAAGCACAGTCCTTCACAGTCCCAGCGACCGAACAGAGCAGCCACAGCCTGTGTGGTATACGTCCGCGCATTGTAATGCAAAATGATGGGAGCTTTGCGCAGAAAGTGTTGCCGCTTATTGGTAACACTGTCGTGCTATACGACCTCTGTCACGTTTAATCTTGATCCAACCCCGTGTTCCTGTTTCGAAAACATAGTGACACCGTTAAGTTAGACCGCTAACTCACAAGTGACTGCGTTTTGCTCGATTGTGCGCACGTCGGTGATGTGGGATAGGCGAGTCGATGTGCACGGATGTAAGGTTGGTATGTCAACAACGTTTGGTATCAGCGACAATAACACATTTCATTGTATAGTGTCCCCACAACAGTGTTGCCACTATTTAAGTTCTAATTCTCGTATGTTGCGAGTTATTTATGTGGTTACATTTTATGTTAATCTTGTATGTCTGTGTCAATATTGTAAAGAAAATTATATTTATATAGAAGTAGTATACACGCTGGCCTAGTCAGGGTCTTTGTAAGAATAACATAATATTTGACTGAGTGCTTTGGCCGCTAGAACAATGAAGCACAATAGTTGAGTAGCTGAGCAGTAGCACAACAGTGTGTAAGCGCGGCAGTCATGGCGTTGGACTCGAGAGCCCGTGTCAATCAGTTATGGTGTCGGCACAGAGCAACTGGCGTAATTAAATGGTCATGGTCAGAGAACAAACAATCAGGAAGAGGCATGTAAGAAAAAAAGAGTACTGTGGGCCAAAGTTTCCGCCGCCATGAAGAGCCTCTTATGCCCATTATGGAGTGCCAATAATGTCCGACTACAACGTATACTGCATCACAAAAGTGAAATCCAACCAATTAGCGTTCTATTAACATGTACGGCTTGCCGAAGTATTAAAACTGTTCCTTTCAATAGTAAATTAGAATTAGGGGAAACAGTTTATCACTTGGTTCATAAAACCTTCCATTTATGTGGACAGCGACCATACGTTGGCATGCATATATATATATATTTTTTTTAAATGTCTTGGTCGCACTGTTTTTATTTTATCATTACGACTAATTTGGCATGAGATCAACGATGATAGTTTATACTTTAGTCAGTCATCTCCAATAAGATGTATTTTAATTACCATCATTTTAAAAAAAGTTATCTGATGATGTTGTATCGAAACCCGTAATGATAAAATAAAAACATTGCGACCAAGACATTTCAAAACAATTTTATGCATAGGGGAAACAATGTTAACGATTTTTCGCCTAAAACATGCACCTGACTGGTTCCTATCCTCGTCATTGCTTTTCTGAGGCCGAATCACAGAATGTTAAAATTGATAATGAGAAGTATTTATTATGCTTGTTAGAAATGAAAATTTCAATTATAAAGCCGGTCGCGGTGGCCGAGGTGACTGAGGCGCTCCAGTCACGGTCAGCACGGCCACTACGGTCGGGGGTTCGAATACCCCCTCGGGCATGGATATTTGTGCCGTCTTTGGTTTTGGCTAGTTCATAAGTAGTTTGTAAGCTTAGGGACTGATGACCCCGTAGTTAAGTCCCATAAGTTGCACAAACATTTGAACATTTTTTCAATTATAAAAAGTGCCAGTAAATTTAACGCTGTGCAAATCAGTGAACATTTAGTTGTGCAATATTAAACTGCCCATACCTGATCGTCAAGTTACTTTGATTCACATTCAGTTATCACTGTATGATCAAAGGCACGATAATTAATTCATGGTATGGAAAGACGGCATTAATTAAAAGGTTACAGCCAATAAATGTTTCCAGTTGCTAACTGCAAGTATGATATTGTTGAGAGTAATACCTTTTCTCAGATAACAGTGTTAATCATTGGAGTCACTAGTTCATTTACTTTACAAGAACTTTTATAATATTGTCAATTAGAAATCTTACAGTTCAGTAGACAAAAAGAAAACTAGAGTGTAATTATGGTTACTTAATTATCAGGCTATGACAATTAAGCAATTCACTTAACTAGCACGATTTGCTTACTGTGTTTTCGTGTGTAAAAGGCGATATCCACTACAGTGGGACGTAATTTTAATAGTAACAACAAAATAGCTTTGCTGCTGACTGCTGCTTATTAACACGAAATATTCGTAAGATTTCTGTATTGTTTTACAGATGAGTTAATTTTCAGAACACGTTTGTGTGGTGTCTTTTGGTACTTGGCCCAAGTTATCACATTGAGAGTTCTGTGTCAGCCCGGCGACTTAATTAACCCCGCATTAGATAGTGAGCGTGGCGACCGTAAACCGTGTTACTAATATTCATCCCTTTCGGTTTGCACACTTCTGTCTCGGTGTTCATCCATGCCTTTGATTGAGTGTTAGGCAAATAACATTTCTAGGATTACCAGTTGGGAAGAACATTGCAAATAGTTGGAGAAAGTTTTTGAAGTACTGAAGTGTGGCGGAATGACATCAAAGAAGTGATTTGTCCCATACGTTGTGTTTGGCAACAACATAAGCTGAGGTGTGGAATCAATTTTCGGTGGAGTAGGGGGCAATCTAGATGTTGTAGTGGAAAACGTAATTCAGTAATAGCACTTATAGTGGTTACAAATTTAAAAAGAAAAAAAAGAGTAACAAATAAAATACATGGTGTTCGAAACCTTTTGGGTCAACCTCAGAAATTGTCTGTAGGTCCTGAACTGATTATATTCTTATAGGGAATAGATGGTCGGAAATGTAAGCGTTATGAACAGACGCAGCGTACACCACATAACAACGTAAGCATCACAACTGCTTGAAGTAAACACCGGTAGTCTCCCCGCATGCATGGCAGTGCCGTATGATGTTCCACTGCACTCTCTAAAATAGATCTCTGATATCTGTTGTGCCACAAAGCAGGCAGTTTGCAGCAGAGCAAGTAGTTCGTTGTACATTCCTATTGATGCGACACCAGAGGGAAAAGTCCAGAGCTATCAGATAGGAGTCCGCTCTGGGCATGCCATTCCAACGACGAGGGAATGTGTTGTGCAGGTACTCACAGATATTAACGTCAAACTAGACTGGTGACCCGTCATAATAAATCCACATCTTTCACGGAGAACAAGGGGTGCATTGTCCAAGAACTGTGGCAACACCTTGAAATTGTGTAATACAAACGAAACACATTAATAATCACATAACGAAATATTGAAAGGTAGGGTAAATGATTAATAAATACTATTGAGTGTTCTCTGAGAAGAGGAACTGGCTAGAGTAAATATCCGACAGTATCATTTTTATTTTCATATTTATTTATGTTGCGTTGACACTGTGAGCAGCATGAAGTTGAGTTTACATGTTATGACCGCTCTCCCACGCCCTGGACGGGCTGGCTAGCGTCCACTGGGGTAGCAGGCCATTGTAATCTATTCTGTTAATCATATTCACAGAATTTATGAACATCAACTGTGATTGAGCAAAGCTGAAAATGTGTACCCAGCCGGGATTCGAACCCACTTTCTAGGCAGTTGCGCTGACCCTTACACCAATGGGGACACATTGATCACCGCACCTGCAAGGACTACTTGAGAACGCCTCCCGTCAAATACAAATTCCCAGCTTCACCCTGCCCACAGTACTCAAACTCGTAGATTTGAATCTAAGTGACGTTTATTCTTTGGAACAGACGCCACATGTATATACGAGGCCCGTCCAGAAAGTAAGTTCAGTTTGGTAATAAAATGAAATTGTACACAGACATAGAAGAAATTTTTATTGCACAAAATTCTACAACTCTTAAACTACTTCTCCTCATAACTGCCGAAATTTTGTAGGCACATGTCATAGCGTGCCACAAGTTTATGCATGCATCCTTCACAGAAGGTTGCCGCCTGTGTAACAGCTCTTTATCATTGTTAAAATGTTGACCACCAAGGACAGATTTTAGGTGAAGAAGAGATGAAAGTCGCTAGGAGAGAGGTCCGAGCTGTATGGAGGATGATCAAACAGGTCCCATTGAAATTTCCGTAAGAATTGTTTGGTCACATTCGGTGTGTGAAGTCAGGCATTATCATGAAAAAAAATCTTTTGACAGTAATCCTCTTCTTACACCTAAAGTCTGTCCTTGGTGGACAACACTTCAACGATGATGACGAGCTGAAAGAACATGTTACCACATGGTTGAATACACAGGCGGCAACAGTCTATGAAAAAAGCACACAAAATCTTGTGCCATGCTATGACAATTGCCTACAAAATTTCGGAAGCTATGTAGAAAAGTAGTTTAACAGTTGTAGATTATTTTACAATCAATATTTTTTCTGTATCTGTACCCGTTTGTTTTAGATAACCAAACGGAACTTACTTTCTGGACGCGCCTCGTATATATAATATGCCGGTGACGGGTAATGATCGTTTCGTTAGTGGGGAGGGGAGGGCAAGTTAGTGGCCCTTAAAAGCTGTGTGTGTGTTGTGGATGTTTAACCTATCGTTAAATCAGACAGCAAAATGTTCATTAACACAGCAATTTGGTTTAATTATGGCCCTGATATTGATGTATATACTATTAAATAAGAAACAGTGCATTAAACTGATTATGTGCGCAACGGGTATTTTAAACACAAAACAACTGTGACAAATCACAATTTGAAACAGACACTGACTATACTCAAAAATTTTGACTGCGAGAAAGATATTAAAAAAACCACAAATCACTTTCTTAATGCTTGACTGTGAGAATTTTATGCAGATCAGTTTCTAATTATTGAAATTTAGTATCATAGTCAATTACCTATCATTTACTATGGCACCAATAATGAAATCTGTTCAACAATATTATTCAAATCAATACTGCACTTTAAATCCACTAATAACTAATTATCAAATGAAGGAAGTAGGTTAATTTTCTAACTACGTAAATGAAACAGGAAAGAAAGGTCAAGTTACTTATTATTAATAATCAGCATGACATTACCTACATAATACAACTTCAGACTTGCTGGCACAGCAGCCTCTGCTCTACATCGGAGCCATACACACAACTCAACCGCTCTCTAAGCGAGCTGAACCACAAGTGCTACTCTCTCTCAGTGCGAGCTACAATGCTATTCAATACATGATCTTTGCCAAAGATGAAACTTCACACATATCGATACATACAGTAGAAGCGATATTATACATTTTCTTGCAAGCAAGTTACTCGATACAAAACAGGAGGCACAATATTAGACATTTTCTTACAAAAATAATTTTTTATGGACACGTTTCATCACCCCCCTCCTACCTATTAAAATTTTGTAGGGTGGGTGATGCCAATGGCATTGCCTAGCCAGCAAAATTACTGAATTTCAAGTCCAAAAATCCATTAATGACATCCAAAATATAACATGAAAAATATGAAAACCTGATAAACATTTTTATCCAAGATATTCAAGATTAAAACAACAGATGGAGTACATAGAAAAATTTAAAAATGTGACAGTCGTAAATACATGCCATTTTACAGAACAGTACCATCAAAAGTCATGCATGGAGTGGTACAGGATGTGACAGGCATAAGCAAATGTCAAAATTTACAGAACATCAGCAATAAATGGAATATATGACAAATATACATAATGGTAAACATAAGTATATATAGAATTTCAGAAAACATAGTTTGACAAGTGATATAGTGGAGAAAATGAGATAGCTAGAAGTAGTATACGAATGGAAAAAAATACAATAATAAACATGAACATATACAAAGTTTTACAAAAGATAGTTTAACTAATGTCATCATTGTTTTGTTTTTTCGAGAAAATAAGGTAATTACAAGTAATACACAGTAGTGTAAGTCCCACTTGTAACAGAGATCAGTATTTTTTTAAACATAAAATGAACATTTGTATCTTGTGCACAATGTAGTCTATGTAAATTTTTAGTGCACTTAGTATAAGATAAAGTGTCAGTTTTGTATTCTGTGATGCATTTAAGATGCCATACTTTCATGGATGCTAGAACATACATGTAAAATTTTTGACTACATAGGTTTCTGATCATGTACAAAATAATGTCACTGCTTCGGCACAATAGGATTTCAATATAACGTTTGTCAATCGAATAGGCACAATGACATTTCAGACTAAAGGGTATTGACTCATTATAGTTCTGAAAGCATATGTATCTATCAAGAGCAAAAATCTTATTTTGGTCACAGAATGTAAAAGAACCATGAAATATACCTAAACACTGGTAATGAACCTGTGGACAACGTTTGCAATGGGAGGCACTGAATAGTATAAGAACACGAATAGCACATGAGCTCCTAACATTCATTTTAGGTCTGCACACGAATAGCCAATTATCCCCTAACATTCATTTTAGGTCTGCACACGAACACAAAACACTGTAAGATTACATCACACTGTAGGCGAGCTGGCTGGTTGCATTGAAGTTGAAGTCATGGGGAAAAGGTTCTGATGTATTCCTCCATGCAATTCGACAACCAAGTGTGCTCCAACCAACGGAGCTATTAGCAGACTGCATCAGCATAGCCAAAATTAGAGCAAAATGGTGGTGGTTGGCCAAGGCTGCAATGGACAGTACTATGTGGCCAAACATCATCCAACAAACATCTTCATTAAAAGGCCCAAAACCAGTGGTGTATAATAACACGTCCATTGTTCTGTGTGCATTCTGGAATCTCGTGTGCGAAATCGCCAGTTGCCATGCGTGTCCAAAGTACATGAAATAAAACATTTTACACACAAATTAGTAACATAGTCATATTTCAGTTTACACTGAAAGAAAAGTCGTTGATTAGTAAATATCTACAGAGAAGCTTTGCCCCAAATTCAAGTGGTACAGATGGGGTCATGATATTAAACCATATTTTTACATTACAAGTAGGGTCTTGAAGACGGATACATTCAAATACTAATGAGTAATTTAATTCTTATACTAGAGTATCTACAAAATTAGTGTCATTTCATATAGGCATAAGGCTTTACATACTATGTACATATTACTTTACAAACACATAATCGTATGAAATACATTTAGGGTGCTTGTCATCAATTTGGCATTAGGTCATGTAAAGTAAATTTGTTGTCATAATTAAAGCGATTAACGTGAAGCCACTTCAAATAACTTAACATTCCAATTACCACTAGTTTACATCTCTTAAATTAACATACATCCCTATGGTGGGGATTGCATTACCACCAATTTATAACAATTAAATTACATATGTTGCCATGGCCAGGCTCTCAATTTAGTTATACATTTCATTGCCTTAAGGTATTAGACATCAGGGAAGATTCATGAGAATATCAAAAGAGGTTCAAGTCATCAGGTCATGTCTGTGTCTGTCTGAGTCAACAGTAGGGTCAAACAAAACAATTAAGGCAAATTTTGGCACAGTAATGGATGTACATCACAGTAAATCATCCGATAACATAAACACAGACGTAACTATTTGTTACGCATAGCTGCAGATTTTCGTCAACAAGATCATCAATAAAGTTTTGAAGATAGCAATAAGCAAAAGCAAAGTATCTCTGTGCATTAACTAGACTTAACTAGGCGTAATTTATGGCAAAACTGCAAGTTTGCAAGAGAGATGGCTGTGTGCAACGTATAAGCATAACCATACATTGTCATTGAGCTTCATTATAAAATTAATTAGCATAGTGGTAAAGCTTAGGTATATAATTAGTGAGCATAGCGGTAAGCTTTGATTACAAGAGCAATAAGCATAGCTGCAAGCATAATTAGAGATATTCACTACACATAATTACAAATAATTACAGAGCATCAGAAGGATATGATTCTCACCAATCACACATGCCATTGAAGGCACAATGCATCAACATACAAAATGGTGCACATAAGCACAAAAGAGAAAACACAAAAGGGCAGTGCGAGTAAGCACATAAGAAAAGAACAGAGCATAGCATCATTAGCAACAGAGCGATTCTCCTCATAATTGCTTCATAATCATTGTATACTCTCGTCCACATAATTACATTTATCAAACATCTTTGACTGTTACCAATACCTTCCTTACCATCATTTATCCATTAACAATAATGCATTTTAAAGACCACCATGACATATTGTGTATTGCCTTACTCATCATCCTCCAGAATGTCCTTTTTCTTTTTTACTGCTTAATTGGCTTACAAAATGCTTATGTCAACTCAACATCTTCTTCGCTCGCTCAGAAGTTCGTAACGTATGCAATTGATAACACAGAAGAGAAATGTGATATTTTCTGAAACATAGAAACTCGCTTAGTTCATTCAATCAAAAAATACCATTAATTTTATTTGTCTCGGACAGCCATAGAGTCCGTCTAATGCAAACTGCAAGAAGGTCACAGTTGCGTGTGACAAATCCCAGCATAGCACAGAGCATTAAGTATTCAGGGTTAGAGAAAAGTAACAGTGAGAAAAAGAGGTAGATAGAGCGCACTAAGGAAAAGCGGAAGAATAGTGACACTCAGCTCGAGAACGGGGCACCAATCGCCACTTGGTGTGTCCAAAACAGATTAATGGACTCTCTACCCCATTTTATGCCTTGAAAATTTTAATATTGGAAATGTGGTGTATGCCTTTCGACTTGTGCGTCTTTAAAGTTTCTACATCAACGACGTTGTCGTGGATGATACGTTTGATTCGATACGGACCATTGTTCAGTAAGAAGAATTTGTGAATCATAGATCTTCCCTTGTGGGATAAGTGATGGGATCTAATTAATACCTTTTGTCCTACATAGAGTTGTTTGGCGTAACAATTACGTTGAGAGCGTTTCCTTTTGTCAGCGGCTTTCTCAATGTTTTTAAGCGCCAATTCAATGATCTCATGATGACGTAGTTTTCTGTGTTTAGGGAAAGGTATCAATTCCTTGATACGGTCGGGAGGTTGTTTGTTTTTCAGAACCAGAATTGGTTCACGCCTGTAGAATCATTAGGAAGTTCATTTATAATATTTTGAAATGACAGAAGATATCTATCCCATGTGTTATGTCGTCGGTAGCAATACCGCCTACAAAGTTTTCCAAGTTCTTTCATCACTCGTTCACAAGGGTTAGAGGCAGCATGATAAAGTGATATGAACACAGGTTTGATGTTTCTGCGCCGCAACATCCGTGCCCAATCATGAGAACGGAATTGAGGTCCGTTATCGGAGATGTCTTTATCTATATGGCCAACATCTTTTAGGAAGTTTTTGACAAAGGCGTTAGTTACTGTCTTCGCCGTGGCACGGCGGAGCGGAGTAAAAGATACAAATTTTGAAGTGAGCTCAATAGCAACGAAAACAAAAGAGAAACCATTGTTAGTTCTCGGAAGAGGTCCAAACAGATCAACGGCTGCTAACTGATTTAATTTTGAAGGTATAATCGGAAAAAGTGGAGCAGAATGCGATATGGTCGGCGGCTTTGCTTTCTGACACAATTTGCATCGAGATAACACATTGTGTATACGTTTCTCCATGTTGATGAAATAACAAGAGTCGCGTAATTTCGCGAAGCACTTCTTGGCACCATAGTGTCCGTAACTGAGATGAATATACCAAATCAATTTGTTCACGGATTCCTCCGGAACACACACTAACCAAAATTGACTGTCGGGGGCTTTACGTTTGAAGAGAATGTTATTATGGATAATGTAAAATTGTCTGATGGAAACATTATATTTATTGTGCCATTTTATTTTAATATCTCGCCAGATTGGATCTTTATCTTGTTCTTTAGCAATGTCAGAAAATGTGGCAGATATGTAATTTTCGAAAGCAACTTGCTGTATATAGAGGATAGTAAAGTTATTTTCTAAGTATGTCTCTTCCGTCGCCTTGATGAGCCCAACAGGCGAACGAGATAGCGAGTCTGCAACGATGTTTTGTTTACCAGGAATGTAAATTACAGAGAAATCTAATTCTTGAAGGAACAAAGCCCATCGTCTAAGTTTATCATGGTTAAGTTTTGCCGACATGAGGAATTGAAGTGCGCGGTGATCCGTGTAAACTTTAGTGTGTCTGCCAAACAAGAAATAACGGAATTTTTCGAATGCCCAAACTACTGCTAAAGCTTCAAGTTCAGTGACGGAATAGTTCCGCTCTGACTTGGAGAGTATGCGACTAGCAAACGCAATGGTTCTCTGGGTGGCAATGCCAGTTTCTTCATCTTCTTGAAATACGTGAACGCCAAGTCCGAATTTTGAACTATCGGTAGAAATACAAAAGTTCTTAGACAAATCTGGGTGGTGCAGAATAGGTGCGTGAAGGAGTGCATCTTTTAAGCAAAGAAATTCTCTTTGGGCAGCTTCATCCCAGAACCAAACAGTATTCTTTCCAGTTAATTCATATAATTTGGGAGTAGTTAGGTCTTCCAAATTTATAAAACGCCGATAGAAATTAATTGAACCCAAGAAAGCTCTTAATTGTCGTTTAGTGGTGGGAACAGGCATTTTCATTATCGCCTCTAACTTTTCGGGATCGGGCTGGATCCCATCTTTAGAAATAATGTGCCCTAAAAATTTAATCTGAGAACGACCAAACTGTGACTTCTCTAAGTTGACAGTAATCCCGGATTGAGCAAACACTTCAAGTAAAGATGCCAACGTACTGTTATGTTTTTCCCAGGAAGATTCTGCAATTAAAATATCATCAACGTAAATTGTGATTTGTTGTTTTAAGTGCTCAGGAAGTGTGGCATTCATCGCACGGATGAAAGCAGATGAGGAGATGTTCAGTCCGAAAGGCAGTTTACGGAACTGGTAACAGTTTCCGAAGCAGAGAAACGCGGTGTACTTCCTACAGTTGGGGTGCATTTTCACTTGCCAAAAACTAGACCTAAGATCTAATGAGGATAAAACTTTGACACCATAGAATTTTTGTAACAATTCTTCAAGGGTTTGGGGTCGGTCGGTTTCAGGTAAAATAATAGTGTTAATTTGTCTGGAATCGAGCACTAATCGAATTGACTTATCTCTTTTTTCAACAATATGTAGGGGACTGTTATACGCGCTAACTGCAGGTTCAATTACACCTTGATTGAGCATGGACTGAATTTCAGCCTTAACTCTTTCCCTGTATACTATCGGAATGGGATATGGAGGTACAAAAAAATTATTATTTTCTTTGATCTTAAATTCATAGAGAAAATTTTTTATGGTACCAGGACTGTTCGCGAATACTCGGGAATAACGCCGCAAGATAAGGAACAATTCTTCCTTATCACGTTCTGAGGCACCTTCAACTTCTACTAATTTGTTCTTAATGATGTCAGAAATCAAGTCAATTCGTTCAGTCTCGAAATGTTTACCTGTTATATCATCATCAGGTTTGACATCCTGCGTCACGTTAGAAGTAGATAAAAATTTTAAACAACTGGCACCTTCTTCATATCTGGTAATCCAGTCTTCGAATTTAATTTGAATGGCATTTTCCTGAACAAAAGCAATGGCACTAGCCGTATTGAAATCTAAAATAACCTTGTACTTGGATAGGAAGTCCACACCTAATATCATCTGTGTAGTTAAGCGGGGGACAATCAATAGGTTGGCAGAAAGGAGATGACCTTGACATAAAAATTCTACGTATGTTTGCTGTCGAATTTCGACAGATTTGCTAGAAATGACGCCACGAATTTTAGTGCAATGCAAAGGCAGAGTAGGACCGTTAAGCAAATTCTGATATTTCTTGAAAGTCACTTCACTAATTACTGATACTGGGCTACCAGAATCTAAGACAGCAGAAAGATTGATTTTGCCAGTTTTGACAGATACAATTGGGTGAATTGGAATATCGAGACAGTCTACCTTCTCTTCTAATAGAGCCTCTTTTATGTCATCTAACTGTACAAATTTTACGTCTTGTTCGGTAGAAGGTTCATAAGAAATTTCTTTGTTGAGACAAGTGTTACCAAGATTAATGATGCTTTCACAAGATAAATGTTTTTCAAATCTTGGCTGTTCATCAACTTCGCATTCACTATCATCGTCATTAGAAGACATGTAATTGTCCATCCAATCAGCGACATATGTGTGCTGCAAATCTAATTGTTCGAAAACATTTTTTGCTGTTCCAAGGTCACTGTTAGTTGCATTATTGTGTGGTAGTACCGTGTCCTGCATTTCAAAGTACATGATCGGTCTGTCATATGCAATTGTTGGTTGATACTGTAAGAATTTTATTTCATATATAGTGTTTTCCTCAGAGTCTGAAGACAAAGCTTCTGTCTCCCACTCTGAATTGTCGTCATTATATTGCTGATCGACAATTATCTCGTTTAACCGTTGGGCAGTATAACGTTTGTTCGATACCTTTTCATTTGTTTCTTTAAATTTGATAGTACAATTTTTGTTACTGTCATTACTTTCAGGAGTAACGGCTTTAGGTTTTGACACAAGTTGTGTCGGTTTTGCCTTATCACTTACTGAGCTGCTACCAGCATCAGTATTGTGCACTTCCGCACGAACTACTATTCTGTTTTGTTCGGGAGGTTGTTCATCGTAACCTTCCTCTCTGTGAGGACGTTCACAATGAACAAGTTTCAGCGTATAGTTAGGATTACATAAATCCTGTACGGCCGAATTATTTGCCGTCGAGTCCGCTAGTCATACCTGACGCGGTCCCTTTTTTGACGAATTATAGCGTGGATTAGCAGGTCTGATTTCAATGTTTTGCTCTTGTCTTTCCGGGGTAGGCGATCTACTTTGGCCCCGATTTGTGTTTTCGTGCCTTGGAAGGCGATCACGAGAATTATCGCGTGTGCCCTCCCGACTACGCTTCTCAGCGTTATTGTTGTTATTTTCAATCTCGCGATCACTATCAGTATTTCGTCTTTCACGCCAATTAGTATTATTTGAGGTATTGCTGTTATGATAATAATTATTGTGGCGTCCTCCGCGACCAAAGCCACCATCTCGGTTACGGCCACGAAAACTTCCACGGTTATTTTCACGATCTTGAAAATCACCGTTCTCATTGTCACGACTTTGTTTGTAAGTTTCATTAGTGAAAAAATTACTTTTTGTTTGATCCTCGTGCTCTGGATGACGTTTAGAACGCGGCGGGCTTAGAAACCTGATTCTTTTCATTCTCCACTCCGAGAAGTGGAGCGGGCTGTTCGAGATCCGGCCCATAAAGAGTCGCGGTTCTATTCAGCCAATTATCAGACAAGCTGATAGTGGGTCAAAGGGGAATCCCAATTGGGAATAAGTGGGAGGGGCTTACCAGTTCCGGCATACACCTTACAACCAAGGAAAACCTCCCGAAAACCTTGGTCGGAACCGGGGGATTGGGACCAATTTAATTTATCTCCGGGACTTGCCCCGGACTAAAAATGGATTATCGAGAGAACACGAATGCACTCACGACAATCAGAGATCGGACGCCCGAGTTACTCTCGTAATCTCGTAGAGATCAGCTCGACCAACAGTGGATGTTACCGGCGATTATATCTGTTTCTTTCAAAATATCGACTGCGCGAGGAATTTTCTTCGTCTTCTTCGTCTAAGTCTTGTAAGAGATTTCTAAAGGCTTGAATATCATTCTTGCATCGTGCCGCAATGGCAATTTGACGCAAGTGTAGAGGCAATTTGTTCAAACAAATTCTAATTAATCCAGCAGGGTAGTAAGGTGCCGATAAAAATTGATTTTTATATACTAAATGTTGGAAATATTCCACCGGGATCGAGAAATTTGATCGTTCAAAAGTTTCGAACGTCGCAATACTGTTTTTAACGCGATCTTGTGCCGCTTCCGACCAGTATGCGGATAGAAATGAGCGTCGGAACTGATTCTCGCTATGGCACTCTTGTGCAATAGCTCTCATTCTGGTGGCTGGCTCGCCTTCCAGATAACCACATATAAATTCTAGTCTGTGCTCAAGTGGCCAATTCGGGGGAAGACAATATTCGAATTGTTGCAACCATTCTTTAGGGTGCAAGTCGTTCGGAGAGTTTTTGAATGTTTTGAATTTACGTACAGTCAGGAAATGCTTGTAGTCAAACGCTTCCTTTCGCCTGTGCGGTGTAAGTGGGCGTAAACTACGCACTGCATCTTCATTGTTGTTACTACAAGGTACACTTCGTTCACGTACCAAGGGACCTACTTGAGACGAATCATCATTGTCATTTTCGTTCAAATTTTCTTCTGCGTCTTCGTATGGATTTCCACAAGTGTGGTCAAATTTCCTCTCTATTCGCGCTACGCGATCATCTAATTTCCTGACCTCAGCCTTGTATTGCTGATTAATGGTCATTTGACCTTGTTTGAAACGGTCAAGGGCGAGATATTCATTAGTTTCATTAAACGGGGTAGGATGCGTTACATCAGAACTTTTGTCCGTGTTATTACTGATTTGAGTCATCTTAACAGTAAGATCCTCAACCTGTTTATTAATTTTGTTGATGTGTTCCGTCGTGACTGACTGGAAGTTCTGCAACTTTTCATCAAATAGATTACTCTGTTGCTTCAATTGAGAGAGTTCAGTAGTTTCCATATTTTCGACTCGTGACGCAAAGCTTTCCATATTTTCCACTCGTGACGCAAGGCTTTCCATATTTTCCACTCGTGACGCAAGGCTTTCCATTACCGGATTAATCTCGTCGCGAATATCTTATTTGCTGAGATTCACGTTTGAAAGTATTGAGCAGTTGTTCCCTGAACCGATTGTTGTCCTCATTTATCTTATTAAAACTACTTTGAATACTCACAAACCTCGAATCGCTCGTCTGTTCTATTTTCTCGAGTTTTTCATTTAATTTCTGAGATTGTTGCTCCAGTTTTTCATTTAATTACTGATTTTGTAATTGACTATTGTCAAGTTTTTCATTTAATTTCTGAGATTGTAATTGACTATTCTCATTTAACTTAGAGAGCTGTGACAGTAACATCTGCATGAAGTCATTTGGTAATACGTTTGCCATAGCTGTCGCACAAGTATTTTTTGCAGCAGAGCTAGGCGGAACCGATGCATTATTTTCCCCAACCACGTTACAAGAATCGAAATTCTGTATTGTCGAATCCTGTACTTTATCATTATCCATATTGTCTATTCCTGAACTAATCTGTTCCGCGTTTTCGAACACGGTATTTACTGTCGTATTTGTATCAGTGCAGTGAGAAGACTCTTATAAAAATTCTTCTTCTCTCCTTACATCATGCAAGGTCTCATTTTCGGAAGCAGATTTAGCATCAGCGCGGACTCTCCTATTCTTCGACATTGTTAACAGAATTTTGCAGTAAAGTGACCAGTAATATTTATTTTCACCTACTGCAAATTTTAGAAAATTACACACGGTAGTTATGAGAGAACAATAGGCTGAATCGGGCTAGTGCAACATACAGTTATAATCGAGATTACGCGAACCGTTAATTATCACTCGAGTTCCGCGGTATTAGAACTTTCGACACAACAAACATCAGACAATGTACATGAGACTTTTTCAGTAGTATTCAATTATTTGTATATTCAATTAATCTACTATAAACAATGCTACACACTATCAAGAATGGTAAGTAACAAACTACAGAAACAATTACTATGCTACTGTTGCTATAACAGAAGATGTTGCTACAAAAATTCAATTAAGAGCCAAAAGGTAAGTTGGTTAGTGGAAAAGATAAAATAACTTAAATAAGTCTAGGTATCTAACTACGTCACGATCCTGTTTGTGAACTATCCTGGCAGGGTCGCCAGATAAAAGCTGTGTGTGTGTTGTGGATGTTTAACCTATCGTTAAATCAGACAGCAAAATGTTCATTAACACAGCAATTTGGTTTAATTATGGCCCTGATATTGATGTATATACTATTAAATAAGAAACAGTGCATTAAACTGATTATGTGCGCAACGGGTATTTTAAACACAAAACAACTGTGACAAATCACAATTTGAAACAGACACTGACTATACTCAAAAATTTTGACTGCGAGAAAGATATTAAAAAAACCACAAATCACTTTCTTAATGCTTGACTGTGAGAATTTTATGCAGATCAGTTTCTAATTATTGAAATTTAGTATCATAGTCAATTACCTATCATTTACTATGGCACCAATAATGAAATCTGTTCAACAATATTATTCAAATCAATACTGCACTTTAAATCCACTAATAACTAATTATCAAATGAAGGAAGTAGGTTAATTTTCTAACTACGTAAATGAAACAGGAAAGAAAGGTCAAGTTACTTATTATTAATAATCAGCATGACATTACCTACATAATACAACTTCAGACTTGCTGGCACAGCAGCCTCTGCTCTACATCGGAGCCATACACACAACTCAACCGCTCTCTAAGCGAGCTGAACCACAAGTGCTACTCTCTCTCAGTGCGAGCTACAATGCTATTCAATACATGATCTTTGCCAAAGATGAAACTTCACACATATCGATACATACAGTAGAAGCGATATTATACATTTTCTTGCAAGCAAGTTACTCGATACAAAACAGGAGGCACAATATTAGACATTTTCTTACAAAAATAATTTTTTATGGACACGTTTCACCCTTACTCTTACGGGAATTAGTTTCATAACTACGAGTTTGAGTACTGTGTAGCAGGGAATTTCTGACGGGACGCGTGCGTAGGTAGTCCTTGCAGGTGTGGTGATCACTGTGTCTCCAGTGGTGTAAGGGTCAGCGCAACTGCCTAGAAAGCGGGAGACCCGGGTTCGCATTCCACCTGGCCCCACATTTTTCCAATCGCAGTTGATGTCATATATTCTGTGAATATGAAAGAATAACGACTGTAGGATCAGAAGTTACGTCTATTCTTTGGAACAGACGCAACATGTGTATATGTTACCTGGAAGAGCTGGAGTCCGACAGCAGGCAGCAAAGAACACTGCAACCATAGGGGTCCTTACGTCTGCCCGACGGCAGTTCGAAAAATGCCAATGGTTGCGGTGTGATCTCCGCTCGTTATTGCCGGACCCGTCCTCCTACGTTTCTTTCCAGCGGAAAGACGGGACGTTGGCGCCAATGAAGGACAATGTCGGTTGCTGCACATGTCCGCCGACTGTTTTTTAGAAACGGTCAGTGCGGTTTCCAACGACGTGTGAAATCGTTTTACAGCCTTCGGAGAAAAGTAGTAGGTGGCGGCAATGGACGAAATAATTCACTGCAAGTGGAGTGGGAGGTCTAGGCCGGCGTCTGGAGCGACAGGAAGTCGGCGTCGAGTGTGTCGTATAAAGAAAAAATTGCTGTGTGATTTTTCATTCTTTTTTGAAATGCAAACGTACTTGAAGGTCTTCAACCACTAAGATGACGGGTCATTGACATTAGCTGGGGGAGTTCCGTCTCAACGGCGGGGCTTGCGCTGGCGACGGTAGAAAGCCCTACAATTGGCGGCGTGAATAAAGTATGACAGCTGGGTCAAGTTTTCATGACACCACACAAGTTGTTTGGGTGGGCTATTTAGAGATTCAGGTGAGTGGTGTTTTAAAGTTTCGGGGGCGTGGCTTCCAGCAGCAGCGCTCCGCGACTTAGTTTATTTCTTTTGGGAGTCTTGGGTGTTGGTTATGAGAGACTGGAAATAAAGTTCAGGCTTCGGAGCCTGAGGAGGGACTCTCCTCGAGACCGATTTGCGTTCAGACGCAGAAAGGCTGTCTGGCGTCCGTCAGCGCGGCGACAGTATTGGAAGTTTTTATCGGCGCAACCGCAGGAGTGTCTTACTGATAGTCGCTTGTGTGCAAACGCGAGTTTGTTTTGATATTGATTTTTTATCATAGTGACTTGGAGATCGTCGATAATTGCAAAGTATACTTAGAATTTCCGTTTCATTGGTGATAAGAAATTGAACAGCTGTTGCCCATTACTAGCTTCACGTTGCGCTAGGGGACAGTTGTTATCCTATACGGGGTCCACTGAATCGTACTCGCGTATATAGCTGGAGTGCGTTCTGATAATTTAGACCTAGCCGAGTACTGGAGGAACTGCCTGATACCGTGAGACTAACGAGACGACAGAGGCATTGAATAGTGATATACTTTTGATCTGCCTCGCAGACCATTTTAATTGATTATTAAAATCACGTCAGTTAATTAATTTAACTCCGTACTTTCCATGTTTAGTGTTAAAAACATGGTGGCGACCCATCCACTAAGAATTATTAAAACACAACATGTTACAATATTTATATGTTTACATCAGATATAAATAAAACTGATCACTGTAGTGGAAGGAAAGAGAAATGACAGCCTGTTGAAATATTTAACTATTTCAACTGCAAAGTGAGGTCAGTTTCACACACACACATATTTAAGTAAAATTATTTAGTGTTTTTCACGAACATAATCAAATAAAAACTTTTGTGGCCACTCTGAAACGTTTTTTAAGAATTCTTCCAGATGAAACTTTTCTGCCTGTACTGACACTGATGAAAATCGAAGTTTGGAGGAACTTACCTTTTAAATACATTGTTGCGTCGTGCAGAAACCTACTGTAAAGAACTGTCGTGACTCATACTGGCTATTGTGTGAACTGTTATCCGGCAATATGCATAAGATGTTTCCGATGTGAGCTCTCATAAAACTGTTCAATGAATTTATTACTGATTCCAACAGCATGTTAACAGTTTTAATGTATGCAAATAAACAGTGAAATATTATGTGTATATATGTGATCAGAATTTAATATCTGTGGCTTTTAGAAACGTGTAGATTCTTTTTCCTGCAGTAATGCTGCCTATAAGCTTTTTAAAGCCGACACTAGAATCGATTCATCAGTCCCGTATCTGCTGAAGGTAAATTGAGGTCAGCACCTTGTCATAAAATTCCGCCTCCAGCCAGTCACGGAGTTTCGCGGTGACAGAAAGCCGTTTAAGAATACACCAGCTTCTCTATTACTCTCTAGCTCTGTGATCTGAATATTATCACTGCTCTTATGACTATGATTTAATAAGAAATGTTACTAACAAAGTTATACTGTTTTTTGAACTGCAGCATTTACGAATTTATTCTTAATTAACGCATTTGATAATTAAAACTTAAACTCACTCAGAAAATTAAATAAATTTTTCAACATTTTGACTGTTAACAATAATGGAATTATTTGCAGAAAACAAATTTCTTTTTTCACAGTAATCAAATTATAAAACTCGTTCTGCATTTATGGAAAATATCCTTCTGGTTATGCAACTATCAAACATTGATACATGCAAAGTCCCTAGATTTAAACACTTATAAGTCAAAGTAGGAAAAGGTGGTACTTCCTGACTACAATGATAAGACAGAAGTTATTCTAAAATTCGGTTTTCAGAAATCATATTATTGTTATTAAAACTTGTACATAAATGACACCTTCTCAAACTTCTTTACACCGACAATTCAAAATTAACTAATGAAATATACTCCCTACTATAAAAACAATATGTGCTCAGTAAGTGATCCTTTCACTACCAAATATGCAACTAAATTAGAAAACTGGTCTTTTACCTTATTTTATAGGTGGAACATTTAATGTTAACTGAGTAATGAAACTTTTAACTCTCAATTCTGACTCCATCCTCTAACTGTGTCTGTCAACCTTGCGGAACAGCCTCTCTCTTCGATAGCTTAATCTGGAGTTACATCTCTGCAGTCAACAAAGACCTCCACGAGACAATGACATTATTATTATTATTATTGCTGTTTATTTTATGGCCTTCATTAGACCTTACTAGTCAATATTACAAATGTTTTTACAAGTCTTTGTTTGTAGTAACAGAATTCAGTTCACTAATAATTAAATAATACACAGGTTATAACAATATTATTATAATTTTGTATCATATGAAGGATCACCTGCTCTTATACCTGCCTAACACTTATTCATTCTTCCCGATATTTTCTTTCTTTCCTTGTCTGGGATCACTCTTCCTGTAGTCCTTTTATTGATCTTCGGTTTCAGCCTGATTTGAGTGCCTTGCAGTATTCTGATTTTCTCGGTGTTATTTTTTAGGTCATCTACCGTAACTTGCAGTTCTCTTAGATCTTCCGTGGTCCACTTAATGTTTCTCTTACTATTCCACAATTATTTTTGTTACTAATTCTGTTTTGTGGAGTTCTTATTAGATGCCCAAAGAATGACATGCGTTTATTTTTGATTGTGCTCATTACTGGCTCCATTTTCTTATATACTGTTCCATTCGAAGCTATTCTCCAATTCCCATTTATTTTATGTTGTTTATTTATACATGTCCTAATTATTTGTCTTTATGTTTCTCGTATACTGTCAATTTCTACTGTATTCATAGTTTTGAAAATGACGTTATTACACAGCTGTATGTCTTTGGCACATTGAAGCAACCTACTACAAACTCCATTATTTTTCTACCAAAGACATGTCTATAGACATGTTCCAGTACATGCAAAGAGATGTGACATAATGTTAAAGTCTGAAAGTAAAATAAGGTCTAACTAGGTAAAATTTTTCTGTATTCTATAAGCAAAGACAGTGATAAATTTCAATGTAGGAATGTGATCAAGTTACAGCTGTAATAAAATAGGTTCATTATAAGCGGTCTTAGCTATCCAAACAACAAATCATACAGATCGTCCGACAAAATGCGTAAGTTACATTAAGTAGCCGCGCGGGAGTAGCCGAGCGGTGTGGAGTGCCACGTTACGGATCGCGCGGCCTCCCGCGGCGGGGGTTCGAATCCTTCCTTGGGCATGGATGTGTGTGCTGTCCTTAGGTTAGTTTAACTTAGTTTAAGTAGTTAGTAAGTCTAGGGACTGACGACCAAAGTAGTTTGGTCCCATAGAATTTTAAACATTAGATTTTTTTTCTAAATAGTTAATATCATTCTGATATTAAAGGCCAAAATTTTGGAATTGGTTCTCAGACTTTATTATTATAATGTTGAGTGATTGGATATGCATTCTTCCCCAGATTGGTTTTACAAGTTCATTCCCGATTTTTTTCTTATTATTGAATATTTTAAATTTGTTTTTCAATTGTTTTTAATATCTTCTTTTTGGGGAGTTGAAAGGCTCACTTGTAGTGTATTAAATCTTACGACTGAAAGTTATATCCAATCGTTTCTTGACAAATTTGGCTCGTAGTATAGAGCAAATTAAATATTGGTACTGTTACCTTAACGCTTAAGATTGAAATTAAAATTTTTATGTGTAACTGCATGTTACTTAAGGTGCTCTGTTGTCTAAGTTTTGGGGAAACATTACATTATTAATTTTCAAAAAATGTTCAAATGTTTGTATAGTCTATGGGACCTAACTACGGGGTCATCAATCCCTAAACTTACAAACTACCTATGAACTACTTACGAACTAGGACGGCACAAATATCCATGCCCGAGGGGGGATTCGAACCCCCGACCGTAGTGGCCGTGCAGACCGTGACTGAAGCGCCTTAGTCCCCTCGGCCACCGCGGCCGGGTATTAATTTTAATCTGATTCTTAGTGACTCAGTTTTGGATCCGGATTTTGTGCTTATTTTCCCATAAAGTAAAATTTACTGAAGCCGTTGAGAGAAATTTGTAACTTTACTGTTATTTTAAAAGGTCAGAGTCGAGGAACTGAGATATTGCAACAATTGTAAGCTATGGCAAAGGCATAGATTTAATTCAGCTCTACTTTATTTATGCTACTGAATTTTTATTTGGATTGTTGTTGGTGTTTGGCCCTTCCATGTAATCTTACTACCCCTGTCTTATTGGTGGGAGCAATCGCACTGATTTCCGCAGATCGTGATTGTCTCTGATTTCTGAGGAAGAGGGGGGGGGGGCAAATCTCCTTTGACATCTTCATTGGTTAAATTTCGATTCTGTTGCTTGAATGAAAACAGGCACTTGTGCAGTACTATGGAAACAAACAGAAGAGAAAGGCTCCTTGCTTGTCATAAGTACCAAGATCCTAACACTCGGACGGCAAATCTCCTAGAACGCTTAGCTAATCGGCGCTGATGTCTGTCAGAGGCGATGGTCCCTAGTGATGGACAGAGCGAGAGAGAGAGAGAGAGAGAGAGAGAGAGAGAGGGCTCCTTTGGATGGGGCGAGCAGCACCCGCTCGGAGGGAAAGGGTAGCTTTCAGGGCCGGAACTGACCTTTCCGCCCAGACGCCAGTGTGTGTAGCAGGCGGCGGCAGGATTCAGTGGGCGCTGTTTCCTGGTCACGTGATGTGCGGTTGAGAATAGGTCCCATGGTGCCAGCGTGCCCTGCAGGTTCCAAGTCCGCCGTCTGGTGTCTCCTGTTGGCGCAGGCGCTGAGTAGGCAGCACGCGAGCCCAGCTGTCTGAAGGGCTATCGCTCCACTAGGCGAATGCCTTCCATATTGCAGTACGGCCCAATGAACCGTCGTTTACGTTGCTTCCTTCAAACAACCGGGCTTACGATATGGCATGTTTCTTTTTGCTGGGGGAGATGCCGTTAAGATTTCCACACCTATATCATGGTATTGAACTGTTCTTAACGTTACCCACACTAGTATTGCGGCGGAACGACCTCTTCGTACGGCGGAACGTGTGCTAAAACCTTATCTTCAAAAGCACTCGTCTTGTACGTTTAGGGTTGAATGTGGCCGTGTCAGACTTCGTAATCCTTGAGGTGTCCACTCGCCCATAAAAATTTATATAAAATAAAATAACATAAATGTTCATGTAAAATCTTTATACGTTGCAATATTTCAAAATCAGATTCTTGCGCCGAGGGAAGAAGTCTTTAACAGTCACTCTTGTTAAAATATTTCTAAGTTCTCTCATAGATAAGACGATCAAAAGAAATTCTTCAGTTTGTGGTCGTTGCTATAGCCACAGATAAAAAAAAAATATTTCTTCAATGATTATCGATCAATGTGTATGATCGATTAACCAAATTTATAAACAAAAACATTTATCGAAGTCTTCTTGACGTAACTTTCCCACCAATGAAAATTCATCAGAATCTTCCTTCAGATTGAAGAATATTTAAATTAAATAATCTGCTCATTTCATTAATATATTATTCATCGTAAAATAATTCTTCATAAATGATGTACTCTGACACTTTCGTCAAGTTTAAACACGATAACATTTATTACTTTCTATGATATTACATACGTAGTCATTGACAGACAAAAGGGAACTGAACTTTTAAAATTTGTTATTTGAACATTAAATGTGGACAATAATGTCAACTCTCGCGACGACAACCGCAGAGATCAACATCTTCTTGCCTCGTGGCCGTCGACCCGCGACTTGATGTGGCCGGATATTTACTCCTTGGAATCGGCGTCGAAGATGTTGCCCTCGTAGGTTGACTCGCCTCACAGCACATGAAACAAACAAAAAATATACAAAAAAACATCTTTAAGAATCATAACATTAAACATTTACATAAAAATCATTTAAGAACACAAATATAAGTAAGTTATCCTGCACAAACTGAGCTGACATGAGATATGTAGCGGAAACAATAATCCGTCCCACTACATACCCCACCCACAAGCTCAGTTTAGCAGGTAATCAGAATGAAATAAAATTCTTTTAGCTATTCTTTTAGAACATAAGAAGTCCTGCTTCATAAGCTACGCGTGATAATTATCAGAGTCATGCTTTAACTCATTAAACAGTTTCCACATAAGCACTACGAGAGTCACTTCAAACAGGTTTAGTTAGTCATGGCTCTTATTATCCATGTAATATTCTGAATGTCACATAACTTTTATCTTAAAAAAGAAAATGGTTTATTGTTCTCTTAAAACAAAAAATTTATGTATCGACTCTGAATGTCTGTGTATTCTATATGCACCACTATTGTACAGTCATCATATTTCTTGCTTGCCTTCATAATGCATTAAAATCTTGTTTGACGTTTATGGACATATAACTACATATATATATGAAACATTATGTGCATACCATAATTGTCTGACAGAATATCCAAACGGTAATAAATCAGTGTCAAATATTTTCTCATGACGTTATTACCTAGATATTCTATGGAATAAATTCCTTCCCTTCATACCAGAATGCGCTTGTTTAAATTAATTTCAATTCAAATACGAAAAATACAATTTATTCCCTAAACAAATTTAGGAAAATCTTTCTTATTGTTGAAATATGGTTCGGTCAGAAAAGGATCAACCACATATTATTATAGTGAACATACCGTACATAAACCCTATGTCTTCTGTAACTATCTCGTAAATCAATTTTTTGACAGATAAAATTATAAGTCTAATCAGTTTAATAATTCTCGTAATATATATCTATCGATAAAACGATAAATAATCGTCTTCATCATGGACGTTATCAAAATAATACGACCAGTTGCTATGTCAACGTAACGTCTCCGACGCGTTGCCAATTGCTCGAAATTACACCTACTTCTATTATTTTCGTACGTTAAATTCACAATTATAGTGAACTAGTCTTATATACTTTAACAATTCTTAATTTGATTCCTTATATAATCGGTAGATATAACTAAAACACTACCACAAAGCTTTCGACATTTCGTCGCCTCAAGCAAAATTTTTCCAGTCACCCGTTGAGATCCTCACTAGGCTATACCAATGCATTTTTGTACACTCTTTTTACTTACCTCACCATACGTATATGAAAAAAGAAATATATAAATAAATAAATATTCTCTTCTGAATAGAATTATTCTCTATATTTCTTAATTACATGAGGTCATAAGAAGATTAATTTGCATTGTCGTTGAAACATCGGCACGGCGCTTTCCTTTCGGCCTTCGTACGTATTTTAGGATAACATATGCAGTATTAACTAACTATGAGAACTGTGACAGTGTCAAGTTTAGCCCATACAAACTTATATATAAGACACATCACTAAGTTCTCGCAAGCCGTAGCTTCGGACGCCTCATGGTCCACATTTCATTTAATATAAACTAACATTCCACGACTACAATCCGAGTTTCCTTTGCCATTTACTGCTAAAATCTCATATGTACCTCTGTAGTTATTATGTTATTATGTTATTATAGCTTAAGACTAAAAGAAAAATTTAATAAATTCATTTTATAGAGAATATCTCCTAATATGGATAGACTCGCTACCCTTCAACATAAGTCACATCATATTCATTATGTGTATTCGCTGAGGAGTACAGTGTACTATATATGTTGCCATTGAATACACAATGAAAGATCTCTCTTCGGTGAGCTGTAGAAAAACTTACTTATACTTAACAGACTTCTTTTAAAATTTAGTCATCGTCTTGTGTCAAAATCTAATTCTTGTCAGTCGGTTGGATGATCGTGTTACTATGTTACGCATTCCCACCCCTCTTTCGGCAAGAAAGGCTTAATTTGACTTACATTATAAAGTCGTTTTATTATTCCTGTTGAAGGCTCTTGCAACACTACAGCCTTCGGATGAGGAACTTTGTATACTACATAAGGGCCTTCATATAAAAAGAAAAACTTCTTGCATTCTTTGTTTTCTTTACGACTCTTAGGATGAGACAAAGCAAGTACCAAATCTCCAATCTGGTAACAGGGTACCTTAGCTTGCTCGTTATACTTCCTTGTTCGTTGTTCAGCGTTTTTAATCAGTTGTTCTTTAATATCATTTTCCTGTATATGATTAATTTTGTTTAATGGAGGCCAAGGAATAGCAGTTAATAAAGGTTCTCCTATGATACGTTTACCTAAGATCTCAAGTGGTGCTAAACCAGTACTTAAGTGAGGCAATTCATTTAATATCTTTTCAAATTCTGGAATTAACTTAGCCCATCGTGTATGTCTGGAAGCACAATATGTCCTATAAAGTCTACCTAGCTCTTTCATTACTCGTTCCACCGGATTTCCTTGTGGGTGATATTTAGAAATGAGAATATGTTTTATATTATATGACCTTAACAACTCTTCAAATTTGTTGCTGATAAAAGCACTACCATTATCAGCTAATATTCTCTTAGGTGTGCCCCAATTAACAAAATAATCCCTACTAAGACAACGTATTACACTTGAAGTTGCTGCTCTTTTTAACATGTACAGCTTCAGTACAGCTTCACATATTTCGACCAGCATTCCAGTATTACAAAGATATAACTAAAACCACCTGAGCTGCGTGGTAAAGGGCCGAAAAAGTCTATTGAGAGAATATCCTACAATCCAAGAGGAATTATAGAATATAATTTATAATTATGGGGATTATTTCCTAGTTTTACCTTCTGACACAATTCGCATGTTCGAATAATAATTCTAACTATACGTGTCATATTCCTAAAATAGTAAAACTTCATGAGATGTTTGACACATTTGTGGATACCAAAGTGACCATATCCTTCATGTATGTATACTACCAAGTCATGTACGACGGCTTCAGGTACACAAATCTTCCAATAGTTATGTTCAGGTTTCGTTTTCCAATACAATAAATTATTAAAGTATAACCAATTATCTTTAACTACATAAGTGTCCTCATTGTTGTCAAAGGTTTGCAATATTTTACCAAAGATAGGGTCAAGTCGTTGGTTAACTTTAATAGCTGTTAATATTTGCTGCATTTTCTGTTCACTTTCTTTATTGGTCAGGAAATACACATGATAGTTAGTCCCTGGTTCCTCAGTGATCGAAATATTTTCCATCCCTAGAGGAAGCCTGCTTAATGCATCTGACACTACATTCTGTGAACCTTTTATATAACGTATTTCATAATGAAACTCCTGTAAATACAAGACCCATCTCATTAACCTACGGTGTAATAACCTAGAATTGGACAGAAAAAACAAAGCCTGGTGGTCTGTATACACAATAGTTTTCCTTCCGCTAAGTAATCCACGAAACCTTTGGAAGCTCCAAACAACTGCAAGAGCTTCTTTTTCCGTTACCAAGTAATTTCTTTCGTGTTTATTCAAAGTTCTGCTAGCAAAAGCTATAGGACGATGTAATCCATTTTCGTCAGTTAATTCGCCCTGAAAGATATCACACGAAATTCCGTAATCGGAGGCATCTGTATACATACAACATTCTTCTTCAAACTTTGGATGGTATAGCACTTTCGCGTTTATTAAAGAATTCTTTATTCTATTGAAAACTAATTCTTCTTCCTGTCCCCAAGTCCACACAGACTTTTGTTTAAGCAAATCTAAAAGCTTAGGATTTGTAATATCAGTTCCTGGAATAAATCTTCTCAGGAATCTTACCATTCCTAAGAAGGATTTTAACTGCTTCTTATTCCTAGGACTAGGGCATTTATCAATAGCTTCAATACGTTGAGGATCCGGTCTTACTCCCTTACTATTCACTATATGTCCTAAAAACCTCACTTCTTCTCTCCCGAAATATGATTTAGACAATTTTAAAGTGATACCATTAGCAATCAACCTTTCGAACAACTCGTGTAAACAGAGAGATGTTCTTCCCATGTTCTTGTAACAACAAGGATGTCATCAACGTACACAATTATCTTACTGGACAGTTGTGGACCTAATGCAGAGTCTAACGCTCTTATAAAGGTTGCCACAGATATGTTAAGTCCAAATGGTAACACCTTAAATTGGTAAGACTTACCTTCAAAGAGAAAAGTTGTATATTCTCTTGAGTCAGGATGTAAAGTAACTTGATGATATCCAGCTGTTAAGTCCATAGTACTCATATAACGAGATCCTGCAATTCTTAAAAGTACTTCCTCCATAGGTAAAGGTCTATCCCTTTCCATCTCAATGATTTTATTTAATTCCCTAGCATCTAATACTAGGCGAACTCCACCTCCAATCTTCTTCACCGCCCACAATGGACTGTTGAAGGGACTACATGATCTCTCAATGACACCTTGATCCAACATTTTATTTACCTCTGTTGTGGCAGCTTCCTTTAGCTCAACAGAAATTGGATAAGGTTTCTTAAAGAACGGTTTTGGGTTCTTAATCTTAAGCTTACATACATAGTCTTTAATACATCCAGGTTTGTCTGAAAAAACTGACTTAAATTTTAATAATACTAATTCAAGCTCTTCTTTCTCCTGCTGAGAGAGAAATGTATTTGAATAACACTTATCTTTTATTTCATTATATATACTATCATTGAAATCAGAATGATAACCTTCCTCTGCTGCCTCCTCACAATCTAATGATAAGTTCATGGCATCCACGTATTTAAGATGCAGAGACTCATAATAATTATCCACATCTTTGAGGTGGTCAAACTTAAATCTTACTATACGGTTTTCTACATAACTGTAAGAGTGGAATTCTTAAAATCTAAGAGAGCCTCATGCTTATATAACCAATCAACACCTAAGATTAAGGCTACATTTAATTTATCCACTACAAGAAATGAATGCGAGAAAGCTTGCTGGTTAATTGTAAGAGATAGAAAAACTTCTTCATTGATGTTTTGACTTTTCTTGCCAGTAACCCCTACAATTCTTACATTACTTACTGGCAACGTTGGAAATTTCCAATATTTCCTCTTGATTTTAAATAATTCTTTAGATAGTATACTAACCTCACTACCAGAATCAATAATGATATTTACTTCTGTATCTTTGATGAAACCCTTGATGACTGGTTTAAAATTCCTTACTTTCTCTATGTTATTCTCTTGAAACAGGAGATCATCTTGTATACTATCTTTATCCGATCGATTTAAAGAAAAATTACAAGTGGGTCGTATAGAACATAAATCTACGGTCCGCTTTAGTAGACCCGCACTAAGGGACGGTTTTAGTTTCCCGAATTTTCTATGATGATGTCACCTATAATCTCGCCATTATCCGTTATATGTTTTGTGTTCGATTGATTACCTTGACCACGTATTTTACGTACCTTGGAACCACTTTCTTTATTCCCTATATTACCAGTATCTTTATAGGGTCTCTTAACTTGACAAAAACGACTTTGATTTGCGTTGTTGCCTTTGCGAGGCTCAAATCGATTATTGCCGTTGTTCCGAACATTATTTTCTCGGTTATTCCTAAGTTGCTCGTCCTCCTTTTCTTTGTTTAAGTTGTCGAGCTGTTCTAGGTAATTTAATAAATCTCTCGGACGTGACCATTCCCTTTCTATCATTTTTTCCTTAACATAATAAGGTAGTCTACTAATCAATAGTCTGATTAGATGTTCTTCCATTATGGGATGCTCTATCAGTTTTACCCGATTTAAATGCCATTCAAAATACTTTCTGAATCCTCCCCAACGTTTTGAATAATAGGGTGGGTCTAATAATTCAAGAGTAAGACGTTGTTGCTCCCCTTTTGACCAATATTTTTCTTTAAATTGGGTGATAAAATCATCCCATGTCTTAAATTCACTACGGTTTAAAATAGCCCATTCAGTAGCACTAGCTTCTAATTGTCCGATTATAAATTGTATTTTTCGTCTATCATCCCAGTTAACAGGAAATGAACTCTCTATAGCTTTTACAAATATAATAGGATGCAAGCCACCCTCTGGGTTGAAGGTCGGAAATTTATTTGCTGCTTCTGAGGTCACTATTGCATGACAATTTCCTCCACAATCATTAACTGGTCTTGTTTTGTTCACTTCACCTTGCGAGGAAGTAGTCGCATCGTTTTTATTATTTGCTGACATGCGTGCTACAATTATATTGTCAGCGCTTAAAATTTCACTAGCGGTATGACTATCGTTCCTAGCTATGTTGGTAGAACTGTTTTTACTGTTAGTCATATTATCTTTGGCATTGAACTCTGCTAACTGTTTATTAATTTCGCGCAACTGGAGCTCAGTACTGGACACACGGTTTAACAGTTCCGCGTTTCGACTGTCACCATAGTTTGAACATTCTGCCGACTGTTGGTTGTCACTATCTCTGACTGTCTCAATATTATTATAGATATCAGAGATTAAAGTTTTAATATTCACTATCTCAGCATGATCTTTTTCCACTTGCTGGGATAGCTGGTTTAAAGCAGGATTTTCTATCGAAGAATTTTCTACGTTCCTGGTAGAAATTTCTTGGATAGATTCTTGTAACTCTTTCGGAATATTTTCGGTTTGTAATATAAGCTCTTCATGGATCTTAATATTATTAACTTCTATCTCGTCACGTATCTCAATATTATTTGTTTCTATCTCCTCACGTAACATAACATTACTCTTTTCTGTTTCAGTAGTTACTAAAACATGAATATTATCTAATCTATGTGTTAGCTCAGCGATATCTTGACGCATTTGAATTTTTTCTTCACGTGACTCTTTGATATGTTCCTCGAGCCTATTATCGAGACCTAATATTTGTCCCTGAGTTTCAGTTTGAGCCGATTCTATTCTAGCCATTTGTTCCTGGGTTTTGTTTTGAGAAGATTCTATTTTAGTTTCAGCCGATTCCATTCTAACCATTTGTTCCTGGGTTTTGTTTTGAGAAGATTCTATTTTAGTTTGAGCCGATTCCATTCTAGCCATTTGTTGCTGGGTTTGGTTAGCGTAGCTGCTATCTGTCTAAGCATGTCCTTAATTTCATTATTATTGTCACTTATTTTATTATCAATTCTATTTATGGATTTGTCTATTTCCCTATTGAGAAACCGTCCTTCCCTACTAAGTGGTGGTAATCCTACTTGTTCGTCACCCGATATTTCACCTTCTGACATATTGGCTAGATATGCACTGTCTACACACGTAAAATAACCTTTTGAACACTGTTCACTGTCACACACTAATATTGCCTACGGTACGTGAAATTGACTCACCGGATGTTTTAATTTAAATTTATATAGCTCCGTGATAGGTGAGATGTTACTCGCAGCCACACCAACTGCCGTCTGCGTTGCACCGGATGATGCCGATGCCGGTGTGTCTTCTCTCTCTCGCAGACGCTGCCGACGACCCCAACTGCTTTGTCACCAGCGGCCCTTCTCCACTGCACTACGCACCGTAATCACCCACGACAGCGTCGTAGCGATGCCGCGGAGATGACTGCTCACAGCTGCTGGACTGGGCTTGTTAAGTTTAAAAGAGAAAGGGTGTCGGGAACAGCAAGATGCTGTTCACGACTGCAGCGAAGTCTCGTAGAATATCTGGGTGACCGTTCTCCAAGGCTGACCCCGTCGTCAACCAGACCTCTCGTTGATGGAGTGGCACAGGCTCCTTCTTCCTCCGCGTCTGTGTGCCAAATTTCTTCTTCGAATGGCACACAAGTCCTTTATCGTCGGTCGCCACGTGCGGCGGAACGACCTCTTCGTACGGCGGAACGTGTGCTAAAACCTTATCTTCAAAAGCACTCGTCTTGTATGTTTAGGGTTGAATGTGGTCGTGTCAGACTTCGTAATCCTTGAGGTGTCCACTCGCCCATAAAAATTTATATAAAATAAAAAAAAATATGTTCATGTAAAATCTTTATACGTTGCAATATTTCAAAATCAGATTCTTGCGCCGAGGGAAGAAGTCTTTAACAGTCACTCTTGTTAAAATATTTCTAAGTTCTCTCATAGATAAGACGGTCAAAAGAAATTCTTCAGTTTGTGGTCGTTGCTATAGCCACAGATAAAAAAAATAATATTTCTTCAATGATTATCGATCAATGTGTATGATCGATTAACCAAAGTTATAAACAAAACATTTATCGAAGTCTTCTTGACGTAACTTTCCCACCAACGAAAATTCATAAGAATCTTCCTTCAGATTGAAGAATATTTAAATTAAATCATCTGCTCATTTCATTAATATATTATTCATGGTAAAATAATTCTTCATAAATGATGTACTCTGACACTTTCGTCAAGTTTAAACACGATAACATTTATTACTTTCTATGATATTACATACGTAGTCATTGACAGACAAATGGGAACTGAACTTTTAAAATTTGTTATTTGAACATTAAATGTGGACAATAATGTCAACTCTCGCGACGACAACCGCAGAGATCAACATCTTCTTGCCTCGTGGCCGTCGACCCGCGACTTGATGTGGCCGGATATTTACTCCTTGGAATCGGCGTCGAAGATGTTGCCCTCGTAGGTTGACTCGCCTCACAGCACATGAAACAAACAAAAAATATACAAAAAACATCTTTAAGAATCATAACATTAAACATGTACATAAAAATCATTTAAGAACACAAATATAAGTAAGTTATCCTGCACAAACTGAGCTGACATGAGATATGTAGCGGAAACAATAATCCGTCCCACTACAGTATCAGGTGTTCACATTATTTTGCGCACGACTGTACAGTCGGCTGATATGATTGGCCTAAAGAAGGTCTCACAAGCAGACTGTCTAACAAAAATAAAAATTTGTATTGCGATCGAGACTTTGATTTTAAAAATTCACTCTAATAGCTTGGACTAATAATCGAAAGGCACACCTCGAATGCACCGTCAGCCATGACGTAAAATTACCATGTTAAAGCCTCTTTCTTGAAAAGTTTTGTCTGTGAGAATGTTTATAAATATTTAAATATTCTACAACGTCTCTGCCTTGCTAAGGGAAGTGCATTAATTAGTAGTGAATGGGATACTCTCCGAACATGCGGATAAAAAAATCGCATTGACGTGTTTTACGGCGCACTTTAGATTTGTAGTTTTATAAGTTTTTGCAAACATTTTGGACCAAAATAATAAACTAAGTAATAAAAAAATCAATTAATAAGAGTGTCTGAAACCCTTTTAGGAAACAAAATTAGGTAGTGGCCGGTTCCGAACCACCGACCTTTAGCGTCATAGTCCAACGCCTTGCTACGGCTATCAATCAAAAGATGAGTCCTTTAATCTCATACTGTTGGTGGCCGTTCTTAACTGATGCTAATATGGCATTTGTAGACACTAGATTATCATTTACCATACGAAGAGTGATGTTTTTCTGTTAATTCTTCAGTGCGCCATTGCTTTGAAATGACAATGTGTAAGTTATAATAAGAAAATCATCAAATACGCAACGCATATGCCAGAGAGAGTTCTGGGCGAGGAATGTCACGTGACATCTTCGAACGGCTGGTTTTTGTTAATTCAATGAAGGGTGTCAAATCTCAGTTATTTTTGCAAATATGTCTCAAACGATACGAGATATGAAAACAACATAAGGGAGCTAAGTTGTAGAGAATTTTCTCCTCTACCAATTAGGTTATTCAAATATGAACGGTTCGTTTGTAATTACAGTTATATTACAAACGGCGTTTTTGGTATTACTACCGTATTTTTTGTCCGAAAAATATGAAAAAGGGAGGTTCTGATCTCTGGCAGCCTACAATCATGTCTGTAAAATTTGGCGCTGATCAGTTGAACGGTCTTTAAAACAGGGAACACGTTACGGACAAACAGATGGACAGAGAGACATATATCCCAAAATCGCCGTTATTTTTGCAAATATCTTTTAAACGCTACGAGATATGAAAAAAAAACCATAAGAGAACAAAGTTGTAGAGAATTTTCTCCTCTATAAATTCGGTTATTCAATTTTTGTGTCAGATAAATAGTTAAGCCGTTATTTTCCTTTAAATTTCGAGCTGTCAAAAGACGATAGCAAAGGTCCACTTTCAGTGTTACTACCGTAACCTAAAGTGCTCCAAAAAAGTCCATTTAACTCCGTTATATTTTTTCCTTATTGTAACTTCAACGCTGACGATACATCAGCAGGCTGGCAGCAGCTTCGATCGCAGATCTTCAGCCCATACTATTCTCCAATTTTATGTTTCTTTTGACTATGATAATCTAGTATGACATTTGTAATTTTGTTGAAAGTCACTCCTGCTGTTTTCAGCCAGATCTATTTTATTTAATGCTGTTGACTAGCCTGTTTTAATACCTTTTTACCTATGATGATAGTCCTGGACTCATTTTAAGGGTTTTAATAAAAAAGCTGATGGTTAAAGATGCATTTTATTAGATACTATTTACAATGGATATGAAGAAAGTTAAAACAATGTAACGGAGATAAAACTAGACGCATTCGTTAAAATGACGTGTTGAACTGGAGACTGTATAAAAGGCAAACCAATAAAGTACATGTTGGATTTAAAATAGTACCACGAGGACTAAAACAAACCGAAAAAACACAAGTCAGGAAACGATGAGGGACGAATGTACTGAGTAAAATACACTGGCAACACTGGTTCGATCGTGGTCGAACTTGTTAAAACACACGAAGTGGACGCACGGCACAAAACGATGGACGTTGCACTAGTTAAAATCTAGCACTGAGGTGCATAAGGGCTTTCCGGAGAGGGGGGGAGGTTTAAGTCAAGCGAAGGGAAGGAAAAGCAGGGGGGAGGAGAGGACGTTGGATCTATCGGGAAGGTGAGTGGGAAGGATTGTGGCTGAAAGAGTCGGTTGACTTCGGGATGGAGGGCGTCATCTGGAAGAGGGAGGTGGCGAAAGTTACTCTGAGAGACTATGTGGAGAGTGTGAAGGTCAAGGGAGGGAGGGACGCAATGGTGAAGGCGTGGCAGAGGCCTGGGATGGGTGAGGTCTCATACACCTGACTAGTCACAGTGCACATGTTGACGTGTCAACTTCTGTTTGGACAAAAGGATCTGGGCATTATGAAAACATACGTAACTTTTGCAGTGTTTCATGATTAGATCAGTGGAAATTAAGTCAAAATGTTGCTCTTTGGAGCAAGGTTCTTAAACATTTTGGAGCCGGTAATTGGCTAATTCGAACATTTCACCACCAGTCAGATTTGAACGCTCCAACGGTTATGATTGCAACTCCAACGAACCTGGAAAAAAAAAAAAAAAAAAAAAAAAAAAAAAAAAAAAAAAAAAAAAATTCTTTCCGAAATCGATTCGACAATTTACAGTTGGTCTATTTTTTACAGATTTAAGAAAGAATTTTAATCGGTATGCTAACAGCGAGTTTGAGTTTTAGGCGGTACGCCGTAACGCCACATACCGGTCCAACTAAAGCACTGATCGCAGTGTGACAGTGATGAGGATGAAGAGGCACATGCAGCACCGAAGATGAGTCACAGCGATGACTGCGCTGCTCTTCGAGGCCGCCAGTGCTACGTGGAGCATCGGCGTGAGGCGACACCAGCTACATACTGCTCCTGAGAGGGTGGCGTGACATTGCCGCAAGGAAACGTAGCTTCGCCAAACAAAAGACACTTCACGATTACTTCTCTAAATAAATAATTATTGTTATTCTGCCAATGTAAATGCATGTGTAAATACTTGTTTTGTCCTATATTTCTTAAAATATCATATTTTTCCCCATTTAAATTTCAATAGTCCGAGTTTTCGTTAGTTTAAGGTGGTTCCGATCCCATTCACCTCGAACTATGAATACTCTATTCTATTCCGCAATTGTTTCCAACCTCTCGCCTCGGCGAATATTTTAATCTTTTACATACGCTTATTTTATAAACATTTTTCCCCTATTCACTTAAAAACATTATGCATACAAAGAAACTAAACACCAAGACCCATACATGACTAAGAATCCAAATTATCATAAGGTATTTTGTTTTACATTTATACAGGGTGTTCCAAGAAAAGTGTCCAATGCTTTGATAGGTGCTAGTACCCTACAACACAAGGAAAAAAGTGGATTACACCTTCGCATAGAAACGCATAGTTTCTGAATTATAGACACTTGTTCTTGGTGACTCAAGACGTTTCGTTGTAAATGTACGCCTCTGAGATCAGATAAACAGAAATGTTCAAATGTTTGTTAAGCTTATGGGACTTAACTACGGGGTCATCAGTCCCTAAACTTAGAACTACCTTATACTAAGGACGGTACAAATATCCATGCCCGAGGGGGGGGGGATTCGAACCCCCGACCGTAGTGGCCGTGCAGACCGTGACTGGAGCGCCTCAGTCCCCGCGGCCACCGCGGCCGGCTCAAATAAACATTAGGAAATAAAAACCGTACTCATGGACATGTCGTTGCATCTTGGTCAACAGGGTTCGACACTGTCGCCTACATGTCTCTGTGCATAGAAGCATTCTACTGCAGTGTTTTTCAACCTTTTTGAACTCGCGACCCCCTTTCCGAGTAAAAATGTCCGGCGACCGCCCAGGCCCTTAATAAAACTATGTCATTGACTCCAAACGCAAAGTATTTATTTCTTAGATGTTTATAAGAGCGGCGCAGCCACTTAAATCTGGTACAAGTTGCAGTAACGGAAACGAATCAAAAGTGAAAAAAAAAAAACTTCATGACTACAAGTATTTGATGTATGGTTCTTCTGTCATTAATAATAAATATCAATTCGTAATTTGTGGCGACGTGTTGTTATGTCGAGTATGAAACCATCAAAGCTGCTGCATCACTTCGTAATATAAAAAAGGATGCTTATAAACTTCGGATTTCTTCGAAAGGATACTATGATTCAGTAATAAAAAGGTATTACGTTAGTGATATTTATTTTTCTGACAACATTTGAACATGTGATATTCGTACAAGACGATTGCGGCCATTGTAAATAACTATAGCAGTACTGCACAAACACTGCACTGAGCTGTTCTCTCCATAACTATCTTTTGCAGTGATGGAGATCGTTGCAATTTTTTTTTTTTTTTTTTATTTTTTTTTTTTTTTTATGTGGCTGGAATTATTGAAAACTCTATCGAGACTCTACTGTAGTTGTTTTCTAAAATTGGCTTGATTTAGAGCAATGGGCATTTTGTGAATCAGTGTGGACAAACGCTGCTGTGAATATTCGTCCGCAGGACGGCTAGGTTGGCAGCGCTGGCGCTGCGCCAGGTGGCCAGGCCGCTGACAGCCAGCCCCTGCTCCCCACCCCCGCAGTAAAGCGCGGCCGCTTTTACGGCCGGCGGCCTCTCCGCGGCCGCGGCGCGGTTACGGCCACCAGTTGCCGGCCTGCCTAAGCAGCCGCCAGGCTTGCGGCCGCCACTAAGCCATGCAGGCTCTCTCTCTCTGCTTTCGTTTTCCGCAGGAAATGTGGCGCAACCTAAACAGGAAGGGCAGCGCCGCAGAGCAGGTCAACCGTGGGCCAGAGCTGTGCGGGTTGTCACGCCGTACCTCGCACAAGGGGCAAAGTAACGGGCGAGGCCGTCGTGGAGAAATAGCTGGAAGCACCTAAGTCTCCAGTACACGATGGAATCCCAAATTAGCTCTTTACTTTAGAGTACTGTACCGCATGAGTGCCATTTTTCGATTGCATTTACTGAGAATCTCTCACCTAACGCCAACACTCAAGTGACTTGGACTCAACAAATAATACAGTTCCTTGAGACCAAAGGTATTAAACATAAGGAGAGGCATTGAATTAAAATTTATGCTGTGACCGGGATTCGAACCCAGGACTTCCTACATACTTTTTTTTAAGGGCTCCCTTCTCCTCTACACCCCGTCCTTACTCTCACCATGAACGCCTTCTTCGGCGAGCTTTCTTTCGCTTTAGTCAGGAGATGTTCGCTTCTTCTGAGCCGGCCGCGGTGGCCGAGGGGACTGAGGCGCTTCAGTCACGGTCTGCACGGCCACTACGGTCGCGGGTCGAATCCCCCCTCGGGCATGGATATTTGTGCCGTCCTTAGTTTTAGGTAGTTCATAAGTAGTTTATAAGTTTACGGATTGATTAATTCACGATGGGTCGCAGTTCGGCTTCAAGACGAACGCAGAACTCACTCTCTTCCTTGGAGAGAAAGTAAGAAAAGTGATAAAAGATGTTCAAATGTTTGTAGAACTTATGGGACTTCACTACGGGGTCATCAGTCCCTAAGCTTACAAACTACTTACGAACTAGCTAACACTAAGGACGGCACAAATATCCATGCCCGAGGGGGGATTCGAACCCCCGACCGTAGTGGCCGTGCAGACCGTGACTGGAGCGCCTCAGTCCCCTCGCCCACGCGGCCGGCGATAAATTATGCATATTTTATTATTTTTATGACTCGCCAGTCACGGTCAGCACGGGCATTACGGTCGGGGGTTCGAATCTCCCCCTCAGGCATGGATATTTGTGCTGTCCTTAGTGTTATCTAGTTCTTAAGTAGTTTGTAAGTTTAGGGACTGATGACCCCGTAGTTAAGTCCGATAAGTAATACAAACATTTGATTACACTCCTGAGTCCCACGATGCGGTGCGAAAAAGTAACGCAAACGAACACAAATCAAAAATAAATATGACTCTGAACAAAGCTATATTTTCGAATGTTTCCCCCGATGTCTACAGTAAGAAAACTTACATTTGAAATCTACTGTTCATCTTCCTTTATCATAGAAATCAAAAGCAAATCGCATGGTTTGTCTTCCCACCGCACTTGCAAGTAAAACATTGATCAAACTCAAATGCATATCTGTGGTTCCATCGGTTCGTGAGTATATAGACTATGAAATAAAATATTTAAGGCATACATTGCAACCAAAAAGCACTTCAATATGCTGCAATTCATGCCCTGGTACTTTCATTCCTGACAGGGTTACACAATGAAATGGGAAAACACACGAAACCAGCTAGCAGAACACAATAAACAATATCTTCTGCACATTTCTTCCTTCTTTCAATTTTATTTCTTTGTTTTTCGTTTCCACTTACTAGGTAGGCGCTTTAGACCACTCAGCTAACACGGCGTTGCACCGAAAGCGACTACACGGACTGTCTTAAAGCACGTCTCCCTCCGCACTACATACTTTAATTCTGCCTCACGTTCCCTGTGAAATGCGTATCAAATTGTCAGGGCTCTCCTACACTGAAATAGCTCCGGCCGCGGTAGCCGAGGAGACTGAGGCGCTCCAGTCACGGTCTGCACGGCCACTACGGTCGGGGGTTCGAATCCCCTCTCGGGCATGGATATTTGTGCCGTCCTAGTTCGTAAGTAGTTCATAAGTAGTTTGTAAGTTTAGGGACTGATGACCCCGTAGTTAAGTCCCATAGACTATACAAACATTTGAAACACTGGAATAGCACCCAAGCAAAGAACGCGAATAGGAACAATCCCGCCTCGTTCCTCAGGCCGAGGTGATATAAATATCAACAAATAATACAATTCCTTAAGACAACATTGTCTCGTTATACCAAAGGTATTATTTGTTTATATTTACATCACCCCGGCCTGAGGAACGAGGCGGGATTGTTCCTATTAGCGTTCTTTGCTGGGGTGCTACTCCAATATAGGAGAGCCCTGTCAGTTTGATACGCATTTCACAGGGAACATGAGGCAGAATTAAAGTATATGGTGCGGAGAGAGACGTACTGTAAGACAGTCCGTGTAGTCGCTTCGGGTGCAACGCTGTGTTAGCTGAGTAGTCGCCGCGCGCCGTGGCTCAGCGCGCCCGGTCAGAGGGCTGAACGCCCTCTATAATAAAAAAGCTGAGCCAAGAACAAATCGAACAAAAACTAACAAACTTGATCAACGTCCGTAACAAACATAACACATAGAGAAAAAAAAAAAAAGAAAAAAAGAAAAGAAAAAAAGTGTTCTATAGCGCCTACCTAATACGTAGGAGGTCCCGGGTTCGAATCTCGGCCACAGCATAAATTTTAATTCAATCCCTATCATTATTTTTAATGACTTGGACTCGTAAATCAGATAAAAAGAGAAAACGAAAACAAAACTGTGAGCCACAAAATTATCAACATACGGTTTCTGAAGAAATCTTGAATGTATTCCCATAGCTAATATACAGAATGTTACAGTGTGATAAAAGGAGAAAATGATCGGGTAATGTCTTTAAAGTTTCAGAAAGTTAATTATTTAAATGTGAATACGAATGTTTCCAACCTTATTCCGTCTTTCACCTTCGACCTTTCGTGCCAATGTTTCTATTTGTGATAGAAAAACGCACTGCACGTGAGGGGCCGTATTGCTTCCGACCTCGTCTGAGTATGAAGACCAGAGTTTCTGTTCACTAACCTGGCATCTTCTTTCGCTGCTGTCATCCCTCGCACAGAAGCAGCACTCAGGTCGTGGATCCGTTGTTTCTTGATGTGAGTCTGAAATAGTAGTGTAATGTGACTAGGCTTTGATTATTAAATAAAGTATGTCACTCGAAATTTCGGGATGCCATTGGCTTTTCTTGTTTCACTTATAATTCACTGTTCTTTTACAATAAGCCAAAACTGTATCATTGAGATTCACAAACGTTTAGCAATTGTGACAAGTCTGATTTTAAATGTTTATTAGTTAAATAATAGTATTCAAAGTTTTTATATCTTAGTTTGGACTCGTAAAGTTTATAGAAGCCAAGTAGCTGGTCGGCAGTACCCAAAAAAGCATGATGTAATCGATGTAAAGGGTGGAAAAAGCATAGCATATGGCACAGATCAGGTATGGACTGTGAGAAACCACGGCAGTGTAGCTTAGGTGTGATCTGATTGGCCTCCCCCTCCTGTGCTACCATTCCTACATTTCATTTATTAATATTTAAGTAAGTAAACATTAGAAGATAACGTAAATTAAATGTAACACTTTTCTGTTAATACGTTTTCATTTTGAACCCATTTGGTACTTTGTTCATTGTAATTTATATAAATAAAATACGAGCGACGAATCTATAAGAAAAATGTACAAAGTAGTTATAATAAGTATAAACGATACTATTCGCACTCATCCAGTACCGTATTCAGAAATGTAGCTTGTCGACCGCTTGGAGCGCTGCTATCGCAGTGTATAACAAAAATCTGCGGGAGTGTCGTGGCTGTCTATGTTAGACTGTGGTGTTGTCCTCTACAAATACGTTCATTCAGCAAACGGGGCCAACAAGATGATGTATCAAGCGGGTGGGTGGAAGGGTGGGGGTACTATGAATTTTGGAACTGGCCGATATGACAAACAGACAAGAAAGCGGTATGTCAAAAACGTGTTAAAATGTAAGCCATTTGAAACATTAGACACATTTCCTGTATGAGAAACTTATGACATTCATTACTTCTTCATCATAGTCCACAAAGTCAGAAACGTTTGCGAAGTGGCAAACATGCAAATGATACAGCACTGTCAAAGGATTCGTGTTTCCTGGGCTGATAGACTCCTAATAATACGTTAACGCTGCCATTGAGGTTCAAAAGTATTTCCTTATTTCTCTTCATTGTTCTTCTGCAAGAAAAAAAGATTGCTTCTGCTACAGATTTCAGTGTTGATGTGACTAGAGTGCACGTGAAGTGGGAGAAATGACATCATTTGTCAACGCCTTACGCAGACGCTTATTCCAGCAGTCTCAATTCACTGCCCAAAACAAAAGGATCTGCGGAAAAATTCGCGCCTTTATAGGTGCTATGCTGTTCGAAGCTCCAGAAGGCAGTGAGAGCAGAAATGGAGGGTGGGAGTACCTCTTTGTTCATTACTCTTTTTCAGTAAACAACGCACAACTTCAAAGTTTTTCTATTGTGCTTAACGAAAGATATCAATTTCAGAATTTCCTTGACGAATCAAAGCTGCAAATATTTCAAAGTCTCTGCTATCCCTACGACGGAATTAACAGCGGTATCTCAAGCAGTTGCTCTCAGTGGAACTTTTAACATGCAAATGTAGGCCTGAATTGTTAGCCCATGCGAGAAGATACTGGTAGTCTGGGAGAATCGGCTTCTTTGTGCCTTTAAGTAGCTGGAAGTTAATGTACGCACAATCTCTGCCTCCCTATCTCCGTTTGTTATGCAAAACGTGTGTTGGCGTTGCCTCGAAATTTATTACAAAAAATTCCCTGCGGTCGATAAAGCAAATATGATAAACAAAATATTTAAGCCGCTTGTGGAAATTGACGATACAGGACAGAAAATGAATGGAGATAAAATCGTGATCTTGTATTAAGCGGCGGAAAAATGTACATGAAAACTAAACTGATGCATTTGTTATGTTTTCCATTTGTAGTTGTGGTGTGTTTATGATATATATAAGAATTTTGGAAAATATTGCTATAGTTCGTTGAAAACAATCATGCTAAAAGGAATGTAAAGTTAATTACAATATTCAATCAGCTTGATGCTTTCAAAAGGAAAGTTACGATTATTCTGTAATAATGACTGACAATTATATTCCCGTCTTCAGATACATGATAAACGCTTACGACAAGAAAGACATTGTGGTAATATTAGCATCGCTTCTCTCTCTTATTAGCACTTAAATTCGGTGGGAAACCAATTTTGCGTAAATATGATGTGATTAGATTGGTACTTGTTCCGTAGACCATGAATACGACACTTCGTGATGATGTGGAAAGTGTCAGGGTAATGAAAGGTGTCTTTACCAATTTTTACTTTGTACTAAATATTACATTACACAATTTACATTAATTTTATTTTATTTTTTAATTTTATTTATTTATTTATTTTTGCAGATTTACTAATTTATATCTAAAAATTCATCTGTAGTGTAAAGGAGTTACCATTCAGAAAATCTTTTAATTTATATTTACATGCTAGTTGGCTATCGGTCAGGCTTTTGATGCTGTTTGGTAGGTGACTAAAGACATTTGTGGCAGCATACTACACTTTAACATTGAATAGTAAAGATCATTCTTTCTCCCAGTGTTGTAGTTATGTACACTGCTATTGCTATTGAATTTGGCGGGACTGGTAACAAATTTCACAATTGAGTATATATACTGTGAAGCTACTGCAAAGATCCCTAAGAATTTTGAATATTCTACCTTTGCTACAGATTTCTGATCAAAGTCTACATTTATTAATGGTGTCGTTCCATTTACTGTGTGGAACTGTACGTACTGTGTTTTATCAAAATTTGATGATAGTCCATTTGCTGAGCACCACTTAATGATTTTCTGAAAGACATAGTTTACCATTTCTTCAGTTAGTTCTTGTCTGTCAGGTGTGATAACTATACTTGTATCATGAGCAAAAAGAACCAGCTCTGCATCTTCATTAATGTACATTAAGAACAGTAAAGGGCCCAAGACCGAACCTTGTGGCACCCCATTTTTGATTGTTCCCCAGCTGATTTTTGCATATTATGTGAACTACTTATGTCAACTTTCTGCACTCTTCCTGTTAGGGATGATTTAAACTATTTGTACACTGTCCCATTCATACCACAATAATTTAGTTCATCTAGAATAATTCCATGATATACACAATCAACACAACGGGTGATGTCCGGTTATTCAGAGCATTTAATATTTCATTGCTCAAATATGTAAAAATAGAATTTTCTGATAAAAAGCCTTTCTGAAAACCAAAGTAACATTTTGTTAGAACTTTATTTTTACATAAATGTGAAGATACTCTAGAATACATTGCTTTTTCAAGAAATTTTTGGTAAGGCTGTCAGAAGTGAGAGTAGGCGGTAGTTGTTGGCATCAGATGTATCCCCTTCTTTTTGCAGTGGTTATCAATAGCATATTTCAGTCTGTCAGAAAAAAAACACCCTGCTTCAGAGAACTATGGCATTTGCGCCTAAGAATCCTACTTATTTCTTGAGAGCAATCTTTTATTACCATGTTGGGAATACCATCAATTCCATGTGAGCGTTTGCTATTGAGAGAGTTTATTATTTCCTTAATTTCAGAAGATGTGGGTCGAATTTCTATAGTATCAAATTTTGTAGGTATGTCCTGTTCCATTAACTGCTTAGTTGCTTCTAATAAACATTCATTTCCTATAAAATAGAAATAAAAGAAAACTTTTATTGGTGGGCTTTAAGAGTCCTCATACCCTCACCTGTTGAAATCTGATGTTTATCACTGATATTTCTGACGGTTTTCGGTTTTGGTCCTGTGATGGCGTTGATTACTTGCTTCGTTGATGTGTGTCGTCTTTCCTGTTATCATTAAAAACAGAGTATTTAAACGATGTTGCACATTGATTCCTCGCTGCAGTATTGCTTTGAGAGTGGCAGGATGGTTACTGCCGAAATGTCGACCGACGTCGGTTGCTGTACCTTGTTGGTTTCCCGTAGGTTTTCTGAATTTTCCATGCTACAATTCAAGCATAGAATACACCAGAAACTACGATATATTTTCTCCCACTTATATGATTGTGTTGAAATGAAGCTTATATGTTGCCCTAAGGTACTCTCAGTTGACCTATGAAACCCCATGGAAGTTCATATAATTATTCTTGGAGATTTGCTGTACTCACCATACTTATAAGCATAGTATACGCATAAAACTTGAAATTACGATATCTTTCCTTCCCGTGCCGACTGGGATGCCTACCGTCACTCCATAGATACCTCGGTCGACAGCCACCCTCTTCCCCTCCACACACCCGCCGACATAGATTATGCCCCTTCCTTTTTCCACCAGACCCTTTCTGACGAGGTTAAAGTCCACATTCCCACAAAAGCCATATACATACACAGTCCTACCCTACCCCCACAGGCCATCCTCCTCCTATGAGAATCCCGCCACCTCTTCCGATCATACCGCCGGTCCTGGGACCGGGACACACTCACACACCACCGTAAACTCCAATGTAATTTCAGAAACCACTTGTCCGCGAAAAAACGCCGGGGACTGGCAACAGACATGCACCCACCTAAACTCATCACTCCCCATTAACTCCTCAAAGCACTGGAAAGCCTTCAACCGCCTTATTGGCCGTCATCCCTCACCCTATTACCCACTCATCCATGATAACCATCCTTTCCCCGACAACGTCAGTAAGGCGGAACATTTTGCCACTTACCTATCCGAACTTTTTTCCATCCCCGACAATCCTCACTTTGATTACTCACTTTTTTCTGACTTCCATGAGCGAACTGATACCTCCTCCCCTCCACTCGCCCCTGGCTTCCAGTACTTGGAGCACGTTCCTCCCTCCAACCTCAACGCACCTATTAAAGCACAGGACATTATAGACACACTTCACACAAAATGCAACACCACTCCCAGTCATGGCAGTTAACCTACAGGCACCTTCGGGGTTTCCTTCCACTCCGTCCTTGCCGCCTTATACTATGTCGTCCTCTACACCGGTTTTTCTCCCAGCCTGTGAAAAATATCCCGTATTCTCACGTTCCCCAAACCCAACAAGCTTCCTTCCCAAACCTCATCCTACTGCCTCATCTCACCTCCGGTGTTCAGCAAGATCGTGGAAACATCGTCTCCCGTCACATCTATTAACACCTCCGCCAACACCATGTCCTTCTCCTTTCCCAATGTGACTTTTCACCATCGATCTCTGCCGATGACCTACTCCTTAGCCTCACCCACCTCCTATCCGTCCAGCTCCCCTATATTTGTATCCCTCGATTTAGGAAAAGGCGTATGTATGGCATTCCGGTCTCCTTTTTAAACTCCAACTCTGTGCCCTTCCTATTAACTATGTCCGTCTCATCGCTTCCTTTCTCACCCACCGCCCATCCTATCTCACTGTCTGCAACTACCGCTTGTTTCACCCCTCCTCTGGGGTGCCCCAAGGCACCGTCCTCCCCCCTCTCCTCTATCTCATATACTCCGCCAATATGCCCCAACCATAGCCTCCTGTTCATGTCCTACAATATGCTGACGACACACCGTTCCTTGCCCTCGCCCCCTCCCTTGCCCGATTCCAGCAATTTCTCCAATCCCACCTCACTTAGTTCGCTCCTTTCCGTTAGTCCAAATAAATCCCAGGCAATCATAGGTTGCACCAACAATTCCTTCCGTCTTCCAGCCTACCTCACCCTCCAAGGCCGTCCTATCCATCACACCCCCACTCTAAAATACCTCGGCCTCACCCTTGATCGTTACCTATCCTGGACCCCCCACCTTACGGGCCGGACGTGGGGGCTCAACCCTTCCTCCACTATCCTCCATACTTACAAATCCAACCAATGAGGTGGGACAAGACTTTTTCGCAGATGGTTTTTAGATGGGGGTCCAGGATAGGTAACGATCAAGGATGCGTTCTTCTATATGTGTTTTGGCAAACTCAAAAGCATTACGACTGCAACAGTGGATATGCGTAATTGTTCGTGTTTTTCTTCGTTATGGATCTAGAAAAGTTATTGCGATATCTAGCTTTTCAGGCAAGATTGCGGTGAACTTAAGTCACTTCCTTGGTGGCTCAGTACTGCACGCTTACGTTACAGTGGAATACAAGTCTGGTTTCTTATTGATTATATAAATATTTAGATTAATGACAAATATTTTAATTTATTGACATGCTGCAATTACTTAACTGTAGTTCTGAAGATGAGATAATAATTTTGATTTCTGCATCCGACTACAACTAGATGTTGGTAGACGATGCGAAACCACTCGTGGTACCCACGCTGCCGCGGTGGAATAGCCGTAGGCACTGAGCCGCCGTGCTGCGTTGCGCGCGGACGTTCGCGGTCGGAGGTGCGTGTACTCCCTCGGTCATGGGTGTTTGTGTTGTCCTTAGATTAGTTTAACTTACTTTAAGTAGTTTGTAAGCTAGGGACTAATGACCAAGCAGTTAAGTCAGTCTGTAGATGATACCATAGTGACGTAGGACGCCGAACCGAAGGAGCTGAGTGCGAAAAGTATCGTTTATATTAATTTTGACATAATTTTTACATTGGGGAACGTATGTAGTGCAACATAAATCTATACTAACAATAAATCTGTAAATGTACGTCTCCCGCTGTTTACTTCTATCTTCAAAATTACTGGACGAATCTTCCTGCTGTTTTCAGAGGAAACATGAGAAAAATCCATCATGCGCCTTATCCTTTGACCTTCCACCGTGCCTGGATTTCTGCGCCTCCCACCTTTTCCCAGACCCTCCAAATCGTAGAACGCCACGCCCTCTGCCTCGCCTACCGTATCAGCTCCCCTTCCCCACGCAGATCCTTTATGATCTCATCCCTTTCCCTCAGCTTCTGCAGCTTCTGCAGCATATGTCACCCGCAAGATAGACTACCAGAACCCCTTGGTCTACCCCATCCAAACCAACCAAGGGCAACTGCCACAACTACACCACTGGCTCCCTCCCTCCCTCCACCTGCACAAGCTCCAAGGCAACTTCCACATCCTCCCCTTACCCAATGATGCCCTCCATCTTGACATTTACCCCTCGTACCAACCCTAACCCTATCACCATGGATTACACACCCCCTTTTCCCACCCCCTTCTCTTCCCGCTCCCCATACCACCCCGTCCTTGTCTCTGTACATCCCTTCCTATCCCCTCCCCTCCAATCCATTCCTATCCTCATGAGATTCGCACCCTCTCCATCCCATCCCGCTACGAGGGCCCGCAATACAGATTTTAATAGTCTTATTCAGTTTCAGTGTACAGTGCATCAATGTATTTTAATCAACCTACCGGTTGTACACGAAGTATTTCAGTCTAATGTCATGGTGATCGTCATCGCTGATTCAGTGAAAGTCTAAATATGTATGTTTTTAACGCCACCATGGTACACGTATTTTAAACTCACTATGTATTTTTATCATCTTTTCCTACATATATGTGTTTCAGTAATTTATCCACATGTCAAGTTTGAAAGCCATTAGGCCTATCTCTTGTCATCACTCATGGTCTGCTTCTTTCGTACTGTTTGTACTCTGGGCTGAAGAGCAGCGCCTGATGCTGCTGCCAGTCTGCCGACAGTATGTGTCGGCAATAAAATAACAATAAAGGAAAAAAATCTTTCCTTCCTCTGATAAGATTTTGATGAAATGAAGCATGTGTTACTCTCCAAACTATTATCAATTTATCTGTGGAAACCCATGAAAGTTGGTGAAGTACTTTTGCTGATTATCTTCAAAAAATAGATATACACGACGGCTTTCACACAAATGATTATGATATCATTACTTTCTCTGACCCGATTTTAATTATTGAAATCTTTGTGTAACCGCACGATATGCTCCAGTTACGTGTGAGAACCCCATGAAAATTCGTCAACTAGTTTTGGAGATAAACGTGTTCAAAGAGAGAGACAGACATAATGGTCGTAGATAAAAAATTTCAAATTACGATATTGTTGTTTTTTTTCGTGATCCGATTACGCTCCAGTTACCTGTGAAAATCTCATGGAAATTCGTGAAGTAGTTTTGCAGATAAGAGGTTTTTAATATTCGAATAAACAGACACGATGGTTACTGAAAACCCTTAATATTACGATATCTTTTGTTTCCATGATCCGATGTTTATAAAATTATGCCTATGTGTTTACTCATATAACGTTGCCCTTGCTTCGTACGATGCCATAATTGTTAAAGTAGATTCCGCGATTATATTTTTTGGACAAGGAATTGATGGTACCGAATTTTTTTTTAATTTTGTAATAAGTTAGTTAAAGTACAGCACAAAATGAACATTAAAGCAAATAAACCGCGGGTTGCATATTAAAGTCGGGCACCATACAAGCAGCAGCACGTTATAAGACTTACGGAAAGCATCTAGCTGGATCCTGCGCTTCATATTGTAGAAGCTGGCAATGATAACTTTTTTTATATTTTTATTTTATTTTATTTAATTTTTTTTTAAATATGTGAACGTTGGGGATACTTTCCGTAGTAGATCAATGTTCACACTGTTCACTTCGCTTTTCATTGTTGTGTGACCGTGGGTGGAACATGAAGTTACTGGTAATGATAGAATAATAATAATAATAATAATAATAATAATAATAATTTAAAAAATCGGACTTCGTGAAATTACAAAAGAAATGACTGCAGGTTCTAAATTCAAGCAAAGTATAGTGTAAGGATGATTGATTGATTGAAATTTTTCAGACAGTGCGAAGCGATTGTAATGGCGTCTGAACATTAAACAATTACGGACGTCGAGAAGCTGAAAACAGTAGAAAATAAGTATTTGACGTGGAGGGATTCATTTAAATAAAAGCCAAAGAGAGGGGATAATTTTAAATTTAAGTAATATATTTTTACAACAACTTGCATCGCTTACATTAGTGGATACAGGTATGAAAGACTTATACACCGATTAGATACAGACCAGAGAGAGAGTAAAAACTACAATTACGGTTCCGTCTTCTCGCTTGTTTTTAAGTAAAAAAAGTGACGAACGAAATTAAATTAGTTGCGAGTCAGAGGGAACCGGAAGCGATAAGCAACGCTGATCAAAGATAAATAAATAAAAATAAAAAATAAAAATAAAAAAAATAAAAAAAAAATTAAAAAAAAATGTATCGTTACACTCAAACTTTTCTCATGTTTCCTCTGAAAACAGCAGGAAGATTCGTCCAGTAGTATGGAAGATAGAAGTAAACAGCGAGAGACGTACATTTACAGATTTATTGTTAGTATAGATTTATGTTGCACTACATACGTTCCCCAATGTAAAAATTATGTCAAAATTAATATAAACGTTACTTGTCGCATTCAGCCCCTTCGGTTCGGCGTCCTACGTCACTTTGGTATCATCGACAGACTGACTTAACTGTTTGGTCATCAGTCCCTCGCTTACAAACTACTTAAAGTAAGTTACACTAATCTAAGGACAATACAAACACCCATGACCGAGGGAGTACACGAACCTCCGACCGCGAACGTCCGCGCGCAACGCAGCACGGCGGCTCAGTGCGCACGGCTATTCCACCGCGGCAGCGTGGGTACCACGAGTGGTTTCGCATCGTCTACCAACATCTAGTTGTAGTCGGATGCGGAAATCAAAATTATTATCTCATCTTCAGAACTACAGTTAAGTAAAAGCAGCATGTAAATAAATTAAAATATTTGTCATTAATCTAAACATTTATATCATCAATAAGAAACCAGACGTGTTTTCCACTGTAACGTAAGCGTGCAGTACTAAGCCATCATGGAAGTGACTAAGTTCACCACAATCTTGCCTGAAAAGCTAGATATCGCAATAACTTTTCTAGATCCATAACGAAGAAAAACACGAACAATTACGCTTATCCACTGTTACAATCGTAATGCTTTTCAGTTTATACACATAAAAGAACGCACTTTTAGTCTTTCTTGGATTTTCCCATTTTCCAGGGAAATGTTCTTTTCTTGAAAACCGTACTTCGACTGCTACGTACATTGAAATAATGTAGCCAATTCGATCCATAATATGTTGATGCAGTTACCAACAATTGCCAACGAATAGAATTTCATTTTCACTATATAGACACTAGCTTAATTCCCGCTGCTTCGCACGCGTAGACTGAATGGTCTACATTGGTTGTTTCTACTTCTAAATACAAATTTTCATAGATTTAGCTTTAGAAATGCTTTCCTAATCAAGTATTTTGGTACAACTTGCTACCCTTTATTGCACCACGGATGTAATAATTCAAAACATCCCGAAACACTTTTTTTTTAATTCTAACGATGGTTCCAAATCCAAATTTTCGTTTTCTAGCATCAAAATTGTATTAGTAGCACCCTTAAAAGATTTCCTTTATTTAACCAGTTTAATGTTTGAATTTCCAAAAATATCGAAACACTTGTTATTAAAATTCCTATCAAAAAACTAAATCCGAAGTTTTGTATTTCCTGCTTCAAAATTTCCTAAATAGCAACTTATTTTCAAAAAAACCATTCATTCCTCACTTCAGCCACTTAGGGATGGGAATATCGAAAAATATGGCTAAAGTGTAAGATAAACAAGGTCTATAAATTTCATGTTTCTGTCGTCTGTAGATTCAGTTTTGAGTGCCGTACTCTGTATTTTAGAAACGGATCGAGAAGGCGAAATTTCTTTCTTATGCTATGACATCTTTCTTGGTAGTTCTACTTTTCAGACTACAGTATACACTTATTTTTCTTATTAGTACATTTGTTACAGAAAAACAGCTCAAGAATGTGCATGACGTTTCGCTGTATATAACCTCTTTGCTATTATAGTGTCAAAAGTCATCGCTGGACTTCAGTCCGAATTTTATATAAGCTGACGACATTCAACCACTATATCTTCCACCCTGTTATAGCTATCGACACGGAACTGCTATGGTGTTCAACGGGGCGACAACAACACAGAGAGATCGTTCGTTTCCATTGAGTAGTTTTTGCTGAACAGCAAAATATTGACACCCGTTCATAGAATTTTATATAGGTCGGTAACTTTCAACTCCCATATCTTCCACCCCCTTATCGTTATCAAACCTCTAAAATGTTCAAATGTTTGTATAGCTTATGGGACTTACCTACGGGGTCATTAGTCCCTAAACTTACAAACTACTTATGAACTAACTAATCCTAAGGACGGCACAAATATCCATGCCCGAGGGGGGATTCGAACCCTCGACCGTAGTGGCCGTGCAGACCGTGACTGGAGCGCCTCAGTCCCCTCGGCCACAGCGGCCGGCTATCAAACCTCTACCTCCATAGTTCACAATGAGTGACTGACAGCTACCACCACATACAAACACTATTCGTTTGCGATTTGTAGTTTTGGCTGCAGAGTGAAATACAGGCACAAACATCTGAATTATATATATATATACAGGGGTTTCACTAAGGGTATTTGCCTCTGTAACTTATAAAATAATAGGTGACGGGAAATTTTAATGCAGTAGGTCAACACAAGAAATGTTACACTTTCTGCGGATCTATGAACATAGTTTATTGTATCATTTTTTTTGGGAGCTACAACCCTTCAAAGTTTAGGGGGCGGAGGCTACGAAAGCGTATCTGACTGGCTGGTGGTCATGAGGCAGTGGGCCGTGCCCCAGGGGATAGCCACTCGGCCAGTCAGCTACGCTATCGCAGCCTCCGCCCTCGGAACTTTGAAGGGTTGTAGCTCCCAAACTAACAGTGATGGGAATGTAGTTTAAATTGATTTGGACGCAGCTGGTTTAAACGAATCCAATACACGATAGAAAAAACTACTGTTCCATTTAAAAAATTATATCTTTGTGGTGTAACTCTTTGGAAAATGATACAATAAACTATGTTCATAGCTCCGCAGAAAGTGTAACATTTCTTGTGTTGACCTTCAGCATTAAAATTTCCCGTCGCCTATTATTTTATAAGTTACAGAGGCAAACACACTTAGTGAAAAACCCTGTATATATTAAGATAAGATTAAGAAAATTAAAAATTTTCGGTTGCATAAAAAGCCTTGCAGTTACAGTTAGCGTGCGGTAGCTATAAATGTGGCGTCGGTAAGGTGTGCCCTCGCGTTTTTCAGAACACAAATGTGTGCCGACTCGTTATTGGCGCGACGACTGTAGCTGACGGCCGCTTTGTGCGTTCGTCACCACACAGGCCCACGCGCTGTTGTGTAAGGCACTGCGAGTGTCCGCTGCAGGTTTCCGAACGCGAAAACAAGCCGCGGGGGCCACAGCGGCCGGGCAACGACTTCACTCCAGGTTATCCACTGTGCGTGAATTGAGTTCTGGTCCTGTAAAGGCCTTATGCAACACTGATTTCCTTTAAACTTAGTGAAAAAATTCGACACCTATTTTAAATTTTCATTTGTGAGCAATTGTAGAGAAACGGTTAGGCATTGGAGAAACATGCTATAAACTATGAAAGCTAAATGTTTGATAGCTTTACTCCCAGTCGTATGTACTTTCCTGATGGGACTGATCGAAATGTTTACGCCAGAGAGAGAGAGAGAGAGAGAGAGAGAGAGAGAGAGAGAGAGAGAGAGAGAGAGAGAGAGAGAGAGAGAAACAACCCTTGTTAAGTTGCAGAAGACATGGAAGGTTGTAGATTAATTTTATCATGATAAATGGCAGGGCAGATATCTACATCTAGGTAGATTCTCTGCAGATCACATTTACGATCTCATTTCTCTTATTTTATTGGGATAGTCATGCCTTCCTATGTAGGTGGGTGCTATCAAAATATTATCACATTCAGAAGTTAAAGTCGATGATTGAAATTTCACAAATAGATCTCGCCGCAACGAATAACGTCGCTCTTTTAATGATTTCCACCGCAAATCGTGCAACATTTCCGTGACGCTTCCCCCCCCCCCTAAAATGTGATAACAAAAAACGAGCTACCCTTCTCTGAACCTTTTACATCTACATAGATACTCTGCAAATCACATTTAAGTGCCTGGAAGAGGGTTCATTAACCACATTCATGACTTTTCTCTATCGTTCCATTCTCTAATAGCGTGCGGGGAAAAGGAATACCTAATGTCTGCCGGCCGCGGTGGCGGAGGGGACTGCGGCGCGCCAGTCACAGTCTGCACGGCCACTACGGTCGGGGGTTCTAATCCCCCCTAGGGCATGGATATTTCTGCAGTCCTTAGTGGTAGCTAGTTCATAAGTAATTTGTAAGTTTAGGGCTGATGACCCTGTAGTTAAGTCCCATAAGCTATAAAAGCATTTGAACCTAACGTCTTCCGTCAGTCCCACATGGTGAGGGTCACACACTGGGCAACAGTACTCCAGGAGAGGACGCATAAGTGTAATGTAGGCACTCTCTTTTGTGGAGCTGTTGCATCTTCGAAGCGTTCTGCCAATGAAACGTAGTCCTTGGTTCGCTTTCCCCACAATATTTTCTGTGTGTTCTCTCCAGTTCCGACCATAACGGATTGGCTCTGAATTGTAAATTAAAACTGAAGAAGTTGCGAGAAAACAGTATAATGTAAGGAGATGTAAGCTGGATAATTAAAAGAATCCTGAGTACAGATAGATTCGACTCACTTAAACGGATAGAGGAAAAATAGTAGCTTTTTACAGATGGAATACTGATGACCGTAGAGGATCAAACGGGAAGAAAGTCAAAGCTTTGTAGAAATGCTCGCATATGACAGGACATATCAAAGGGAGAGAATATACAGGAAATGAAGCAGGCAAAAAGGAGTCCAAGTGGCTAAAATTGAGGGTGGCAGGAAGTGCAAATTCGCTAAGCAGCAGTGGCTACAGGATAAATATAAGCGCATATATGAATGCATTAGTAGGGGAAAACTATCGCCCGCAGGAAAAAAGAGAAGTTTGGAGATATGGCAAGTAGCTGTATGACTATCAAGAGGAAACTGAGTACTAAGAAAGGAAGGGAATGCTGAAAAGTGCAGCGAACATATAGAGTGGCTGTATAGGAGTAATGGACATGGATCAGAGTTGTAGAAACGGATGGGGAAATAGATGAGGATGAGATGGCAGTAGTGTGAGAAAATTTTCACTGTGCGCTGAGGGGCTTAAGTAAAAGCAAGGCCCTTCGAGTAGACGACATTCCCTCAGAGCTGCTGCGTTTTACAGGAGAGCCGACCGCGACGATACCATACCACCTGGAGTGCAAGATGTATGATACAGGCGAAATACCATCAGACATGTAATAATTTCATTTACAAAACGGGTGTATTACAGAACTATGATCTTAATAAGTCATGGTTGCAAAATACTGACACGAATTATTTACATAAGAGTGCAATACTAGTTTGAATCTAGGATAAATGTAGGCTGTTCCAGCCCGCCTCGCACCATACAGTGGATTACGAGAGGTATCTCATGTATTAATCAGGGTATAAGCTACCTCTAATTCAAATTTCATTCATATCCGTGAGCCATTTCAACGTGAAAGCGCATAAAATTAACTAACTAATTGTAAAGCACCCTCCACCATACACAATACGAAATTAATTTTAGTATGCCTGTAACCTTCATGCGAGTGCAAACAATGAGTTGACAAAGTTTTATCGCAATTGGATGTACGGTATGACCGTGCATAAAATACGAACATAGAGACAAAGAAGTATTAATTCTTATATATTAGATTTACGACAATATTTCACAGCTTTATGTCTTGGTCGTTATTTAAGTTTGAATGTCGAAACCGCTAAGCATCATATTATGAGGCAATAAAATTATTTTCACCTGTTTGTTAACAAACGTAAGCGACAGAATATATAGATTTTCATAATAGTATTTATTGCTTTATGTCCCTAATTTTTGTGCGCCACACACACCCATGGCCACGCACCTTAATGAATTACACACATAAAACTTACTCATCATTTACACTGTCCGTTGGTGAAAACCGCATGAAAATACGATCAGCAGTTGGTTAGTTTATTGTGGACTGCCAGACGTATGCGGTGCGAAGACTTCGTTTTATAATCTGTATAGATAGGATTGGTAATCCTGTACAGTAGTTAAAAGTACTACATGATAAATGCCTATTAAAAAAGAAATTGAAAGTCGTTACGTTCTGGGTTCAATGTATTCGCATAACATTGTTATAGATCCCTTGCTCCTTTTTGCGAGGCAGATTCGTGTAGAGCAGTCTCATGGGTCACTTACAGAGAAATTCATGGTTGAATTTTATGACCTCAGGGAGATATCGGTGTGGGGGTATAGTACAGCCGCCACGCATACAATTACTCGCTGGGCTGTGACGCATATTATGAGGCAGAGAAAACGAACAATACAGAAGAGTGTCGATCAGAACTGGAGGCATCTGATACAAGGTGCATGACAAATTGTCATTTCAGCTCTAGCAGCACTTTACTATGGGAGCAGACAAACTGCAGTGGACCAGCCGCCAAATAATTTGTGTTCCCCACAAAGCGAGTGCACTAATCCAGCGATATGGGCCTCCTCAGCTATGCTTTCTGTGGGAGAACAGATCGCTACCATGAAAGATTGCGAAAAAAAATGCAGCTAGCTACCAAACTATGGGTTGGGAACTTCTTTTCGGCTAAGATATGGCATCAAGTGTGCCTAGTAAGGTTTTTATTTCATTATTATTATTATTATTATTATTATTATTATTATTTTAATTGGGTCATGTAGACATGGTCGGAAGGTGCTCCTTGTGAAATAGAGGAATAGTTTCTTCATTGTGGAGGCCTAATGTGAAATAATAAAAAAAAAAAAAATTAAAAAAAAAAAATTAAAAAAAGTGACGCTCTCCTTTACAGGAAATGTCAGGATCGGTAGTACATACTATCCGTTTCTTTCCTAGAAGTTCCTATTATCCAACAGAAGTATGATTGGTGCTAAGAAATGCAGTTACGTTCTGACTGTTGCACTTGTGTTTTGAGAGTACTCAACACATAGTCGTTTTTAAAACATAGGAAGTTGTAAATTGCATTGACACTGATAACAATATAAAAAAGTCCTAAAGTTACAACGTATGTAAACTTAATAACTCCAACATATATGATTTTTATTAATGAACGTACTATTTACTAACACTATAATTGTTGGCCTATATTTCATATAATAATTTTAATGATTACAATATATCTTATAACATTCCATACATTTCTTACTGGATTTGAGAGTGCTGTATTTTTATATATACGACCTCACACACAGGTGTTTTTATTATTGACGTAGTTAATGACAAGCACCTGATAAAAATGTCTAAAACGAATGTTTCTATTATTATTATTCGAATGGTACTTTTCAGAACACGTTAAATCAACACATCAATTCTTGGTTTCTTGCTCCTTCTTCCTTTCTGCCCACATTAATTTTATGCGTCCTGAGCTCTGTCTTCGGAGCTCCTCGATGTTGTGAGGGTGCTTTATTTCTCTCTTCTTGTTCCCTGAAGATCGCTTTCTGAGCTTTGTTCCTGCATACGTTACTATTGTGTGTGTCAATTATGTCGAACTTTATTTCTTTGAGTTCATTTAAAGTCTGTGGAAACCACACTGGTTGTCCTTTAAGCTTCATTATTTGATTAAAGATTTGTTTTGTTTTCCTTGAACCGAGTTTGCTTCTCATCAGTCTCCTTTCAATTTTCATTAGTTTATTGATCCTTCATTTTTAAACTACCTTTAGTGTTTCTCTTTTTCCACCACTGTGCTGTAGGATTTAAATGTTGTCCCATGATAATGCCTTCTTCTTGTATATGTTCTGCTGGTCTGGAATGCTATGTTCATCTTTTTTGCTCTTTCTCATTGTTGTTTATGGATAGTCTCTCACATAAATTTTTGAATGAATTAACTTTCTTGATTATGTTTTGATTTATGAGTAGTTTCTCTGGGCAATTTTTTACATTCGTTATAAATTCTGTCTATGTGAAAAAAATTGTAAACCGACTTTTCTTGCCTGCTCAATTAGGTTTTCTATTAGGTTCTTCGCATTATCCGGTGCCTGTGATCAGAGCAATGTCATCCGCGAATGCCAAGCAATCTACACAGATGTTATCTTTTCGATTTCCTAATTTGATGCCTTTCGTATCAGATTTTCTACACTCACTTATCACATATTCAAGGGCACAATTAAAAATTATAGGCGAAAACCCGTCACCCTGTCTGACTCCTGTTTTTATTTCAAAACTTTTTGGAGAATCATAGTTTTCAAAATGACATGCCAAGGTCGTAAATTAATAATTGATTCAATAACGACCTGTTTCGGTGAACTGTGTGACCATCATCTGATCACATACATATTACAAGCTGGTCATCTGTCAAAAATATAAAAGACATGCAAGAAATAACGTAAAAACATAAAAAATAAAATACATTTGGGATTAAGAGGCACTTACCCAACCTCTTTAAAAAATTGGGTATAAAATAACAAGTAATCTGTCATATTTTTAACTTGTGTATTTTTTATATAGTGACTAAGTGCAATCTTGCACTTATTATTTTATACACAATTTTTTAACAAGATGACCAGCTTGTAATATGTATGTGACCAGATGCTGGTGACACAGTTCACCGAAACCGACCGTTATTGAATAAATAATTAATGTGCGATCTTGGTATTTAATTTTGAAAACTGTTAATGATGAAGTTGGATCTACAGTATGCATGTCCACACTCTTGAGCAACCAGTGTGGACATATATACTGCAGATTCAACTTCACCATCAATGTTTGTATACAAGTACTCCATGACAAATGTAATGAAATATATAGGTAAAACCATATAAGATATGACATTGTAAAATACGGGAGATCAGAAGATGACGTCTGTGAACGTCCAAACCGGTCACCCATAAAAACAAAAACGCGATCTTGGCTGGAAGCTTGTATAAATTGATTTAGACCGACCCAAAAAACAACGATTTCCATACAGAACCTGACTTTAGATGAGGTGTTTGTCAATGTGTCTTTGATAATGTTTGCAGTTTTTGGATCTAGGCCGAATTCTTTTGTAGTAATGATAAGGGATTCTCTAACGATCTAATCGTAAGCTTTCATGAAATCGACAAAGGTAACAGTTGTGTCTTTGTTTCTCAGTTTTCTCATTCCTAGGATGGTTTTTAGATTCCAGATATTTTCAATGCATGATAATTTTCCCGAAACCCACCTCGGTATTCCCCTATTTGTGAGACAAGTTGATGTTCCGCCCGATTAAGTAGCGCTTTAGATAGGAACCTATAATTATTGGGAACTGTTTTAGGGCCTTTCGTGTGCAGAGGTTGTTTGATGGTAGTTTCCCAGTCTTCCGGAATTTCGTCGTTCTCCCAGATTTTATCTATTATACTGTTGAGCTTAAAAATGATATATTTAGAGCTATAATTCCACCTTAATTCCATCCTCTCCACATGGCTTGTCTTTTTTTTTTTTTTTTTTTTTTTTTTTTAAAAAGGCATAAGTGATTTCTTTACGTTCTTTGACATTGGGGCCGTCGAAATGTTATTTTGAGTTTAATTTTCACTAGAAGTGAATTTGTGTTGACATTTCCGGTCTATAAATTACAAGCAAGCGGCAAACATCCACGAAGTTATGTATACAGAGTAAACAACGTTGAAAGGAGGTTGTAAATATGAAAAAAATCTGAAAAAGCAAGAATGGTGAGAATGGTACGAACGGAGAGAGCGACAATGAAAGAAATGGAGAAGAAGACACTGATAAGAAAGGAATGTATGCAGTGACACTAGGAGAGACATACAAGTGTCAATGAGAGAAATATATGACGGAGAGAGTCAAATATACGAAGAGGGATGAAAGGGACAGGCTGTGTATGAAAACTTCATTACCATGAGATGATGGGAAAAATCATGTAGCACTATCTGCGTTAAGAGAGTGCAGATATATGGGGAAAAATATCACTAAGTATGCAAAAGTACATCAACGAACACAACGTTTCGGAGGAGTACACACATAATAGTATAAATGATAGTAATTTATTGATATGTGGGGAAGATCTTCACCGCATTGACCACAGATATGATTAAAGGAAATCTGACTATATACGCTGTACGAACCTACGTAATGCGCTGTGCACGATTTCGATTTAGAAGTTTGGCTCAATGTTATCTTAGGGTCGAACCCGTACATGTCTGCTTTCATGCCCCAGAAACTACCTTAGTTGCAAATATAATGTTTACCTGTGATCCTGAAGTTAAAAACACTCTATTCATAGACTGTAGTTTGCGAATTAAAAAAGAAATGTTACATAAAATAACTGGTTCATATGCTGACTTCCACTTCTTGTTCAGTGGCCAGTACTACGAACAAACTGATGGAGTTGCAATGGGAAACCCGTTGTCACCTATTGTGACAAATTGGTCATGTTGGTTTATGTGGATTTCGAGGAACAAGCTTTAGTTTTTTTTGGAATACCTAAATTCAATCCATCCGAATATTCAGTTCACTATGGAGGTGGAAAAGAATGGCTGCCTTTCCTTCATTGATGTGTTGGTGAGAAGGAAGGTAGATAGTACATTAGGACATGCTGTTTACAGTAAGCCTACTCACACTGATTTGTATAGGAGAGCTGATAATTGTCACCATCCAGCTCAGCGTGAAGGAGTACTTAGTACCTTGGTTCACAGGGCCCATGTCATTTCAGACCCTGAAAGTTTGTCAGATTTGGCCCATATCCAGGTCACCTTTCGTGAGAATGGTTATAGTGAAAGGCAAATAGAACGTGCGTTGCGCTATCAGCCTACTGTGCAACGGGTGAGTGACGATAGTACTGAAGTGGCACCTAAATCTATGGCCTTTTTGCCTTAAGCAGTAAGCATTTCCAACAAGATTGGTCATATTTTACGGAAATATGATGTGAAATGTGTTTTTCGAACACGTAAGATAAAGGCCCTGTTGGGGTCCGTAACGGATTATCTTGGTTTGCGTAAGGCTGGTGTCTATCGTATTCCTTGTAGTTGTGGCATATCATTGGTCAGACAATCATGACTGTGGAAGACCGGTGTATTGAACAGAAACGTTACACACGTTTACAACAGCCAAACAAATCAGCTGTTGCAGAACACTGTCTTGGCACCGGTCATCCTATGGAATACAACAACACGGAGATCCTGGCATGCACTTCCACCTATTGGGATAGTGTTATGAAGGAAGCTGTTGAAATTAACCCTTTCAGACCTGGTTTTTTTCTGGAGGAAGGAAATTATTTTTTTCGCTGTATTCCTCTTAAATTAAGTTTTTAATGATTTTAGAAGCAAGATTTACGCTGTTGTATGCATCCATTTACATACTACAAAATTTCATATGCTGAAAAGCAAGGCTTCTTCATATGGACTAAAATAATTAATTTTGTAGCACTAACGTTTGTACTAAATAAAATGATCATTCAATAGTTGCCAAGCAAAATAATTACTACTAATTTTTAGTTGTTCAGTGGAATACATGTAACCTACAACTTGCGTGTTCTTGTATTTCACAAGCTGCTGCGCAGTGCAACACTGACTACTTGGTATTTTTATAGTGAGCTTCCGCAGTTGACAGTAAGTGTGCACGATGAAAAGGTTGAACATTCATAGTCATATACATGTTGTTTCAATTGAGAAAAAATGTTTCTGATCTTAGACACTGTAAAATTATGTACACAATTGTAGCCAGAAGGTCTGAAAGGCGTAAATTAGCAAGCGACCTTATTGCTTAAATTCTGTTTGGAATCCAGCACTATCGTCAGAAAATAGGGACAGAAGTAATAGTCACTGTCGATATTTTTTATGTTTGGTCATCTTTGGTTGTGTTTACTCTGTATTGACTTGTACTGTGTGTGTTATCCTTCTTGTTTATCCTTAGCAAACCGAGGTATTAAATTCACTTACATATTACTTCCTTGGGTGCAGTTGTGCCTTGAGAATGGCAGGGTATTCTCCTGACGAAATATCGGCAGTTGTGGACGACATCACCCGACTGCATACCCATAAGTTGTTTGAGAATTCATTACGCCGGGAAAAGATAAGGTTTCACATGCCTGATTAGTTTTGAATACAAAGCATGGGCCTTACGCCGATTTGGAAAAACTCCTTACCGGTTTCTCAGTTTAACCTGCTATACTTGGGCGTCTGGCAGCTGCTCCAACTGCATGTCGTGGTCCACTGCCAGTCCTTTACCTTTCCACACAATACCATTACTTATATTAATTGTGCGACTCTATGTACATTATTTCCGTAAAGTCACACTTGGTATAGCATATGACATGCAATAGCCATCAAATCATAATGTAAAAATTAGAAGTCGATTGGTGAAATATTTTCTAGACAGTTTTGGTAAGAATGTTGTCTTCATTAAGGGATTGTTGTATACACGTAACTAACAAAATTCGAAGGGTGATTTATGTTACTGAAATGGGTAAAATGCCTCATTAGGTGTAAGAGCTGGCCCCACTTTGTAACACCCCCTTTTCCCGTCGGTTAACGATTTATTAAAGAACCATGATTAGTGTAGCCTACAAAGAGTTTGGATAAGGGTATATTTTCGGAATTATTGTGCTAAAAAACCGATAGTAAAAGTTGCCACAAAGAATTATCGTAACAATAATCCGTTCCTACTACTCTGCTCTCTCTTGACATGAACCAGTTGAAAGTTGGAACAATTAACGTCAAACACGTATGTTCTTGAGTACGTAGGAAAATGGAGCACACAGTAACTACACAAATATCGATAATGCAATTAATTTAGAAACGGTTAAATACGGTCGCCAGCCCAGTAGGGCACTATCTGTGGAACATGAAATTAATGAACTACTAACCTTTTCGTTAGGTGTGACACAACAAAAGGTTGTGACATACAAGTTCCACAGTACTCTTTCTACGAAAATAATGAAGTGCGATTTGCTGACTTTAAATAAAATGAAAGTAAAATTAAATTTTCAAAATAGATCTAATCAGAGATAAATCTTTTTGATTGAATGATTAGGGGTAAGTAATGCACCCAACAATTGACGTCACTTCAGATTAACACTTACTCGCCTCTATCATTTAACCGCGTTAGTCGGAAAACATTTTAAATAACTTTCATTAACTTGCACTTCAATTAATACTGCATCCAAAACAATTCGTCAAAGCTAGTGCGATGGAATATCTGCACATGAACAACACCGAAATACGAACCAACCATCAGGAGAACACACAATCAAAAACAGTACGAAACATCACAAAATTAATACTAGTAATGTTAAGTTTTATCTTTAAGATTTCATTAGTGCCAACCTCCATTAACAAGAAAGCTATATTGTTAATCTTTCATTAAATTTTAGTCTACTATTGCATCACCAAATTAATGAGATCACACTGGTTTGTTTTAGCAACGACACTCGGTTTTCACTTCACTGGACAGGATAGGACCCTACACAGGTAATAATGATTTGGGATAATGAACATGTAATTAAGTTAAAAAAATCGTTATTAGTTCAATCACTAAATAAAAGAGTTCTGGGTAAACGCTTCACAAACTGCCTAAACATTTGTGCGGTAGAAAATATTGGAGCGGTCTTACAGTACGTCCCCGGTGTTGAGAAGCCGGCCGCACTGTCGTCGACCGTGTTGAAGGTACGGGCACACTTCCATTCAGTGAGCAATTACAGGGCAGGCTCTTGATGAGATGAAAGCCTGTGACATCTGCCCTCACTCGTCACTGGATGAACGTGCCACAAGTTAGTACGCCGCCATCATAGGCCTGGTAACCTGGGACGCGGCACTGCTCGTCTCCGCGCCTTGGCTATCTCTCCTGTAGCTTCAAGCGACAGCACAAGACTCGTCCTCGTCCACACCCTCGTCAAAGACCACACTCCATACAATGTAAATCTCTGACAAAGATATTATCCCTACTTTTCCTAACGACGTATTACCAATGCAATTACAATTTCCTTCGCAGCAAAATTACTCAGGAATAAACAAAACATTATTACGAAATATACAAATACACAATTATTAACACTTATATATAATATAAAACAAGCATTTACATTAGAAAGTTTTTATCTAGACACATCTGGATTAAAGTGTTAGAAAGTCTCTAGTCTTGCTTAGTTAGAGAAGTAGACTCCTGTTGTGGATTGCCTTTGAGAAATGTTTTCTTGTGTGTGTGCTGGCAGCTGGCAGACCCTGAGTTGGAGGTGTCATGGCCGCCTTTCACAGAGCAGGACGGCTGGCATCTGCACATCACCAGTCCGGGATGTCCGGGGCCACGCGCCCGTTTGAGGAGCGGGTGGCCTTCTCTTAAAATATTCAAATGTTTGTTAAGCTTAAGGGACATAACTGCGGGGTCCTCAGTCCATAAACTTACAAACATGAACTACCTTATACTACAGGCGACACAAACATCCATGCCCGAGGGGGGATTCGAACCCCCGACGGGGAGCGGCCTCAGCCATGGTAGCATAGCGCTCCAATGCCCTTGGCCACTCCGCCGCGGCAGTGGTGGCCTTCTGAGACGAGCTGTACGACCGATACAACTGCTAATCGACCAGACGATGGCACCAAACAGTGATCACGAGAGACATGACCAGTCTTCACTGAAAAAAAGGAAACAACAGACACTTTGTTTATAATACACTGCGAATTATATGAAAATTTTCAAATAAGACTGGTCCTTTGCTGTCTCTGACAGAATTACATTGTCATCGGCAAACCACTGAGAATGTAAAATAATAATAATAAAAAGAAATACACGAAATAAAATATAATCAGCGACATATTATCAGTTTGTCACCCTTGTAGCCCAACAATGATCTTGTTTTTTCGTATTTGCTTTTGTTTTAGATACAACCTGTATCAAACATCCCAGCACATTGAAATTGTGGACCCTAACCGTGATTCTAACCAGGGACCTGTAACATCTGTGGAAAGGTCGCAAACAGTGGTGGACGTGAGCGGTGGCGATACGGGCCGCCAGAGGGCGCCCGCGAGTGTGAGCAGAGCAGAGCGCTCACGTGTAGAGGAGAGGGCTGCTGGCTGCTGACTGCTGAGGCGACAAGTCTTTCTCTCAGGCGTTCTCCGTCGTTCTCAGTTGCTGTTGAGATCTGCTAGCAGTCGTTTTTATTTGGAATTAGATACTGGATTGCTGCTAGTATCATTTTGTCTAAGTTGATATATATAGTTAGCAAATGATGAGCTGTAGTTTACGCCAGTTTTGTATGGACCGCGCGTGTTGCGCACTGATGGTTATTTATTATTAAAATATTATGTTCTCAGTTTCAGACAGTAACCAACAGTACTTGATACTCCCCTGTTCCAATACGTTTTAGCCTGTTCCGAATCCATGGCATCGAACCTGCAATTTTATTAATCACTGTGCTAAATATGGGCTCAGGGGCATGGAATTGTAAGCAAACGGCGTTGCTGCCTACCACACGTAACTAATAAGGTAATTATGTATTTTTACGGAAAAACGGGTGTTATAGACCCTTGCCCTTCACGAGCTATCCTTGGATGCTTCACGGTCAGTTCATACAACTTTACTCCTGCCAGTACCTCGCCTCCCAGGTTCGAGTCCCGTTTTTTATACACAATTTTAATCTGCCAGGAAGTTTCATGTCAGCACACACTCCGCTACAGATTGAAAATTTCATTCTAACAACCTATATACATAATTATTTGTTGGGCCCGCACGGCAATGGCCGTGAGCTCTAAGTCGCCTTGCTGTGGAGTGCACGGCTGTTTCCCGTTGGAGGTCCTCCCTTGGGCGTGCTTAGTTAGTTTGTAAACTAGGGACTGATGACCACTGCAGTTTCGTACTATAGCTTTACAGACGAAAGGAGAATGGGGAATCAGACCTTGGAGAAGATCAGTTTGAATTAAGGAAAAATGTAGGAACGCAACAGACAATACTAAGATTACAACTTATACTAGAAGATAGGAGAAGATCGGTTTGAATTTAGGAGAAATGTAGGAACGCAACAGACAATACTAAGATTACAACTTATACTAGAAGATAGGTTAAGGTAAAGCAAACCTACGTTTTTAGCATCTGTAGATCAGGAGAAGGCTTTTGACAATGTTGACTGCAATAGAATATTTCAAATTCCGAAGGTAGCAGTGAAGCAAAAAGAGGAAAGGCCGCAGGGCCTGATGGGATACCAGTTCGTTTTTACACAGAGTACGCGAAGGAACTGGTCCCCCTTCTCGCAGTGGTGTATCGTAGGTCTCTAGAACAGCATATCGTTCCGAAGGACTGGAAAATGGCTCAGGTCATTCCCGTTTTCAAGAAGGGTCCTCGAACAGATGTGCAGAACTATAGGCCTATATCTCTAACGTTGGTCAGTTGTAAAATTTTGGAACATGTATTATGTTCGAATATAATGACATTTCTCGAGACTAGGAATCTGCTCTGTAGGAATCAGCATGGGTTTCGAAAAAGTCGTTCGTGTGAAACCCAGCTCGCGCTATTCGTCCACGAGACTCAGAGGGCCATAGATACGGGTTCTCAAGTAGATGCTGTGTTTCTCGACTTCCGCAAGGCGTTTGATACAGTTCCCCACAAGCGTTTAATGAACAAAGTAAGAGCATATGATCTATCAGACCACTTGTGTGATTGGATTGAGTAATTCCTAGATAACAGAAAGCAGTAGGTCATTCAATGGAGAGAAGTTTTCTGAAGTAGGAGTTATGTCAGGTGTGCCACAGGGGAGTGTCGTGGGTCCGTTGCAGTTCACTGAGGCTTTTTGCGGATGATGCTGTAGTATATAGAGAGGTTGTAACAATGGAAAATTGTATTGAGATGCAGGAGGATCTGCATAGAATTGACGCATGGTGCAGGGAATGGCAAGTAAATCTCAATGTAGACAAGTGTAATGTGCTGCGAATACACAGAAAGAAAGATCCTTTATCATTTAGCTACACCATAGCATGGTAGCAACTGGAAGCAGTTAATTCCATAAAGTATCTGGGAGTAGTCATTAGGAGGGATTTAAAATGGAACGACCACATAAAATCAATCGTCGATAAAGCAGATGCCAGACTTAGATTCATTGGAAGAATACTAAGGAAATGCAGTCCGAAAACAAAGGAAGTAGGTTATAGTACACTTGTTCGCCCACAGCTTGAATACTGCTCACCGGTGTGGGATCCATACCAGGTGGGATTGATAGAGGAGGTAGAGAAGATTCAACGGAGAGCAGCGCGCTTCGTTACAGGATCATTTGGTAATCGTGAAAGCGTTACGGAGATGATCGATAAACTCCAGTGGAAGAGTCTGCAGGAGAGACGCTCTGTCACTCGGTACGGACTTTTGTCGAAGTTTCGAGAACATACCTTTACCGAGGAGTCTAGCAGTATATTGCTCCCTCCTACGTATATCTCGCAAAGAGACCGTGAGGATAAAATCAGAGAGATTAGAGCCCACACAGAGGCTTTCCGCGAACAATTCGTGACTGGAATAGGAGGGAAAATCGATAGTGGTACTCAAGGTACCCTCCGCCACACACCGTCAGGTGGCTTGCGGAGTATGGTTGTAGATGTAGATGATATTTAAGCAGCGAAGAGCTATACACAACTTTTACAAAAACCAGGCAGCAGATATTAGAGTGGAATGGCATGAAAGGGACTCAGTGGCTGTAAAGGGCGTAATACATTGTTGTAGCCTTTCCCAATGTCGTTCAATCTTTACATCGAGCAAGCTGTGAAACAATGCAAGGAGAAATCTAGAGAGGGAATAAAAAAAATTGTGGTTTACCGATGACAACGTAATTTTGTGAGAGACGGCAAAGGACATGAAGAGCAATGAATGGATTGGACAGTGTCGTGAAAGGAGGGTATAAGATCAACATTAACAAGGATTACAAGGGCAAGGGAATGTAGAGTCAGAAAATTAAACGACTGTGAAGTAGTAGATGAGTTTTGTTATTTGGATAGAAAAAGAACTCCTGATGGCCGAAGTAAAGGGAATATAAAATGCTGATTGACTATAGTAAAAAAAGCGTTTCTGAAAAAGGCAATTTTGTTGACATCCAGTACTAATTTAAATGCCAGAAATTCGTTTCTGGAAGCATTTGTCTGGAGTGTAACATTTTATGGGAGTAAAACGTGGACTATAAGGAGTTAAAAAGAAGCTTCCGATTGTGATGTTACAGACAAATGATGAAGATTAGGTGAGTAGATCACGTAACTATGAGGAGGTGCTCAAGAGAATTGGGAACAGAAGTAGTTTCTGGCATGACTTCGTCAGGATGACTAAGAGAAGGGATAGGTTGGTGGGATACATTCTGAGACACCAAGGAATCGTCAACTTAGCATTAGAAAGAAGTTAAGAAGTTTGTGGGTTAAAAATCCTAAAGGGGGACCGAGGGACGAATACAGTAAGCAGGTCCAAAAGGATGTAAGTTGTCGTACGTATTCTCAGATGAAGAGGCTTTCACAGGACAGGATAGCGTGGAGAGCTGCATCAAACCAGTCTGTGGACTGAAGACAACAACAACAACAACGAAAAGAGTAGTAGATGAGTTTTGTTATTTGGATTGCAAAATAACATCTGATGGCCAAAGTAGAATGGATATAAAACGCAGAATGGCCATGGTAAGAAAAGTGTTTCTGAAGAAGCGTTATTTGTCGGCATCCAGTACTAATTTACAAGTCGGGAAGTCCTATTTGAAAGCAATTGTCTGGTGCGTAGCACTTTATGCGAGGGAAATGTGGGCGATGAAGATGCAGACTGTGAGGGAATGGCTGCAGGTAACGTGCGGAATTTCCCGAGCGCCCGGTTTCCAAATACACAAGTCCTGTCGCCTCCACCCCCACGCCACGCCGAATACTGTAAGGTCCTTCAGCAGCCTTATAATACGAAGCGTACTTAGACGCATTGATAATTACAAGTACAGCAATTACTGACTCTGATTACCAACATATACACCATGTGTGGCGTATAAAATTAATCATAATAACGATTCAGTTCTATTTACCGACATTAAAATGGCATGTAAGTAGATCAGAAATTCTTGACTCCTTACAGGGCTTCCAATAAATCATTGTGACATTGCATCGCAATTATATTTCGAGATTGGCTATTTTCATGTAAGCGTGCTGCTCAACTCGGGTTACTTCCATCTTGCACGACACTCACCTACTGACTGACTTCACAGGCGTCGCTACCCTACTACCAGCTGTCACAGAGCCATCTATAGTTTTGTATGCACACTACGCCTGAAGAACTTCCACACGACAAATATACATTCGTGATCAGCTCACAGGTCTACAAGAAGGAAAACGGTTGCCATGACTTTTGCCCCAACCCTCTTATTAGGGGATTGTGGAGTATGTGTTGTACAGAAACAAGCAAAATTGTTCGTTCCACTGAGTATTGGGTGGTGAAAGGAAAGGATGTCGTGAAAAATAGTTATTGTTATTTGAAAATGTTAGATTTAGTTTTGACTCAGTCATATACTGGGCGCGGGATTTTCGACCTTTTCTGCAGATCGCACGGCGCACAGCTGACGAGCGCTGGATGTGTCAGAGACATTAACTATGCAGCAAAGTGAACGGAATAAAACGTCATGGAGAAATTCGAAATCCAGAAAAAATTAAAAACAATACTTGTTTGTATAAAGACAAATCAAAACGCACTTAGTTACAGGAATATATTTAGTCTAAAAATCGACGTGTAAGGGACATTTTAAAATAGTTGGACGTGACTATTGTGAATTGTTGTATTTATTGTGTATCAAATAGAGTTTGTTGTGAAAATCTACATCCTTTTCACGTCTCTTTATTTTGAAAATAATCAATATAATAAATTAATTATTACAAGACGATCCCTTTTACCTGCAGAACCTTGGACTATGCCGAAGTCTACGATGCCTAATCTGGTTACCAGATTTCCAAAGAACATTTTACGTGGCGACCAAATTTATTACGATACGTCTACTTTAAAAGCAATGGTCATATATGTATATAATCATCTCACAAACTTTCAAACTTCAAATTTGGAGTGTTATCGAGTTACGACTAGACAAAGCATACAGCAAGTAATGATGAACATTCCAGTATGTAGATGTACTACCATGCGCAAAAATATCCGAACGACCTGAATTGCGTTTCGCCTGATGTGCATGCAACACAACTAACGTACGTGTCTTGCGGGTGCTCTGCTCGCTCCACGGTATAGTCGTTCGACTATTCATAATGGATCCACGGCAGACAACTGCTCTTTATGACAATCACTCCAGTTGTAAATTAACACCACGATTTTGCAAATACAAGGAAACACGTTATTAAGTTCTTAACGTTTATTAAATCCAATTTATTACAATGACATATCTTAAGTATTATCACACTTATTACAGTCTCATATAACAAACTCCGTCACATAAAACATTAATTAATCCTTAAACAACATTTAATATTGTTACAAACAACAGATTTTACTATAGTATCGGAAATCCTAAAGTCCTGTAGAAATTCGAAGTACTTTTGTTCTCTAAATAGTTTTCTCACAATTGCGGAACGTCGTTCCACTGGCGAGCGGATTTTTATTAACCGATTGTAGAACTAACCAGATAATAAAAACTCAATTAACAGCAGAAAACGCACTATGGAAACTTAAATATTAACTGCGTATCACCAACATTTTCTCCGTATTCATACCTGAACAAATATTGTACACGTCTTGGAACTTGAATTGATATGACAAACTACCTTGTTCTGGAATCAAACCAACCACCTAACTAAGCAATGCATTCATGTCTTATAGATACTTGAATATGCCTAAGATTGTCACAGCTGACGAAGCATAAAGATGTGTGAAATATTGGAGATTTCCTCACAAATATCAAAACGCGCAAATCAAATCATATAAAATGCCAATTCTAAAATATTTTTATTTATTTATTTCTTACTGAACTAGGAACTTAATAACCACCGTTATGTCCCCAATCACAAGTGCCCAGACTCAGTTCTGTGTGCGACTTACGAGGCTGCTCCTGTCGGAGGTTCGAGTCCTTCCTCGGTCAAGGGTGTGTGTGTTGTCCTTAGATTAGTTTAAGTAGTTCTAAGCCTAAGGACTGATGACCACAGTAGTTTGGTCCCATAGATTTACAAACATTTGATTTTGAGTTACATACCCGGTATCTAAATGGAAGATAACTAAGTGAAGTCAGATGTTAGTAGTCTAATTATTTCACCAGCAGCGGGACGTTTGAATCTGTAATCAGGATATAATTACGTTATGCGTCACCGGGAATCGAACCCCGTACCTACCGGTGTCCTTTCTAAGCACGAATGGACGTTAAATCTCAAATGTTAACTCAACAGGAATGACGATGCGTGCGTCTCTGACTAGTAACAACAGCACATATCGTTGTTATAATATGAATAATAATAATTTCGTGTGGCTCAGAGTCCTGGTGTATGTCATCCAACTGTGCGCCACTTCAGAGACTTGCATGACCCTAACCTGCCCCAATTATCCAACCGGGAAAGGCGACCTACAGTTTAACGTGGAATCCAAACCACGTGTAGTTTATGACACACATTGTTGAGACGTGAATGCTGTTAAAACACAGATTGAAAAAATCGGTGATCTTACTAGGTTTCGAACCCGCGACCCTTCAGTTACCATTCAAGCGCTTTACCCCAAGACCACCGCAACACCTTAGCTTATGTAGATAAGGCGCGTAGAGACATTCGAAATAATTTTTTATTAGTAGTCCAGTGTGCTCTATCTAGGGCGTCAAATGAATATTTTGTGCTTGACGTGCCTTTCGTGGAGACCTAGAGGGGTCGGCAGTCTTAGACTATATGATTCTGAGAGGGTCGAGTGAGAAAAAGAGGAGATCCGAATTAGTATCCTAGTCCAGCACCAAAATTTTTAACGTCTCAAGTTAAATTAAATACGAGACACGTGACCTTAAATGACAAGTGGTTTATAAAATAAAATAAAGTTTTGCAATATAAGAAAAGCTTTCTAGCGACAGAGTTACTGGTTGCCGTGTATTCTGCCTGTTACTGGCAACGATAAATCGGCTCTGTCAAAGTTGATAGTGAAATAATTCGGTTTAATACGGATTGTTAACTACGGTGCAACTTGACGTTCTTCACTTAGTGTTACCAGCGGTGAAGTAGCCAGTTAAAAATATACACATGTCAGACCCTCTCCTTGTTAGTCCCGTCAGCTGAAGCAGTATGATGTAGTGAAGACTGTTAACCTCTGCTCTTTCTTACCGGGAAGTAAGGCATTGGATTATTTGGCTCCATAACAACACTACACACTTATTGCGCGTGTATGCAATGCATAAGGATTCGAGAATTTACTTGTGCTGCGGCTTACATTTCTGTATATGCTTGACCTAAACTGCAACTTCATTGTTTGTTTTTCTTGATTTTTGTACTCACTGAAATAAAATTGCCTGACCTTCCAGTATGAGACCTTTCTCTCGTCCTTACCTTCTGGTAGATTTACTTTCTAACCAGAGAAATAAACCCGGTAATTGATTCACAAACGACTAGTTCACGCTGTTAAGAAATTTCGCGAAGGAATTTCATTTCCTCTTAAAACGTGCTAAAATTTCGTGTGGCTCATTGGCCTGGTGCAAGTCTTTCGACTGCACGCCACTTCGGCGACTTGCGTGTTCCTAGCCTACCCCAGTTATCCAACCGGGGAAATGGGATCTACAGCTTATCGTGAAATCCGAACCAAGTGTCGTTTCTGGCGACTCCTCACATCGTTAAGAGGTGAAGGCCGGAATAAAACGCAGACTTAAAAGAAATCCGAGGCCAGACCGGGTATCGAACTCGGGACCCTTCGGTTTCTAGTTGTTTTTGTTTTTTTTTCTTTTATTTTTTCTTCTGCAGGTAAAAATCAATGGATCTCTTCCACGATGAAAATCAAATTTTTCTTCCATAAAAAGACTAAAATAAAACTTCGTTTCTCCATCGAAGCCATTTTCTTTCCTAGCTCTCTGAACGATTCCGAGTTCGTCTTCTCGAAAATTGAGTGTTACCGTTTAGTTTCCATCGTTTTACAATTCAATTAAATTCTTTGTCTCCTCTCTTTATTTATCTGCTCTTAACTCGCGAACCGTGAGCTGCCAGGTGCTGTATTTTTATTATTACACATGTTAACACATAAGGGAATGCTGAGTACATAATTAAAAGAAAGGCGTCTTCTCGCCGTTTAAACGTGTAACTTATGGAATAAAAGTTTTGGAAACAATAGAGAAATAAATGGATTAAAATTGCTCTTATTCCAAAGATATCAAACTACATTCAGTCTTCGTGTTTCCTGTTTTTAAATGTCTGGGGTGCTCAGTAGTTTCGAATTTCTTCTCTGAAAACTGCTTCTAGAAAGTTTGCATAGTTTCGCTCGTAATGTTTTTTTCTTGATAACTTGTGAAGTTCCTGAACTATATACATGGAGATATCCTCTTTGCTTTTAGCTGTACTGGACATTAAATAGTGAACGAAGTGTCCTTTCAGCCAGTTAACTGAGTTCCTCTTGGTTTTAGGGTACGGAACAGTATCTGGGTGCAAGAAATCATCAGGTGTAATATGAAGAGCCGATGTTCTTGTCATGATTGCAAGCTTCTTCCGAATAAAGTTCCATACGACCTGGACCTTGGAGCATACAAAAAGATGTTCGTCGCTGTCCAATAAGTTGCACGTTGCGCACAATAGTGAGTCCGCCAAGTGTATGGAATATAGCCTGGAGTTGTTGTGCACTTTCCGGTTCACTAAGCGATACCAGGAGGCTCTGACCGCAGTTGTCAAATCACGGCAGTGGATGTTCTTCCAGATGATTGGCCATCTGTGATTAGGATATTTTTGTTCAATAATGTTCCGGTTCTTGGTTTCCATTAGCTTCTTATAAACTTTATGTACCGTCATAAGCTCATCATCTTGCATGTTTATCTGCAGGTAGCTCAACTCAATTATAAAGGTTTGGAAATGGAACATAGCGCTCGGAATATGTTGGACGTTAATTGGAGGCTGCAGACTGGTAGGCGTTATCTCGTTTAACAGGTGGGCTGTTAAACTGTTAGGTAAGTTCTTCCATATCTTATATGTATTACACACGTACAGCGCCCGTGTCTTAGTTTCAACATGTGTAAGTTTTAATCCGCCGTCCCAAACAGCCAAAGTGAGCGTGTCGTATTTCACTTTAAAGATGTACCCTCGAGTGACGAAGTGACCCAGGGCGGACATAATTCGTTGCATTGTCCCGTGTGGCATCGGTAATACTTGTGCAACATAGTTCATCTGCGATGTTACGTAAACATTAGCGAGGGTAACCTTTTGTAAGTCATCAAGCTTCCTGATGTAATGGCTCTGTATGCATGCACGCAGACGTGCGAGAAGATTGCGGTAATTGACAGCGATCGTGTGCCTTATGTCACTCCGGTATTCGACGCCTAAGCATGTCAGTTTGGAGACTGGAGTTAAGTATTCATGGTGCTGCACTGCAATCCCACTTCCTATGTTCATTAAACCACACTTGCGTTCATTTAACTTCGCCCCGGAGGCAAGTTCGTATTGCTTAACGATGAGGAGTGCTGCTCCTAACTCCTGTTCGTCCATGACTAAGAAACCCACGTCATCCGCGTAGGCATTGCAGGCAATCTTGAGTCCACTGATTGTCAATCCTCGTAGACGTTGGTGCAGTGTAGCAAGCAGGGGTTCTATGGCGATAGCAAAAAGAGCCATTGACAAAGGGCAGCCCTGTCTCACCGAACTCTTTAATTTAATTTCTTTTGTGAGCTGTCCATTCACTAATGCTCTTGTAACACCTTTACTCAGGATTTCACTGATGAAGTTCGTGAAGCGCTGCGGGAAGCCCATATCACGCATGGTGCTCAAGAGGTACTGGTGGTTCACTTTATCAAATGCCTTCGCAAAATCAAGTGATACTAGGGCACACTGAATTTTGCAAGCCTCTGCTGTAGCAATCACGTCTCTGTATTCGCATAAATTTTGTTGGATTTTCCTGTCAAGACCCACGCACGTCTGGTATCTGCCTATTACTGAATTCAGCAAAAGTTTCAATCTATGGGCAATTACTCGTGCCACGATTTTGTAGTCACAATTTAGTAGCGTCAGAGGTCTAAAATCGTCAATAAGTCTGCTTCCCGGATGTTTAGGGACGAAAACTGCTATTCCTTCTACCAGCTCTTTAGGCAGATTAAAATGTGGCTGGAACAGTTCATTACACATAGCTAGTAATTTTGGCTGCAGTTGTTCACGAAAAATATAATAAAATTCCGCGGTGAGACCGTCAGGGCCCAGTGACTTGTTTTTGGGGCTTCGTTGGATGGCATATTCTAGTTCCTCCTCATCAATTTCTGTAAGGAGATTCTCAGCTTGTGCGTCACTTAATGTCCCTTGAAGGTTGTGTAACAACTCCTGTTGCATTATTGCATCGTTGCTTCCCGTTGCCAGCAGCTCTTCCAGGTGAGTATGGATTGCATTTTTTATTTCGTGTTGCTGCACCAGGGTTGTCCCATCACGTAACCGGAGTTGTGTGATAATTTTTCTTTTTCCTCTCTTATTCTCTCGAATGACATGGAACATAGAAGGTTCTTCCTGCTCTATCAGGTTATCAGACCTAGACCGGACTTTGTACCCATCACACTGTTGCCGTTTAAGTTTTAGAAGTTTAGCTTTAATTCGCTTTATTTGCACATAATTGTCGATTATCGTCGCGTCCGATTTATGTAACTCTCTTAGGCAGGAGAAATAAAATTCTGTAGTCTTCTTTTGCCAGTAATACTTTTCTCTTGCATAAGTTTGAAACATTCTCCGTATCCTTGGTTTGGCATGTTTGAGCCACCATTCCGTCACTGAATTGTACTGTGATACTTTAAGTTCACATTCCCTCCATGTTTCATTAAATGCACGCTGGCATTCTGCATCATGGAGAATGGAGTTGTTCAGTTTCCACTTGCCTCTGGCACGGTATGTGCCCTGTTTGCTCATGTTAACAGTACATATATATGCAGCATGGTCTGATAAAATTGTCGGCCAAATTTCGGAATGTAGGACGGAAGAAGTGAGTTGTTCGGTGACATATATTCTGTCCAGCCGACTTGCAGAATGGCTCGTGACATAAGTGAAACCTTGTAACATGCCATGCAGGTGTTCCCAAGTGTCAATTAAACGTAGTTCATTAACGATACGTTTCAGCTCCATCGATGTATTGAAATTGGGCGTCTGGTCTTTGCGGTGCAGCACACAATTAAAGTCACCTGCAAGTATTAGATGATCATAATTCCGACCAAATAGCGGCACTATTTCACGAGTAAAGAATTCTGCTCTGCGTCGCCGATTGCTATTGCCGGATGGCGCATACACATTAATTATGCGAGTTCGGTAAACTGTGACTGCAATTCCCCTGCTATTCGGTAATTTTTCCACATCAGTCATTATGATGCCTTCTTTTGCCAAAACAGCTGTTCCGAGATCCTCTCCACTTCCCGGATTGGTGATAGCAGTATATCCGACAATGTGTTCGAGTTCTATGGCGGCCACTTCCTGTAGCAATATGATGTCAATATCGGCAGCACGTAACAGATCCTGTAACAAGGACAGCCGCATACCCGACCGGATCTTATTGATGTTGAGGGTGGCTATTTTATATGCTTGCGACTGATTCATGGCTTTAGGGTTGCTATTAGGTAGTTTGTCCTGTTAGGATGACTGGGAATAGAGGCCTTATGTTCCTCAATCGAGGCTACCATAGTGGCATCTTTTGTAGTTGCTCCTTCAAGGTGGTTGAGGATTCCGTCCCCAATTCCTGGACCACGGCCGTGTAGCGTCCTCCTCTGCTTGTTCCATTTCCTCTGTCCATGATTTTGGACATGTGGACCGGTGCAAATCCTCTGTTTGTTGTACCTCTGCAGAGGAATCCAGTGCTAGCAGTGTAGACGGGATAGAGGTTGTGTCACCACTGGACTCTTGGTGCGAAATCGATCCGGAAGAGGCAGACATCTCGACATCCATTTCTCCCGGACCGGCTTATTCACATCAGCAGTCACAGAATTTTCATTACGGATCTTGTTAATAATCTTCTTTGCTTTCTCCCTCAGTAAAGGTGCGACTTGATTAGCGCCCTGGTAGGCTCGTCTCCTTCTGTTTCTCTTCTTTGCCGAAGACGACTCCGTTGATGATTCCGAACCATCAGTATCAGAGGTTCGTTTTTCCGTCGAGTGGTTCTCGTCAATAGATCCAAGAACCATCAACTCCCGTATTTCATTAGGTCCAGGTGTAGGGACGGGTTTACCCAAATCTGTTAGTTCACGGTCTGGTTCACTCGTCGGCGCTGCTTCGTCACTCATTTCCATGTGTGTGACTGAAAGAATCTGCGCAGTCGATAGTACATCAACGTTTGAGCTAGCAGGTACGCTTGTTGTGACTGTCGGCGCAACTGCACGTTGATCATTGCGTTCTGGTGGAGGGACATCTAAAGGTGGAGTCGCGGTTTGCACTGCAGCTAGCACCGACGAGTAAGTCAGGGGCAGCGCCGTTGTCACGGAAGGACGTGCGGCCTCCCCGGCTGGTATCTGCGCCACGCGGCGTTGTAAACATTGCGCTCTGACGTGGCCTGTCGCGCCGCAGCCACCGCAAGTCTTCGGCTGCCCATCATAAATTACAATTCCACGGTGTCCGCCTACAGTGATGTAAGAGGGGATGTGTTTTGTTAAATCTATCTTAACCTGTCGCACTCCGCTTAACACAGGGAATTTGTGACTCTGAGAAAACTTTTCTGCAAAATTGTTTAACACCCTGCCATACGGCGCGAGGACCGCATTAATTTGTTCCGCTGTTGTTTCAAAGGGCAGTTCAAATATCCGCACTGTTCGGATACCAAGTCCCGCGTGCGTGACAGTCACATCTCCGACAGCACCGTCCCTGTATTTAAATTTCAAGGCCCCTCAACTGCTTGCTACTACTCTATCACATACGTCTGAATTTATCACTTTAAGAAAGACCACACTCGTCACGATAGAGAAATTAATTCCAATGACTTCATCGGCAGATATCTTAGCGGTTTCTTCTAACCAGTTTTCTACTTCAAAAGAGCTCGGTCTAGGGAGAGTCGTGTCAAAGGTGAACTTCAGTGTATCTATTCTCTTAGTTTGATTCATGGTTCCATGGTATTCTACACTGCTAAGACTACGCTGTATGCACGCGACTCACCGTTAGAAGTAAACAAACTCGCCACGGCGCGCTGCTCCGCCGGAGGTCCGCACACCGCCGTAGCCGTGACGAGCTGTCTAGTCAGACGCTTTACCCCGAGACTACCTTTTTTTCGGGCCTCCTTACCTCCCCTTCAGCCCGTCCTTCCGCTCACCAAAAGCGCCTTCATCGGCGTCGGCTTCTTCCGCCATTTATGAAAGCAAAGCGTGGTTCGCGCTTGTGTTTCTGCTTGAAATTAACTGTGATAAACTTCTTCCGGAAAACAAAGATAAAAGATTAAATCACAAAAACAAAGGACCACTCCTTGGTCAGATATTCTGACACTCCATCCCGTTAAGAAGGGTGTAAAAGAAAAGAGTAAGTAATTTAAAAACACATAAATTGAAACTTAGGAATATGTCTTCAGCATGTGCCATGTGCATCAGTTCCGTGCCAGGGTGTCATGAATCTGTTGAGGAACCTCCAAGTGTCTTTTTGAGTTCATGGATATCGATCAATCCGTATGTTCATAATTTCCTCCATTCATCCATTTATTGCAACATTTAACATATTGGCAAAAGTGTGCCTGTAGTTCCTATATTGACATATTGCCATGTGTTCCATTTGAATGTAAGCGAGATAATCGCTGAAATTCGCCCTTCTGTTGCGCACCACGAAGGATGCCGTGTGGGCAATGATCCACGTCGCCGTGTTGTTTTTCGTCCGGGGATACCTCAATTTCTGTGGTCGGAGAATCTCCGTGATGTCGACGCAGTTGAGAGCAGTACGATCGAGGATCGCCAAACATTGCCGGAGAAAGTTTGAAATTTCGGCTGTCTGCCCACACGTGAATCTATGAATAAGGGTGTCCACTCTTCCGCATTCGTTACAATTGGGTGTTGCATGAAGGCCTATCTTGTGCAATTTTTCATTTGTCGCCATCTTGTCATTGACGATGATATACCAGTCTGCGATCACGCGGGACGGCAATACATCGTTGTGCAGATTCCTCCTTACTATGTTCCATTTCGCCTGTGGGTGTTTCTCTTCGATACGGTTCCTGTGGTTCGTGGCGGATAGAAATTGGTATAGTTTCTTATTGTCCAGGTTTCCGGTACTGGGAAACCAGTGTCGGATGTAACTCATTTCCGTATAATATCTCCGCAGATGTCGGTAAACAACGGGAATGGTTTCTATATTGATAGGTGGATCAGGACTGAGTGGTTTCCATCTCACGAGAAGCTGTCTGATTAAGCTGTCAGTCCTGTTGCGCACTTTTTACCTGATGCGGTTTACAAGCAAATTTGCACATTTCGATTTGACATCAAGCAGTTGTATGCCGCCTTTGGACTTCGGTAAACTTAAGGTAGCATATTCGACCTTAAAAATATGGCCTCTCAAGAGAAACCAACAGAGACTTTGCTGTATACTTCTTGCTAGCTGGTCGGGTAGTGGGAGTATTTGGGCAAGATAGTTCATTCTGCTGGTAATGGCAAGTTGTATGGTCTTGGTCTTCTGCAGTTGGTCCAAATCGCGATCGGAGTGTTGTATCAAAGAAGCACGCATTTTGTTGAGCATATCTGACCAGTTCTTCGTGATAAAATGGTCTGGTATAGTCCCAAAGGTGACACCAAGGGTCCTGTGGGATGTTTCCTTCTTGCACCATCTGACGCCAATACCGCCAATACCGCGTCCAATTTGAAGGGCAGTAGTTTTGGTCTTGTTGAGTTTGGCTCCCGATATAGACGTGAATTCCTCTAACATATTTCCGGTTGCAATGAGGTGTTCTGAGGAAGCTACAACTATGCAGATGTCGTCGGCATACGCAATGCATGGAACGGTAGAGGAGCCGATGTGGATCCCGATACCTTTATGCACTAGGTTGTTAAGTAAGGGTTCCACCGCCATCGCTTAAAGCAACATAGAGAGTGGACATCCTTGGCGCACAGACCGGCCTATTTCCACTTCTCGAGCGAACGTCCGGGATGATGCTTGTGTAATGATGTTCCGGATGAGATTTACAAAACGGCATCCAAACCCCAACTTTGCCATGCTTCTAAAGAGAAATTTGTGACTCACTCGGTCATAAGCTTTCGAAAAGTCTAAAAAATATCAGCGCACCCTCCCCGTCATTGCCAGCAAATGTGCAGATGATGTCTCTCAAATCACACGCAGCAGAGATTGCACTTCGACCTTGTACTGCACTGAATTGATAATTGCCGAGTACCTTGTGCATGATGGGTTGCATTCGTTGTTTAATGGCTCTCGTTATTATTTTAAAATCAGCGTTCAACAGTGTTATAGGTCTCATATTGTCCACCTTCTTGCTGTTACCTTTTTTCGGTAATGGTAGTAGTATACCGTCTTTGAAGATTTTGGGTATCTCGTCGAGCTGCATGATTGCGTTGGCTATTTCGAGAAATGTCGGTCCAAGAAGGTGCCAGTATCGCTGATAGAACTCGGCGCTGAGGCCGTCTGGTCCCGGTGATTTCCCTTTCTTCGCGCTGTTGACCGCTAGCTTTAGTTCTTCTTCCGTGAATGATGATACCAAATTGTCGTTGTCCTCCAGGGACAAACGGGAGTTCATTGTGGCCAGGTAGTTGTCGCAGGCATGTTCATCCAGCGGTTGTTTTCTATAAAGTTGGCTGTAATAGTCGTAGACGTGAGAGACGATGTCCCGTTGCCGTGCGATGACGTTCTCGGTTTCATCAACCACGGCGTCAATCAGCTGGCCTCTGCACCGCTTCGCCATTCTCAGGATGTGATAGAGAGACGCTCGTTCTTCTGAGGCAACGTCTTTCGGGTGTGACCGCACGATTAGGCCTTCCATTCAACGGTGCTGAATAACCGTGATTTTTGCCTTATAGCGTTTGATCTTAATATATGTGTCAGTGGATAGAATGTCGACACTGTTGTATAGGTCCCTCAGACAGTGATAATAAAATTCAACTGTCCTTTTCTGCCAAAAACTTTTCTCCCGGGCATATCGCATGACGGTAGTTCGCAATTTGGGTTTGGCAAATTGGACCCACCACTGCAGTACATTCGAATAGCGGCGGCGGTGGCGCTGTAGTTGGTGCCACACTTGAGTGATCTCCTCTTCCAAAGGCGCGTCATGCAGAAGACTGACATTCAACTTCCAATAGCCTCGGCCTCGATAAATCAGTTGACGCTCAAGGTAAATGTAACACTGATGGGAAGCATGGTCGGAGATATTGACAGGTGCTATATCGCAGTTCATAGTATGGCGCCGAAGTGTCTCAGACACATATATTCTGTCTATCCGGCTGGCGAAGTGATTGGTGACGAAAGTGTATGCTACTCGCTGACCATGGATGATTTCCCAAGTGTCATGAAGACGCAAACCTTCAATTAGGTGGTGGAGTTCCATACATCTGTTCGTGTTGGGGGCCTGATCTTTGTCGTTAAGGACACAATTAAAGTCCCCACCGAGAATAAGATACTCTGGGTTTGAGGTGAGAAGCATAGGTACTTCATTTTTGAAGAAGTCCGAACGTTCTTTCCTGCGGCTGCTGCCTGAGGGGGCGTATATGTTAATGAGCTGTACGCCTTGCACGCACATAGAAATGCCTCGACCACTATTCAAACGCTGCACTTGCGTGAAGGGGATGCCATCTCGCAGTAGGACAGCAGTTCCAGCGGAGTCCTCCCTGCTGATATTGTCAACGGTGACATAGCCAGGCACGTCCAGAGCAGTTACAACTTCCTGGAGCATAGCGATATCTACACCGGTACCACGCAAGAAGTCGACCAAAGAACGGATTTTAACAGCGCTTTCGATTCTGGTAATGTTAAGGGTGGTGATATTGTAGGTTTGGATGTCGTTCATAAAAATGGATTATAATATAAACTAATCATTCAAAACAAAAATCATCTTAAAACATGTTGTTGTTCCTGCAAAGGAAATATAGCGATCCTTGTATTGAGGCATTTTCCCAAGCTGATTAAAAATATTCATCGTTGTCGAAAGGACGAGCAGGACGTCCTGTTTGTCCGCCAGTATCTGTTGAGCCATCGTTCCTCTCATGGCAATCTCTGTCTTGGGAGACAGTATTTATAAGTGTCGTATTTGTGGGTATTAAGTCCATAGGTTCTTCTTCAATGTTGCAAGTCTTTTCCATATCGTCTGCCCAGTTACCTAAAAATGACTTGGTTGCAGAGTCAGTGTTGAGGTGGGGAGCTTCTGTCGCTTCTACTTTCCCCGAGTGGGGGTCTGCAGACTGCGGCATTGTCAGATCTGTGGTGACTGAGTCACCGTGCAGCGGCAATGTGGATTTAATTGATGATTTCCGGTCCGCACTTGTACATTCAGCCTCGTGATGTTTGAGTTCGGCCCCGATTTGCTTCGCTTTCTCGCGTAGTGCAGCTGCAGTGACTGCTGCACGTTGTCGCGCAATCCTACGATTTTTACTTTTCTTGGGTGATGACGCCTATGACGGGTTTTCGTCGGAGTCTTCCGAAACATTCACCTGTGGGACATTGTGGGGCGCCAGTGGAACGATCGTTTGTAATAACGAACCACGCTTCTGAGAATGTGCTGCAGGTGCCGGGTTGTCTGCGGACTTTGACGGGGCCTGTTGTTTTGTTTCAGCAGCATCCACAAGTGTCTGTACAGTAGTATTGACTGGTGGCGTCTCTATTGGTGTTGCAGTCGCCTGTTCTTCGGTAGGTACGAGTTGCGGGTTTTCGACAACGGGATGCGGGATATGTGCAGCAATGACAGTCGTGTCCATCGTCGTCGCTTCCTCGTCAATCGGACGTGAGACCCGTTCAGCAACGTCAGATATGTCCATCAGTGTAGCTGCCTCCCCAACGTCATCAGGCACGGTGACGTCAGGTACCGCGCTAGATGCAGAGAAGCCGTGCGCCGCCGCAGACTACGTCATGGGCAATGTTGTCAACACGGGCGGGCGGGCCGCCTCGCCGGCGGGCAGCTGCGCCACGCGCCTCTGGATGCACTGCGCTCGCACGTGTCCGGCCGAACCGCAAAGACCACAGGTTTTCGGTTGGTCGTCATACATCACGATGGCACGAAACCCGCACACAGTTATATACGAAGGGATGTGCTTCCACAGTTCCACTTTTAGTTGTCGTACTCCATTTAAAACCGGGAACTTGTGACCGCTCGACCGCCTCTCTGCAACATGACTTATCACGCGGTCATACTCAGATATTACGCGAACGACTTGTTCAGCAGTAATTTCAAAAGGAAGCTCAAAGATTCTGATTGTGCGCACGCCAAAACCTGCATGATCCACAGAAACTTCGGCAACATTCCCATCTTTGTGTTTGAATTTGAGCTTTCCATCAAATGTGCGAACTACTTTCTCACAGAGTTCAAGACTAGCCAGTTTGACAAATACAACAGGCTTCACGATCGAAAGATGGATGCCAATTATGTCCTCTAATCGCAACTTAACGTCCGTTTCTAACCAATCTTCGATTTCGAAAGATTTCGGTCTAACAAACATCGCGTCGAACGTAAATTTCAGGGTGTCTTTCCTGGTAGGTTCTTCCATCATAATGACATGATCATTTCCACTCAAAGGAATAAAGCGGCTACACGCTAGAGCAAGCGCAGCGACTCACCACCGCAGGAAAACAGCCGGCGCAGCGGGCAGTGCGGCGCAACCTTCCTCCTCGCCGTCCGCCGCCTGACTTGAACCGGGCCAGACATACCATTTTTCTCAAATTTCCTTAATAAGAAAAGCTCGTTGTCAGGGTAGGATGAGGTCTGGGCCAGATTAATCTTTTCGTCTGATAGCATAAGTATTTTGCCGTAAGAAGTATCATAAGTTGTGTTTCTGTAGCTATGGAAATCATCAGCTGAAATAAAGACCATAAAGTGCGGTACAGATAAAAATGCAAAACGATTATCAACCGAAGGCAGAGGAAGGAAATTGGCTATGCTTTTGAAAAGGAACCATGTTGCCATTTGCCTAGAGTAATTTCAGGAAATCACTTGAAAAACAGAAGGACAAACAGACATGGAAACTATACACTTCGCCATTGAGCAGTCAAAATTCAAATAGTCGAAAACGAAAAGTGAAATACCGAATTTAATACTAATTATACCTGGAGGCAACAGAAACTTACATGATACGAAATTAAAAGTCATTTCTACAAGTTGCCGTTAAGAGTGATGTAGCATTTCTATTGAGCACTGAAATCTCCAATAATGATTACTGAATCGAAGTTTTAAAATAATACCAACTTCTGGCCTGTGTACCGATCCGGTTTTATGGTAGAAATGACACATAAAAGTAGTAAGGTTTCGTGAAATCACATTATATAGACGTTTCGGTTAAATGGTTTATTTGCAGTAACACTCGTACAGCGCTAAACTACAATGTCACAACATCTAGTTTTACGATCTGGTCAGCAGTGGAAATCAAAACATCTTAGTAATAAAGTCTGTAAATAACATTTCTTCTTGCATTCGTTATTTCGCTTTCTTTATCTGCAAGAGAAGCTTCCTCGTCACCTTCTTATCACATAATCCTATGAAGTCCTTAAGTTTTTATTTCCTTAATTCCCAGAATCTATGACGAGGTAAAGAGAGGCAGAAAGGAAGAGGAGACGGTGAGAGAGAGAAAGGAAGAAGAGAGGGAAGACAGGATGAAAGGAAGTATAGGACGGACAGGATTGCGGGATAGACAGAGGGAAGAGGAGGAGCTGGAGGAGGTAGAAGGGGACGAAGAGACAGAGGCAGATCGTAAGAGAGAGAGAGAGAGAGAGAGAGAGAGAGAGAGAGAGAGCGAGAGAGAGAGAATGGGGAATGGTAGACTGAATTCAGAAAGCAAATGCTTTTCTCAAGGGCAACAGGGTATTTGACTGTTCTCTGGTAATCATCTTAAAAGGGTGATCACGTCATCTTACGCTCATAACATGAGCTGCGGTGGAATGGCCGAGCGCTCTAAGGCGCCTTGCTGCGGAGCGCGCGGTTGCTCCTCGTCGGAAATAGCGTCGCCCCTCGGGCATGTGTGTGTGTGTGTGTGTGTGTGTGTGTGTGTGTGTGTGTGTGTGTGTGTGTTGTCCTTACATTACGTTAGTTTAAGCAGTTTGTAAGCCTAGACTGATAACCGCGGCAGTTCAGTCCCAAATATTTACAAACATTTGAACATTTCATAACATGATTTGTTTTCCTCGTCAATTGCAGTATTCTTTAAAAACAAACAGAAATGGAATTCAAATATAATTTGAAATCCAGCTAAAACGCTCCTTTTGAGTCATGTGATGCCTGTAAACTCAACCCACATGGTGTGCTCCTACTGTTGTAACATGCCGGCCGCGGTGGCCGAGGGGACTAAGGCGCTCCAGTCACGGTCTGCACGGCCACAACGGTCGGGGGTTCGAATCCCCCCTCGGGCATGGATATTTGTGCCTTCCTTAGTATAAGGTAGTAGATAAGTAATCTGTAAGTTTAGGGACTGGTGACCCCGTAGTTAAGTCCCATAAGCTTAACAAACAAACAACTGTTGTAACATTCACTAACAGTGGTATATTGACTGTGCATTCGTGTTTTGGGAAAAGGTCTACAAATATTGCGTAGTGCCGAACTGTAAAAATAAATCTATAAAAATCTAGAAAATATGATTTTGCATGTTCCAAGCAATGATAAAGGCATAAAATGTAGTTTATTCTCCCTCGTAGAGATCCTAATCAGATAGCGGTCACTTGTTGTGTTTAATTTTAGGAGGATCACTTTGATGTAAGTAAACACTCCGTACAACAATTATTATTCTATTAGTCCACAACCGGTATTAAGAATCATGCTCTGCAGCCGCAAAGTTGTATAGTTTTTTTTGGGACTTAACTACTTATGAACTAGCTACAACTAAGGACGGCACAAATATCCATGCCCGAGGGGGGATTCGAACCCTCGACCGTAGTGGCCGTGCAGACCGTGACTGAAGCGCCTCAGTCCCCTCGGCCACCGCGGCCGGCAGTTGTATAGTATTATTGTGTACACATCAGTGAACTGATGTTTACATTTGTGAAACAGGTGTTCACGATATATTTCTATTTTAAGTAGTTTACAAATGTAGTTGGTGAAAGTACAAATTTCATTATGGTTGTCTTTTCAGTATCTACTTCGGTGAGGCAGTGTTTCGGTATATGATAAAGACATCAACAATTTGTCTCAAAAACGCCTTTTTAGCGCATATACTGAAACCAGCTGGATTTGAACACGGAATGCAAAATTTGTGAACGATACTGGAACCGCATCGCTACCAAGCTAATGTGGAACTGATTAAGTCTATTCGAAACTTCGACATTTTTTCTTGGAATATTTTAATTTTGGCACGTAATTTCATTCTTCTTTAGCCTAACAAGTTCCGATTTAACTCGACAAATTTCTTTGTAACCAAACAGCACGAGAAAATGCATAGTAATTTGTGGAAAGTGGCTAGCGCGCAAGATTAAATTGCGTATACACATTAATTAATCGGAATCGGAAATGTAACTAAGTAGTAGCGCACTTACCGTGTAATTTTTGCAGTGGCTTTTATAACAGAGTTAATTTAAATTTGAAATGCATTTGGTAGAAAAACGAAGACTTAATCTAAGACGCAATCCATATTTACACACGTTTATGGTGTGTAATAGTTTGTATCTTTGGACTAGAGTCAGTCTGTTGACATAAACAATTATACGTATATTTTACTTTAAATGCAACTTTCACCTTTCTTACTTACGGTACGTAAAAATCTGGATTGTTGTCGAGAAACTAAGATACCTTAAGCGCATCAACTTTCGGAAGGTTTTTTCACTATCAGACTTCACATAATTTTCTCCCTTCTTACAAAAAAGTTATAAATGCGTTTTCCATCACAAGTAACTTATGTACACAGAAAAAGTCAGGAAAAATTTAGTAACCTTCGCTAACACTGCTCTAACACGCATATGGCTTCTTCTTCCTCGTGCTGTGTGAAATCACCAGAGCTTAAGCCAATAACAGGGCGCTTTTGATCTCGTGACCTAAACTTGAAATTTAATTATACTCATGCTATAATTTCAAAATAATAACAAATGTTTTGTAAGAACAACGACGGAAAATTCTATTTGAACATTACAATCATCCAGATTGAAAACAATTCGAACCCAATTTTAAACATAGCATAATAGCCTACTATATATGCCACATTCCAGATTTGGTAACCCATTTCAATGTGTAAGTAGGAAAAGGGGAACAAAATATTATGTTCTCATTAGACTGATGTATTTTCTCGGTACGTCTATGTTAGCAAGAATACTTTTGCTTACTGTCCCATTCATTTCATACCAGACTGAGCTACAGTAAAGCGTAGCCAGGTTTACCTAGTTAACATGAAAATTTCGAATGTTGGTAAGGCAACAAAATTAGAAGAAGTAAGGATGGTGAAATAAATAAAATATTTCGAAATGAAACATAAATCATTTCTTCCGTAAGACCTATGATTGTAAAATCGCTCCTACACAGATATTAAATGTCAAATGAGTAATTAACCCTTTAACTATAGTGAACTTCTACAGACGTTCATTGTAATCGGACCTTGTAGAAGGTAGACTGCTGTAAAAGCTAGGGAAAAGAAGTCCCCTCTGATGAACTTCCGTCTCTAATGACCACTCTGTCGACGGGACGTTAAACGCTAATCTTCCTTCTTGTTTTCGCGTGAACTGGTGCAGTCCTCTGGAGGGAAAGACTTTCCAAAGCAATTTCAAAAACAGTCCACCTCTGCAAGGCCATATTATTGTGGTATTTTAAGAAGTCAGCAGTTGTTACAGAGCTAAACGTCGCTCTCTGCGTGACATTCAAGTAAAAGCCGATAAACAACTGCATCGGGTGACCATTTGATAAATACAGGACCTATTTTAAGGCGTTAATATCACTTCTCACTCTAAAACAAAATGAAAATGATCGCATTCCAGTGAGTTAGTCACCGAAAGTGACATCTTTCCAACATTTCAGCGTATTGTAACAAATGCATGTCGATAATTATTGTCCGCGGTGGGCATCAGACTAGAACTACGAACAAACTGTACCAACTGCGAGATACTATACAGTAATCCCATCTCACACACTCTTAGGGCAACCTCTTTCTGTGTCTGGGAAACTGGAAACTGGAGAATTCATTCATCAGATGCTTTTCACTTTTATTTAAACAGCATCACCAACAGTTACACTGTAATCTTTACGAGTAGACCATACTTATGGTCCCTTTCGATTTTATAGAATGAATTACATATTCTAAACATTACTTTCGCACTTTTTTTTCTTGTCTCATATTCTTATCACAAATGCTTCTCCTGTCACTTATAAGTTTGAATCGAATTATCATTGAAATTGTTCAGATGCTTAATTTTTTCGCGGATGATCTATTTTTCAATCACTGGGAAAGATTTATTTGCACGGTTCGTCTGATTGGAAACTATGTGCTCGAAACTTATGAAATATGTTTGTGAAGTTTGCATTTTGTAATCAGGGTAATTCTATCTTTACATTTCTGCAGTTATGTGTTAGAGGTGGTGCCAACGAAAAAATTCATAAGGAAAATAGTATTCAGGTATATAACATTAAAAAGTATTGTGCAGAAAATGTTAATAACGTCTCGTGATGCTATAGTTAAAGAAATCGATGAAGACTTATTCTTATATGCTGGGTATATCTCTTCTCAGTAAACAGTGGCAGGCTGCGCGCCGCGCCTTCGAAGCCGCTATCTTCGTCAGCGCTAAGGCAGCGCGAGGAACACAGACGCCCAGCAAACGTATTCTGCCTGTCGCTAGTCTAATGGAGAATTGACAACATAGCAGAGTACGCTTGGCAACTCTGTGAGCGGGGAGTTACTTCCTGGTAAGCACAGAATTAAGCTGATAAATTCACTTCATTTTTCATGTCATTTCCATTCAATAATCTGAGTGATATCCACTTAAGGTGTGACATAAAGTTATTAATTCATATTTTTGGGTCCAGGAAATTCGTTCCACACGAAAATTGCAATCAATCTCTTCTTTTAAAGTTACGCCTGATATTGTCTCCTAACTTGTCGGCCAGTAAGAAGGAACCAGATACCCGAAGTCCTCGCTAGCCTTCGGTTAACGTAGTCGGCTGCGAAACGAACGTGCTGTCAACTTTCGATGCCAATCGTGGTGAGAGCAAATATTTTTAGCTCTTCTCTGACAGAGCTACAGGTATCCAGATTGAAAATCAATAGGGAATTCTTAACAAAACTACTCAGTCAAAATGTGTTTAGCTGTTTCCAGGACGGCATTCTCTCATATACTCTGAAAGTGACTTACAATGCTCAGGTGGTTTACCGATTCCGTGCGTGTAGAAACCAATTCATTTCGAGTTAAAGCTGTCGCCGAACCATGTTGAAGTCAATTTGTCGAGAAATACATTTTCTTGACGGTTGGAAAACTACTTCCAAAATTGAGTAAAAAGTCTTAACATGAGACTAGTATAATTTCTGTGTCAGATGCTTGCTTATAGTTAATCATTTCATTGAGCACCAAATTGTCTTAACTGCGTCTAATCGATATGCTAAGTGCAGTTTCCGTTACATTGACGTAGTAGTCTGTTAGATCGGTTGTAGTTTAGAATCTGTCATGTGTGCGTTCAATTGCACCCTATAGGTGTATATTTTTAACTGGCACGATCATGTCTACTTAACCTCTTGTAACACCAAATGAAGATCGTCAAGTTGCGCCGTAGTTAACAATCCGTATTACACCGAATTATTTCGCCATCAGCTCGGACAGAGCCGATTTACTGTTGCCAGTAACAGGCAGAATACACGGCAACCAGTAACTCTGTCGCTAGAAAGCTTTTCTTATATTGCAAAACTTTATTTTATTTTATAAACCACTTGTCATTTAAGGTCACGTGTCTCGTATTGAATTTAACTTGAGACGTTAAAAATTTTGGTGTTGGACTAGGATACTAATTCGGATCTCCTCTTTTTCTCACTCGACCCTCTCAGAATCATATAGTTGAATCATTTCGTTGCTTTCTCCAAGACTGCCGACCCCTCTAGGTCTCCACGAAAGGCACGTATATGGATTCGAATCCACGTCCAGCACAAAATATTCATAATTTCATTTGACGCCCTAGATAGAGCACACTGGACTACTAATAAAAAATTATTTCGAATGTCTCTACGCGCCTTATCTACATAAGCTAAGGTGTTGCGGTGGTCTTGGGGTAAAGCGCTTGAATGGTAACGGAAGGGTCGCGGGTTCGAAACCTAGTAAGATCACCGATTTTTTCAATCTGTGTTTTAACAGCATTCACGTCTCAACAATGTGTGTCATAAACTACACGTGGTTTGGATTCCACGTTAAACTGTAGGTCGCCTTTCCCGGTTGGATAATTGGGGCAGGTTAGGGACATGCGAGTCTCTGAAGTGGCGCACAGTTGGATGACATACACCAGGACTCTGAGCCACACGAAATTATTATTATTCATATTATAACAACGATATGTGCTGTTGTTACTAGTCAGACACGCACGCATCGTCATTTCCGTTGAGTTAACATTTGAGATTTAACGTCCATTCGTGCTTAGAAAGGACACCAGTAGGTACGGGGTTCGATTCCCGGTGACGCATAACGTAATTATATCCTGATTACAGATTCAAACGTCCCGCTGCTGGTGAAATAATTAGACTACAAACATCTGACTTCACTTAGTTATCTTCCATTTAGATACCGGGTATGTAACTCAAAATCAAATGTTTGTAAATCTATGGGACCAAACTACTGTGGTCATCAGTCCTTAGGCTTAGAACTACTTAAACTAATCTAAGGACAACACACACACCCTTGACCGAGGAAGGACTCGAACCTCCGACAGGAGCAGCCTCGTATGTCACTCCCACGCAGCACTGAGTCTGGGAACTTGTGATTAGGGACATAACGGTGATTATTAAGTTCCTGGTGAAGTAAAAAAAAAAAAAAAAAAAAAAAAAAAAAAAAAAAAAAAAAAAGTAAGTAAATAAATAAAAATATTTTAAGAATTGGCATTTTATATGATTTGATTTGCCCGTTCTGATATTTGTGAGGGAAGCTCGAATATTTCTCACTTCTTTATACTTCGTCAGCTGTGACAATCATAGGCATAATCAGGTATCTATAACACATGAATGCATTGCTTGGTTAACTATGGCTACAGGTGGTTGGTTTTATTCCAGAACAAGGTGTTTGTCATATCAAGTTCAAAGATGTGTACAAATATGAGTTCAGGTATGAATGCGGAGAAAAAGTTGGTGATACGCAGTTAATATTTAAGTTTCCATAGTGCGTTTTCTGCTGTTAATTGAGTTTTTATTATCTGGTTAGTTCTACAATCGGTTAATAAAATTCCACTCGCCAGTGGAACGACGTTCCGCAATTGTGAGAAAACTATTTAGAGAACAAAAGTACTTCGAATTTCTACAGGACTTTAGGATTTCCGATACTATAGTAAAATCTGTTGTTTGTAACAATATTAAATGTTGTTTAAGGATTAATTAATGTTTTATGTGACGGAGTTTTTTATATCAGACTGTAATAAGTGTGATAATTCTTAAGATATGTTATTGTAATAAATTGGATTTAATAAACGTTAAGGACTTAATAACGTGTCTCCTTTTATTTGCAAAATCGTGGTGTTAATTTACACCTGGAATGATTGTCATAAAGAGCGGTTGTCTGTAGTGGATCCTTTTTTTATACTCGAACGACTATACCGCGGAGCGAGCAGAGCACCCGCAAGACACGTACGTTAGTTGTGTTGCATACACATCAGGCGAAACGCAATTCAGGTCGTTCGGATATTTTTGCGCATGGTAGTACATCTATCCTTCCTGAACACCATTTGTCTCTTTGTAATAAATTCAACTTAAATTATCTCTGGCATATAATGATATGTTCTTCAGTACTTTATGTTGTCGCTTTGAGCTCTGGTACTTTCCCAAAACACCTACGACACTTTACAACTATTATGTCAATGTTTCTTGGATCTGATTTCGTCATATCTGGCACTTGTGACGTTTGAGTGTGACACCCATTTGTATGGCTCTCTAAACTAAAAACCACCTAGTCCACGCTACACAATCTCCGCTGCCCGTGTAGCCACTTCCTCTATGTACCCAGAAACCAACCATCCGATGGCGCAAGTCGAGGAATACGGAACCTACACGGCCGCAGAACCGCTTGAGGCTCTGCCTCAGAACATCCAGTCGGCTCTGTAACACAGGTCCGCAATCGGCCTGCTACAGACGATGAGCTCTACCTCGCAGGAGTGACTGGAATTCTTTACCACTTCCGATAGCCGCTCAAAATTGAAGAGAATCTCTTCTGATCCAAAGTGACACAAATCATTGGTATCGACATGAGCCATCTCCTGCACCCTGTACTCATTATGGCACCCGGAAGGACCCTTTCCACATCTAGAATGACTCCAACCGGTCTGCAGACGGAGGCTACACTGGATTTCTTTTCCGAAAAAAGTTCATTTACTCGATAAGAATAGCAAATAGTAAATTCTCTTACCACAAAAATATCTATAAAGTCACACTTTGACAACTGTCATCTAATTTTAAAATTAATAGTTAATGCATCAGTAGTTGTAAAATTTTGCACAAAAAAAATTCCAAGAATATTGTTTAAACATTTGAAAATTCCATAATTCTGAAAAAGTAATGTACATTGCAAATTTGCTACAGACACAGACTAAACATTGTACAGCTGATAACAGCCTTTGGGCAGGACGTGTCCCTCGAATGAATAAACACTGGTTTCTCTCCCTGCAGGAGACAGTGAGGAAGACCAAACAAAGGCTGAGAGGTGGAATCCATGAGGAATTGCTACAGATCATCATAGAGGGGCCCTGGCGACAGCAGGCAGTACACAGGATCCAGCGCAAGTGGAGCCACGTGGCTGCCAGCGATCCTCTGGGACTGATTGCCTCAAGAAGCGAGACAAACACATTTCTCATTTATGTCAAGAGAAGCGCATATTTTAAAAATGATTACGAGCTACTGACGTTACAGTAAAGATCGTAGGATTTCTGAGGTATTATCAACTTTTGAATACGACTTTTATTGAAACTACAGTGAAATAGAGAAAAAAATATAATCATAGGTCTATCGTATTTTTTTTTTTTTTTTTTTTTTTTTTTTTTTTTTAATGTTTGTTAGGCTTAAGGGACTTAACTACGGGGTCATCAGTCCCTAAACTTACAAACTACTTATGAACTACCTACAACTAAGGACGGCACAAATATCCATACCCTAGGGGGGATTCGAACCCCCGACCGTAGTGGCCGTGCAGACCGTGACTGAAGCGCCTCAGTCCCCTCGGCCACCGCGGCCGGCACTATCGTATTTTGACAGCCTTACTTGTACCTTTTAAAATTATTGAATGTGTCAGGAATAGAATCTCGAATTTATTTTTATTTTTTAAAAGAGTGCAGCCCCTCCACGCCCGCACTAGCGTGGTGACCATCAAATAAGTCCTACTGTCACCTCTGCATGTGTCAGTAATTCAGTTGAGACCACAGGATGCATGTCTGTGATTGTCGTACATGTGGCCAGGATAAATAATCGACGAAAAATTAACGATGGGTAGCGGTTTCAAGGGATGACGGAAAAAGTACCAAGGCAAATGCCAAGGGGAAAAGAAAACATCTGCGACAGTCTAGCCGGAAAGGCAGCAGCGGTTGCTTTCTATCTGCGACAGGCATGCAAGGATAACGTAGTGTTAGTATGAAAAATCGTGCAAGATCGGTACCAGTTGACTTTGCAGTGTTCGCCGTGAGAGTATAAGTTCGGGGCGGTGAGAGGTGCAGCTGTGGCCGGGCGCCGTCGACGTCTCTGGCCGCTATAGTAATACTGTGGAGATGGTCACAATCAGCAGCTGAAATTGAAATCGTAAAGGGAGGCCGAGGGACGAATACTGTAAGCAGATTCAAAAGGTTGTAGGTTGCCGAACGTATTCTCAGATGAAGAGACTTGCACAGGGTAGCGTGGACAGCTGCATCAAACCGGTCTGCGGACTCAAGACCACAACAACAATAACAACAACCCCACCACTGAGGAAGCCACAAATACTGTAGATTGATGCTCCATTTGTAAATAATAACATCGGTTTTTTTTAAATACTCTGAACAAAAATGATATTTCTCAGTCTCGCTTTGGAAATAGAAATGATTTTAAAGAAAATTATAAATAGATTTACTTACAAAACTTCACTTGTACATCAGTTAATTCGTCTATCGTGGGACAAGCACAAGAATTTCTCTATGACGTTGTCGTGAAAAAGGGACTTGCTCTTAGAATATTAAGAGTTTGCTTCTCTATGTAAAGTCGCTTAGTCTTTCCTGGGATTGTGTGCTTCGTAGATACGAGTTGATTCTTCTAGGAGCCGAAAAAGATCTTTCCACTGAAGATGTACTACATGGAATTGTCAGTATCAAAGTTGATAATTCATACACTTCACTGAACCCTGAAATCAAGCAATGCTCCTTCATCAATGAAACTACCTCATACACATTTTTTGAAGAGAACTCAGGTAAACTGTATAGTACAATGAGCTCATTTTTTAAGGCAACATACTCTATGAGTGGTCCAGAAATTGCGGCCAGTTTATGTAATAAATCATCAGGAAAATTTAGTTTAGCTGGTAGAAGCTGACCTCGGGGAAGATCAGTTTGGATTCAGGAGGAACATAGGAACCCGGGACGTAATACTCACTTTACGTCTTATCTTAGAAGATAGATTAAGGAAAGGCAAACCTACATTTTTAGCTTTTGTAGATTTGGAGAAAGCATTTGACAATGTTGACTGGAATACACTCTTTCAAATTCTGAAGTCAGCAGGGGTAAAATATAGGGAAAGGAGAGTTACTCATAACTTGTAAAAAAGCCAGACCGCAGTTATTAGACTCGAAGGGCATGAAAGGGAAGTATCAGTTGGGAAGGGAGTAAGACAGGGTTGTAGCCTTTCTCCGATGTTATTCAATTTGTACATCGAGCAGGGGATGAAGGAAAGCAAGGGAAAATTTGGAATAGGGATTAAATTTCAGGGGGAGGAAATAAAAACATTGCGTTTTGCTGATGACATTGTAATTCTGTCAGAGACAGCAAAGGACCTGGAAGAGCAGTTGAACATAATGGACAGTGTGCTGAAAGGAGAGTATAAGATGAACATTAACAAGAGCAAAACTAGGGTAATGGAGTGCAGTCTTAGAAAATCAGGCGATGCTGAAGGAATTTGATTAGGCAACGAAACAATGAAGGTGGTAGATGAGTTTTGTTACTTGGGTAGTAAAATGACATGTGATGGTCGCAGTACAGAGGATATAAAATGCAGAATGGCAATGGGAAGAAAAGCAGTTTTGAAAAAGGGAAATTTGCTAACAGCGAATATTAATTTAAGTGTAAGGAAGTCTTTTCTGAAGGCATTTGTGTGGAGTGTTGCCTTGTACGAGAGTGAAACATGGACGATGAGCAGTGCGGACAGGAAGAGAATAGAGGCTTTTGAAATGTGGTGTTACAGAAGAATGCTAAAGATTAGGTGGGTAGATCGCATAACTAATGAAGAAGTACTGAACAGAATTGATGAGAAAAGGAATTTTTGGCATACCCTGACTAAAAGAAGGGAACGCTTGGTAGTACACATTCTTAGACATCGGGGAATCGTAAATTTAGCATTGGAGGGAAGTGTGTGGGGTAAAAATCGCAGAGGGAGGCCAAGAGACGCGTATAGTAAGCAGATTCAAGTGGATGTGGGTTGCCGTTCTTATGAGGAGATGAAAAGGCTTGCTCAGGATAGAGTAGGGTGGAGAGCTGCATCAAACCAGTCTCCAGACTGAACACCATAGCAACAAATTCTCGTAGTTTTGAGAGTAAAGGAGGTGAAAAAATTCCAGCTTATCGAAAGAAGAGAACATTTGTTCTATTTCGCACAGAATGTGGTCAACTATTTAAAAATACAAACGACGATAAACGTCCATTTCTGTTTGAATGGTGTCTCTTCACTCTCTGATTACAATATGCAATATTTCCAAAAAATGTCGAAACTGTGTTACCTGTCAAATTGAAGCTGTTGTGAAACCTCCTTAATCTTCTTGCTGCAATAAACTACATCATAGTTTGGCGTAGATTATACAATACATCTGTGTAACTAACAGCTTAGAAAATATTTCCAACAAGAAAATTGACTGAAAATTGTACAGAAGAGCCAGAAAACCCTGAGATTTTACGACTGCATCACTGTCCCAATATTCAGTGTTATTCAGAATACTGTCAAAGAATTGTAACAATTCCACTCTGTGTTCTATAACTATGTGGAGCAATGTAGATGAGAAATTCAATCTAGTGGGGGCAGCTAAAGGCAACTTTCTTTGAACAAATTTCTGTATGTACAAGTTCTTTTAGAGAACTGGGAAGAAAAATGAAGAAAGACAACTTAGAATAAAATAAATAAATAAATAAATAAATAAATAAATAAATAAAATGCACTCTTTTATATTAGAGATACTTTGTTGCAAAACCAAATTTAATACATGGGCGTAGCAGTGAGTGGAAAGGGCCATGGGATATCTACACAAAACCTTACTTTGCAGCCCATTAATATGAGCATTCATTACTGGTGCTCCATCGTACGTCTGGCCAACCAACTTCTTCCCAAAGACAAATTCACCAACCATGTATTCAACGTGAGCAAACAAACCATTATCTCTTCTGTCTGCACTTACGTCAACAAAACAAACGAATCTTTCATATACGTTGCCTCGGTGAACATAACGTAAAACTGTAGACAGTTGTGATTTACACGATATGTCAGAAGTTTCGTCAGACATTGTGGTTACGAAGTCTGCTGACTTTATTTCCTGTTTAAGTGATTCCTTGACTACTTCAGAAACTGCTTTAATAAGGTCATACTGTATAGTTGCGGAAGTCCCTCGAAACACATGGATGTATTCTAGTGTGCCTCTAACAATGGATCGGAGTTTTTCAACACAGTAATTCAGGTAATTTCCTTTGTTAGTTGAAGTGTCTGACTCACTATGTCCTCGAAATGGGAGTTATTGTTTAGCTAAAAAACACACTGCGTCAATGAGTCTTTTCAAAATTTCCCTGTTCCTCGTAACTTGTTCGTTCTGCAGGCTAATATAACCTCGGTGCTGCTCGCTTAATAAGGTATCAACCCTATTGTTCCCAAACATTTTTAACTGTAAAAATGATTGAATGTGACTCTGTGATTTGGAATGTTTTTGTTGCCCAACTGATAGGTGATTTAAGTCTGAAAAACCGTGTTTATTCCATGACGATTTTTCTCTGGAAAACAGCAAACATGGCCAACAGAAAAGTTTATTTGAATCAGGGCAGCCTGTCAACCACTCAACACTTTCATATTGGGAAACAGAAACGTGTCTAATATAACAGTCTTTTTGCCCTTATGCTTTGATACTATGTAAGGTAACGTTGGCTTCGGCCTACCATTCCTCCCAACTTCTAATTTTTCTTGCAGAGTTTCCACCGAAAACAGTTTTTAAAGCGAGGTTTTTATTGATGCATTTACTTCCATTGTAAAGAAACGCTGTTAAAAACTAAAACACTTTCAGAACAATACGGTACACTGTATTTTAAATGGTAACTAATAGCTACAATTTAGAACAAACCGGAAACAGCTTGGTTAACCGAACGAGTCTAGAAAGCGCAACACCCATGTGCGATAGCCCGTCCAGCGAGTTGGCTACTAATAGAGTTGTGGCGATTCGTCAACGAGTCGTTCATCTGAACGAATACAAATAAAGAATCGTAAGAATCGAATCGTGATCTGGACGAATCGTCGTTCAAAAGAATCGTCTGTCTCGTGACGATTCTGTTCCAATGATTCACGATTCGAAGACGACTGCCGAATCTTGCCGAATCGTGCCGAATGCCGGAGAGAAGATGGGGGACGAATCGTCGTTCAAAAGAATCGCCTGTCTCGTGACGATACCAAGATCAAACGATTCATGATTCGAAAGCAAGTGGCGAATAATTACGAAATCCAGAAAGCATGTGAACAAAGGAAGCACAGAACGCAGATCTTGAACTGTTAATTATTAGCCTATTTACGAATTACAGGTGACAGAAACAGAAGGCAGCGAAATACACAGCTGCCAATAAATACGAATATACGTCTTTTATACAGTTTACATATTAGGTATTTAAACGAGCAATCCTTACACATTTATATTTCGCGTATCCCGGAAATGGCTGTAACCATTTGGCTTATATTTTGTGTTTAGAGAGGTTTAAGCTTTTCGAGTTCATCTACGTAGTTGTAGTTTTTAAAAACTCAATTTTTCCAAAAATATTCTTTTTATACAAAAACGCGATTTTAAATTTTTTATAGCCATCTCAAAAATCTTTTTTACCATTTTGTTTTTTACGTTATCAGTTTTCCTGAAAGAAACCGATTTTACAAAAACGAAACATTTTAATAAACGTGAATTTCTTGCATCTAGAAAGAAATTTAATATTCAGAGACGGATTTTTATTTTCCTTAAATTAATTGATTTTACATAATAAGTATTTTATAATTATTAGATATCTGTTAATTACCATAGATTTAATTAAGTATATATTTAAAAGGCCGAAATATTGAAACAGAACGAAAAAAAAGGTAACAGCATGATTCGAAATAAGTGACCTACGTTCACTAAATCTACGCCGGCCGCGGTGGCCGAGGAGACTGAGGCGCTCCAGTCACGGTCTGCACGGCCACTACCGTCGGGGGTTCGAATCCCCCATCGGGCATGGATATTTGTGCCGTCCTTAGTATTAGCAATTTAGTAAGTAGTTTGTAAGTTTAGGGACTGATGACCCCGTAGTTAAGTCCCATAAACTCTACAAACATTTGAACATTTGAACAATCACTAAATCTACAATGCTACTAAATGAGCTACGATGACAGCAGAAATAGTTGGTAGTTTAATATGTATTTATAACCGCTCGCAAAACTTCAGACTATTTTCTCGGGAATTTTTGAGAGCTGAATCGAATGGCTTTGCCTCATTATTATTTTAAGTCTGCACTTTACACACCATAAAATTTAAAAATTCGATACCTATAGTCACTTTTTCGGCATTTTGTAAGAATCGTGCCGTCGCAGACAAGAAAGAATCGTAAATGAATCGTAGGAACAGATGCAAAAGGTTAAGATTCCAACATCCATGACATAGACACATATTGCCATCTATGAGCAAGATGTATAAGTAATAATCGCGCCAATGCAGACTAAAGAATCGCGAAAGAATCGTGAACGAATCGTAGGAATCGATTCACAATGTGGGATTGAATCGCAAGAATCGATTCCTAAAAAAGAATCGTGTTGCCCACCTCTAGCTACTAACGAGTCGTGCGTCGCGTTCACCGCACCCCTACAGTGACCAGTGACGTCAAACCGTAGCCCTCTTCTGAGAACTGTATCCGTGTGCACCCTCCCGCCCTACCCCTCCGCCCGCAGTTTCTCAGCCATGCCACAGAACGCTTCCCCCTCCACAAGGCCAACGTGCGAAATCCCTCTAACTAGTGATGTGTGCGCTAGTTTGACCGCACGCCTACAGTGACGTCAGACCGCAGCCCTCTCCCAGTAACTGCTTGCGCGCGCATCCTCCCGCCTCAACCCTGGCGGCCACATTTCCTCAGCGCTGTGTGCGGCCGCGCCACAGCATGCTTCCCCCTCCACAAGGCTCAGCTCACCTGCTGACCGGCAACGAGAGGGCTGTAGGCTGTCGGTCTGTCCCACTGTGGTACGTACGATGCTCCTTAGCTCTCATTTTCTGCCGTTGACTGTAATTCTCGTACTTTTGTCCAGTAAAAAAATCATCATCATGCCTGATTATGCCTTTCAGCGTTCAGTCTGGAGCATAGTACCTCTAATAAAATTGCTCCATGATCCCCTATTCAATGCTAACATTAATGCCTCGTCTGATGTTATGCCTTTTAACTTCACAATCATTCTGCACCGAATCTAAGTACATTCTTCTTGGTCTACCTCGACTCCTCTTATCCTTCGCTGCCGAGCTCATGAATCTCTCAGGTAACCTTGCTTCTCCCATGCGTGTAACATGTCCCCACCATCTCAGTCTGTTCGCTCTAACTGCTTCATCTATGGTGTTCATTCCAAATTTTTCTTTGATTCCCTCATTATGGACACCCTCCTGCCGTTGTTCCCATTAGTACCTGCAACCATTCTTGCTACTTTCATATCTGTACCTTACGAATAAGGTAACCTGTATCCATCCAACTTTCACTCCCATACAACAAAGGTGGTCGAAAGATAGAGCGGTGCACTGCTAACTTGGTACTTACTTACTTCTTGTAGAAGTGAGTAGATCTTAGCTGAGCACTCACTGCATTAGCTTTGCTGTACCTCCATTTCAGTCCGTTCACTAAGTTGCCATTCTGTGAGAAAATACATCCCAGGTACTTGAAACTGTCTACCTGTTCTAACTTTGTTCCACCTATTTGGCACTCAATCTGTTTAAATCTCTTTCCCACAAACATTAATTTCGTTTTGGAGATTCTGATCTTCATATCATAATCCTTGCACTTCTGATCGAGCTCTGAAATATTAGTTTGAGACCTTTCAATCGAATTGGCCATTACAACTACGTCATCCGTATATGCGACACTGCTTATTTCGTTTCTACCTATTTTAATCCCGCCCTGCCACTCTACTGTTTTCAACATATTGTCCTTGTCTTACCCCTGAAACTAACCTGAAGCATGAGCTGAAATTACCATCTACTCTAACTGCTGCCTGACAGTCCACGTAAATCCCTTTAATTGCTTGCAGAAGTTTGCCTTCTACACCATAATCTTGTAAAACTGACAGTAGCTTCCTCCTAGGAACACGGTCATAAGCCTTTTCTAGATCTATGAAACATAGATACAATTCCCTGTTCCACTCATAGCACTTTTCCCTTACCTGCCGTAAGCTAAAGATCTGGTCCTGACAGCCTCTAAGAGGCCTAAACCCACACTGATTTTCGTCTAACTTGTCTTCAATTAATACTCGCACTCTCCTTTCAAGAATATTTTGCCTACAACGCTAATTAAAGAGATCCCTCGAAAGTTGTTACAATCTTACCTGTTTCCATGTTTGAAAATTAGCGTGATTACCGCTATTGTCAAGTCAGACGGAACCTGTCCCGATTTCCATGCTTTCTCAATTATCCTGTGTAACCATTTGAAACCTAATATTCCACTGTCTTTGACGAGTTCCGGCTTATTTCGTCCACACCAGCCGCATTATTGGAGTGTAATCTACTGACCATATTCTCCACTTCCTTAAAATCTGACACATCATTGAACATTTCACCCACATTGAGCAATTCTTCAAAATATTCCCTCCATCTGCTCAAGGCATCCACAGAATTGACTAACAGCTTTCCTGACCTGTCCAAAACACTTGTTAATTCCTTCTTCCCTCCCTTTCGAAGATTTCTAATTACGCTCAAAAATGGTTTTCCCGCTGCTTGACCAGGGTTTCTAGTTTATTTACAGCCTTCCCAAAATTTCTGCTTGGAGGCTCCAATTAAAAAAATTAAATATTAAAAATAAATTAATAAAAAAATTAAAAAAACATTGTTATCCTCCACTAATTATTTTCCAAAGATTCTATATCTACATAGATACTCTGCAAAACACATTTAAGTGCCTCGCAGAGGGTTCATTAACCACTTTCATAGCTTTTCTCTACCGTCCCATTCTCTAATAGCGCGCGGGAAGAAAGAACACCTAAATCGTTCAGTTTTCGATCTGATTTCTCTTATTTTATTGGGATGGTCATGTCTCCCTAAGCAGGTGGATGCTAGCAAAATATTTTCACATTCAGAAGTAAAAGTCGGTGATTGAAACTTCGCAAACAGATCACGCCGCAATGAATAACGTCTTTCTTTTAATGATTTCCACCCCAATTCTTGCAACATTTCCGTGACGCTTTCCCCCCCGTAACGTGATAGAACAAAACGAGCTGCTCGTCTCTGAATCTTCTCAATATCTTTCGTCAGTCCCACCTGGTGAGGGTCCCACAAGGGGCAACAGTACTCCAGGAGAGGACGGACAAGTGTGATGTAGGCAGTCTCGTTGGTTGAGCTGGTGCATCTTCAAAGCGTTCTGCCAATGAAACGTAACCTTTGATTCGCCTTCTCCACAATATTTTCTATGTGTTCTCTCCAGTCAAAGTTGTTCGTAATTGTAACTCCTAAGTATTTGGTAGAATTTACGACAAGGTGTGACTGATTTATCGCGTAATTGACGTTCAGCGGATTACTTTTAGTGGTCATGTGTATTACTTCACACTTTTCTTTATTTAGTGTCAATTGCCAATTTTCGCACCAAGTAGAAATTTTGTCTAAATCGCTTTGCAGTTGCTTTTGATTCTTTGTCGACTTCACTAACCGTTCCCTGTGGAACGCCAAATATCACTTCTGTTTTACTCGATGACTTACCGTCAATTACAACGAACTGTGTCCTTTCTGATAGGAAATCGTGAATCCAATCGCACAATTGGGAAGATATTCCATAAGCACGCAATTTCATTAGAAGCCGCTTGTGGGGTAACAAGAAAACCTGAAGTGCTCGTAAAATGGAGAGCATTTGACAGGGCGTGCGGTGCACGCCTAGCACACATTGAATATACGCCCCTGAATTACACAAGTGACACTAAGAAAAACGATTGACACGGTAAAAGGAGGCGTTATTACACATCAATCAAACTGCACTATTCAAAACCAACATACGGAAAGAATGTAAGGATTAAAATTTCAGAGTAGACAAGTAAATGAAAATAGCTCGTTGGAACGCGTGTGTGCTGTCGCCAAAAGCATTAAATCAGACGGTCCCGCTGACAACTGAGTGCAATCAACTATCCACCGTTCGGGATACACTTTATGAGGTATAATGCGGTCACTCTTACTGGTGTTACGACAACTAAATAGCCGGCACATACAGCATGTCTGTGTGCATCGATTCAGCAGGGAGTGCATGGCTTCGCCGAACACGGTCCTCACCTAACTACCGTGATTCACAGTGCCTCAGCACTTCTCCCTACAGACTCAGAGCAGGCGTAGGTTGTTTACGTATAGTAACTTAGAGATATGGCCGACGGAAAAGAAATTTCAAATATGACACAATGGCCGGCCGCGGTGACCGAGGGGACTGAGGCGCTCCAGTCACGGTCTGCACGGCCACTACGGTCGGGGTTTCTAATCCCCCCCTCGGGCATGGATATTTGTGCCGTCCTTAGTGTTAGCTAGTTCATAAGTAGTATGTAAGCTTAGGGACTGATGACCCCGTCGTTAAGTTCCATAAGTTCTACAAACATTTGAACATTTTTGAACACAATGTCTGGACCTAAATTTATCTGTTTGAAATTTCTGTAATTTCTCCAAAGGCCAAAGATGAGTATTGGTTTTAATAAATGTCACATGCACTACATCTACATCTACATGGGATACTCTGCAAATCACATTTAAGTGCCTGGCAGAGGGTTCATCGAACCGCGATTATACTATTTATCTCCCATTCCATTCTCGAATAGCGCGCGGGAAGAAAGAACACCTGAATCTCTCTGTTCGAGCTCTGATTTCTCTTATTTTATTCTGATGATCATTTCTACCTATGTAAGTGGGAGTCAACAATATATTTTCGCATTCGGACGAGAATGTTGGCGATTGGGGTTTCGCAAGTAACCCACGCCTCAGCGATAAGCGCCGTTGTTGTAATGATTCCCATCCCAGATCCTGTATCATTTCCGTAACGCCGTCTCCCCTGTATCGTGACAATACGAAACGAGCTGCCCTTCTTTGGACTCTTTCGATGTCCTCCGTCAAACCCACCTGATAAGGATCCCACACTGGGCTGCAATACTCCAAAAATGGACGGACAAGCGCAGTGTATGCAGTTTCTTTAGTAGTCCTGTTGCATCTTTTAAGGGTTCTGCCAATAAAACGCAGTCTCTGGTTCTCCTTTCCCACGATATTATCTACGTGTTCTTTCCAGTTTAAGTCTGAAGTAATAGTGATTCCTAGGTATTTTGTGGAGTTTACGGCCTTCACATTTGATTGATTTATGTTGTAAACAAAGTTTAATGCATATGGATTCAAAAATGTTCAAAATTCAAGTGTTTGTCAAGTTTAAGGGACTTAACTGCGGGGTCATCAATCCCTAAACTTACTACTTACTACTTATGAACTACCTGATACTAAAGACGACAGAAACATTCATGCCCGAGGGGGACGGGGAACGGCATTGCTCATAGGAGCATAGCCCCTCAATGCGCTTGGCCACTCCGCCGCGGCGTATATGTATTGTTTCATTTAAAATGAATTTATGCAGCCTTACGCAACGTAGTAATGGGATATGCACGTTTCTGTATAACCTTTTTTTGAAATTAAACGTTGTTACAAAAAGGAAAGACGTTACATATGTAAGAGGTGTTGAAATGAAAAGGTACGAAACGCAACTGTGGGTATAATTGGAGTCTTCATTCAAAAGTAATCACCATAAGCCTGAGCACAGCTCTCCCACAAAAACTTCATGGCAGATAAAAATTGTGTGCCGGAACCGGTGTACGAACGTGGGACCTCTTCCTTTCGCGGGCATGAGCTCTAACATCTCAAGTATCCCGGCACGATTCGCGGTCCATCATCACAATTTCACTTCTTCCAGTACCTCACCTCCTACGGTGAAGCGTGCTGCGCCGGCTGCTGTGGCCGAGCGTTCTGCGGCGCGCCAGTCACAGACTGCACGACCACTACGATCGGGGGGGGGGAGGTTCGAATCCCCTCTCGGGCATGAATATTTGTGCCGTCCTTAGTATTAGCTAGTTCATAAGTAGTTTGTAAGTTTAGGGACTGAAGACCCCGTAGTTAAGTACCATAAGCTCTCAAAATATTTGAACGTTTGAATCGTGCTGGGATAGTTCAGATGGTAGAGCGCTTGCCCGCGAAAGGCAAAGGTCCCAGGCTCAAATCCTCGTTCCTGCGCACGATTTTAATCTGCCAGGAAGTTTCATACCGCCGCACACTCCGCTTCAAAGTGAAAGTTTTATTCTGTTTAACTAGCCGAAGGATTCCCAGTTCCCAGAAATTATTGTGGCTGTGGCAAGGGCCAGTACTCAGTTTTGTCGATCAGTTCGTCGCCCAAGTTGAAATGCTTCCTTCGGAGTTTTTTTTCTTTAGCTGACCAAATAGATGACAGTCAGTGGGCGACATGTCAGGCTGTAGGGCGAATTCTCAAGCTGCTCCAACGTGAACTTGGCCAGTACAGTTTGTGTTACCCTAGAGAGGTATGGACGCCCTATATCATGGAGCAGAACCACTCCCTCCGTGAGCAGCCCATGCCGTTTGATACTCATGGCCTTGGGTAAGCGACAGAGTGTCTCACAGTGCAATGTTAATAGTGTTTCCGTGCTCGAGGAATTCGATGAGTATCGGACCTCGGACGTCGAAAAAGCATCACCTTGCCTGCTGAGGGCATAGTGTTTAATATTTTAAGGGGAGGCGACGACATTTGCTTCGTGTCCCTAGATGTCGCACTACTTTATCCCAAAGCGGCATGTTCAAATTTCAACCGGGTTGGTTGTTAAGACGTTTCGTATCTTTTTATTTGAATGTCTTTCGTACAATACAAGGGTGAAGCGAAATTCACGCAGTCAAGTTTTACAGCGCGATTCCCCACATGGGAGAAGAAAAAATAAATAAATAAATAACAAATCTAACAAAATTTCGCCCTGCGCTTATTATTGTCAGTAAATGGACGTCGAGGACTGAGATAGACAAAGAAACTTTTAGGGCATATAGAAGACGTCTTGAGGAACAATATGAGAATAGAAATCCATGCCCGGAAACGTCATATAACGCCTCTACAGGGCGTCGAAGTTCTAGCAGAAGGAGCTTGAGCCTGTAACTTGGACTCTCCGTACCGTCGTTAAAAGGCGTTCCGGGCATGGGTTTCTATGCTCAGTTTGTTTCTCAAGACGCCTTCTAAATGCCCTATAAGTCTGTTGGTGTAATTGTGTCATTCTGAAACACACACTGATCTACGGAACACATACCCAAGTCAGTCTTCGACATCCATTTACTGCAGAAAGTATGCGCAGAACGAAATTTTGTGACAAACAATTTTTATTTATTTATTGTTTTTTTTTAAATTGCTGACATGTCAGGAATCACGCTGTGAAGCTCGAGAGTGCGAATTTCCTCCAGCCTGTATAATTAAAGTGCAGATGGCTATCGACCGTTTCTTCATTGCGTATGTACTCTAGACCATACTAAGTCAGTAGTGTGTGGAAAAGTGCAAGAATGGCTCTTTATTTTATTTTATTATGACACAAATACTGAAAATGATAGAGACCATTAAAAACGACGAACACGCACAAATATCCTGATAAACAAACAGATAACAACGAAAGCGGTATGCAAGTTGACAAGAAAGGCAAGACTTATCATTTCTCAAAATGTAAAAGTGAGACTAACTATTAATATAGAAATCAAATGTCAGTAAGCAATTACATAACAACGGCAAATATTGCAAATAACGCAAAATAATTTTAGGATAGTGCAAATAAGAAGTGACTTCAGGAGGAAAAGGCCTGAGGCCTTACCGAAGCCCTTCCCGCCTGGGGCAGCCAGCTTAAGGGACATTATTCTGTTCTCTAAATAAAAACATGTCAAATTAATTTATGTCACCATCCATACACATGAGTAGTAAAATAATAAAATAAGGAAACAGTTTCAGGTGGGACAGGCTCGATGGTTTTTTTTTTTTTTTCTTCTCTCGAGACCCTCCCACCTGGAACAGCTGACAAAGAACTAAATACGTGCACTCTTTGTAATTCTTTTCCATCTTTTTCAATATGTAATTTTCTAATTATCTTTGTATTTTTTCTCTTTTCTAATGTTATTTTTTATTTCATATTATTGCTCGTTAGATTATATTAGATTAGTTTTTCGTTCCGTAGACCCATGTTGAGGAGATCCTCGTGGATGTGGAAAATGTCAAGAGGCAATACTTACAAGCTGAATAATAGATAATACTAATAATATAAATACGGATCATACATTTCTTTAAGCTGATAATATAATAATACTAATAAAACATGAGTACCGATACATACATCATTTGGTACAATTTAGAAATTCACTAATGGAGTAGAAGGTGTTGGCCACTAGAAAGTCTTTTAGTTTCGTCTTAAATTGATCTTTATTTGTAGCAAACTTTTTTTATACTTGTTGTTGAATTACTGAAAATCTGTGTTCCTGAGTAGTGGATCCCTTTTTGAATTAAAGTAAGTGCTTTTAAGTCCTTGTGTAGATCATTTTTATTCCTAGTATATTATGTATGAACTGTGCTGTTTGTTGGGAAAAGGGATATATTATTTATGATAAATTTCATTAAGGAATAAATATACTGAGAGGCAGTAATTAATATAGCCAGTTCTTTGAAGAGGCTTCTACAGGACGTCCGTGCATTTACTCCACAAATAATACGTATTAATGCTTTTGTACTCTGAAGACTTTTGACCGACTTGATGAGTTACCCCAAAATATTATACCATATGACATTATGAAATGAAAGTAAGCAAAGTATGCAAGCTTCGTTGTTTTTACGTCTCCTATGTCTGATAACACTCGTATTGAAAATACAGATTTGTTGAGTCATTTCTGCAGTTCTGTGGTGTGCTCCTTCCAACTAACTTTATTATCAAGCTGTAATCCCAGGAATTTAATACTGTCAACCTCTTCTATCTGCTCTTCTTCATACTTAATGCATATGCTGGTGGGAAATCTCTTATATGTTCTGAACTGCATGTAGTGAGTCTTTTCAAAGTATATTGACAATGAGTTGGCTTTAAACCATTTATTAATGTTAATGAAAATATCATTAGTAGACCTTTCTATAACTATGCTTGACGTACTTTTTACTGCAATACTTGTATCATCTGCAAGCAAAACGAACTCTGCTTCTGGTAGTGTAATGGACGAGAGGTCATTAATCTGGACAAGAAAAAGCAATGGCCTTAAAATGGATCCTTGTGGGACACCACGTGTAATTTCTTTCCAATCCGATGATGACTGTTGGCTTAATTCACTAGTCACTTGCACTGACACCCTTTGTTTAGTGAGGTACGACTTGAACAATTGTGCTGCATTTAGCGTGACCCCGTAGAATTCTAATTTACTTAAAAGGATGTTATGGTTCACACAATCAAATGCCTTTGACAAATCACAGAAAATACCTGCTGCTTGCAATTTATTATCTAATGAATTAAGTAAATTCTCACTGTAAGAGTAAATAGCCTTCTCCATATCGGAACCTTTCAGAAATCAAAACTGTGTTTTGGACAATAATAGATTATCTAAATAATAACGTGAAAGAATGTATGCATTTGTTTGCCAAATTATGAGGTGTACGACCTCCTTTTAAATATTAGGCAGCAGGTTATAAAAATGTGCAATAAAGAAAATAAAACCAAAATAAAGGGTGGCTCCCGGGATCGTGGTGATCGCTGTCTCCCCAGGGGCATAGTTGTCAGCGCGACTGCCTCGCAAGGAGGACGCGAGTTCGAAACCCGGCCGGACTCGAACTTCCAACCTACCTCACTCATTTATTTCAATTCTCGGTGGCAGTTAGCGTCGTAAATTACTTTGTGAGTAAATTGCAGTGTAACACGTAGATGTACGGCTGGATGGAACTGAACGTATCCTCACTGTAAATGGCTGAACTTCATTACCTACCTGCGGGAGACAAAGAGGCGGGTCCTTTGGGTTTCACTCACGCAGTCCGCCGCCGGCACTGGCAGCCGCCTCCTTATTATATTAGAGGCGCCACATATTGCCCAGGAGTCGCCCGCAGGCCGTGCGGATATTGGCGCGTTATGCGATTACGGGAGTGCTTCGAATTCCAATATTTACTCAACAGCTGCATGCAGGGCACACGTTTCAGGGGGCGCTTCTCCACCACATCCGTTGCTACGCAAACAAACAGATGAAAACAGGAACCGACGCAAGTGGCGTATGTGTGTGTGTGTGTGTGTGTGTGTGTGTGAGAGAGAGAGAGAGAGAGAGAGAGAGAGAGAGAGAGAGAGAGAGAGAGTGTATGAGCGGGATGGTAAAAGGAACACGATGGGAAAGAGGTGGTGGGGTGAGTGTATGTGTATGTGTGTGTGTGTGTGTGTGTGTGTGTGTGTGTGAATGTGTCTCTCATGTTGCCTGTTTGAGTCGGTCTGGTTCACGAAAATTAAAAACTGCAAGACTTCGCAAAAGATCGCGATGAATTTGGGGGAAAATTTGTTGAACTATAAATAAGTCCTAAAAATGATAAATGACTACAATCTGGTACATAATTTGAACAGGAAGGTCGTAAATGAGTGGGCTAGTAAAACAATAAAAATTAGGACTGAACCCATGTTGTAGTCCAGTGTTTTTCATCCTTTTAGAATATACGACCCTTTTCCAAATATTCTGGTGCCACCCTCCCCTACCTTATGAACCGTAACACAACTATGTTATCTCCGAAGGAAACAAATGTAATCTCTTGCTGCAGCATTCTTTTAAATTGTTGTGTAAAGATACACAAGATTTTTTTTTATCAGCGATGCTTATCGCCTCCGGTTCCCACTAGCTCGCAATACAAATGACTTAATTTCGTTCGTCATTTCTTACTTCGGGACAAGCGAGAAGACGGAACCGCGATCGTAGTTTTGATCACTCTCTTGTCTAATTTCGTCGTGTATGGATGCCTTCCGTTCATGTATCCATTCAATGTAAGTTATTGTGATGCAAGTTGCTGTTAAAATATATTACTTAAATTTAAAATCATTCCTTGTTTTTGGCTTTTATTTAAATGAATCCCTCTACGTCAAATATTTATTTTCTAATGTTTTCAGCTCATCGACGAACGTAATAGTTTAATGTTCAGACGCCATTACGATCGCTTCGCATATCTTCAAAATTTCACTCCCTATTAGTCATTCTTATACAATACCTTCCTTGATTTCAGAACCTCCAATCATTTCTTTTGTAATTTTACGAAGCTCGATCATTTTTTCCTCTTTCTATCATTACCATTAACTTCATGTTTCATCCACGGTCATACAACAATGAAAAGCGAAGTGAACTGTCTGAGCATCAATCTAACACGGGAAGTGTCTAGAATAATCTCATATTAAATAAGAAAACATAAACATTTTCAGCTTCTGCAGTACGAAGCATAGCTCCAGCTAGATGCTTTCCGTAAGTCTTATAACGTGCCGTTGCTTTGTGTGGTGCCCGAATTTAACATTCAACCCGCGATGTATTTGACTTAATGTTTATAAACGTTAATTTGTGCTGTGTTTTAACTAAACTATTCGAAATTAAAAATTCCGATACCAACAATACTTTGTCCAAATTACAATCGCGGAATCAGTTTCAACAACTTATGGCATTATACGAAAGCAAGGGTAACGTTATAGTTGAAAGTTCGCTTTTTCTGTTTCTCGGAATGGAGCACATTATCCTATTCTTACAAGATTTCTGACACAGAAATATATTTTGCTTTGCCATTGTTACGCATTTCAGGCAAGACTCAGACACCAATTGTGCTCATTAAAGCAATTTGTGACGAAGTAATTTTTTCGATTTTTTGAAAATTACTTATTGTATCCTGTTCTTTTACCTATGGGTTGGTTTCTGAAAACTGTTTCCAGACTTTGCACTTATTGATCATTAACTCATTGTATTATAAAACAATTTATGATCAATTTAATGAATAATCAATGTCACACAGGAATTCACTTAGTTTAACATTAAATAAATTTCACTTAGGCATGTGTTTGAGTTTTGCTGAACCCCTTAGTTGTTTTATGCAGCAAGTAGTTCCTCCTGTGACGGCGAGCCCCCGAGCAAGACTTTGCTTCATCCCTGGGGATCGCGACCCACAGAATGAAAAACACTGTTCTATACAATACTACAGTATAACTCTCGGCCGTCAATTATGCTATATAGTCCAAGCGTTCTGTCACGACGTAATGTTAAATTTGCAAAAATTATTACCTGAAAACAAAAAAATATGAGCTTGTAGGAGATTAAATATCAAATACAGTTTCTATTTTATGAAACTCGAGCCCAGATGGCGAAATTTGCCGAAAAATTCAAAAAGTTCCATAAAGCGGTTTTTATTAAATAAAGAAAAAACGGTAACTCCGATGGGAAAATGTTAAATTAGAATGTTGTAGCCCTTAAGATAACCTGTCGATTGCTTTTTTTGTATGTATCGATTGATTTGATATGTTTCGAGTGATATAGGAAAAACACTTAAAAACCAGATTCCTTATAACTCGACAACATCCACGTTTACGAACTTATTATTTATCACACATATGGCACATAATAAGCCAAAAAAGACCTTTTTCGAAAACATTAAAAATATCAAATATTGTTTGAGATATATAGATTTTTTTTAATATAAGAGGCTCCTAGAAAATTTGCTACAGTTGGACAGAGGATCGACCTAGAATAATAGTTCTTCATGTGTTTTCTTCGCGAAGAGTTGTAATATCATACTATTAAATAATTTCTTACATTTTGTTAATTAGAAGTATCAAAGAATGACTTTAAAGAAATACATATATCTCGGCTCCAGAAAGTCGTAGAGCAACATTACTGGTTTTAAAATCTGTGTAAAACTGCCAGCAACATAGTTCTTTAAGAAATGTGCAAGTTCTTTAAAATCATTCTTTGATATTTATAATTAACAAAAACTAAAAAATTATATAGTAGCATGATCTTACAACTATTCACAAAGAAAACACATGGAGAACCGGTACTGTAGGTCGATCCCCTGACCAACTCTAGCAAATTTTCTAGGGGCCTCTTTTTTCAAAAAAAAATAAATATAAAAAAGTAAAAAAAATAAATAAAAAAATAAGTAAATAAAAAGAATGATACATCTCAAACAATACTGAATATTTTAGATTTTTTCGAAAAATTTTTTTTGTGCCATATTTTTGGTAAATAGTAAGTTTGTAAAAGTAGATGTTATAGACTTATGAGGAATCTGGTTTTTAATATTTAAAATTCATTTTTCGTTATAACTCGAAACGTATCAAATTAATCTAAACATACAAAAAAGCAATCGATAGATAATCTTAAGGGCTACAACTTTCTAATTTAACATTTTCTCATCGGAGTTATCGTTTTTACTTATGTAATAAAACCGTTTTTTGGAACTTCGCGATTTTTTCGGCAAATTTTTCCATCTAAGTTCAAGTTTCATAAGATAGAAACTCTATTTGAAATTTAATCCCATACACGCTCATAATTTTTGTTTTCAGGTAAGAAATTTTGCAACCACTTCTCCCTAATGCTGGACTAAGAGGTGCGAGGAAGTAGCAGAGCGGTCTGGAGCGCCATGTTACGAATCGCGTGACCTCTCGCGTCGGAGGTTCGCATCCTCCCTCGGGCATTAATGTCTGTGTTGTCTTTAGTTTAAGTTCGTTCTTAAGTAGTTTGTTAGTTTAGTTACTGATGACCCAGCAGTTAGTCCCATAAGCTTTACAAAGATTTGATTATGCTATAAATTTAATACCTTTTTATTGGTAACTTCTTCCTAGAGTAACTCGGACGAGTTATTAGTTTAGTGGTTTAACGCTAATTTATTCAAATTAATCTCGGAAACAGGCACACGTATATTAAAACTGTGGAATTTACAATCATTTGTATTCCGCAATGTTTTAGACATTAGGCTTGGTATGAGGCATATTTGAGGCATAACGATTATGAATTTGTAATTTATGATGTCACATTGTCTATAGGTATACATGTATTTCTGAAGAAGACAGGTTATATCCATCGAAACCGTGATCAAGTTTATTAAACAACTATTATTGCAACTGATTGGCTGATTATTAATTTACTATCCTGTAACCGTTGCTGAGACGCAGTCATGTTTAAAATATTTGTATTTTTATTTTTGTCCGAAATACTTGCAACATTGGGCCGAAAGACAGGCGACTGCAATTTTTATTTTTATAATTTCTTTAACATTTCAGTCTTTTCAAAGGTGTTCAGTAATGGCAAAAATGCATATATTTGTGGGACAGATTAGGAAATGAAAAAAAAAAAAAAAATCACAATACTGTCATAAACATAAACAAAAGTTTCGAGGATCCTCCAGAATATAGTGTAATATTCAAAAGTTTCTTACAATAGGAACAGTTTTAATTTTAAACACACTATTTTGATATGTGTGAACATGTGTAAGGTGAGTCAGGAGGAAAGGTACAAGCTTAGAGGGGTGATTCTCAACAAAAAGCTTCTGATAAATATATTCCCTTTCCGAAACCGATTCTGGGTAAACCAATGAAAACAACTAGGAACCGGAAAAGTGCAAGTGACAGTATGGTTTTTTAAAGGTGTACGTTTCCTCACAGCCCACCATCACATGCATTTTGCTGCTCTTGTAGACTTGTCTTGTCAGATATACAGTCCTTTACTTAAATACAAGCATGAAAAATACGGGCGATAGATTCTCTGTCGTGTTCAATCTGCTCTTGTACAGCCGTGCTCAAAAGTATCCGAATGACCTGAATTACATTTCTCGTGATTCGCATACAACTAACGTACCTGTCTTGCGGGTACTCAAATCGCTCCTCGCTACAATCGTTTGACTATTGAAAATGGTTCCAACAAGTCACCACTAGAAAACACTGCGCTGTATCGCAATAACTCAAGATATAATGTAATACCACGATACTACAGATATCAGGGAACACATTATCACAGATAAAACTGTCCTTAAGGCTTGTAAGCTCACATTTATTACAAGAAACGACATGCCTGAAATGATAACACCCTCATTATTACGTCAGATACGTAATGCACGTAAAAAAGTTCGTCGCATTCATGATTGCTTGTTCGAAGTAACATAAGGTACTTACCATTTAACACAAAGTGACATTAGAAATTTAAGTTACTCGCGAGCAGCTAATTGAGAATATGTATGAACTTCAAATGACACGACGAACAATCTCGTTCTGCCTATGGATTGAAGCCCAGTTGATGAAGACTAAGGAAATATTTCGTGACTGACGTAAACTAACAGTCATTCCTGACTAAGGATACAGAGTGAAATACTTCGATTTTAGACAGTATTAGCATTATTAATGGACGGGAATTCCTACCCTGCATCTATTGTCCCTGTTAACGAACTACGAGAGGTGTAAAACATTGCTTCTTTACAAGTAACTTACTTGAAATGCCGTGACGTAAGGTTTTGTGTTCGACAAGGATTCGACTCCAGAACCTAATCGGATTGTTATCAAAGCACAATCAACTGTGACATATTGGATTTTCTCGGCAGTAGCTAGATGTTTAAACTGAAATTACGAGAGAAAGTTAGCCCTTTTCCTACATGCGATTATTTTGGGTTGAAAAGTGAAGCAAATTATCTTCAAAGTTCCATTAGATTCATAACGCCAGGAGACAGCAGAATTTCGTTTCAAAAAATGTAGCAGTGAAAGTACTTGAACTCGCGACCTATTGTCTACAGTGTGCGACGCTTACCGTTACGCTACTAGCTGACACAGGGCTACAACAGGTCCAGAATTCGAAAACAGTTCCTTCAGAGGTTCCGCGTTCTACAGTGCTGTCAGATAATGCATATGGCCGAATCTAGATTTCTCAGCCGGCCGCGGTGGCCGAGGGGACTGAGGCGCTCCAGTCACGGTCTGCACGGCCACTACGGTCAGGGGTTCGAATCCCCCCTCGGCCATGGATATTTGTGCTGTCCTTAGTCTTAGTTAGTTCATAAGTAGTTTGTAAGTTCAGGGACTGATGATAACGTAGTTAAGTCCCATATATATATATATATATATATATATATATATATATATATATATATATATATATATATATATATATAAATAAAAAAAATAAAAAAAAAGACTTCTCAGTGACAGACCGTTACAGCGTTTCTTTTGCACTGCACGACATTTTCAAGAAACACATAGCGCAATAGAGTAGCTCAAGTCAGGGGCGGATGAACATATCCTTAAAGGACAGTCATTATCACATATAACTGTTATAGAAAACACCCAAAGCACAGTGGCTTCTTAAAAAAATCTTTTTTATATACTTCCATCTAACTATTAGTTTCTGTGCTTTATGGCGTCATTTTTAAGTGCCCATTATTATTAAAATATTACAATGATTAAACCACATTAAATAGTGAAAAGTTTCAAAATTTACCGTAATATAAAAATAACATGGAATTTAGAGTCTGAATGCCATGTGTTCAGCTGTGGGCACATTTGTTTCATCCATTATCATCAAAAGGGTAAAACACTTGCCCATACCTTAACACAGAGCATTCCGGCTCTCAATTTAATTCGATTTGTAACTGTTTCTCAGCTTGGCGAATCCCTATACAGAGGAAGCCATGGGAAATTGGCATTGGTTGCTCCAACTATTTACCACTTTAGAATAATTGGTAATTCAATAATTAGTATCCCTCAAAACTGAACATCAGATTTCCTGTGCCGCGTTGTACTAAGTCAATTTCTTCATCGTGATTTTTAAAATCACTACGCAAAACGTGATGAGTTGTCAAGAAAGCTTTCCCAATCAACAAAATTACAATTGATTGTGTTTCTAGAAGAATTGCTACTAGCATGAAAATCCTTTGTATCTGGTGTGCGAAAAAATGCCTTTGAAATTTTTAATTTGCTCCAATAAATGGAAAATTGAGACGTGTAGCTTCAAACAAAACTGTTTGTGATGCATGGCAGTACTATTTCTTAGTGTGTAGGAAAACAATCCAGAGTGATAGTTAAATCATTTAACTTTATTTAGGTTTGAATAAAACGTACACAATATCAGATTTATCCCCCAAGCAATCACAAAACAATAAAAGACTCTTATTTAGTTGCATTGACAAAAAAGGAGCTAGACCAATTTAAAGGAAGCATAACGCAAGAAGTAAATTTACGTTATGTTAATTAAAGGGATTTTTTCGTTTTTAAAGTCACAGCTACATGCTGTCTGTAAGGAAATGTTAATTATTCTTATGCTGAGATTCTCTCTCTCCCACCCTCTGTCTCCCTCTGTCCATCCTTCTCTCTCTCGCTGTATCTCTGTCTCTCTCTCTCTCTCTTTTGTGTTTTTTTTTTTTTTCGGGCTGTCCCCCTCCCACTCTAAATTTCTGCACCCTACGCTGTTGCCAGTTCTGTGCAGGTGGCAGTTACATGATTTTATTTCAGTGATTACAAAATAGAGTCGAATATATGCACTGTGTAGCCCTGGAAGCTAGTTCATGGCGATTCAGTCAACCAAGTAAATGAATGTACTGAACATGCTGCAAACTACTACAGGGAGCCTGTGTCTCAGAATTCCCATCCAGCGTGATGCAACGGCGTTACGTTAGAAAAATGAGTCACACAGGATTTGGTGGGCTGTTGGCTTGATGATAGGTCGATATTCGTATGGTCTGAGTTTGATTCCAACTTCTGCCGATGATTTTTGAGCGGGGGTGACAGATGCTATTCACTTCTGGCTACGACAAGTGAACAAGGTTTTATTTCATTGTGGTCTGAAAATCTCATTAAACATGATATTCCTTCTCTTCCGAGTAACGGTTAGGTTGAACCACAATAAAGTCAGGAGTGGTGACCTGCAGAAACTCTGTCTGCAGTAACCTTTCTAATACTCATTATTTATTTCTAGTTACGAAACAAACGATATGTACGGTCATAGGACACTTATTCCATCTTTTATTTCAGCTTCTGTAATTCGATAAAATTGGTTCTGAACTGGGAATACAACTCAGAATGCAGTTAACACTGAATCTGATCCGTTCGTGACAATATAGCTCTACTAAAAATTTTTGTTTGTTCAAAACTGCAGATTCCTCAATATCTCCACATACTGCGCGCGAATGGGTTCTATTCCTGGCCCGGCACTAAGGTTTTCATTACGTACTATCAAGCTCTAGCATGAAAACACCTATCTACTGGTGGATAATAATTTTGATTTTCAGTGTATTTTCATTTGTTGTCTAACGATAATCCGACGTTTTTGACTCCCAGTGTGACATAGAACTATTTGCAAGATCACTGTAAATTGTACTATGTTATTCGGAGCTGCTGGTGGAGAAAAATTTGGTAGCTGGCGTCTCTTTTTGTGTAGTCGACAACGACATATGTGGGGTTCGATTACCAGTCAGCACTGAACTCTTTGTCATATTATTTCTAGTTTTAAACATGGTCAAATGTCGCTGCTGGTGTAACAAACCCACATTCAACGTTCATTTTCTCTAGAATATAACAGCGATACATGCCGGGTTGTAGTCCTGGGAAGGATAAAATTAATGTTTCGTCTCGTCATTTCAATTAAAATATCTAGCTACTGCCAAGAAAATCCAATATGTCACATTTGATTGTGCTTCGATAACAATCCCATTAGGTTCTGGATTCGAATCCCTGTCAAACACAAAGCTTTACCTCACGGCATTTCGAGTCATTTACTTGTGAAGAAGCAATATTTAACTTCTATCGTAGTTCGTTAACACGGCAATAGATACTGGGTAGAAGTTCCCGTCCATTAATAATGCTAATTGACATGGACTAAAATCGAGGTGTATCAATCTCTGTTTGCTTAGTCAGGAATGAGTGTTTACGTCAGTCACGAAATCTTTACTTGGTCTGCATGAGCTGGGTTTCAATCCATACTCAGAACGAGAGGGTTCATCGTGGCATTTGAAGTTCATATATATCCTCAACTAGCTGCTATTCTGAAATCCTTGATAATATCGTCGCACAACTGCTCTGGTGTTGCCACTGGGCAAACCATGACACACATCATGTCAGCCTACTCTACGTGTTGAAGATCCATGGCATTTTGAGTAATATCACTGTATTCTTTGTTCAACATTGTAGATCACAAGGGTATCGGATTTTAGAATTTCTTTATATTTATGGTACGTGAAGATCAGAACTTAAATAACAATCAGCCAAAGCCATTAGACGCAACTCTCAAAAATTCTTGAGAAAGTCGACTTTCAAATTATTCAAAGTGCACATAAATACCAGTAATTAAACGGTTGTAGTATCCGTCGGTTTAGCTCGGCGTCACAATCGTAGATTCGGAGGCTCGAATCCCACTGGGATTTTTCCCTTCATTTTCGCATTCAGTTACATAAAAATTTTTTGGATCTCTAATTCCACGTGTTGTTTCAGTTTTTGTTTGTTTGTTTTGTATGTAGACGAGTTGAGATGAATTTCCAAATACAGTGTCCTAGCTCTTCACAAACTGAACAATCTAAGAGTACCGTCATTTGGTAATAATGAAACCAATACTGTAAAAAAATGCAACTTATGTTTTTCTGTTTGAAACCATCAGTATCAACAACCTTCCATGAAATATAGAAAATTATGTTTTCGTAAAAATTACCATTAGATATTAAAATTGTGTACGTATTCGAAAACAGCGGACAAAAATAAAAGCTACCATGAAAAAATAACAAATGTTTGTAAATCTATCGGACCAAACTGCGTGGTCATCATTGCTTACGTTACAAACTACTTACACTAAGGTAAACTAACCTGAAGACAAAAACACATCCATGCCCCAGGGAGGACTCGAACCTCCGACGGCGAGCAACCGCGCGCTCCGCAGCGAGGTGCTTTAGACCGCTCGGCTACTCCACTGAGGCTCTACCATTACAGGATTCGAACCACCGACCCCAGGGTTGTAATGCCAGAACGCTACCACCTGAGCTACACGAACAGTGCGGCTGTTTTGGAGTAATCAAAGCAGAATAAAATTATGAAAGGTTTATTAACCCCAATACACGTGAGTATCATTATAGACTGTTGAGGTGCTCCATTACTGGTCCCATACTGGCCATGTACCTTGTATTAAGGTCTGGGGTGGTATTGGGGTGTCCTGACAAAAGCACCCAGTGACAAAAGCACCCAGTGACGTTAGCACCCAGTTCTGGTCGAGGGGCGGCCCGCTAATCTCCCCGTCCGGTCTCTGCCCGGCAGGTAGAAGAGCCGAGGGCTGTGAGGTCGCATCGACACGGGCCGTACTTTACGGCTATGTGTAGCCGCAATAGCAATGCTACAGTTTATAATGGAAGCGATACTAAAGAAGGACCAAGACATATTCATAAGATTTGTGACCTGGAAAATGCCTTCGGTAATGTAAGGTGCTGCATGATGTTCGTAATGCTGAGAAAAATAGGAGTAAGCTGTAGGGAAATACATTGTATAAGAACCAAGTGGATACAATAAGTGCCGAACGTCAAGAACGAAGTGCTAAGATTTAAAAGGGTGTAAGAAAAGGTTCTGCACTGTCGACATCACTGTTTAACTTGCGCAATGAAGACGTAATATCGGAAATAAAGAAGAGGTTCAAGTCTGTGATAAAAGTTCTGGGTAAAACAATATCAATGATAAGATTAGCTGATGACATTGCTATCGTCTGTGGAAGTAAACAAACCCACGACGGAAGAAGCAAGGCGGACATGAAAAGTAGACTAGCACAAGCAAAGAGGGCATTCATGGGAAAGGAAAATCTACTGCTGTCAAATATCACTCTGGACCTGAGGCACATACGTTTGCAGCACAACATTATATGTTTGCGAAACTTGGGCTGCTGGGAAATGAGAACAGAAGAGCATTGAAGCATTTGACATGTAATTTATAGAGTAGTACAAAATATCATGTTATTTTTGTATGTACTGCATGTAAGTTCATCTTTTAAATCCATAAATGACTGCATATTTATTAATTTTGGGCATTTTCCCAGGCATTTATTCTGGGAATTTGCCCCAACTTATAAATGTCGTGGCATTTTGCATCACTAAGGAAACACTGATTGGTATACATTCCTCGATAGTGCGTTGTTCTATGTTTTGAATAGCGCCAAATCTCTGTTCCGTCTGATTTGGTTCTTTTTATGATGTAAGAGTAGCCCTTATAGTGGCCACATGGCTTCTCGCTCGTCGATATCTCCATATAGAAACTGTGACTGCAGGCAGAGCAGTGTCGAGAGAGCGTTTCCGGTGAGTGAGGACAACCAGGGTGAGGGCGACGTGGAATTACCGCAGGCACAGGAGCGGCTTAGCGTGGGGTACGGCTGCAGCCTAGTGAACAGGTAGTTTCCAGTCAGACTGGGTGCAAATGTCGCAGATTTGTGGTTGGGTGCAAATGTCACTGGGTGCAATTGTCACATATCCGGTATTGGATGCCACTCCCGCACTCCCTAGTACTCACTTTCGGTTCACCGGGTCACGCAGTGTTACATCCCTGAACTAGTGGAGCCTGTTCTGCTCCCATACCCTGGGAACTTGCCAGAGGCTAAACTGTAACCGAACAATGCGCGTCATTCTTGACTATATTGCTGCCCTGACCTCCCTGTTCTCTCAGCCTTTCGCTCATCGAAACCGTCCGTTCGATGACTGCGCAACAACTGGTCTGTGATACACAGTAATCTCTACATAACCTCGATGTGTAACTATGGTGTCTGAGAATATAAATGTAGCGTGCACACACATTCATACGTTTTGCACACGAATTTGTTTTGTCCGCCATGTTGCAATTAGACAAACGAATTTCCACCAGTTAGTTCCTGACAAATAATAGCTAGATTACCTCTGGATTTGAAATTTATGTCAATGTGTGATGTAACAGATTCGTGTGATTGTGAAATCGAAACATATTTCCTTTTAGTTTTTCTGAGATACTTCATACCAGCTATATTCTAATTAGTCAAGAGGATATGATCATATTTGGCCGGCACGATCAGAAATCTGTTATTCAGCCTCCAGGTATTATAGAGAGCCCTGGTGATACGTTATCCGCTGCAACGCCAAATCAGTTGTTACAATATGTGGCAACAGCATGGCTGCTATATCACACAACATACCAAGAGCCTCTATGATTCAATTCCGAAGCGAGTAGCAGCGCTTATAGCCAGCAAAGGTGGCAACACTCAATAATGATTTTGTTATCGTTCTCATAAAAACCTACATCAACATATTTACTCAGCAAATAACATTAAAGTGCCTGATAGAGAGACTGTTTTAATAATAATTATGTACCGTCCCATTCTCTAATATCGCCTAGGGAAGATCATGTCTCTCTATGTACGTTGGCGCAAAGGAAAAAAATCGCATTCGGGGCAGACCGTAAGTAAAGGAAATTTTGGAAATAGATTTCCCTTTTATCGCGATAAGACAAAACCGACTGCCCTTCTCTGAACTTTCTATGTCACCTATCTGTCCCACCTGATGAAGGTCCCACAGTGGATAGTAATTCTCCAAAATGGTACGGAAAGTGTAGTGTAGTCAGTTTTTTCAGTAGAAGTGTTGCCGAGTCGGCTACCCTACGATATTTCCTATACGTTCTTTCCAATTAGTTGTATGTAATTGTAATTCCTAAGGATTTAGTTCAATGTACCGCTTTATATTGGACTAGTTAATCGTGTAAATGAAGTTTAACGGCATTCTTTTATTTTGAATTCAACACACGAGACAACTGAGTAATATTCTGTAAATTTATTGATTTCACAAACCGGTTTTCGGCTGTTACGCCATCATTAGGTATTTTTAGTTCTCATATAAATTGCTAATTTTCACACCATGGATATAAAACGTAGGAAGGAAGCATAGGCTTTAACGTTCCGTCGACAGCGTGGTCATTAGAAACAGAGAATAAGCTCGGATATTTGCGGAAGGATGTGGAAGGAAATCGGCTGTGCCCTTTGAAAGGAAACATCCCGGCATTTGCCTAGAGTGATTTAGGGAATTTCCGGAAAACCTACATCTGGATGGCCGGAGGTGGATTTGAACCACCGTCCTATAGAATGCGAGTCCAATGTCTTGGCACTGCGACATCTAGTTCCGTATAAATAGTTTTGCCTTTGGATTTTAGTTTCTGCTAGCTTTACTATCCGATAAATTTCAGCACCATCTTTGAAGTGTAAGATAGTTGCTTACGTTGTCCTTTATCGTTTACAAATATAACGAACAGTAGGGGTCCTACAACACTTCCCTTCGGTCAATTACCACGTACTGTGTACTTTATGGCTGGAAATAACGAATAAAATTGCTCAAATGAGAGGATATTCCATAAGCAAGCAATTTAATTAGAAGCCGCGTGTGAGATTTGTTGTCATAAGTCTTCTGAGTATCTGGAAATATGGGATCTATTTGAGATCCCTTGTCGATAGTATTCAGCACTTCATGTGGGTACAGAGCTGGCTGTGTTTCAACAGAACGATATTTTGTAAATCTCTCGTTTCTCACGGCGCTGTATTTTCTATTATGTGATCTTTATAGAACGTTTTCATATCGCCCTTTAACTGTCCACGTGTTGCAAATTTTTATTGAATCTACAGTTTAATTTTGCTGCCCACTCCTTTTATACGGTGCTGTTCTAACATTGCTGAGCTTTGTTGTCAAAAAGAAAGCAAAAACTAAAGCACGTGGCCCATAAAGGCAGCAGAAGTTGATTAATTGGAATTTTTATCAAGTTTTTCTCAAGTATGCCAATTATGGGAATAATTACCTGCAGACTATCCTCACTACGCCTCATGACCCTCTCCGCTCAGCTGCTTGTGGACTCTGGGGCTAATACGGACTCCATCTCCAATCTCTCCTTTGGCAAACTACAAATATTTCTCTGTGATTCTGAAAGTAGACCTCATTTACTTTCGTGAGCCGTTTACCCGATGTTATTGTGCTGAGATGTTGTTTTGGAAACGGTACGGTATTATTTTGTGCTTCACTACGTCATCTCGTCAAAATATTATTTCATGACGAACTTATTTGTGAACTTTTTCTTCTGTAAATAAATTTGTATTGTTTCAATCAGGGTGTTCTTTAGTCACAACAAAGAGAGAAAGAAAGCAGATTCATAATATCGAGGACCTTAAAAAAAAGAGATCAGAATAAATGAAATCAATTTTGGACAGAGAGGAAGGAGAAGGAACAAAGCAAGAATTGGTACAATGATTTTACGCGATCTGTAAAAGTGCCAGGTGTTTGGTTTCTTTTACCATTTGAATTTACTAGTGTAACGACAATCCCGTTGCTACTACTCGTCATTCGGGTGCCGAAACACTCCATTCGGAAAGCTCTGGTGTGGAAGCAACAAAAGGTAAAAACTTTTAGCATGCTGTGTAAATGGCTTTATCTCGCCCTTCGCCTCCACCTTTGCATTGAACGTACAAGAACTTTCAACTGCACTACGTGATGCAGCCCATGTCTGATATAAAATTGATCTGAAGTCGATGAATTAATTGTCGAAACTGGTCATCAGTATGTAATAGTTAATTCAACAAATGTAATGCAATCTTGCTTATCAACCTTCAAAAAAGAAAGGTTGAATTATTTTTTGTACGAGGGCGTGTCGTGAGGTATGTGCTGTTAGGGAGAAATTTGAAGATAGCTTGTTAAAATTTTCTATGAAGGATCTCAGGCAGTTGAGCTCTGCAAATGCAAGTTAAAACGCTCACTGCTGCTCTATATTACTTTGCGAATGGCCACAGTACTTGTGCAGCAGAAATTTATCTAACTGCTCACTCCTTAAGGGACCAGCCAACGTTTTAACAAACACAAAATTAACGTTAAAAAGGAATAGATAATTAAACATGGGATGGGGTTCATGAAATTATAAAGCAGAGGTTTGATGTTTTAAATCATTATCTATTCAATAAAATGAACAAGAAATAAACATGGGGAGACCATATTAAGTACAATAAAGCACACATCTTGTACAAAAGTGTATGACATCCTAAAGTTACTGCCCGTAATAAAATTGTTTCCACCCTTTATGAATATGGAGGTAACGAGATTGGAAATTTGTAAACACACAGTGGATAAAAGAAAGCACATTCATTCACTCACAGACATGTACATAATGCTTGCAACACATTACTCTTGCAGCAACACTTGATACCAGTGGCAAAACGAAGTGTCGGCAGCATTTTGGCGAGATGGCGGGTGTCTTCAAACACAAATTAAAATCAACTATGCGCCAAACGAACTCATGTGTGGGGAGGCAGCAGCATACTATCCTTACGTACCACATGGTGTGCGATCACTAAAAGAAATTAATTTAGAATAAGCAAGTAAAGCACATGCGAAAATTTCATGTAGAAGAAAGCATTGCTGGAGGCCAAAGTAATGATGGTTACGAATGTACGTTGTGCAATTGGTCGTACCATGAAAGGAAAGACAGAATCAATCCAGAAAATCTGAGAAAAATGTAGCATACTTGTGGATACAGACACGACATGAAAACGTTTGTTGAAAACAACAAGGAAATTCAAATATACTAAGTTTACACAAAGGCTGAAGGCCACACACATGTATTCTAACTTGAGAAAAACGGACACAAAATCATTGGAAATACAAATACTAAGTTTACGCTGAAGCACTTAAGTTCTGTAAACTAAGAAACACTTTGCCTCACATAGCAAAAGAAATACTCAAGAAAAACTATCACTGATGAACCAAGACTGCCTGATCACAAAGAAAGTAAAGTTCTAACAGCATTCCATCCCCTCAGCATGATTCGTGGAAATACTCATTTTAGCAGTCGCAGCAAGAGTGAAGTCTCAGGCCATGCTAAAAGCTGTCTCCTCCACAAACTGGGAGTAGGGCGCACTAAAAGCGATCAAGAGTGCTTTCAGAGCCTACTGTCTACCAGCCCTTGCTATATGCAGAAGGAATACCCTCTACTAGAGCTCCAGAGAGGTCGCTTTTGTCACCTCTTTCGACCATGATTATTTTGGTACTACACTAAGATCAGGCCACATCACCATCTTGCCAAGTAAGCTTGTCTCTGGCTACCCAGCAGAGGGCAGTGCAGACGACATTCGAAGCCATGCGTTCTTAACTAAAGTCAATAATCCCTAAAGCGCGAGACGGCGACTGTAAACCATTGCGCAGCAGTCAGTCAATATTAAACGCAACCTTCCATATTCATACGAACACACAAATTTAATCACACGTGTGGAAAGATATATAAACATGGCGCATTGATCATTAGTTAAGGAATAAAATAACTGACACACAAATAGACAATATTAATGGCGGAGGCCCACTTTAGAGTAATGAATAACACAAAATAGAACACAACCACACATTCGATGGACGTGATTAAAGTTGTAGCACACGTAATTGAAGTTTTACAGTTATTGATACAGGAATGAGCATATCTTAAATTAATCTACCAGCTGATATACATTTTTTATGAGGCACTTGTCATAGTGGTCAATCAACATATCTAGTCCTGCCTCATAGAACGATGCAGCCAGTGCTGAGAACCATTTATCTACACAGAGTTTGAATAAAACTGTGACAAGTGATGAGACTTCGCTACGTTATGTCATATCTGAGTCGAAAGAGCAATCAATGGAGACAAGACGAAATGTTTGTACATAAAGTCGTGTGCACGTTGTTTTGGGCCCGAAAAGGTTTACAGCTTGTTGAATTTTATCCCAAGAGGTGAAACCATCAATGCAGTCAGACACTGGTACACTGTCGACGTGCGATACAGAACAGAAGGAAAGGGAAGCTCAGAGGAGGAACTGTTCAGCTTCAGTAAAATGCGCGGCCGCACGCTATAGGTGACTTGTAGACTGTTGTTCAGCAGTTTGGATGGGAGCGGTTTGGCCACCCTCCTTACAGCCAGACCTGGCGCCATCGCCCTATCACTTGTTGTTATACTTAAAGCGGAAGCTTGGGAAACGTTTCCAATGTGACGACAAAGTGAAACTTCGTGTTCAACAATGGTTATCATCACTGACGAGATCGTTCTATGAGGTAGGATTAGATAAGTTGATCGACCGTTACGAAAAGTGCCTCAACAACGGTGGAAACTGTATGGGAAAGTAGTGTAAAATATGCTCTTTCTTGTATATATGTATATTCACCCCGGATATCGCTATAATAGATATAAAAGATATAAGAGATATTAAAAAACGACTTTCACGGTCATGAATGGATGGAAGGTGCTTACGAAAGTAGGTACTAAAACGTAAAAAAGTATCATTTTCAACGCATACTTAAGCTTTTTAATTGATACCCCACATTATTTCTGAATCAATCAATAGCAAGAAAAAAAGAATGACGTTGGTTGCATTGCAAGGCGTCAATTATATCCGGAGAAACTGCGAAGCAAAGTTGACGTTTGAAATACATGAGGCGCGCTGCTAGCGGGTGTCCAAGACTCAACCGTGAGCCTTGCTTGAGTCTCGGCACGCGCTAGCACCGCGTCTCATGTATTTCAAACGTTAGTGGGGAGGGGTGGGCAAAGTTTGTGGCCTTTACTAATACGGGACTTAGTTTCATAACTACGAGTTTGAGTACTGTGGGCAGGGTGAAGCTGGGAATTTGTAGCTGACGGGGGGCGTGCTTAGGTGGTCCTTGCTGGTGCAGTGAAAGCTGTGTCTCCAGTGGTGTAGGGGTCAGCGCAACTTCCTAGAAAGCGGGAGACCCGGGTTCGTGTCCCGGCTAGGTACACATTTCCAGCTTTGCCCATTCACAGTTGATGTCATGTATTCTATGAATATGAAAGAATAACAACTGTAGCATCGGAAGTTAAGTCTGTTCTTTCGGAACAGACGCCACACACACATATAAGCTGAAATGCCGGCGTTGCCCGGGTATTTATCTGTTTATTTCTGCCATTTTTCAGGTATATATTCATTTTTATAAGGACTGTATGTCTGTCTCTTGGCAATAAAGTAAGTAGTAAAGAAGTAATAAATTCAAACTTGGTGCGGGAAGGGGCGGTTTTTCCTGAACGTTACTGTTTATGTGCTCATATCTCATGAACTACGTTTCGGAATATGATACAATTTAGAAGCTACATTCAACTACATATGTGTATACTGTCTGTAAAATTTTCTACAGCTACAATTTGTTGTGTACAAATTGTAACGTCATACCGAGAGCCGTAGTTTTACTCTACAAACAGCGGAAAAGTAGTAAGCGAGAGACTTTTCCTTTCATCATTTTACTACGGTTGCCAGCGAGAAAAAGTTTAATAAAGGTTTTAAATTATGTTTAAAGTTTGTTGCAAATCGCTAAGTACTGTCATTCTCGCGGCATTATATAGCATTTTTTGCGATTTCTATTGGTTATGCCGTAATATCTTTTGAACCATGTGCCGTATGTGATTTTTAACCCTGCAGCAATTGTTACCTCACGGTAAGGAATGTGTTTACCAAAATTTGGTTGAAATCGGTCCAATGGTTTAGGAGAAAATGAGCAGCATTGTCGCAAAATGCAGCAGTACTCCGCGCATCTCATTGTTTATGACGTCATATCTCGTGAACTATATATCGTATATGATTCTTACAATTACGGCGACCGTCCTCATGGATTGAAGCTTACGTGTACAAAATTACATAAAGATTGGATCAAAACTGTAGATTTGTATGTAATACGTACACACATATGGACACTCTGCTTTATATATTAGAAGACTAGCTGAAAACCCGGCGTTGCTGGGGTATTTATTTATTCCTTCCGTTTTTCAGGTATATATTCATTTGAATAAGGCCTGCATGTCTTTAAAATCTCTTGGGAATACAATTAGTAGTAAAGAAGTAATACATTAATGCTCGGTGCGTGATGGGGCGGTTTTCCACAAACGTTACTATGTGTTCATATCTCATCAACTACGTGTCGTAATGTGATACAATTTAGAAGGTACATTCAACTATATGTGTGTATACTGTCTGTATAATTTCCTGCGGCTACAGTTTGTTGTGTACAAATTATAAATTGTAACGTCATACCGAATGCTGTAGTTTTACTCCATAAATAGCGGAAACGTACTAAACGAGAAACTTTTCCTTTCATCATTTTGCTATGGTTATCAGCGAGGAAAAAATTAATAAAGGTTTGAAATTACGTTCAAAGTTTGTTGCAATATATAGCGTATTTATAAAGTCTCGCCGCATTATGTGGCAGTTTTTTGCGATCCTTATTGTTTATGAACCAAGTGACGTATGTGATTCTAAAACCTGCAGAAAATATTACCTCGCGGTAAGGAATGTGTGTACCAAATTTGGTTGAAATCGATCCAGTGGTTTAGGAGAAAATGGACAGCATTGTTCCTAAATTCAGCAGTTTTCCACGCATCTCATTGTTTATAACGTCTTATCTCGCGAACTATGTATCGTACTTGATTCTTACAGTTTTGCATGCAATACGTACAGACAAACACACAAACATACGGACAGTCTGTTTTATATAATAGAAGAAGATGAGATGAAATCTAAGTCGTACAGAGAGACATAATGAGGTGTAGACATGTACTAATAAATGAGAAATAGCCGACGTCTGTTATATGGAAAATTTCTGAGAATATTACTTAGCAACTGTTGTTTAAAATTAATCTTGTGGTGTTATTGCTTTGATGATAAGAATATAGGACCTATCACATGAATTAGAGAAAAGTACTTTCTCATCGTAAGTCATATCACAGGTTTTTAATATCGTAACATGTGACTTCAATGTATTGTTAAAAAGAGGACAAAGTTTGTGGGTGGATGTTCTGGTACCTGCAATTTTAGAAATTAAGCATTGCATGCATAGAACGATTTATCACCAATTATAGGTAAGTGTCACTGAATGGCCCTTGAGAGGTACTTCATTCACACTTCCCAAGTATCGATTATGCCATTCAACCCTCCGTAATGTGTACTTCAGTCAGGATCAATTTCTACAAACAGTTTTTGTTGCGGGGATAAGTATTTCTAGTGAATTTTCGGACGTTTGGAATCGCGGCTTCTATGAAAGAAAGCAGGGAGCGGAACCATAACAGGACTCTCGTACGCGGCAAAAACGCTCGCCATCTGAATTCTGCGAACTGGCAGTAAGGGTCAGCCATAAGTGTTTTCCTCCAGGTGCGCGTCTTCTCAGAAAGTTATTATGAGCGCTACAGTTCCATATAAAAAAGAACGAGGACACATTAGCCACGCGTGAGATGATATCGGCTCAGTTTCATAGAACCACTGCAAGGGGACCTCTCCTTTACTTGGGAAACAAAATTTCTGGCGGTAGGTCGTTTTTTCTACGTGAGAACAGACGTTTGTATCCATGCGCGAGGTCTGCTCGGAACAATGACTTATGGGCTGCCTCGCAAATTTCAGCCGCTGCAATTGGTCAGCAAGACGTGCGTGCGGAAATTTTGGTAAGAGAAGTAGCTTCTTCGCAGGAGACTGTTCGCCAAGCCCTTTCAGGCCCTGAACGCACAGTTGTGCGGTTCTGCTTTTGCTCGCTTTATTTCTATGTGTTTCACGCTAGGAAGTACGGGTCTGCATCATACAATCGTGGATGTACTGTTCTAATGTGCAAGGTGTTTCAGTTCGGTTTGGTACCAGCAGTGGGCAAACTTCCAGTACACTTAAAATTGTGGCAAGAAAGCGCACGTTCGAAGGTTGGTCTATACTGTTGTTATATAAGTTTGGTTTCGTTCATTTTAATGACACAGATCTACTGTAGATAGATCATTTTACGAAAATATCTCTTAAATTATTCATATTTTTAAAGTTATTGGAGGTATAATCTGAAACATTAGCACATGCACAATTGATAATATTTATAGAAACAATTAAAAACTCAGAAATCGTAAACTTAAAATACTCAGTTAATTTTAAGTAAATATCAATTTTATTAATAAAACTATATAATAATCCAACAATTATTGTTTGGTCTAATGTCAGATTTTTATTATAAAGACACGTGAAGCTATCATATCTGACAGCCAGTTGATTTTATATGATCCTGTGATGTTATTACGTCATTTATTTCAAAATATCACCCAATCTGGTAATTACCACTGTGGTGTCGCACTAGTCTGAAGTGCGCCACGTACTTCCGCCGCGCGCCGCCATGCAAGCACGGCTCGGCCTTCTTACGACGTCAGCCACGAGCGCCCTCTGCTGCAACTCCGCTCGCGGCCACCACTGAACTGCATCGACCTCTTGGCCATCAGACAGGCACTAGAACAGTCTCTCATCAGTAGGCAGGCCTCTATCTAGTTAAACTATGTATCTGCATTCCACTAGTCTTCAGTTAACAGAGTTGAGTATTGTACTATCTCTACGAAATATATCTTGTACTAATCTAGTTTCTGCTGTCCCACTGGCTGGTCACCTCAGACTCTGTACCCGCATACGCGTGCTTCCTATTTCCCTGTGTCGGTCTCTGTCTACTCAGCCACCGACACCTAGAACAACTGGCGGCAACGAGACACAAAAACCACGAACCGAAATATAAAAATTACTTGTGCAATTTCAGCACCCCTGAGTGATTCTGCAAACGCTGCTTTACTCAGATCGTCAGATGTAGACGATTTAAGCAGTGATGACGATACCCCCGATTCCACTTGGTTCCCAACTGCAACGAAAAATGCTGAAAACTTATAGGAACGTTTTTCTGGATTGTCTTCTTCAGGTAGAGAGTGTGGACAAACATCTACTTCAAAATGCAATGAAAGTGATGGACATGTCATGTGTGAATTCATGGCTTCAGTATAAGCGTGACAGTAAAGCTAATGAAGTGCGACGAAAAGCCATAGATGATCTTCAATTCCGAATGGCTATGGGGAATACTTGGTCTCATCACCAAATGCAATGTCATTCGTTGACAAAAAGCACGATGGATATAAAGACGTAAATACAGCTCGACAGAAACGGTTCACCTTCCACAGACAAGCGACTGGACAAAATTGATCATTGGCCTGTTGTTGATGAATTAAAATCTACAAGACATTGTCGCCGAAGCGGATTAAACTGGAGTACAAGAACAAGATGAAAAATGTGATGTGTACTTGTGTTTGCCAAAAGATGCAAACTATTTCCGCTTATATCATGTGAATAAATGAGTATGAAGGTGTGTTATTGTAAGATTTTGTAGATCATAAAAAAATTGTAGTGAAGGCCCAAACCACACAATTGTGTGGGTACAAAAGTTTTGAAAATTAATTTATTTTCCTTTTTGTAATGAATTACTATACGTATTTTGTATCTTAAACGTCCCGCTGGTGTTCGGAGATGATCAGCTGTGATTGCAGCTGTTTTTTTGTGGTTGTTTCTTATTGTAGTTTTGAGAGAGCATCCAGGGTATAAGACAGTATGGGCACAATTTAATTTAAAAAATACTGAACACAATTCGTCAATTATAGTTCATATTTCTCAGATTCATCACTAATTACCGTTTCGTTTTTCATTAGTAGAATAAATACAAAATTTTCACAATAATTGCTATTTGCTGTTTAAAATATTTGCGTCTTTCTTTACCATGAAGAGTTTGACACTATTGGAAAATGTTTGTTTAAATGTTTGTGAAGCTTATGGGACTTAACTGCATGGTCCTCAGTCCCGAAACTTACAAACTACCTATGTACTACCTTATACTAAATACAGCACAAACATCCATGCCCGAGTTCGGATTCGAACCCCCGCCGGGGTACGACTTCGCGCATCACAGCATAGCGCTTCAAAGCGCTCGGCCTCTCAGCTAATGTCAAATGTTCAAGTGTTTGTAGAGCTTATGGGACTTAACTAAGGGGTCATCAGTCCCTAAACTTACAAACTACTTATGAACTCGTACTAAGGACGGCACAAATATCCATGTCCTAGGGGGCGTTCGAACCCCCGACCGTAGTGGCCGTGCAGACTGTGACTGGGGCGCCGCAGAGCGCTTGGCCACCGCACTTGTTGCTTCAATAGCTGGGAAAATATTTAAAATAATGAGTTTTATAGCAGAGTATTGCACTTCATTGCCTTTTCTAAATCACTTTCTTCGTGGCACATCACTGCACTTCGCTATTGCTCATTATGTTCTACTGGTGATTGTTTCTCGAACAGCGAAGTCACGTGTGACTTTCTGACAGAGCAGTTGCAAGTCTTATCTGTACCTGAAAATAAATTGTGGATTGGTGTTGTAACCGATTGTCTGTCAAATCCTATCTTACGTGGTTCTGTTCATATACTCATACAAAGAAAAATATCAAGGATTTCACTGTGATCGCATGTTTTGGGAGATTTTAATTACGTATGCGTGTCAGATTCTATTTTTTTAAGCTAATACTTGTACGGAGAGGATCAGTGAGTATTATTTCATGGTAAAATTTTACATACGGTCTACTGCGACACTTTGTTACTCAGACGCTGTTGGCAACAACTTATTTGCAATTGGCGGCATTCACGATAATGCTTTACTCTGCCTCTCCAAATTAACAGTTGTATCAATCACGATTTCAAACACAGGTACACAAGTTTCTGTAGACGATTCTACTAAGTGTATTGTATATATTACAGCAACTTTTTATGAAATATATTTTCTATACACACTTTCACCACTCCCATGAACCACAGACATTTCCGAGGTGGGGTGGCTTGCGTGCCTCAACGATACAGATAGCCGTACCGTAGGTGCAACCACAGCGGAGGGGTATCTGTGGAGAGGCCAGACAAACGTGTGGTTCCTGAAGAGGGTCAGCAGCCTTTTCAGTAGTTACAGGGGCAACAGTCTGGATGATTGACTGAGCTGGCCTTGTAACACCAGCTAACATGGCTTTGCCATGCAGTTACTGCGAACGGCTGAAATCAAGGGGAAAATACAGCCGTTACTTTCTCCGAGGAGATAGTGGGGATTAGTGAAGTTCGGTGGCAGGATGAACAGGATTTCTGGCCAGGTGAGTACAGGATCATAAATACATAGTCAGTTGGGTGTGTCACAGGAGTAGGATTGATAATGAATAAGAAAATAGGAATGAGGGTAAACTACTATGTCCAGCACAGCGATCGCGTTATCATAGTCAAGATAGATACGAAGCCAACACCGACAACAGTAGTACAGGTTTATATGCCAACTAGCTCTGCCGATGATGAGGAGATCGAAGAAATATATGAGGAGCTAAAGGAAATTATTCAGACAATTAAGGGAGAGGAAAACTTAATTGTTATGGGAGATTGGAATTCGGTAGTAGGACAAGGAAGGGAAGGGAAGATAGTAGGTGAATATGGTCTGGGCAAAAGGAATGAAAGAGGAAGCCGCCTTGTATAATTTTGCACAGAACATAATTTAGTTATAAAAAACACCTTGTTTAAGAATCACAAAAGAAGGTTGTATACGTGGAAGTGACCAGGAGACACCTGGAGATACCAGATAGATTTTATAATGGTAAGACTTAGATTTCGGAACCAGGTTTTAAAGTGTAAGACATACCCAGGGGCAGATATAGACTCTGACCATAACTTGTTGGTTATGAACTGTAGGCTGAAAGTGAAGAAACTACAAAAAGGTAGGAAAATAAGGAGATGGGACCTGGATAAACTGAAGGAACCTGAAGTTCTTAAAAATTTCAGAGGGTGCTTTAGGCAACAATTGACAGAAACGGGGGGAAATAAAACAGTAGAGGAGGAATGGGTAGCATTGAGAGATGAAATAGTGAAGGCAGCAGATGACAAAATAGGTAGGAAGGCAAGACCTACAAAAAATCCTTGGATATCACAGGAGATACTAAATTTAATCGATGAAAGGAGAAAATATAAAAATGCAGTAATGAAATAGGCAAAATGGAATACAGACGACTAAGAAATAAGATTGACAGGAAGTGCAAAATGGCTAAGCAGGAGTGGCTAGAAGGCAAATGCAAGGATGTAGAAGAATGTATAAATAGGGGAAAAATAGATACAGCCTACAGGAAAATAAAAGAAACATTTGGAGATAAGAAAAACAGCTCTATGAATATCAAGGACACTGATGGAAAACCAGTTCTCAGCAAAGAAGGGAAAGCTGAAAGGTGGAAAGAATATATAGAGGGGCTCTACAAAGGAAATAAACTTCGAGACAATATTGTAGGAAGGGAAGAGGATGTAGATGAAGATGAAATAGGAGATACTGTACTGAGAGAAGAATTTGACAGAGCCCTGAAAGACCTAAGTCGAAACAAGGCCCCTGGAGTAGATGATATTCCCTCAGAGGTACTGAAGTCTCTGGGAGAACCAGCCATGACAAAATTGTTTCGCCTCGTGTGTAAGATGTATGAGACAGGTCATGTACCCTCAGACTTTAAGAAAAATGTTATCATCCCCATTCCAAAGAAAGCAGGTGCAGACAGGTGTGAAAACTACAGAACCATCAGTTTGATAAGTCATGGTTGCAAAGTTTTAACACGAATTATCTACAGAAGGATGGAAAAGCGGATAGAAGCCGACCTCGGGGAAGATCAGTTTGGGTTCAGGAGAAATGTAGGAACACGGGAGGCAATACTTACTTTACGGCTTATCCTAGAAGATAGATTAAGAAAAGGCAAACCTACATTTCTAGCTTTTGTAGATTTGGAGAAGGCTTTTGGCAATGTTGATTGGAATAAACTCTTTCAAGTTCTGAATCAAGCAGGAGTAAAATATAGGGAGCGTAAGGTTATTTACAACTTGTACAAAAACCAGACAGCGGTTGTCAGAGTTGAAGGGCATGAAAGGGAGGCAGTGGTTGGAAAGGGAGTAAGAGAGGGTTGTAGTCTTTCTCCATTGTTATTCAATTTGTACATTGAGCAAGCTATAAAGAAAAGCAAGGAGAAATTTGGAGAAGGAATTAAAGTTCAGGGTGAAGAATTAAAAACATTGCGATTTGCCGACGATATAGTAATTCTGTAAGAGACAGCAAAGGACCTGGAAGAGCAATTGAACGGAATGGACAGTGTGCTGAAAAGTGCATATAAGATGAAGATTAACAAGAGCAACACTAGGGTAATGGAGTGCAGTGTAAGAAAATCGGGTAATGCTGAAGGAATTAGATTGGGTAACGAAGCAATAAAGGAGGTATATGAGTTTTGTTACTTGGGCAGTAAAATAACAAATGATGGTCGCAGTACAGACGATATAAAATGCAGAATGGCAATGGGTAGAAAAGCGATCTTGAAAAAGAGAAATTTGTTAACATCGAATATTGATTTAAGCCTAAAGAAGTCTTTTCTGAAGGCATTTGTATGGAGTGTTGCCTTGTATGGGAGTGAAACATGGACGATAAACAGTGCGGACAGGATGAGGATTGAGGCTTTTGAAATATGGTGCTACAGAAGAATGCTGAAGATTAGGTGGGTAGATTTCGTAAATAATGAGGAGGTACTGAACAGAATTGGGGAGAAAAGAAATTTCTGGCATACGTTGACTAAAAGAAGGGATAGATTGGTAGGACACATTCTTAGATATCAAGGAATTGTGAATTTAGCGTTGGAGGGAAGTGTGTGGGGTAAAAACCGCAGAGAAAGACCAAGAGATGGATACAGTAAGTAGATTCAGACAGATGTAGGTGGCCGTTCTTATATGGAGATGAAGAGGCTTGCTCAGGATAGGGTATTGTGGATAGCTGCATCAAACCAGTCTCCGGACTGAAGACCACAACAAAAACAACAACTACACACTTTCACTGTGAAGTTACACTGATAGTTGCCTCAAATTAAAAGAGGTATTTCTGGTCGGCTCTTTTAATGTTGGTACCTGTTATGTTCTAGTGGAACACTTGCAATATTGTGTGGGTCAGTGCGGATACTATTCATGCTCCTATTACTCTCTCATGCCGAAGGAACCATGTATTAATTCGGTTTATTTTCATGGTTAATACCTGTGTGGAAGGATTGAAACGACCTTGAGATATTTTGTGCTTAGCCGAGTGTGTTACTTGTTCCAGCTCGTGGTGCTGTTATGCTTCAGGCCATTCTAGCCTTCTATTTGTATTTCGTTTCTCTGCCTGGGGCTGCCGGCACTGGTCAAATGTGAGTTACGTGCGGCAGACTGAATACTCCCAGAGACAATTGAAGCCCCGAGTAACCACAGTTAGCATACAGTTTGTAGCGGAAGCCTGGCTTCTGCATGTGGCTCATAGCACTAAAGTTACGTTGTTTGTCTGCATTCACGCTTTCCTTGATGCACTTAATAAAATTAGTATAGATGCTGACGAGAATAGGTTAGTATGTAGCATGTAAGTGGCACATATATTTCTCCCTGTGCGTTTATTTGTGATCTGGAGGACGTGTTTTACTTTCTTGAGGTTATGTTTAAGCGGGTCACGTTGCCATTCACGTGTACGTTAAGTGCAGTCTGTAATTTTATTCGCATAAGTCTGGTGTTGTTCTCTTGAATGCTCAAGCAAGGCTACATTGCCGTTTCATTAACCTTACTATCGTAGCAATTTAAAATTTACGTGATTAAAAAGACATCTTGCAATTATTTTGTTCTTGGCTGCATCTGTTAGAACCGGCCATGACTCAACTATTTCACCTTGTAACGTACCCATCATCATTTTATTTTATATATAACCTCGTGTCTGGACTGTGTATTTACCATTCTATCTGCCTATTTGTCTAGTAACTTGTGCACTGAAGGTGCCTACCGCAAGCTATTGCAATGCAATATGGGTCCCACACGTCTGTATGTGGAATCATTTGTCTACGCTGGCTTTATCCAATTTGAGTACACATATGGGTTCCCGCCACGTGCGAAATAAGCATGCCGCAAAAAGCCAATGAAATTTAAGAGTCATAAGACTGACGAGCGCAACGGATAACATTACAAACGCATCTGTACTAATTAATCGGATCCAATATATGTACTAAAATGGAACCAGATACGTCACTCTGATATTCATCGTCCAGTGCACAATTGCAGGCCACAGCAAGGACTTTGAGAATGGGATTACTAGTGCTGTAGAGGGTCATATGAGCATTTAGAAATTGCTTTTACACACGTGTGGGACAAAATCATTATTTATTAACAAATCCTTAAAAATAAATGTTTCATCATGTGAATTTAAAAGCAAATTTTAGAATAAATGAAAATTTAAATGCAACTTTAGTTTCCATCATCTCATACTACATTCGAATGGGCCTCCTACCAAGGGGTTTTTTTTCCCTTAAAGGGTCAATCTCGTCACTCGCAAGGATATGGAAGCAATGAGTATTCTCAGTTTGCCCGCTATGATTTATCACATTCACACAAGTCATGCAAAGGAAAAATTACTACGCGAGCCAACTAATTTGAATCCGCACGCCCGTGGCGAGCTAGGAGCAGCAAAGTGGCGTGCACGGATACAAAATATTACTCGAGAATGGAATTTGAATTAGCGACCTACTAATTACTAAGAGAACATATCAGGGGATCACAAAATATTACAATGCCTGTCGAAGTGGTGAACATACGTGATCAGCGTGGCCCCAAACAAAAGCCAAGTCACTGAAATGTAAAATAATTGCCACCACGCTGAACCTATTCTTACTTCTACGGAATTTCGGTATGATTACTTGAATACATACTAAGCCCTGGGTTTATCAACATAGCACAAAATCATTACAAAGCAATCCAAACAAAATTTAGGAATATCTGGCAGTTAAAACTAAATTGTACGTAATAACTATAACACTATTGCATGAGCAGGGTAAACAGTTGCAACAGGCCCTCTGTTACCAGACTTACTATGTACTTGCCACCAAGTGGCACTTCGATCACATTGCTCAAAGAAAGCCGTCATAATTCCGAGATTAATACTCCACATTTATGCGTTGAACAAATCGAAAACACACGAGGAACAAATATGACTAATAAAAGACTACCATTGCACCAACTGGACTCAAACTACAATTTATCCATTTCGTACTGTTAGCCAGCTGGCCTGGGAACCCAAAACCTTGCCAAAATTTGCTTTTCACATGGAAATATTCAGTTTCCCCCTTTATCTGCAATGTGACATTAGTAATGATGCTTTCAATAATAATAATAACGAAAAGAAATAAGCATGCATGGTGGAATGTGGACTGTGATGAAGCAGTCAGAGGAAGACAAAATGCATGGCAAATATGGAATAAAGATAAGAATATGGAAAACAAGACAAAATTTATTGAAAAGAGGAGGGAAACAGCTAAACTAATCAGAAACACCAGGAGAAATTATGATAAAAACCAATTAAAACAAATAAATCATGACTTTAAGATGAATAACGCAAGAAACTTCTATAAGACTTTCAAAAGAAACTTAAATATATACTCTCCACCAAACCTTTGCTTTAAAGATAAAAATGGGAAAACAGCACATAACAACCTAGAAAACTGTGACATTTTAGCAAAATATTTTGAAAATTTACTAAACTGTGAATGTCCAAAATCAAGATTTAACTTTATACAAAGAAACACACATTGTCAGGACTCACCGCCTCCAACGAAAGAGGAAATCAGGGACATCATCAAAAATATCAAAACAACAAAGCACCTGAAGAGGACTCCATAATTGCAGGGATTTGGAAATACTCAAACAATAAATTTCTTGACAAGCTAACTGAAATTTTACAAAACATTTGGTGTACAGAAGAGATTCCTGAAGAATGGAAGACAGCGTTGATCCACCCACTCCACAAATCTGGTGATAAAACTGATGTTAACAACTCTAGAGGCATATCTCTTCTACCAGTTACACACAAAATCTTATCAAAAGCATTACTAGCTAGGGCAGAACAACAACTCGACTCACAAATTGGAGAATATCAATGTGGTTTTAGAAAAAGTAGATCATGTGCAGAACAGATTCTCAACTTAAAGACAGTAATAATGTATCTGAAAAGAAGATCGAAATACTTTGTAATCTTGTTTGTTGAGTTCAGGAAATCCTATGACTCGGTTGATAAGAAGTCACTGTTTGAAATACTGAATGAACTGGGCTTAGACAGTAAAACCCCAGCTCTAATTAAACAAAGTCTACCAAACACTAACTCTGAAGTGAAATTCAGAGGTGAAATATTCAGAAGTTTTGAGATTAAAACTGGAGTGAGGCAGGGAGATGGTCTCCCCACTGCTCTTTAATTGTGTCCTGGAAAAAGTTATAAGGGAATGGAGAGTGTCATTAAGAGGAGGGAGTTAGATTAGGTTACAAAAGGGACCACCTACAGGTAGAATGTTTAGCATTTGCAGATGACTTAGCTATTTTTTCGGATTCAGTAGAAACAGCCATAAGACGAATTGCTCAAAGACCAAGCTGAAAAAGCAGGCTTACAAATCTCCTTTGAGAAAACGAAATTTATGACAAACATTAACACAGCTCCAAACATAATGGTAACTAAATATGGGAAAATTGAGGGAAGAAATAAGTTCAGGTATCTAGGAGAAGTAATTTAGCAAGATATTTCACAGAAAGAAGCCATTAAAGCAAGAGTTAGTAAGATGAAAACAGCATACTACCGCACTAAGTCCGTATGTAATAAGAAGTCGATATCCATCTATGCTAAACTGGTTCACTACTATACAGTAATTCGCCCAGAAGCACTCTATACTGCAGAAAGTTTGACTCTGAACAAAAAGGCAATGATGGAATCACTGCAAATTACTGAAAGAGAAATATTAAGGAAAATCTTGGGGCCAGTTAAAGAGCAGACACAATACAGAATGCGCCATAATAGTGAAATCAATACAAACATTGAAAAAAATCAGTGATGTAATTAGGAAAAGAAGAATAGCTTTCTACGCTCACATACAAAGGATGGATCCCAACAAACTGACTAAAAGACTGTTCTGTTACTTCAATAAATTAAAAATGGATAACACATGGTGCAACGAAGTTGGAAGGGACATGGACGAGCTCCAAATTAAAGACTGTTCTGTTACTTCAATAAATTAAAAATGGATAACACATGGTGCAACGAAGTTGGAAGGGACATGGACGAGCTCCAAATTAGCCAACATGATATCGAGAAAAGACTACCATTCAGAAAGAAATTAAAGGATGCCAAATGTTTCCAGGAAAAACCGAAAAAAAAAGACTGGAGCCTAGTGGACCGAAGACAGAAAGAAATATCGGAAAATGATGGGAGAAATATGGAGGAAAAGAATGGAGAAACAGTTGAAATAATCGTAGTCCATAATGGCTCATACTTAAAAGAAGAATAATTAAAAAAAAAAGAAAAAAGAAAAAAAAAACAAAAAAACCAGAATAACTTTCTTGCAGTATTGGCTTCACTATTAGGTGACGGTGGTCTTTGATTTTACTGTTTGTGAAGAGCTACTAAACTGGTTTTGAAACTAATGGTTTTTCAATTAGATAACCTACGCGATGACAAGTTTTTCACCTCATTAACAGACACATAAACCAAAATTGACACAACACGTGGTGTTAGAGATCCCTAAATTGCATCATCAGACATTGTCTATGAGGAGTGCGACTGAAAAAGATTTTTTTTTCAATGGAGACATTTAAACAATGTACGTATGTGCCACATTCGCTATATTACTTATAACATTTCTTTATTTTGTGCAACTAGTTTCAGTGAAGCTATGTCACCATTTTCAAGTACTTTTGTACCACCAGAGACATTTTTTATCCTCTATATATATGAAACTACTGACTGTGTACTAACACAAGTGATTATAAAAAATAAAAATACAATATTCTGTCTAAAATAATGGATTCCTACATCAGGTTGTAACATCATTCCTGTAATAAGAGAACAGGTCTGGACTGGATTATTATAAGCTTTGTTCCTGTGAACACTTGTACGTTCTCTTGACTGGAAATCTGTTTGTTCTCATGACAGGACTGACAAATGTAACGTTGCAAAATCGGTGTAACCATTATGAGGCCTGAACGCCACCATCTTTTTTTCTCTGAACATCCGTATGTATAATAAAATATTTATTGTATTACAACCAGTTTCGGCATTCCATTATGCGATCTTCAGGTCCCTACATCGGAGCATAATATTGGTGGACTTCTGTCTCTTAGTGTGTTTTTGTTGTTGTTGCTGTTGTTTCACACTAAGATAGTGAAGTCCACGAATCCAGTTTTAGTATCCCTACTATTGGATATTATTCTCCGATGTAGGGACCTGAAGATCGCATAATGGAATGCCGAAACTGGTTGTAATACAATAAATATTTTATTATACATACGGCTGTTGGTATCTCAGTTCCTTCAGACTCTTGACCAGCCGCTGTTCCGCTTCCACCACCAATGATGGATTCAATAAGATCTTTTTTTCTGTTCCTTGCGATCGTTGACCTTGTCTGTTCGTTGTTGTTGTGACCTGAGCTACACCGACAGATGCTATAACTCTTTTCATTACGTGTATTTTTCAAAACGTTTTCTCGAGAGCCGGCCGCGGTGGCCGAGGGGACTGAGACGCTCCAGTCACGGTTTGCACGGCCACTATGGTCGGGGGTTCGAATCCCCTCCTCGGGCATGGATATTTGTGCCGTCCTTAGTCTTAGCTAGTCATAAGTAGTTTGTAAGCTTAGGGACTGATGACCCCGTAGTTAAGTCCCATAAGTTCTACAAACATTAGAACATTTTTTTTCTCGAGTATTGCTTTGGCTTTGGTCGAATATTATTAAAATTCTGAACTTCATGTACCATAAATATGAAGAATTTCTAAAATCCGTTACCCCTGTTGTCTCCTTGTAAGACCCCTTACAGTACAAAAATTTGCAGGGCAGCTATTGACTCATATAGAAAGTCCGCCAAGTTTGGTAAAAACATGGCGTCTTAGGCTCTCAACCAATCAGCAGAAACATCCCTCATGGCCACTGTCTCCCTTCACGGGCTCTCTAGCCATAATGCAGTTACACCGGGATCTGTTGTCAGCTACTGCAACGCTTTCCACCCTTTTTTTCTCTATAGACAGTTCTTATAGCTTTCACAGTAAAACTGCTTTTTGATGGACTCGTTTCGTTTTGGAGATATTTAATTTTGAAAAATGGGACTCCGTCGCGGTACGCTAGTGTAGGTCCTGGGACGTTACAGCCGTGGCCACGTACCTGTCGTCACTGTTCCATCGCCACGGCTCTGGAGACCCGATCGCCCGGCTGTGAGCATTTCCTCTTTTTTTCCGTCACTGCCAGAGTTTTAAGCTGAAAGGAAAGTTACCGCCAACTTGGCGGCGCCGAATTGCGCGGTTGCTACCAACTTACGTGTGCCGGTGTCCCCCACCTGCTGCGCTGGCGATGTAGTTAGCTGACGCGGGCAGAGCCAATGCGCTCGCCTGAAAGCTCCCTGCAGGAGTGAGCAAAGCCGCCTACCGATTCTGTGCGGTTCCACCAGTCGGGAGGCGGGCAGGGGGGAGAGGACTCGATAGGGAAAGCTTCAGCGGTGTGCGAGAAGTTACTCGAAATTCCGTTTGCAAATTCCCTACACGCGCGAATGGGCGCTGCTAGATGGATGCGACGCGAACAGGTACTCACGCGCAGATACGAGAGTGCTGCATCCGCCATATTCGTACCCTGATTTAGGAAGCCCTTCCAGACAGGCAGCATCTCTGGCAGTCTATGAGCTTCGGAACGTTTCTGCCGGCGGTTTTGTTATCGAGTGCCGTTCCAGCCGGCAAAAAGTCAAATCTTTGTAAATCTGTGGGACTTAACTACTTTGGACTTATGCTAAGGACGACAAATTCACCCATGCCCGAGGGAGAACTCGAACCTCCGTCGGCGAGCAGCGGTGCGTTCCGCAAGTATGTACCTTGGAATTGTCGGCCACTCCACTGCGGCCAGCAGACTGGAAATACGAGTAGGCAGGTGTCGTAGTCTTTGGGTTTTCCTAATTTTCCTAATACCCTAATCGGAGCATACCTTATAAACAGTAACAGAAACCGGGACTCCATTTTTCTTCCACTCTTCTCATTTACACCCTTCAGAAACTCACTCACCGTGGTATAATTAAACAACGTAATGTGTTTCTAAGCCATAAAGTTTGTTAAAGTACTAATACTATCCGGAACTTTGATATGCAATATTTGCTTGTTTACATTTCACTCCCGTATTACGAGGGTTGGAATTTAAATAATAACAACTATTTATTCAAAACCGATAGAAAAGCGTTACTTGTTTGCACCTGTTACTGTCTTTCAAAGTAGTCACCAGCGGGTTGTAGAACCCATTGTCAGCGATGCGAAAGGCCTAGTATACCGTTAGCAGAGCCTGTACTATTTATGGTGCGAATGGAGCAGTTTACTGCCTGGAACAGTTCTGAAGTGAATGCCATAAAGTGGTTCCTTCAGCTTCGGAAGTAAATAAAAAAGGACTTATTTCCGGGTAGTAAGGTCTTTCAAGTCACATCGACCGTACAGAGTAGCCACAGCTTGCGCTGTATGCGCCCGCACATTGTTGTGTAAAATGATGAGTAGGTTGCCCGGTAAGTGTTACCGCTTTTTTCGCAAAGTTTGTTGCAGGTGATGCTTCAAAAACGAACAGTAATACTGTACACTGACGGCCTGAAGTGGGGGAACGTAATGCGTTAGGTTAACACCATCACAGTCGTACACGAGAATCACCATAACTTTCACCATACTTGGGCTCTGACGCACTTTTGACTTTCGCTGTGACCCATAACGACGCCATTAGTTGGATTGGAGTTTCAGTTTTGGCTCCTACGACGTGGCCCATGTATCATCCAGTGTTACTATACGGCGTAAGAAAGTTTCTCCAAATGCGTGTGACCAGCATCGTAACGCATCCATTTCTGCTTTTCCTTCAATTCGTGTAGAAATAGTGATGCAGTTTCTCGCATGGCCAGGCGTTCCTTCAGGATGCGAAGCACACTCGTAAGCACTAATCCGGTTTCGTGAGTGAGCTCACTAATCGTCTGGCGTCGAACACTACCCACTATGCAACCAAGTCGAGCGCACTGTCGTACCATCCTTTTCTCAAAGCAGTAGACGGCACTTTCGAACCCCTTGTATCTCCATTGTGGATACAGCTAGAAGCCTGAAATTTCACTTACCAAGGGGATCTACTATAACTAGCTATATTTTCAAATTACACTGTTATACACCTTGTAGTTTACGAAATATTGGCAGTCGAAAATCGATAATTCTGTCACTCACTTACTCACCGATCATCAAAATTTTAAGCTAGTTATAGCAGACACACAAACGTCAAATTTTGCATTTAGATAGTGTTTAGCCTTTAATGGAAGGAAAAATTCAAACATCTGTAAATATTAATTCCGTTCACGAGCACATTTTCACTTGATTGAACAGTATCTGCTACCTTGGCGTTACAAGGATTGTATTCGTTATAGTCTTGTGGTAGAGCGATGGGGTCACGTCCGAAAGGTCGCGGGTTCGATTGTTGGTTCCTATCTCCTTATTTTTTTATTTATTTTTCCTTGACTTAGCCATCACCTTTCTACTAAGTAAACAGTCGTAAGAAATATCATGTAGCACCTGAATAGAGAATGAAAACTAACTGGGAAGATATAGCTTAAATTGCTGTAAATGGAAACAGTACCAATGACACCTACATTCTAGTTTGATTGTAGTTATAAATGAGAAAACTGTTACTCGTAATGTTGAAAATTCCGTCACAAGACGGGGCTAAAACGTTAGACCGGGAGCAAAAACTTTAGATGGTTTCAAACTACAATACAGCAAAGATAGGAAGATGCCATTGCACGCGAACTTGAAAACTGAAGTAACGATTTTCTACGATAATTTTATCAGAAGGGCAATGAAATATATAATTCCAAATACGGTTTGCTGTAGATGTGCACAATACAATAATCATGAGTGTATATAGGCATGAAGAGTGGTAAGCGAAATCGATGTTTTGACGATTTAAATTCTCCATCTCTAATAAAAAGCGAACATCAAAAACTGAAGTGCTACCAACTACTGCCCCAGGGATGTTCGATGTTAGAAAACGTCGATGGTAACATCAATGTTCACATCAGTTCAAAGAAATCAATGTACGATGAATATCGAAAGGAAGACAATGGCGACCGAGAATATTAATGTTTTCTGTGCAAAAACAAACATACCTCGGCAGAACCAATGACACACAAAACTAGACTGGCACTACCGTGTACAGTATTATTGGTCTCCCTATCGTTTTTAACGACGTATCAACAATTATCTGTGTACGTATATAGCAGTCCTAAAAATAGGGACAAATTGATATAATTACGCCACATTTAGAGTTTTGACGTAAAGGCTAAACTTTACTTACAGCATTGGCGTAGTGTTCAAATGTTGGCAACGAAATGTTAGATTTATGAGAGTTACATACAAGAACTTGTCAACTACAGAGCAGGAACAGAATTAATTATTCATTTCATCGTCAACAAGAAAGACTGTGCCTCTCATTCTACGTGACTGGTTTTCCGAAGTGCCTCATTCGTCGTCACTGCCAACTTCAGCATTCTACACCGCCTCTGCCGTAAGTAAAATTCTATCATGTACTAGACGTAGTATACAAAACAGAACATACATTTATATTCACGTATCTCGTTTGTGACTTGGCATCTTAGGCTAATTTTTAGATGATCGAGTTGAATCTTCATTAGGCAAATATCGATAGTGCGATGTTTTCATACCAATGATGTGTCATAGACATATATTAACTGTAGGTCTATGATGGTCTAAAGAGCCTTCACTCACGAGCGAAGGATCGCATCAATCCATCCCATGGGCGACCGATCGCTTCGTAGAGCGCACGTGTGGGCAAATCTCAGCGATCGGTCGTCGATCGTTGATCGCATGGAAATCCCAGGCAATCTGGCAGATCGCATGCGATTCGTGGTTGCAGTATAGCTGCCTGCTTGCTTAGCACCGATGTGTGCCAATATGGCTGTGACCAACACTTCCTAGTAGGCAAGGCCTCACAACAAGCCGTGTCGACGTCACACCGAGAGGCCGCGAAAGCTAGCTGACTGGCCGGCCGCTACGAGGCGGTGGGTTGTGCCCAGCAGCCAGCCAGTTAGCTGGCTTACCCGGTCTCTTGATGTGACGTTGACGCGGCCTGCTGTGAGACCTCGTCTTCTAGGAAGTGTTGCTGTGACTCGTTTCTCCAGTTATCTACCGTGTCTGTGATTCGTTTCACTTTATCACGTTCAATAATAAGTTTACGTTACAATGAATAATTGGTCGAGGATCACTAACTACACTGAGCAATGGAGAATAGCGTTTTCACTTATATTAAGAAGTAATACAAAGTTCAGCCTAGAATTTCTGCAGTGATCAGCGTTTTGGAGCTTGTGCTCGTAACACTGGAGTTGGTAGAACATTCATAGTAATATCAAATAAACTCTTCTATTCCATCTCATGATTTTGATTCATTTTTATTAAACATTAGCAGGTTTTATTGAAAAATTTAACTTCGAAACAAAATGATTAATATGTACCTTAATATTAAGAAGGGTATTTAATTGTTCAGGGCAAATCAACAAAGCTGTAATGAAGGCCCTAATCTTTTCCTTTTCACAATTTATAGTCAAGGTAATCAGCAGTGTGGCTATTTACAACATTTTTGTAAACACATTTATATCGAAAGACGTATTGTGTACCGTAGTTACTTGAAGTTCAAGTATAAGACGAACCAATAATGAGGAACAAAACGTATTACTACTCTAGAAAGATGTATACAACCCACTTGACGGCACTAAAAGTGTAACGTAACAAAAACGTCCTAGGAAAACGGATTCCAAACAAGTTTAATACATTACAATTCCCCTTTCTAAAATTTTTGATTTAAAGTCTTACTCGTCAGGATGCACAAATCAACTGCGACTGCTGTTAAAAAAAAATCGCACTGACGTGTTTTACGGCCCACTATAGATTTGTAGTTTTATACGTTTCTGCAAACATTTGGACCGAAATAATAATCTAAATAATAAAACATTAATTAATAAGGGTGTCTGAAACCGCATTAGAAAAAAAGGTATTGGCGGGTTCCGAACCACCGACCTTTAGTATCATAGTCCAACGCCTTGCCCACTACGCTACGGCTATTAATCGAAAGATGCGTCCTTTAATCTCATATTATTGATGGCCGTTATTAACTGATGCTAATATGGCATTTGTAGACAGTAGATTATCATTTATTGTACGAAGGACTATGTGTTTTTGTTAATTCTTCAGTGCGCCATTTCTTTGAAATGACAACGTGTAAGTTACAATAAGAAAATCATCAAATATTCAGCGCAAGATGGCGTATGCCAGAGAAAGTTCTTGGCAAGGAATGTCACGTGACATCTCCGAACGGCTGGTTTTCGTTAATTCAATGGAGGGTATCAAATCTCCGTTATTTTTGCAAATATGTCTCAATAGATACGAGATATGAAAAAAACACAAGGGAACTATACCAATTAGGTCATTCTATTTTCGTGTTAGACGAACTGTTCGTTTGCAATTACAATTATATTACAAACGGCTTTTTTTGGTATTACTACCGTATTTTTTGTCCGAAAAATTTGAAAATAGGAGGTTCTGGTCTCTGACGGCCTATAATCATGTCTGTAAAATTTGGTGCTGATCGGTTGAACGGTTCGCCTTAAAAACAGGAAAACACGTTACGGACAGACAGACAGACATACATCCCAACATCGCCTTTATTTTTCCAAATATGTTTCAAACGCTACGAGATTTGAAAGAAACATAAGAGAGCAAAGTTGTAGCGAATTCTCTCCTCTACAAATTCGGTTATTAAGTTTTCGTGTCAGATGAATCGTTAAGCCGTTATTTTTATTTAAATTTTGAGCTGTCAAAAGACGATCGCAAAGGCCCACTTTTAGTGTTACTACCGTAACGTAAAGTGGGCCAATATAAGAGCCTTTTCCATTGCAGAATTTGCCTACACATATACTTTCGTAATTCTTGTACAAATTGCTTGACACAGTGCCGAGGTGGGGTCGAGCGACGTATTGCAGTTATATCGTGCGACGGATTACTGCGATTCACCGCTCGTGTGTGGGGCCCTATAGAGTTGTATGTCTGCGGATCGCTCATGGCGACACGTTAAAGATTCTTTATCAAAGAATATTGGACTTATGTGTCGAGGAGATTAGCGCAATATTGCTGATAGTGCGAGCGCCAGAATACTGAAGAGTCTTTGTCAAAGAAAAAAAACTAGTGCAATATCGGTGTTGGTGCGAGCGCCAACGTGCTGTTAATATGAATGATGAAAATTGTTGCTTCAAGGCCGCTGAGAAAAATTAAAAAAAAAAGGGATAGGAAGTGGGCTTTAAGAAAACCCGTTGCTGACGTACAACAAATGATACAAGAGAAGAAAAGGAGGAGGATTCTCTCTAAAAAGAAATAGACCTTCCTGAAATAGAAGATATTACGTTGTATCTCAGAAAAATGTGGGAAATGAAATACAGAACTAATGCAGCGTGCATTATACTGCAAGTTCACTAAATAATTATGCCAAGCATGGTGGATAGCCACACAGGGGGCCTGGGTTCAATTCCCGGTTCGTTCACAGATTTTCTCTACTCGGGGACTGGCTGTTGATTCGTCCTCATCATTTCATCATCGCAGACGCGGAAGTCGGCTAAGTGGCGTCACAAAAGACTTGTATCAGATGGGGTATAACGGCCAAAAATGCCACACGAAAACAACATCATGTCTAAGGGCACTTCCAGGTGGAGCCCACAATGATGAAAATTAAAGAATTTCTTATTTTATTTAACAGTTGTTATTAAAGCTCTCCGGCTTGATTTTTTCTCAAGAAAGAAACTACTTTTATTCTGTAAGTCTCATAAGTTTTAATTGTAGCCAATGAGAAAGTTATGAAATTATAAGTAACCGTTTTCATACCATACAATAGTGTGCACTATAATGCACTAAAATAATGAATTTTGAATTATTAACTGTTCTATGAAAAACTTATCATTCAATAAATACAAGGCAAAATAATAACAACAACTTTCACTTATACAGGAAAATATACATCCGCAACTTCCGTGTATTATGAAGTTCACAAACTGATGCGAAATACAACACTAACTTGTTGGTATTTGTATAGTGACCCACCACACGTTGCAGTGCAGATGAAAAGATTGAACAATAACAATATAGTCGACTTTTCAGACTCCCGAATACTGTTACATCAAACCACACGAAAACAAAATAAAAAAAAGTCTGTAAATCTATCGGACCAAACTGCGTGGTCATCAGTCCGTAGCTTACAAACTACTTAAACCTAGGTAAACTAACCTAAGGACAACACACACACCCATGCCCCAGGGAGGACTCGAACCTCCACGGCGAGCAACCGCGCGCTCCACAGCGAGGCGATTTAGACCGCTCGGCTACTCTACCGCGGCACGAAAACAAGAAAATACGTGGATGATGTACAAAAAATTTTACAGAAAAGGACTACCTACAAAAAAAAAATGAGATCCCAACAAAAACATAAAATGTACAAAAGTGCAAGTCTCGCAACGAATTCCTTCCACCATAAAAAGTCGTGAGATCTCGTGGAAAACCAAGTCGGTTATTTTAGTTAGTGTTAATGGAACCATCTATTCAACACCTTGTCACAATTTTTATCTAATTAATTATCTACCAACATCTGTATAGAATATTTCAAAATTATACATCTTTATTTTTATAATAAATATAATGACTTGGCAATCGCATGACAATGTAAACTAATATTTAAAATACTTTATGCAAATGGGAGGTATTTCATTCCTACATGATTACGTTTGGTTACATAATGGAATATAAATTATTTTTATTTTTATTATAGATCATTATATCTAATCTGATGTCAATATATTATGGTGCGATTGCGAGTCATTATATGTATTACAGAAGTAAAGATGTATAATATTAATGTAGTCGCTTAAATGTTAGTAGATTCCTTATTAGTTAACGAATATGTGGGTCTATGAACACTAACTAAAAGACCGATTTTGTTTTCATGGCAACAGAAACTAATATTTAAAAGACTTTATGCATATGAGTGTACTTCATTATTGTATGATTAGGTTTGATTGCTTAATGGAATGTAATTTATTGTTGTGTCATTATGACGATATGCAATTGCCAGTTCATTACATTTATTCTTAAGTAATTACATTATGGTGCGATTACCAAATCATTATATTTATTATAGAAATAAAGATGAATAATTTTTATATAGTCGCTACAGATGTTCCTAACTGTCTAAGTAAACAAAAAATTTATGACAAGGTATACAATAGTTGGTTACATGAATTCTAACTAAAATGACCGACTTGGTTTCTCACGAGATTCACGACGGTTTATGGTGGAAGGATTGTGAGACATTTTATGTTTTTGATGGGATACACTTTTCCTTCAGAGACGCTAGGACGACCTGCGCCATGCATGTCTGCCACAGTTTCAAATGTTCAAATGTTTGTAAATCTATGGAACTTAGCTACTCTGGTCATCAGTCTCTAGACATAAAAACTAGTTAAACTAAATTATGTTAAGGAGGACAAATACACCCATGCGCGAGGGAGGACTCCAACTTCCTACGGCGATGCCACAGTTTGCCGCCCTTCGTTGAACGCTTTTACCCAGTGTGCCACTGTTCTGTACGCCATGCCTCTTGAATATGCTGATGACACTGTCGTGCTGTAAGACCTTTGGCACATTCAATCTCGTTACAACTCCGTTGTTTCTGTTTCGGAAACATTGTGACACCGTTACGTTAGACGGCTCGCTCACAAGAGACCGTATTTCTTCGATTGTGAGCACGCCGGTGACGTTGGACGGGCGAGTACATTTGCTCTGAGGTAAGGTAGTGTACTATCAGCGACCACAGTAGATTGCATTGCATAATGTCTTGACAGCAGCGCTGCCACTACTTAAGTTACAACCCTCGTATTTACCTTATTACAAGTACAATGTTTCGGAATTTCATTACAAAGAAGGAATACAGTAAGACAAATTACGGTTTCTTTTTGATAGAAAACCTTAGCATACTTAGGCAACATAAAATACACTTACTAAAATAAAAATAAAAAAAGGAGAGAGAGAGAGGGGGGGGAGGGATTTCGCCCGTAATGCTGTGTTAAGTTGTAGACCAGCTACTTTTCGGGACCTGAATGAGTATTATTGAACTTATTCCTCGGGCATGGATGTTTGTGTTGTCTTTAGTATAAATTAGTATATAAGTAGTTTGTAAGTTTAGGGACTGATGACCCCGCAGTTAAGTCCCATAAGCTTAACAAATATAGAATTTATCTGCTCTGTCGATTTACTGGCCTTCTAAGTAATCGATATTAGCCACAATACACTTCTGATATCGCTTGTACAGCTATTGGAAAATGTCAGCAAACGTTTCGCTCTGCAACCGTTACAAAGTGTAAGCCTTTCAGGGCTAATTTAAGGCGGATAAACAGAAACAAAGCCGGCGCCAAATCTGGAGAATAAGTAGGGTGTGGTAGCAGAGTGTCGTCTAGCCAGAAAGTTGAGGATCGCAGTGTGCGGACGGGCATTATCACGCAGGAAATTCCACTGTTCCACTTCGCTACAGTTATGGCCGAACCTGCCACTTGCATTACAGCAGCCGTTTAAAAACTCCATTCTAAACTTCCGCCTTGACAGTATGACACTCGGGTACAAATTCATGATGGGTCAAGCACTTGATATTGAAAAAGGCGATCAATATCGTCTACATTTTGAATTTTTCTAGCCGACTTTTTATGGGAGGCGGGGAAGACGATGAATACCAGCCATTGACTGTCACTTGGCGTCTGGATTGTATTGGTAGTGCGAACTCCCATCTTCTGTAATGAAGGTTTTCAAAAAATTGCGGGTTTCGGTCAAATATGTTGATTAAATCTCCTGAGGCTTCCATCTGTTTCAACAGGATTCACTTTCACTAAAACCCATGGTGTTGAAGAAAACTTAATATTAACACGTTGTTTAATTTTGCGCTCTATATTGCACTTCTCACACTAATCTTGTTAGCTGGGTAGCAGCGTGTACCACCGTTTCACTACAGTGCTTTCGACAATAAGGGCCGCTTGTTGAGACGTTGCTCAATGTGAGTGCGCGAGTACCTCATCCTCGCCAGCGAGGTTTGTAATCTATGTGACCATTTACCGAACTTTCCAGAAAGGTGATGAATGTTAACATTGAATTAAGGCCCAATACATTTAGTTACATAAAAAATTAAAAGGTAAGGAATCAATGAAAGATGATTATAGTTTAATGTCCTGTCGTTTTTAGCCAATAGTGTTGGTCGCATGGCTAAAAGGTGGATGATTTTAGCAAAAGATAAAAATTACACTGAGATGAAGAACTGTGTTACGATATCTCAAACCTTTGGGTATTACTTTGGTACGTTATAGAGGGCCTACAACATCATACGGAAGAAAGGAATCAAATGCCGTAAACGTGTATTATGTTACTGACATACTTACCGTGCAACGCTTAACAAAGAAATAAATCGAACTATCTGCTGAAAGTGGCAACCGACAGTTTCAGTGCATACATATCAATGTTACATAAAGTTGTGTCACACTCTCTCGATGAACCCTGTACTTCGTCTCTCCAGTATTCTAATTATTTGCAGTAAGTACTGTAGTATAGCTGATAAATATAATAAAATCTGGTACGGAAATGCTCTTTTATTTGACTGTACTGCTTGCATTGACTGTCAAGAAGAAAAAAAAACCTCCACTATAATATTTTATAAATAAAATTTAAAATACGTGATCGGGGCTCCGCAGTGGAGAGTCAAATAAGAATATTTATTGTTGAACACAATTGCGTCACTATTTACTTGAATTAGTTTTATCATCCATTAGACCCGCTCGGTTATCTGTGTCGTGTAACGCACCGCTTCTCGGGACGGGGAGGCGTACCGGCTGCGGATCTAATCCGCCCGGCGGATTAACGAAGGGGGTCAGAGGGCCGGCCAGCCTGGATGTGGTTTTTAGGCGATTTTCTATATCCCCCTAGGTGAATACAGGGCTGGTCCCCAAGTCCCGCCTCAGTTACACGATTCGCAAACATTTCGAACCACTTTACACTTTCACACGTATAGCACTATACGCAGACATTTGGGGCACACATTTCCTCCTGGGGGTCATGGGATGGCGGCAGGAAGAACATCCGACCACCCCGTAAGTATTAACACGCCAAATCCGAATTTAACAAGGCTGACTCTGCATGCGTGGGAACGTTGCTAAAGAGAAAGAGAGAGTATTATCACCCATTACTCAGATCGATGTAGTGCAGACCATATTTCGCATATTCAGTTCGACTATAAAGTCTACAAATGCATAAAACACCAAGAAATCTCTACAAAGATTGAACTAGTCATATCATAAAAATACTTTGTCTGCAGTTTCACGGAGTATTTCTGAAATATAAAATCAATGACAAAAACAAGTAAATTTGATCTGAAGAGAGCGTCCCGCCTTTACCACGACACTAAGGTCGCGGTCGTGGCCAAAAATATAACTAAATGAAATTGAATTAAATGAATAACAAATAAATTATTACATGGGGTTTCAACAACTACAAGATGAAACTAAAAATACAGTTTTAAACAATCTATTTCCAAATAAATATCTACTTACACACATTATGGCGTACATAGATACGCGCAAAGAAGCAGGACAAGTCTCTCATCGCTCTGACCTTTTATGGAGAATACGTCAGCTTTAGGTTGTACTAGAAGTTGTCCGTTAGTGATGGCCTTTTGAAAGCTCGAAATTTAATTACAAATAACGTCTTAACCGTTCGTTCGGGACGAAAATTGAATAACTGAGAACCCTCCCCGTTGGTTTGTTTTCCCGCCGTAGCGGTTATCTTTGTTGTGGCCGCTTTTCTGAATCTCTCCTTATTTCCACGAGAACGCGCTTCGGCATTTTCCGGTAATAATTCCCTTGCCTGCCGGCAACATTGCGCGTGTGTTTCTGGAAGACTTCTTGGCGTGTCATGACCTCAAAATGGGTTCTAGGGCTGTCATTGGGAAATGTGTTCGTTGGAACTGGAGTTTCTTATTAATCTTTCATTGTAAATGGCGCCTGCCACTGAAGCCTTCTTGCTTTGGCAATGACTTATGTAGCTTGTTACTGTGGGGTTGAGTTCGCCGTTGTTGTAACAGTGTATCATTTAGGTTGAATATTTATACTTTTTGTATTTCTCCAGATTAGTCCCGCCTTTTCTTCTCGTAGCTAATGTAGGACACGTTGAGATCGGTCAGCTGTAATGCCCTATTGATTGTCCTTCACACATTGCACTGCCGCTCCGTGTTTGTGGCCCCAGGTCTACGTCTTGGCTTTATTACAACCTTGTCGGGTATCCTTATAACAACGAAAAACTGTTATTACTGCTGTACTAAACTGTTCATGTTTTATGTCAGCGCAGTTTCTGCGTCTTGTAAGTTGTTTAATGCTTTTTAATTTGTGGTTTTAGAAAGCTGTAGGTTTCAGTTAATTTTTTTTGAAAAGGGTAAGGATTGATTTGTTGACTCTCTCTTTGATTTTTCTCTGTCACGTTTTTCCGTTTCCCGCACCGTCAGAGAGATATTTGGACAAAATAACGACGACAGTTTGTTTAAGGTCACACCGTTCAACCGATCGACACAAAACTTTAAAGACGTATTTGTTGGTCACCAGCGACCAGAATCTCTTGCCGCTATAACCATACGCTGCTACAGGGTGGTACGGTACCCTGTTTTAGCTAATATAAGTCGGTTCAGAAAAATTTTCAAACAAACCTTGATCATTAATAACGAGTAGCTTTTGTTTATTTTTTTTTTCGGTAATTTTTACTCTGAAAGTTGGTACACACAAATACAAAAGAATTCTTCATGTCTCTGATATTCTTTAGCTGAGGTGCGTAATATGGTTTGAGGTTGACGTTTCCTATAGGGGTAAATATATCGCAAGGAAGTTACGTTTTATAAAGGTATGAAAAAATTATAGAAGTTGAATCAATATTAATAATCATAATTTATTAACATGAGAAACTCAGTCACGTTCGCAGCAATTATACACTTTATTTTTAAAGGTGATCGGTTTCGATCTTTCATAAGACCATCATCAGTCCGATTTGTCTCAGAACCAACTTGAGACACTTAGGTCTCATGATGCTCTTACTTATGAAAGTTCGAAACCCGTCAAATGTTCAAGTGTTTGTAAATCTATCGGACCAAACGTCGTGGTCATCAGTCCGTAGCTTACAAACTACTTAAACGTAGGTAAACTAACCTAAAGACAACACACACACACACACACACCCATGCCCCAGGGGAAACACGTAACTTTTAAAAAGAAAGTGTACAGTTTCCGCGAAACTATGTGCACCAGTGGAGAACAGCAGTATTCTTCTTTTTATTTTTTATTCGACATGATTTGCCATGTGTTGCCGCACCCTCCTTAGGACAATGGGATGCCGATGGAACCTGTCATAAGTCTGTGCTCCCGTGCCACATTTTCACTACCGTGTGCATTCCGAATTCCCTGGGCCGATTCGATTTGTGCTCGGCAACCGGCAAGTGTCGCCGACCCCTGCAACTGCGGGCGCCGAACCCGCTGATCAGAGCGCCTGCGTCAAAGTCCTTACCGCAGATCGAACCGATCGGAGCATGAAACATGCAATTAGACTCAGCGCTACTGGCTAGCTGCGAGACCGTTACAGACGGCAAAGCTCCGTCTGCGGCCAACTCTCGACCCGATAGCACGCCCCCAGCTCTGCAGCCCCTGGACTCGCTCTCCTACTAGCACTGTCATAATGATTACCTCTGTTGTACCACTGGTGACTCTCCTCAGGCCGTGATATCTGTATCCCCTTTTCTGAAATATAACCATTTCGTTACACCGCAACACTCGTGTCCAAGTATGATTTGCTGGTCCTGCCAAGCCCCGTCCGGAAAACGCCCACAGCCATACCTACACAATTGGCAGATTTTTTTCATATTGAAATATTTTATCAGTTTCCTGTTTTCGAAATGAAAAAAATAATGTTTTCCAAACTCGTTAAACCATAATATATGATTATCGGGATTGGTTTCGTTATTTCCTAAAGAGCCCCTCTTCCCCAAATACATAATTTTTACCGTAATTGAATTTGTTTGAAAAGGTCGTCCAAAAAGACCAAAAGTAAAAGAGATTCTAAAAAAAATCGTGCTGTCCTCTTTCTCGGCCCGCTTTGGCAAATATTTCGGGCCAAATATAACAAAAAAAATAATAACATATAATAAAATGAAATATTTATACATTTTATTATTATTTTTATATACTTTCATTTAATTTATTATACTCTGTACTATTAATTTCTACATATTACATTTTATATTATTTATAATTTTATGAGGAAATGCATTTTACACTTAGCTATCAGTTAAGATTTATTCATTCAATGAATGATTTTATTTAGTTTAAGTGCAGAACAACTTGTTTTGTTTTTATCAGTATGACAAAAGACTCTTTTTATGGATAAGACGACATCTTTAATTGATTCGGGAAATGTATCAAACGGCACTGTTTATGTAATTTTAAATGCCGTGATGATGGAATATTTCCGAAACTAGTTGTATGATAAATAAATCTTACATGACACCTAAATGCAAAATGCATTTCCTCAAGTTTATTGCTGTCGCCAATCGACACAAACAAATGTATAATTTTATTACTTTTTGTACGAAATATTTGCAAAAATGATAAGGCTACAGAAAACCTAAAATAGGCAGTAAAACACACCAATGCGATTTTTCAATACTGCTCACTTTCTGAAATTTATATAAAAATCATTGTTCGTTTAAAACATATAAGTTTATCTGGTTCTTTCTTCACTTTTGTCCGAGTGACATCATACCTGAAGACAATCAGCTTTTAACATAGAAACAACGGGTGTACATGGAAAATACTACCAAAAAGGGCGAATAGGATGATAGGACATTTCGTAACTCACCAGGGAATGACCACTTCGGTACTAGAGGGATGAAGACTGCAAGGGAAGACAATAGTGAAATACATTCAAGAAATATGTGACGACGTAAGGCACAAGTGCTGCTCTGAAATTTTGCTTTCCAGTTCGTTAAACAATTCTAGCCGATGGTAAATCAACGATCTAGGTTTTATGAGAAAAGTTCGCCGTTTCATTCGAATCAATATTGTTGTTTTACATTCCAGTTCGGGCATAGGTATTTCGCGTTTTCATGCCCATAGCAGTAAAGCTGCAAATTGCTTGGGAAGTTAAGAGCAATGTCCTACTAACATTTACTAAACGATACTGATGTTAATGATAAATCTGAAGCATTGAATTAAAATCTCTAATTCGACCGGAAATCGAACCCAGACCTTCATCCTTACCGTGCAGACACCGCTAGACCACCGCATCACTGGCGGTTAAGGTGCCTCGGAATAATCCAAGCACGATTTCCTTCACGTCGCAAACTTTAATTCAGCTTCTGTGTTCCATAGAACATTACAAAGGCACTCCATGCTGCGGAATATCACCTCGACAATGGACATATTGGAACATTTCTGTTTTCAGGTCATACAAATATCAACGTAAATAGAAATATATAATTCCTGAGACGGAATTTCGTCTCAAATATGTGAAAACTATTCCGAGGCGCCTTAATCGCTAGTGAAGCGGTGGTCTAACGGTAAGACGTCTGCCTGGTAAGTGTGGAGATCCGGGTGCATTACAAATTTTAATTCAACGCTTCAAATTTATCATTAATGTCTTTGGCATATTTGACACGAAAATCATTCTCAGGGATTACATATTTGTATTTTCATTTATATTTATATCTCCTTAAACAAGAATATTCCAATATGTCCATTGCCGAGGTGCTATTCCGCCGCATGGAGAGCCTTGGCAGTAGTGGCAATGTTCTATGGAACACAGAAGCTGAATTAAAGTTTGTGAGGTGAAGGAAATCATGCTTGGATTATTCCGAGACACCTTAATCGCCAGTGATGCGGTGGTCTAGCGGTAAGACGTCTGCAGGGTAAGCATGTAGGTGCGGATTCGATTCCTGGTTAAATCACAAATTTTAATTCAATGCTCCATATTTACCATTAATGTCTCTCACATATTTGAGACGAAAATCCGTCTCAGTGATTATATGTTTGTGTTTATATTGATACTGATGTTGTCTACTATCGTCCATCCACAAGGAAACGAAACGTTAGTAGATATTTTGGTTCCATTTTTGGTGCGAAATAATTCAATAAAAAGCGCAACGGACTGGACGGTGGCCGCGTTCTGTGTGTAGCTGGCTAGAGACAATGGCGCGTGGCGGGCGATGCCATTTGTCAGTCGTGCCTGCACAATAAGCCGCGGGCAATTTTTCAGCAAGGCGGCTGCCCGCCTCAGTTTGATGGCGCAGAGGCGGCCAATTTCCTGCCTGATGGATGGCAGCACTGGAATTCCCCTGTGGGTTTCCCTAGCAAACTGTTGCAGTTCTCGAGTTTTCCGTGTACGTTGGCTTTTTTGTGTCCCAACCTCGTCGCCGCTTTTGTGTCTCGTTCCGTTGTAGGTGTCGGTGGCCGAGTGGAATGAGACCGACACAGAAATAAAGATAGCACGCTGGTGCAGGTACGGAGGGGAGCAGCCAGAACTAGAAACACTAGAGTAAATTAGAATGAGATATATATTGCACAGAATTTATACAATACTTAACTTTTACATAGTACTGCAGAATGTTGATACATAGTTGAGCTAGAGTCCTGCCTAGTGCCTAACTGATAGCCAAGTCTTCACTGGTGCCTATCGGATTCCGAAGTCTTTACTGGTTCCTAACTCAGTCCCAAGTGAACGATGTCTTTCCGTGGTGGCCACGAGCGGGGTTGCAGCAGAGGGCGCTCGTGGCTGTCGTCGTAAGAACGCCGCGCCGTGCGTGCATGGCGGCGCGCGGCGAAAGTAGGTGGCGCGCACTTTGTACTTGTGCGACACCACACCCCTCCCCCCCAAAACGCCGCGCCGTCGTGGCGTAGGGCTGAGGGCCACGGCGACGGCACTGGGAGGAGGGCCTGGGCGGGGGCGTTACTGGTGGGACGGGCGTCGTAGCTGAGGCTGGGATCGAGACGCCGTCCGCGCCCCGATATACACCTTGCGATCCGCCGGAAAACCCGCGAAAACCAGCGGAAGGGCGCCCGCCCCCGCCCAGAGGGAGCAGGTCATCTTCTTCTGAGGTGCGTGGCCCAAGCTGGGGGGGCCCGCACGGTCCCGGAGTCCCTCTTGGTGACGCTGTCATCTGCGTCGGCGACAGCGGCGGCGACGACTGCGTCGGAGGTGTGTCGACGTCCATAAGGATCTCGTAGTCCGGGGACGAACGATGTGGTTGTGCTCCCTGGCGGTGAACTGGGTCTGGAAACAAGAAACCGGAGACAGGATCGCGCGGCCTATGCAGGCGCAATTGGTTTGCGTGGCACCGCAGCTCCGACCCTGTGGAAGAATGTACAAACATACATATTGCGACCGAGCACGCGCTGAATGGTGCCTGGCAACCATGTCTTCTTCATACCAGCAAACACCCTGTACAGCACCGGCGTAGAAACCTGAAAACGCGTAGCGCCATAGGAACCGACTCGGTGCGTGGGAGGCTGCAGCAGGTGAAGGAGAGTGCGGTGACGGCGGCCGTGTAGCAGCTCGGCAGGAGACGGGCCGTCACGTGGCATGCACCGATACGTAGACAGGAAAATTTGAAGAGCTTGCTGCCTGGAGTGCTGACCTTTCATCTTTTCCATGTGAGACTTGAATGTTCGAACGAAACGTTCTGCTTCACCGTTGGACTGAGGGTGAAAAGGTGCGGTGGTGATATGCTGAATGCCATTCACACGACAAAACTGTTGAAATTCCGCACTAACAAACTGAGGTCCATTGTCACTGACGATAGTTTCAGGCAAACCTTCGATGCAAAACACTGATGTTAAGGCACTGATTGTACTAGACGCTGTCGTTGAGTTCATGGCAATCACGAAAGGAAACATGCTGAAAGCGTCTACAACAATTAACCAGCGCGTATTCCAGAAAGGTCCGGCAAAGTCAATATGTAAACGTTGCCATGGTCCCTTGGGGCGTGGCCAGTCTGAGAAACGTTGCGGAGGAGCCGCCTGACGCTCCGCACAAACAGTACACTGTGACGTCATGTTCTCTATCTGAGCGTCCATACCAATCCAAGTACAATGACGTCTGGCCAATTGCTTTGTCCTAACAATACCCCAATGTCCTTGATGCAGGAGACGTAACACTTCTCGTTGCAGGGAACGGGGAACTATCACTCTTGTTTGATCGTTGTCCGTATGCAACAACAGAACACCCTGACTTAAAGATAATGCATGACGTTGTGCAAAATAACGTCGAACAAGAGGTCGATCAATATCTTTGGCTCTGGCAGGCCACCCTGAGCGAACAAAACGTGCTACCACACTTAGGTCTGCATCCGCAGCTGTTTCCTGTGCAACCCGACGAGAGTTCAAAGGAAAGTCTGCGACAGCGGAAGCATCTCTGGAGTCTATATGACAACATGCTATTTCTGAAGAATCAAACGACACATCCTGGCCAACCGGAAGTCGAGAAAGTGTGTCCGCGTTGGCGTGTTTAGTGGTAGGTCGGTACAAAATCTCAAACTGATAATTTGACAGTATTAAGGACCATCTCTGAAGCTTTTGTGCCGTTCGTGGCGGAATTGGCTTTGTGGGTGAGAACAACGACGTGAGAGGCTTGTGGTCTGTCAACAAATAGAATTTTCTGCCATAGAGATAATGATGAAACTTTGTGACGCCGTAAATGATTGCTAAGGCCTCCTTTTCTATCTGACTGTAATTCTGTTGCGTCGGCGTCAGTAGCTTGGACGCAAAGGCAATAGGACGATCGTGAGAACCAATACAATGTGACTGTAAGGGATGAATTCCTTGAGCATTAATCACATGGCCTAGGTACTCTATTTCAGTTTGAAAAAACGAACACTTTGCTTTATTACAACGTAGACCTGCTGCACTCAAAACTTTGAAAAGGCACTCCAGGTTTGCTAAATGTTCTTCAACTGTACGTCCGGATACCACAATATTATCTAAATAGTTCGAGCAACACGGTACAGAAACTGTCAGCTGTTCCAAAAAGCGCTGAAAAATAGCGGGGGCGGAAGAACTGCCAAAGGGTAGGCGTTGAAATTGAAAAAGGCCCATGTGAGTATTAATGACGAAAAACTTTTTTGACTCGTCATCAAGTGGAATCTGTAAGTATGCCTCTGCTAAATCAATCTTAGAAAAGAAGCGAGACTGTCCTAATTTGTCCATAAGTTCCTCAGGTCTGGGTATGGGATAAGTGTCTACAATTGTTTGTTTACTGTAGATTTGAAGTCCGCACAGAGACGAAGTTTTCCCGCCGGCTTGGGTATAATTACTAAAGGCGAGGCCCACTGACTCGCAGAAACAGGAGAAATCACCCCACTATCTTGCCAACGTTTAAGTTCTTCGGCAACTGCATCACGCAAGGCGATAGGCACTGGTCTAGCTTTACGAAATTTTGGAACTGCAGATTCTTTTAAAGTTACATGTGCCACGAAGTCTTTTGCACAACCTAGTTCCGGCGAAAACAAGTCACTATATTTGTAACACAATGCATTGATTTTATCCTGAGGCACTATTGACGAAATTTGAAGCACATCTCTTTGAATTGATAAACCAAACAAGTCAAAAGCATCTAGTCCAAAAATGTTCTGTGTCGATTTGGCCTGAAGAACTACAAAAGCAACTGTCTTTGTGACACCTTGAAAAGAGGCGGGCAGGCTACACGTTCCTAGCACGGGAATATTTTGACATGTATAAGCTGTTAACACTTGTTGACACAGCGATAATTTTGGCCAACCCAGAAGTTCATAAGTATCTTTATTAATTAAGGTAACAGCGGAACCAGTGTCGAGCTGAAATTGCACAGTCTTATTGTCAATGGAAAGATTCACAAAAAGTTTTTGCTTGCGGCGCTCGACAGGTGCGCGAATGTGGGCAACGTCTGCTACGGTTTGTTTACTGCGCTTGCGCGGGCCGCGTAGTTAAGTAAGCGGCGCAGACTCGGCACACAGCGGATTAACAACACTGTCACTAGATGGCACTACCGCCGGATCGGCGTCCACGCAAGCATGCGAAGCTACTCCAGATGTACTAACTACTGCACTACACTTTTGAGTAGCTACTTGATGTCTACTGTCACTAGCTACACAGTACTGGGCACTATTACAAGGAGCAGTTACAGAAGGCACTAGTTTCACTACAGGAATGCACTGTTCATAGTCATTTTGCTTGTCCCGAACCCTTTTCCGTTGCACTGTTTTACGCGCTCGTCGGCACTTGCTACGTGGTGCACTATCTAGTTTTGCCATAGGCGCAGAACTACTTTCTTGCAATTGAGATCCAAGGAAAGCACTGTTCAATTCCACAGCCCGTATAACATTTACAGAATGAACTGTTCTCGCACTCTGCGAAGCACTGTTTCTAACTGTACCGTTCTTTGAGTTTTTAATTTGCATACACACAGACTGTACATGTCCTGATTTGCCACATTGATAACAGGTTGCGTTGCGACTAGGGCAATGAGCACGCTTGTGGCGAGACACACACTGAGGGCAAGATTTACGTACATTTTTCTGAAATGAGCGTTGACGCCCGTTATTCAAATCACTGTTTCTAACACAACGGGGCGACCTTTGTGTCGCACTTTTACACTGGCTACTGTTCACTGTCTGTTCAGCACGGCCTGTACTATTGTAAGAATCACTAGTGCTACACTGAGAACTACGGCTAGGAAAGCGACCGTTGCGGCGCACTGAATTAACACTGTGGCTTTGCATTTCTACATATGCTAAGTCAAAAGTATCATGCGCATCTATAAGCTGCAGTACACTGTCTAATGAGGGGTCAGACTGTTTCAGAATTGCTGCTCTAATTCTGGGGTCCTGAATATTCTGCGTAATCGCATCCCTCAACATCACGTCACTATACGAAAGTCAACAAGAGCAAGTAAATTTACATTTGCGGGTTAAGCCCTTCAATTCCGTAATCCACTCTTGGTGTGACTGCTGCGGTAATTTTTTAAGTCTGAAAAATCGGTACCGTTCCACAGCTACGAGAACTTTCCTCTCATAATGAGCATTTAGTGCCTCTACTATTTGTTCAAAGTCTACATCACGAGGAGATAGGTCGGGGAAAAGTTTTTTCAGTAACACGAAGGTGTTGGTGCCCACCACAGATAATAGCAGATGCTTCACTTTCTGACCTGTAATTTGATGAGCCGCGACGAGTTCTTGAAACTGTGCGAAGTAGTCGCTCCATTCTTCCTCACGTTCGTTGTACTGGCGAAACGTAGGAAGCATTGCGGCGGCAGGTGTGGGTTGCTGAAGCGGCGGCTGTTGTTGGTTAGCTGCTTGCGCTGTGAGCTGGGCCACAGCCTGCAGGAGTTGTGTTATTTGCGCCGTCTGTAACTGAATAATTTCCATTAAGTTTGGGTTCGGGGTAGTGGCCATGCTGACCGATTAGGCGACGCGCATACAAGTAAATTATAACAAAACACAAATGCAATATGAAAGAGGACGCGCTGCAACAAAAAAGTCCACAAAACACGTAACAAAATATCTTCCCCCAAAATTCTTATAATAAGGGTGGGTGGGCGAGAGCAATTTCTGTGTGCTCCGACTACTACTGCTGTCTGGCTGCTGCAAGCGGGCTGGTCCACGGATCGTCTATCCCATCCTCGTCGCCACTTTTGTGTCCCAACCTCGTCGCCGCTTTTGTGTCTCGTTCCGTTGTAGGTGTCGGTGGCCGAGTGGAATGAGACCGACACAGAAATAAAGATAGCACGCTGGTGCAGGTACGGAGGGGAGCAGCCAGAACTAGAAACACTAGAGTAAATTAGAATGAGATATATAGTGAACAGAATTTATACAATACTTAACTTTTACACAGTACTGCAGAATGTTGATACATAGTTGAGCTAGAGTCCTGCCTAGTGCCTAACTGATAGCCAAGTCTTCACTGGTGCCTATCGGATTCCGAAGTCTTTACTGGTTCCTAACTCAGTCCCAAGTGAACGATGTCTTTCCGTGGTGGCCACGAGCGGGGTTGCAGCAGAGGGCGCTCGTGGCTGTCGTCGTAAGAACGCCGCGCCGTGCGTGCATGGCGGCGCGCGGCGAAAGTAGGTGGCGCGCACTTTGTACTTGTGCGACACCACAAGCTTGTTACATTTGTCACACAGTGTTGCAGACTGGCTAGGAAATATTCGTTACCGTGAGGTTTCTACTAACAAACGTGCTTTCATTCTAACCCACTTTCGTAGCAAGTAGCTTCTTCGACATGTTTCGAACGTTCCTCTGACTCTGTGCCATAGCTACAGTTAAGTCACGTTGTTGTTGCATTGCATTACCTGCTCACTACACTGACTGAACCCAACTACTTACGTAATTGTTTTGTAAACACAACACCAACCCCGTCTGTTGCAAGTTTCTGTTATTATCACTATCTCGGTTGCCGTAATTTTGTTCTCTGCAGAACCGGCAGAAATATGTCGAACCATTTTAGTTCATTTTGCCGATAACAGTACTTCAGAACCTAAAATCTCTCAACTGATCCCCTAACTGTTATGCCCGGTATATACAGGTTTTAAGAGTGTAATTCCCCAATCCGAGTATAAATGATTCCTGTCTAATTACAAGGATTTCATTTGTCAAAGAAATTAAAGGTGAAGCATTGAATTAAAATTTGTGATGTGGCGGCGATTCGAACCCGGACCTCTACGCTCGCTGCGGGGATGTCTTAACCGGTAGACCACCTCGGAATACTCTTAAGTACGACTTCCCTTCACGTCACAAATTTTAATTCAGAGCTTTACCTTTAATGTCTTTCACATTTTGGAGAAGCAAAACAGTCTCATGGTTCGTAAATTTATAATGATACTTCATTTGTAGGTCTGTGAGGAGAATTGTTGATGAAAAGCGTTAAATGGAATACTTTCCTGTCAAAAGAGTGAGAACTGAATGATTCTGGGATTCACCTAAAGTAATTTAGGACAGCTGCAATATCAATGTTGGTGCAGAGAGCTTCAATCTGGGTAATCTCGATCATTAAGGCAGAGTTTAGAAACTGGATTTCAGATTATGCTATACGTTGATATAAATTAAAAGGTGTACGTGATGTTTAAAGTTGAATCTATCTTTTAATCAGACAACAAAAGTAGTTTATTTTAAAGTTACTCATTCAAAACCGGATCTTATATTAGTTGCAGTCCAAACAGTTGTCATATATTGATGTTTATAGTCAAGATCACTAAGTCATCAAATAACTTCGTACATTTTTGATTAACACAGTAATTTGGTTTAATTATGGCCCTGATATTGATGTTTATACTGTTAAATGAGAAACGGCGCATTAAACTGATTATGTGCTAAACGGATCTTTTAACAAAGCAACTGTGACATGAAACCTGCACGAAACACACCCTGATTATACTGAAAAAAATTTACTTCGAGAAAGATATTAAAAACACAAACCACTTTCTTAATGTTCGACTACGAGCATTTTATGCAGATCAGTACCTTATTATCAAAACTCAATACCATACTCAATAACTGCAGTGTTGCATAACAATCATTTACAACGTTACCAATAAAGAAATCTGTTCAACAAGATTACCAAAATCAATACTGCACTTTAAATCTACAAATAACTAATTATCAAATATAGTAACTAGGTTAATCTTCTAACTACGTAAATGAAACAGAAAAGAAATGTCAACTTTGTTACTTATTATTAATAATCACCATTACATTGCCTAAATGATACAACCTTTTCATAATTATATGAATTGATATTACCTTCATTCCAGAGGTGGTACAACCTTTTTCACAATTACATGAAATGCAATATATTCCAAATACAATCAAACCAACTTGCTGGCACTGCAGCCTCTGCTCTACATCGGAGCCACATACACAACACAACTGCTCTCTAAGCAAGCTTAACCACAAGTCTGACTCTCTGCAATGATACAATGCTATGCGATACATAATATTTGCCAAAGATGGAACTTCACAACTTCACAGATTTATGTACACATATCGATACGCACAGTAGATGCAATATTATACATTTTCTTGCAAGCAAGTTACTCGACACAAAACAGGAGGCACAATATTAAACATTTTCTTACAAATTCAGCAATATACATTTTCTATGGACACGTTTCAAAATTCACAGTAATCCAAAGAAAAATTAGTTCACGATTCATAGTAATATACACCTAAGAAAATTTCATACGCTACTGAAAAAAACACGCAGATTTTACTCCTTACCTTTAGTTGTAAACTGCAAATTTAAGTAGCTTAATCTAATGCTAAAATAATCAGTGCATACAGTAAAGAATAAACTTCTGGCATTAAATTCCTCTCTTAAAATATATCTGTTAATAAAATAACGATCCGGCTTTCAGTCAATCACAGAGCTCATGAATATTTAAAGGCGGTTTACATCTTTTTAAAGGAGTACCGTTGGCTTTAATGAGGGATTCCAGATTTAACGATGCTCTCGAAATCGAATAGATTAGTTGGATTCTCAGCAGAAATGCAGATTCCCAATTGTCACCGAGAAATGTCTTACATTTCACATTTTAATTCTGTTGTATGTAGTAAGTTTTGACCTCACGACTGATTTTTAATGACAGTTAAGAAAAAGTAGTAGAACAAAAATTGAAATGTTCAATCCGATTTGTAGATTTGTAATATCGCTCCAAAACATTTCATAGAGCCCGCAAGCGTCTAAAGGTCAGCAAGTAAGATAATAATAGTAATTCACCAAAACGCTTCTATTTAATGTTATGTGCTTGAACACGACGGTCCAGTTTCGGCTTAAACTACCATTTTCAAGTGACCCGCGGTACAAATTGGGTGGTATTTAGGTTGAATAAATCATTACGTTACATTATAGTATTACAATATAAAGCTTAATATAAAGGTTAACATTCACTTACGGTTATGTCTGGATGGCCTGACATCCATAAACAACTAAGGCGTCTCTTAGCACCTATAAATTCTTAACACACATAATACTTCCAAAGATTATACAAATTCTAATAAAGTAAATATGACGTTTACTTGCTTACATACACATCGTGGATGTAACTGTGAAAACAGCAAATCCGAATTAAAAGTACCAACAAGTTTTGGCAGTCAATATACAGAAGCCTTAGATGTCTCATGTATGTTGTCTTTCACTAGCCTGTTAGTTTTACACTGCCGGAAACAAACTGTATACATGGAAATACGACGTTAATTTTGATTCGATGATAGCAGATACCAGCTAAGGGATACTACATATACTGAGCTGGTCTAAAAGTCGCGCGCCAACAATAGTGTAGTGAAAAAGTAGTGTATTTTGTGTATCACTGAATAGGTAATGTTTACAGCCATGAGGCTCAATTGATATCAACGCCTGAAGCAGTAGCCTAAGGTTTTGAAAATTTTATTTAGCTACGGGTATCGACACTCCAGTAGCGTCAACTTAAGGCCCTACATAAAGAAAATTACAAATCAATATGCAAGCGTATTGCAGTATCAAATACCTTATAAAGATAATAACGAGAACTCTATGGCATTTACATGCGTGTGTCAGGCGACACCGCTGGCAGTGCCATGTGTTGATTCGAGTTGTATACTATACTTGCCTTGACCTATGTGATTGTGTATTTCATTTCACTGCGTATCACAATTACTTTGCAAGGTTTACTTTCCGGACTGCATTTTCTTTCCCCCTCCCCTCCTTTCCTATCCTCACTCCTTCCACTCCCCACTGGGTGACAGATAACCTCAGTAGTTTAGTCCCCCTATCCCAACCAAACAACCAACACTACCCCTAACGTGCCGAAAAAAAAAAGAATTATGGTAAGGGAGAGTTTCCACAACGAGTTATCGTAACAAATAATCCGTTCCTCCTACTCTGCTCTCTATTGAAATGAACCAGTTGAAAGTTGGAAGAATTTGTGTCAAACACTCATGTACTGAAGTACGTAGGAAAATGGAGCACACATATCTATACAAATATGGATAATGCTATTAATTTACAAACGGTTCAATGCGGTCTTTTGAACATGAAGTTAATGAACAACTAACCTCTTTGTTAGGTGTGACACAACAGAAGGTTGTGACATACAAGTCCCACAGTACTCTTTCTACGAAGCAATGAAGTGTGATTTTCTGACTTGAAATAAAATGAAAGTAAAATTAAATTTTGAAAATAGACCTAGTTAGTGGTAAATCTTTTTGAGTGGTTAGAAGTAAGTAATGCATCCAAGAATTGACGTAACCTCAGATTAACACCTACCTGTATCATTTTCCTCGTTAGCAGGAAAACATTTTAAATAACTTTGATTAACTTGACTTACATTAATACTAAACTCCCAAACAATTCGTCAAAGCCGGTGCAATAGAGTCTCTGCGCATGGACAACGCCGCAATACGAATCAACCATCAGGAGACACACAATCAAAATAGTACAATACATTACAAAATTAATGCTGGTAATTTTGTAATTTTATCTTTAAGTTTTCATTAGTGCCAGCTTCCAGTAACAAGAAAGCTATATTGTTCATTTTCCATTAAATTTTAGTTTATTATTGCATCACCAAATTAATGACATCACACAAAGAAAACGAACTTTAAAACTTTGATTGCTAGGTTGACATATGCTACATCATTTAAGATATTGTTTTACATGATAATTTCTTTTAAAGTGTAGGCTATAAGAAATTAAAACAAGCGTCTCTACAATGAATTGTGTAACACCGTGGCACTTCACGATATCAGGCGACAATCTAAGAATTTTTTTTTTTTTTTACAAATTTCAAATTTTTAACAAACTGTTTTCGATGAATGAAAGCAACTCAAATGTTAGATAGCTCTCGTTTCAGACCATTGAAGATGTTTTATATTCAGTGAAACGAAACGCGTCTCTGAAAAACGATTGCACTTATTGTAGATGCGTACACGGACAAATAATACCCTTCACAATGTGTACAGTTCATTTGGATAGAATTCGAACCGAAAATAACAATACATGACGTAAGTTTTAACCATGTACAAGAATGCAGTTGTCATGAGCAGTTTGACAGCAGAACGTGAAGCAGTCCATCAAGCCAAATACTGCAAAACACAAAGAAAAAGTAAGACATTATTTTAAATTTCTGTTACGCCTTTTGTTTCGTAAAATACAATTTTTGCTTAAATACAAACAGCTGACAGTGAAGGTATTGTGCGGATGCTTCTAAAAAGTCGTCTAAGCTTTAAATGACGGGACTGAAATAAAACTTGCTGTTATACATTTGTTGTTATAACATTAATCATATCATTAAAATAATAATAAGAGAGAGAGAGAGAGAGAGAGAGAGAAAACCAACTACACGCAACAGACAAATTACATTGACCACTGGCTTTACAAAATCTTATTTCTCAAATCTTTCTCCTCGAAGTCTGGGCTAAAACATAACTTTTATTCAAATAGTATGGGCCCTTCTTTCTCAAAATTTTATCTCAAAGTCAGCTCTTCAATTACGAATAACCATCGAACTTTAAAAAAAAAAAAAAAAGGTAGATCAAAGCGTGCCGGCCGCGGTGGCCGATGGGACTGAGGCGCTCCAGTCACGGTCTGCACGGCCACTACGGTCGGGGGTTCGAATCCCCCCTCGGGCATGGATATTTGTGCCGTCCTAGTTCGTAAGTAGTTCATAAGTAGTTTGTAAGTTTAGGGACTGATGACCCCGTAGTCAAGTCCCATAGACTATACAAACATTTGAACATTTTGAGGTGCTCGGGAGCGCTGTGGCTCGTTTCGGCGAAGAGTTTCAGCTATTATCTTTATAAGTTATTCGGTAATATTCTTAGTAGTCTGAGCGAAGTTTAGATTGTTGGAGTGTGCAAGTGCGATTTTTGGGTCGGAGTGGTGCGGAGCGGACGTGCTGTGTGGACAGACATCAGTGGACTCTGCATGCTATGTAGGTCTTTGTTTCAGTGCGAAAGAAATCAGCCGTTCAGAATTTTATGTACATGATACACAGAGAAATCAGTTGTCTACTTTAAGACGTCCCTTGTCCGGAGAATGAGTAAACCACGCTGCGACGGTTAAGGGATTTGTAACTGAACTGGACGATAACTGAAAACATCTAACGAATGTGAGGTACCGGGATTGCGAATCTGGCTTTCGTTCGTAATGGTATCAAGAATTATCGGGCAACCGCGCTGTGCTTGAATGTTGAATCTGTTATCCGTGGCTGGATTGGATTATTGCTGGGTGCAACATCAGAAATGTGCGAACTTCTTAGATTGTTAATATCCTATCACTTATCGTGTTATCAACGTGTGGTTAATCAAGAATTGGTACTTAACGTGGAACAGAAAAGGTGAAAGACGTTACTCTAATGGGAATCAGTTGGAAAAACCACGAGTTTGGATAGTAGTGGACAGAGATAAGTAGATAATTTGTATCTGACTAGACGTGTGCTCGACCAATTAGGCTCATCATATCTTTGAACATATATACTAATTAATCCAAGCTTGATTACAGTACAGAGCAATATGCCGAGTGTTACACAGAGATAATAGTGAGATTGGATAACACTAGTGAAGCCAATTTAAGATCCAGGTATGTAGAGAATTTTTTTTAAATCTATTAAGATTTTTGTTTGCTTACACGGATACACTACAATGAATATTAAAAGTTTGATACTACGCGTTTACATATGCAGATATTTAATACATCGGTAATAGTCACAGCTCCTGCTTCAGTCGACCAGTGCTAACAGATTTCATAAAGCATTCCGCTAGGCATACAAATCACTTTAAACCACTTGGTACTAAGATACCATTTGGCACTTCGGTACCATTTGGTACTTAGGTACTTCTTATTTATAAAATTCAAATAATGCAGTGCCCATGAAAGTCAGCACCAATCTTGAGCCATTGCAAAGACACTCAGTAATTGCTACGTACTGTGTCCTATCTCACAGAAAATTGCGAATCCTGTAATACACGTAAGACTATATTTGATAAGCACGCAATTGGACTAGTAGCCGCTTGTGAGAAACTGAGTCATAACCTTCCTAGAAACTGAAAATATCGATTCGAGATACCTTGTCAACAGTACTCATCAGTTCATGTGAGTAAAGAGTCATCTGTGATTCACAAATACGAAACTTTCTGAATCTGTGTTCACTACGGATCAATAGGCCAATCTCTTTGAGGTATTTAATGACGTTGGAACAAAGTATGTTCCAAAATCGACGTCAATTATTTGGGTTCATATTTTTCGTATTACTTCTGTTGGACTTCCCACTCTTTGGGTAGGGGGATACTTTCCTGATCGAGCTATTTTACTGTCAAAGTAGCCTAATTGGTGTACTACTGAGTGATTTAACTTGCTTTACTACTCCAAGAATCTAGGTATACTTCTAAAATACGCATGATAGTAGCCGCTATTGATTTTAATTCTGTAATATTTATTTCGTATTCTTTGGTGAAGGAATTTCGGAAAAGTATGTTCAGCCTCAGTGTCATAAGTAGCATCGCAATTGTGTTAGTGTGCGTCACATACGATCAGAATTTCTCTGAATTTTCTACCAAATTAATAGACGGAGTTTCATTGTAGGAACTATCATAATTTTCTCTCACACTGAAAACCGCACATAATTTTGAGATTCTGTAAAAGATTGCCTGTTTGGGGATTTAGTGTGTGTTTAATTTGGCATACTTCTTCTTCTTGATTCTGTAGCAGTGGTCTGACCTACTTTTGCATAACAGAATGTCAGCTCCCCCCCTCCTCCCCCTCCCAAAACTTTTCTGAAAATAATTTATTTCGTAGAAATCTCTCAATTGCTGTCGATACTATTTCTTTGAATGTATGCCTACTGATCTACATTCGCATTGTTGTTTTCGAATGAATGTGGACTCAAAAAAGCGTTTAGCGAATTTTAGTTGCTGTTTTGAATTGATATATTTTTCGTTTAATTTAGGTTGATTTGGGAATTTCTATATTCAGTCTCTCTTCGACAACCTCGTGTTCATTAATTTCTCCAGCTGGTTACATGTTTTTTAGCAAACATTTACTATTCTAATTAGTTCTCGAACTAGTCTCTCGAAATAGTTTTCAGAGAAAGCGTCCATTTCGGACGTTGTTTCATGCTTGCCTTCGGAGTGTCACAGTTTGCACGGCCGATACGGTCGGGGATACGAATCCACCCTCGGACATGGATATTTGTGTCGTCTTTAGTAAAAGGTAGTTCATAAGGAGTCTGTAAGTTTAGGGACTAATGACTCCGCAGTTAAGTCCCTTAAGCTTAACAAACATTTGAACATTTTATAATTTTGCCAAAATATGGAGGGTAAGTTAAAGTCACGACGAAGTAAAGTTGTAATTTGGAATTTAGACACCCAGTAAATGTATTCATAGGCATTGTCCCGTTACTAAGTTTGTATTTATCGCGGATCTTTGATCCAACGCAAAATTCGAAGAGACTGGAAAAATGCGCAGGTAGCCCCCATGTATAAGAAAGGCAAAAACGGACCTACAAAATTACAGACCAATATCATTAACATCAGTTTGCTGTAGAATTCTTGAACATATTCTAATTTCTAACACAGTAAACCTCATTGAGACGGAGAAAACTTCACGCATCAACACGGCTTTAGGAAGCATCATTCGTGCGAAACGCAACTTGCCCTTTTCTCTCATGACATCTTGCGTGCTATAGATGAAGGGCAACAGGCAGACTGCACATTTCTCGATTTTCGAAAGATTTTTACACGGTACCGCACTATAGACTGTTACTGAAAATACGAGCGCAGGGATTAGGTACCCAAATATGTGTGTGGATCGAAGACTACTTAAGTAATAGAACCTAGTACGTTGTCCTCGATGGCGAATGTACCAGGGAATTGTGATAGGACCGCTTTTATGTTCTATCTGAGTTATCTGACGGACAGAGTAAGTTGCAATCTGCGGCTGTTTGCTGATTGTGCTATGTTGTGTCGTTATTTGTAGTAGAATGCAGGATGACTTGGACCAAATTTCTAGGTTGTGTGGGGAATGGCAACTAGCGCTCAATATAGAAAAATGTAAGGTGATGCTGATGAGTAGGAGAAACAACCTCGTAATGATCGAATGCAGCATTAGTATTGAGCTGCTTGAGCCGTAACGCTGCACAGTGATATGAAATGGAACTACGATATAAGGACAGTCGTGGGGAAGGCGAATGCTCAGCTTCGGTTTATTGGCAGAATTTTGCGAAGGTGTGATTCGTCTGTAAAGAAGACTGCATATATAACGCTCGTAAGTCCTTGCCATGATTATTGTTCAAGTATATGGGATCCACACTAAATCGATTTAAAGAAGGGCGTAGAGTCAGTTCAGAGGCGGGCGACTAGGTTTGCAACCGGTAGTTTCGATCAATGCACGAGTGTTACTGAAATGCTTGGGGATCTCAAATGGGAGTAGCTGGAGCTATGGTGACGTTCGTTTCGAGAAACACTGATGAAGAAATTTAGATAGCCGGAATTGGAAGCGGAATTCAGAACTATTCTGTTGCTGCCAACCTACTTTTCGCGGAAAGACCACAAAGATAAGATCGAACAGATCAGGGGGCTGACCCGCCGTGGTACACAAAAAGGTCAGATCACTCTTGCAAAGGCAAAGAAAGAAGCATGCCAAATTTAAACGCACACAAAATCCCCGAGACTGGCAGTATTTTTCTGAAACTAGAAATTTAGTTCGAACTTCAGTGCGAGAAGCTTGCAATAGTAACCAGAACGAAACCCAGTCACGTAATTTGGTAGAGAATGCTAGGAAATCCTGGTCGAGTGTAAAATATACTAGAGGCAAAATACAATCAATACCTTCATTACACGATAGAAATGGTGATTCCACTGATGACAGACTAAAGAAGGGTGGTTGATACAGCTTTCCGAAATTCTATCACTAGAGAAGACGAACCAAATACTCCAGAATTCGTATCAAAAATAGCTACCAGCATATATAATTTAGAAGTAGATATCCCTGGCGTATTAAAGCAACTTAAATCTCATAAAAAATCTCCCGGTCCCGACCGTATATCAATTACATTTCTTAGAAAGTGTGCTAATTCAAATAGCCAATCATAAACAACCGCTCACTCAGCGAACGTTTCGTATTCGCAAAATTGCAGGCCTCTATCATTGACGCCGGCTTGCAACAGGATTTTAAAACATATACTTTCCTCAAATATTATGAACTACCTCGAAGATATCGACCTAACGACCTATTGAGCCATAGTAAACACGGACTTTACTCACATGATGGGAAGAGTGGTATCGACAAGGGATGTCAGATTCCGTATTTCTAGATGTCCGGGAGGCTTTTGACACTTTACCTCACAGGCGTCTTCTAATCAAATTGCGTGCTTATGGAATGTCACCACAGTTGTCCGATTGGATTCGTGATTTCCTGTCAGAAAGGACACAATAAGTTGTAATTGACGTTAAATCATCAAGTAGAACAGAAATGATATCTGACGTTCCTCAGGGAAATAATATAGGGCCCCTACTGTTCCTTATTTTTATAAACGATGAAGGAGACCATATGAGTAGCTCTCTTAGGACGCTCGCGGATGATGCTGTGATATATCGGTTAGTAAGGTCACCATAACATCAAAAGGAACTGCAAAATGATTTAGTTAAGTTACCAGAATGGTGCAATAAATTGCAACTGACTCTTGATAATGAGAAGTATTAAGTCAACCATATGACCACTAAAAAAAATCGGTAAACTTCAGTTGTACGAGAAATCAGTCAAATCTACAGGCCGTCAATTCAACGAAATACCTAGAAATAACGATTACAAACAGCTTAAATTGGAAAGAACAGATAGAAATAGTTGTAGGGAGGGCGAAACTATTACTACTTTTCATTGGCAGAATGTTTAGAAGATGCAACACTTTTACTAACTAAACTACCTGCATTGCACTTGTGCGTCCTATTTTCGAGTATTTTTGCGCATTGTGGACTGACGGACGACATACGACATATAGAAAGTTCAGAGAAGGGCAACTCGTTTTGTATTGTAAATGTTTGTAAAGCTTATGGGACTTAACTACGGGGTTATCAGTCCCTAAACTTACAAACTACTTATGAACTACTTACGAACTAGGACGGCACAAATGTCCATGCCCGAGGGGGGATTCGAACTCCCGACCGTAGTGGCCGTGCAGACCGTGACTGAAGCGCCTCAGTCTCCTCGGCCACCGCGGCCGGCTCGTTTTGTATTATCGCGATGTAGCAGAGAGTGTGTTACGGAAATGATGCACGAGTCGGGATGGAAATCATTAAAGGAAAGGTGTTATTTGTTGCGGCGAGATCTATTTGCAAAATTTCTTTCACCAACTTTCTCTTCCGAATGCGAACTTATCTTGTTAATATCCTCCTACACGGGGAGATATAATCATCACAATAAAATAAGAGGTATCATAACGAAAACAGAAAGAGTAAGATGTTTCTTTTTGCCGCGCACTATCAGATAATGGAATTATATGTAACTATCATAAAAGTGCTTCGATGAAACCTCTAGCATGTACATCAATGTGACTTGCAATCTACATAGTTGTATGGCTTGTTCGGATGCATGCATTCATTAAATTCCCCTCGTTCTATATAGGAGTGGTACAGAAAAGCAAGTAACTAGTAATGGTAGTGAGTACCCTTCGCCTCGCACCTTTGGGTGGACTACGGAGTATGTATGTAGATGTAGAACGTCGTTGTGGCTTTCAGTCCCCAGACAGGTTTGATGCAGCTCTCCACGCTACCCTGTCCTGTGCAAGTCTCTTCATCTGAGAATACGAACGACAACCTACATCCTTTTCAATCTGATTACTGTATTCGTCCCTCGGTCACCATCTACGATTTTTACCCACACACTTCCTTCTGTTGACGAATCCTCGACGTCTCAGAATGTGTCCCACCAACCTATCCGTTCTCTTACAAGGAGACCACGCAGGTATCGGATTTTAGAATATTTTGGTATTCATGGTACATGAAGTTCAGAACTGAAGTAACAGTCAGCCAAAGCCATTCAACGCAATTCTCAAAAATTATCCAAAAATCGATTTTGAAGTTTTGCAAGTACATGTAACTGCCAATAATTAAAACACAGGAGACATCTGCCGTTGTAACTCAGGTGGTAGCGTTTTGCCTTTACAACCGTACGGTCAGTGATTCCAATCCCGGTGTGACCAAAGTTTGTTGGTTTGTTTGTTTGCTTTTGTTTTTTTCTTCGTTGTTTTAGAATTATACAAAACATTTTGGGGTATCTAATTCCATGTGTTGTGTCAGTTTTTGTTTGGTGTATATAGGCGAGCTGAACATCTTGTTGTCATGTAAAACAATAATTGAGTAGGTTAGCTACTCGGAGCTATTGAGACGACTTGCCAAAACAATAACTCTTCGCAAACTTAACAAATTGAGACTACCCTCGTCAACTAAGTGAAGGCAATACTATTTTTTATTGAAACCATCATTACTTTATAAAATATAGAAACTTACATGCAAAAATACATGCATTTTTCATACAAATTACCATTAGATATTAAAATTATATAAGTACTCGAACACCACGAAACAAAATCTACTACTACAGGATTCGAATCACCGACTCTGCGGCTGAGAGGCCACAACGCTACCACCGCAGCTACACCGACAGATGTTGCAATTGTTTCAATTATTATTTCAGAATATCTGTTTTTTTTTTTTTTTTTTTTTTTTTTTTTTTCTAAAATCCGATACCCAATTGGTCTCCTTGTTAATCAGGATATGCCAGAAATTCCTTTACTCCCCAATTCTGTTAATCACCTCCTCATTACTTACGTCACCTACCCATCTAATCTTCGTCTGTAGAACCACAATTCTAAAGCTTCTATCAAGTTTTTTTTTCTGAAGCACTTATCGTCCACGTTTCACTCTCATGCAATGCTACACTCCAGACAAATGCTTTCAGAAGGGACTTCCTAACATTTAAACTAATATTGGATGTCAACCAATTTCGCTTCTTCAGAAAGGCTTTTCTTCCCATAGCCATCTTCTTTACTTCGGGGACAACAGAAGTTATCTCGCTACCAAATAACAAAAGTCAACTACTAGTTTAATTGTCTCATTACCTAATCTAATTCCTTCAGCAACGCCTGATTTTCTGTCATTACATTTCATTACCCTTGTTTTACTCTTGTTCATCTTATATGTTCAAGAGTCTATCCATTCTATTTAATTGTTCTTCCAGTACCTTTGCAGTCTCTGACAGAGTTACTATGTCATCAGCAAACCGCAAGGTTTTTATTCCCTCTCCCTGGACTCTAATTCTCTCTCCAAATTTCTCCTTGCATTCTATCGTAGGTTGCTCAGTGCACAGATAGAACAACATTGGGGAAGGGTTGGAACCCTGTCTCACTCACTTCCCAACCACTGCTATCCTTTCATGCCCTTCGACTCTAATAACAGCTGTCTGAGTTTTGTTGAATACAACTCTTCACTTCCTAGTTACCCCCGCTACCTTCAGCACGTGTTCTAGTGAACATTTTCAAAACCTTTCTCTAGGTACATAAATGCTAAAAACAAAGGTTTTCCTTGTCTTAACCTGTCTTCTAAATTAAGTCATAATGTCAGTATTGCCTCGCGTGTTCCTACATTTCTTCTAAATTCAAACTGATTTTTCACAAGGAAAACTTGAAGAATGTTAATCCAGTGTGCTACCTCGCTTGGACACATGGATAGGCGTTCCGCCTTCCCACTGTTGCGCTGCAAGTGGCACAGTGGTGACTCTTGGGACCTACTAGTTGTATTCTGCATTCACTTGGGGAAGCGAGGCCGTCCACGAGGCAGCAGCGGGTTCGCTCAGATGTAGAAGCTCGTAATCGCTTCTGTCTGCCAGGAACACAAAAGGAGGCTTCCTCCCACACAGCCGAGCGGGATGAGCTATCGCGAGCTTCCTCTGAAAGGGCGCAGCGAACAGCCTCTGGCGCCGGCCTGGGTCCCTGCGTAATACTCTCTTATGTATTTAGGCGTTTGCGCTGTTTCTGAATAGCGTCCATTGTAATTTTGAAGTATTGTTCCCTGTTTAGTCCACGTAGATATAGTTATCGCTAAGCAACTGACAATGATGACACGAAGGCAACGGCCCAGTAATATCTTCATTCACGTATCACGACTTCAACGGTACCAGGTCCGAATGAGACCAGCCACGTGTTGCCCCCAGTATAAAGGACCAGCCACGATAAATTAATAATTTGTGATTCCGTTTAAGCAAAAGCATGTATTTCACCTATTTCGTTATTCATGGAGTCATGCCTCCTAAACTACACTACTGGCCATTAAAATTGCTACACCAAGAAGAAATGAAGATTCATTGGACAAATATATTATACTACAAATGACTTGTCATTACATTTTCACGCAATTTGGGTGCATAGATCCTGAGGAATCAGTATCCAGAACAACCAGCTGTGGCTGTAATAACGGCCTTGATACGCCTGGTCATTCAAACAGAGCTTGGATGGCGTGTGTAGGTACAGATGCCAATGCAGCTTCAAAACGATACCACAGTTCATCAAGATTAGTGACTGGCGTATTGTACGAGCCAGTTGCTCGGCCACCATTGACCAGACATTTTCAATTGGTGAGAGATCTGGATAATGTGCTGACCAGGGCAGCAGTTGAATATTTTCCGTATCCAGAAAGGCTCCTACAGGACCTGCAACATGCTATCGTGTCTTGTCCTGCTAAAATGTAGGGTTTCACAGGGAACGAATGAAGGGTCGTAACACATCTGAAATGTAACGGATACTGTTCAAAGTGGTGACCGAGACGTGTAACCAAGGCACCGCAAGCACCGCAAGCCATCACGCCGGGTGATACTCCAGTATGCCGATGACGAAAACACGCATCCAATGTGCGTTCAGCGCGATGTCGCCAAACACGGATGCGACCATCATGATGCTGTAAACAGAACCTGGTTTCATCCGGTAAAATTACGTTTGGCCATTCGTGCACCCAGCTTCGTCGTTGCGGACACCATCGCAGGCGCTCCTGTCTGTGATGCAGCGTCAAGATTAACCGCAGCCATGGTCTCCGAGCTGATAGTCCATGTTGCTGCAAACGTCGTCGAACTGTTTGCGCAGGTGGTTGTTGTCTTGCAAAAGTCCCCATCTGTTGACTCAGGGATTGAGACGTGGCTGCACGATCCGTTACAGCTATGAGGATAAGATGCCTGTAAGAGGCCGTTGGGATCCAGCGCAAGGTTCCGTATTGCCCTCCTGGACCCAACGATTCCATATTCTGATAACAGTCATTGGATCGCGACCAACGCGAGCAGGAATGTCGCGATACGATAAGCCGCAATAGCGATCGGCTATAATCCGATCTTTATCAAAGTCGGAAACGTGATGGTACACGAGGCATCACAACAACGTTTCACCAAGCAACGCCGGTCAACTGCTGTTTGTTTATGAGAAATCGGCTGGAAAATTTTCTCATGTCAGCACGTTGTAGGTGTCGCAACCGACGCCAACCTTCTGTGAATGCTCTTTAAAGCATATCACAGGATCTTCTTGTTGTCGGTTAAATTTCGCGTCTGTGGTACGTCATTTTAATGGCTAGGAGTGTACTTGCTGTGATTTCACTTACACGCTTCTAACATTGTAACACAGAGATATTATGCTGCCCACCTAGACAGAGGATTTGAAGCATATTAATTAAATAATCCTTACTATTTTGATGATGAATTCAGAGTAGATGCCAAACTAAGAAACATTTGATATGTTACAAAGATCGGCCAGATAAAATTCAGGAAGTAGATAAAATTAATTGTATTTGAAACCGTATCAGATTAAATATAATAATAAACATTCAATTAAAATTTGTGCTGTGGTCAGGATTCGATCCCAGAACACCCTGTTTAAATATTTCTATTTGCAGTTGGTTCATTGATTCTGTAATGGCCTTGTGATGGCTGATTCTCTGATCTACGCTAACTGAATCGAAAAGTTCAGGTCTGTTTGTCATCAGCAGTCACCTCTCCATTTAACTGTTCAGGGAATTTTCAGATACGTCACATAGAACTGTTTCTCTACCCATGCCACCTGTCTTAAACACGTTTGTCTCCCAGTGTATATCCAGGAAAAATCTCCAGTTTTTCTTCAGACGTTCCGACACTACCGCTGCTGAGTCTGGTGGTCTATGAAAACATCTAGTGACCATGATTGAGCCACTTTTCACGCTTACCTTCGTGTACATTTTACCATATCGCGAATCTGACTAATTTCACTCGATACGATAGTATATTTGTATCCCTATAACTATGCTTTCCTCTTCAGCTAATCTCTGATGTAAACGTCCCAGTCCGAGTTTAGGATTTCTTTACTAATGACATCTGATTTAATCCACAGTTCCGTCCCTAGCACGATGGGGTCATTATGACTATCTAAAAGTGTGGGCAATTCTAGGATTTTTCCATAGACGCCACTGCAGTTGACTATTACTAAATTAACTTTTTGTTTCTTAGTTCCAAAAAAATGTTCAAATGTTTGTTAAGCTTAAGGAATTTAACTGCATGGTGATCAGTCCCTATACTTACAAAGTACTTATGAACTACCTTGTACTAAAGACGACACACACATCCATATCCGAGAGGACTCGTGGGTCCGTTGCCGTTCACGATATATATAAATGACCTTGCGGATAACATCGGAAGTTCACTGAGGCTTTTTGCGAATGATGCGGTAGTATATAGAGAGGTTGTAACAATGGAAAATTGTATTGAGATGCAGGAGGACCTGCATAGAATTGACGCATGGTGCAGGGAATGGCAATTAAAGCTCAATGTAGACAAGTGTAATGTGCTGCGAATTCACAGAAAGAAAGATCCTTTATCATTTAGCTACACTATAGCAGGTCAGCAACTGGAAGCAGTTAATTCCATAAATTATCTGGGAGTAGTCATTAGGAGAGATTTAAAATTGAACGACCATATAAAATCAATCGTCGGTAAAGCAGATGTCAGACTTAGATTCACTGGGAGAATTCTAAGGAAATGCAGTCCGAAAACAAAGGAAGTAGGTTACAGTACACTTGTTAGTCCACAGCTTGAATACTGCTCACCGGTAGAGAAGATTCAACGGAGAGCAGCGCGCTTCGTTACAGGATCATTTGGTAATCGTGAAAGCGTTACGGAGATGATCGATAAGCTCCAGTGGAAGACTCTACAGGAGAAACGCTCTGTCGCTCGGTACGGGCTTTTGTCGAAGTTTCGAAGACATACCTTTACCGAGGAGTCTAGCAGTATATTGCTCCCTCCTACGTATATCTCGCGAAGAGGCCGTGAGGATAAAATCAGAGAGATTAGAGCCCACACAGAGGAATACCGACAGTCCTTCTTTCCGCGAACAATACGTGACTTGAATAGAAGGGAAAATAGATAGTGGTACTCAAGGTGCCCTCCGCCACACACCGTCGGGTGGCTTGCGGAGTATGATTGTAGATGTAGATGACTTCATGAACAGCGAAAATGTAGTAAGCATTACACTTTTTCGTTTTCACAATTTTGTGTGGACTATAAGCAAGTAAAATTTTTGTAATGGTTTGAAATTATATGTGAATTTATTCGGTGTCGCTTTTATCACTGTTCAAAGTGCTGAAATATATAGAAAATGCGCGGAAGCCAAAGAAAAATGGCGGCCGGAAATCGAGAAAGGTCGTTGGTAGGAGTGGCTCAGTCGATAGAAAAGTCAAGGCAACCTTCAGTGAAATGAAAACGAAACGTAATCACAGTAAGAGTGCAATAGGAATTCCACTCCTGTATGCAAAGGAGATGGTAGATAAGTAATTAGAGTACCTTAAAGGCTTCTTATGCAGAGAATGACTTGTCTGGAGACGTCGTAAAAGAAGAAATTGATATTGATATGAAAGGCATAGGGGTTCCAGTATTAGTCATAGTTTACATCATCTCTGGAAAAGTTGAATTATACGAGGGTCGTTCAGAAAGTAGGTTCCGCTTCTATTTTTATACGCGGCAGCGCTATGATCGCAATTACAAGCATGTTCGGAAGTTACTCAAAGAGAAGGCATGTACGCCATTTTCAGATCGCTGCTGCCGACGTGTGCTTTTTAGCGATCCTTTATAATGTCAGGCGTAATTGAAATGGCCGCCGCGTGTGAAATCAGACCTGTCATTCGTTTTCTAAACGAAAATAAAAAAAAACAAGCCAAAGGAAATTTATCGGCAAATCTGCCATGTTTAGGGGACAAAATGCTGCGAGTGATTCAGTGGTTAGAAGATGGGTCAGACTGTTCAATGAAGGACGTCATCAAGCGCACGATGAGAAACGAAGTGAACACCCGTCTGTGGTTACTGATGAACTGGTTCACACAATTGAAGGGAATATTAAGCACAACCGTAAGATTACACCTCAGATATGTCCTTGGTGGTCAACACTTCAACGAGGATGACGAGCTGAAAGAACATGTTACCACATTGTTGAACACAAAGGCGGCAACCTCTTATGAAGAAGGCATATAGAAACTTTTGCCGCAATATGACAATTGCCTACAAAACTTCGGAAACTATGTAGAAAAGTAGTTCAACAGTTGTTCATTTTTGTACAATAAATACTTTTCGTACCGGAACGTTTGTTTTATGTACATCGAAACGGAAATTACAATGTGGTCACAACTCGTATAAGGAAGAAGACGTTGATAACATTTCAACGGAAATTCTGAAATAATTGGAAGAAATGGCCACCAACAATTTTTTGAGTAGAATCTATGCAACGGTGAAGTACCACTGGAGTTCCTTTAAAATATCATCCACACAGTTCCTGAGATTAGAAGAGTGAGAACTACCGAACAATGAGCTGAACAGCTCATGTATGCAAGAAAATAGACAAACGCAGTAGCATTGTGTTGCAGAATCTATCACAAGTGTAACTGAGCGAGGTGCTACACTGGTCAGCACGAGGGGCGCAAAACAAGTAGCCTATATACGGCAACGCGACCTTGGTTCCACACACACACACACTCACACACACAGCACGCGTGCTGCAAGGTCTTCCGCCTGACCTCTCCATTTCTTACTGTATCATTTACAGACTTCCATATTGATTTAGTTTCGTTCAAAGCAAAAGATGGAATTATAGCACCGTGTTTCTGTAGGCATTTATTGATGTCTTCTAATCAGTGTGTGAACCGCCACCTTTAAATGATTTGTAAATATTTAATTCTTATTCTGCTTTAAATTGCGTCCGAAATGCTATTCAATTTTATTACATCTTGCCACTGAATCAGAATATGTTTATTTTTTTTCGGTGTGTGCTAATATTTATAATAGTGTGAGGATGATTCTGGTAGCTACATTGAATTCTGCTAAAATGTATTGTTTGTAAACTTAGTTTTTAGTAACGTGTAAACATTTCTTTCGTAACTACTACTGTAAGTTTTACATTTTTCCGTTGGACTGCTTTAGGTACTTAGACTACGAACAAGTTTCAGTAACAAATGTGACAAAATCCAAAGCAGAATTACGTTTTCTCAGACACATTTTATTAAATTATAATACCAACTTTATGTGAAAGTTTTACATACAATTGAAGGTATGAAAAGCGACTGCCAACTAAAGTAAAATAGAACACGAGCAACATATATTTCATCAGACGGTTTACACATATTCGTATGCAGTAACAAATGTACATGAGTTCGCAAAACATTTTGTGACGAAACAAACTTATGTTTTATATTAAAAAGTGGAATCATTTAGTCCGCAAAATTTTACGTGTTCTTAAATATGTTGAAGAGTATGAGCAATATACTAACAATGTAATTCAAAGAGTGCAATTTAAACAAGAAGTAGTTATCTGTATCACAATGATATGAAACCTCCAGAAGAGTCGTCAGGCGATTTGATGTTTTGTAAGTCCACTTAATTGCATAATTCGTATTTAAAAAAAATAATTTTACAATCAAAAGTTATGAGAAGTTTTCAATTGAAATTTCTGCAATATATTACTTCTAAAGTCTCAAAAAACTTTCAGTTCCTAGATAAATACTACTACTACAATAGACCAGTCCATGAAATGTAAATGAAACCACCTATTTACAATTAAAAATGCGAATTTTCGCGCAATAATATCTCGTATTCGAAGTTCATCTCACCCTCACTTTGAGTGCTGGTATCGTGGGCCTTACAATTTTTATACATTGATTTTCTGTGGTTGGCATGTTTCAATTACCTTCTGGAGAACGGCGGATCAAACCCCGTCTCTGACCAGCCAGATTTAAGTTTTCCTTCTTTAATATGGAAATGTCTGTGCAGTGGAGATCAGAGAAACAACTGAGCGTTCGAAAAACGTGAGGGAAATGACGCCATAGATCACGTGTGCAAGATATGAAAAATGTAGCCATGAAGTTTTGTTGAGTGCAATGTTTTACCTGATAGCTTACAATGAAAATCCTTACATATTCGAAGTGGTGAGAGAAAATCAGTAATATCCGATACCCAATCGTTCTCGAAGGGGACATGAATTGCTTTTCGGAGTAGTGGTGGAATACAGTTTATGGATTTCATGCGTTAAACATTCAACCTCTCACTGAAGAATGACACCCTAACGTCGACGACCAGTTACAGCAAAATCGATTGAGAGTTTTCTTACGTCACGTCAATCATTTAGAAACATATAAACTTTCCATACTCAGAAACGGGCAATACATACTGTGTGTGTTGATGAGTTACGCAGTTCCTTCTCATGTATGAATAAATTAGTGCCGCGGTGGAGTAGCCGAGCGGTCTAAAGCGTCTCGCTGCGGAGCGCGCGGTTGTCGCCGTGGAGGTTCGAGTCCTACCTGGGGCATGGGTGTGTGTGTTTGTCCGTAGGTTAGTTTACCTAGGTTTAAGTAGTTTGTAAGCTACGGACTGATGACCACGCAGTTTGGTCCGATAGGTAACTACTTAATCCATTTAAACACGTTTTCATGAAATGAACTATTTCCTACTATAGTGGTTGAATAAGGGTCTAACTAGGCATCGTGAAAGGTCAATTATTTCGTTTGACATGGAGATATCTATGCTGTGGGAGTCAGACAAAAATATTTGAGTATCTGAAAAACGTGACGGAAGTGACGTTATCGATCATGTAAGCAGAAAATTTTAATCGTTTGAGACAGTTGAAGACAGTAGTCAGTGAAGAAAAACGCAGCGAGCAGACGCTAAAAGGAAATGCATCTAAATCCACGTGTTCTTTCCAAGTATTAATTCTTCTTCCGACAATGTATAATACTACTATTAGATTACCTCATGTTTCTTGTGTTATGTGGGACACCATTGGGACTAATTCGTAGTCAAGACAATGCAGTACATCTTGAACGCAGTCAAATTTTACTGCTTTCCCTTCCTGAATAGCACCACGCAGCTGATTGTTGAGTTAAATGATCACACTGCCGTCGCAAGTTCTACAGAACATTATATCCTTCCGTAGGCGGAGAACGTGTCCGTTGATGGAGAACTCCCTTCTGCGGTGTGGCGTTCGCAACTTGTCGGCGAGGGACGGGATGGGCGGAAAGGGTGGGTGGGCGTCTCGTATTGTGTGTTGCTTCTGGCACAGCTGTTGTGCTCTAACAGGCCTCTCCATTTCGCGACAACTGCCTTCCGAGGAACTAATGTAGGCCGACGACAAACTTGAAAACTGTTATACTCCGTCAGGTTTACCTCGCATTTCACTGCAGGTTTCCTTTAAGAAACAAAATGAAAAGCTGAGCGTTACCGTGGACAAATGTTGGTCGTGTGACGCAAGAGTGGTTTCTAATCTGATTTCGTCGAAAGTAGAAAACCATTAGCTCAACTGAAAGATACGAACTTATTATACTCAAGAAATTACGTAAAAAATTGAATTTCACTTGTTGTATAGAATTGACTGACATTTGCGAGAACTTTTGTCAACAAGGCACGCATCTTCTCAGCCACACTTTAATGAGGGACTACTACATCTCCAGAAATACGTTGCAGATCACATTTCTGGACGTCAGAGGTAAGCTAACGTGACATTTCGCTAAATTTACAGGAGAGCACGGAAAAGCTTCTGTGATTTGGATTTTGTTACCTCTGAATTAAGTCAAGTGCACAGAGCCTTACTCTTTGTATCCCCTCTTACTAGTGTCTATATGTACTCTTTAATGTTTTCGTGGAATATTTATGAGGGGGTGTTTGAACTTACAATATTTTACTTGCCATATATATATATATATATATATATGAAGCCATATTTATTTTCACTTGTATTTTACCCCTAAGAAGATATGGCTTAAACAAGGCACATGTGATAAAAACCTTAAATTCCTCAATTTTTTTTTTTTTTTTTTTTTTTTTTTTTTTTTTTTTTTTTTTTTTTTTTTTTTTTTACTTCTGACGTACAGATTTAAGGGCTGTCAAAGGATATATCAAAGCACTTTCATAATATTTTTCTACCGTTACATTCTTTAACAGCGAGCGGGAAAATAGAAAACCTAAATCTTTCCTCTTTCGGTGTGTTTTCCTTTATTTTATTATGATGATCACGTCTCCCTAAGTAGGTGTGTGCTAACTTAATCACATTACGAAGATAATGTTGGCGAAAGAAATTTCGCAAACAGATGTCACCGCAACGAATTACACCTTTCTTTTATTGTCTTTCTGACGTTTCCACCTTTGAGTGGCGAACTATCTTGTTTTTTCAAAATAATGCAAACATGCATAGGTTGCCCAAACCGCTTAAAAATATCATATCCTTGACATTATCTACCCTGCACCGCAAGAAAACAAAATGAACTGTTTCCCCTTGATCTTTTTCTGTATCCCTCGTCTGTTCTACATGGTGAAGATCCCAAAACACGTAGTAAAAATCTAAAACAGGACTTACCACTGTAGTCTATACAGTTCCTTTAGTAGAATTGCTGCGTCGTCAATGGTTCACGTTCCCCACAAAATTTCCTGTGTGTTCTTTCAGATTTTAGTTGTTCGTAATTGTAATTTCTAGGTATATAGATTCTTTTACGACCTTGAGATGTGATTCATTTAACGGTTTCTTCTACTACACGCATGTTTGACGTCACAGTTTTTTTATATTTTTTATTTTATTTTATTTTTTATAAAGGAGAGACTGAGTCAATAATTAAATCACTAAAGACTAAGGAAAGTTGTGGATATGACGGGATATCTAGCAGAATTCTTAAGTACTGTTCTCCTTTTGTTAGCCACGTTCGCAGCCATACCTGTAAATTTACCTTTCAGAATGGTCAGTTCCGTGACAAAGTACTCAGTAATGAAACCACTTGATAAAAGAGGAGAAGAGGATAATGTACGGTACTATAGACTTATTTCTATGCCATCGGTTTTTTAAGTTATGAAAAAGGCTGTATATTCAAGGTTACCTGATCATTTCATTTTACATAACTTGTTGTGAAACGTGCAATTTGGTTTCAGAAGTGGTTTAACGACTGAAAATGCTGTATTTTCGTTTCCCTTTGAGGCATTTGATGGATTAAATAAATGGCTACAACATTAGGCGCCTTCTTTGATTTAACAAAGACGTTCGATTGTGTTGATAAAAAAATATTGTTTCATAAGTTGGAACATTATGTAATGACACGCTCACAACTGGTTCACCTCTTAATTTAATAACAGACAGCATAAGGTAATTCTCTGCAGTGTTGAACATGGCTATTACATGCAGTCACAATGGGGCACATTTAAGTGTGGGATGCCCCAGGGGTCTGTTTGGGGACCTGTGCTGTTTCTTATTTATATGAATGAAATGTCTTCCCAACAGGTAACTGTAAAACGTTTTGTTTGTTGGTGATACCAGCTTGGTAGTGAGGGATGTTGTTTGTAATATTGACGCAGTATCAAATAAAGTAGTTCAACAGATAAGTGTATGGCTTGTAGAAAATAAATTGATGGTAAAACTCAGTTTTTACAATTTCTAACACACAAGTCAACAAAAGCTGACATTATGATTGCACATAATGGACATACGATAAGTGAGACTGAACAGTTCAAATTTCTAGGTGTTCAGATAGTAAGCTGTGATGGAGAACTCATGTTCATGATCTTGTTCAAAAACTAAATTCTGCTTTATTTACCATTAGACTAGTATCTGAAATAAGTGCGTTTTCAATACTAAAAGTAGTCCACTACGTATGGTTATTTTCATTCCGTTATGACGTACGGCGTTATTTTTTTGTGTAACTCTAGAGATTAGAAAACGATATTTTTGGCTCATAAACGGGTGGTTCGAATAATGTGTGGTGTAAGTTCGCTAACTTCGTGTAGAAGTAGTCACGGAATTCTGACATTGGCGTCGTTTGTGGTTAACAATATCAGGTAATTCCCATGATTTAACAGATTTCACTTGGTGAATACTAGATAGATATCGGATTTACATTTTGATCACACCTCCTTGACTCTTGCTCAGAAAGGCGTGCAGTATTTTTCTGCATCTGTTTTCAATAAGCTGCCACAAGAACTCAAGAATCTTCGTACTTTCCAACGCGCTTTCAAATCTAAATTCAGGAGTTACCTCATGGCTCACTCTTTGTATTATGGCCAGGAACTCCTGGAAAAGTTAAAAAAATAAGGTAATTTCTTTTATTCGTTATTTATTCGTTTTACTTAGGCTTAAGATTGTCATATGCATAGGACTGCTTTAAGTTTATCTATTACCTTTCTTGTGTTAAAATTTCATGTACTGACTTGTTGCATGAGCATGTGTAGTGGGACTGATTTTTGAGCCCCTAATGTCCCATATCATCTTTGTTTTGCAGGAGATGAAATTATAAATAATGTACATATTAATGAAATGTACGTATTAATGAAAAACATTTATTGCATGTATGTGTTATGATTTCTTATGATGTAATACTTATAAGTGCTTTTTGTTTGTTTCTGTCTGTTTCATGGTCATCGAGGTCCTGCAATGATCAGGGCATCACAGAACTGACCATCATATGAAGTTAGCCGACGGTCACGGGGCAGCGGACGTCTCTACGCCTTCTTTATTACTGCTCGTCGATCGTCCTGTACGAAGAAATATTAATTGATTGTTATTGTTTCACGCAGTTCAGTTCATGTTCATGTTACTACTTGATTGGATCAAAAGCAAATATTATATGCTTCTAATGTAATGTGATCCAATAAACACCAAGTATTTAAATGAAAGAAGCGTTTAAATATTATATCATCAAGAATTATAAAGTATGAAATAATTTATTATTTGAAGTGGAACATGAAATTTATTTTTCAAGACGATATACTTTTTCTACATCTAAGAAGACAATAGTGATAGTTTGAACAGTTTATTGTAAGCTATCAAATCTCAAGACGCATTTAAAAGAACTAGTGAAATCCTATCTGTGAAATTTTTATTTAGCAACCTCGGAACTTTTATCGAACAGTAATTTCATTATCGATTGGGTGATTGAGGATTTTGATACGTGACTTTAAAATTTAAATTACATGTTTTGTCTTTCTCTCGCTGATACAAGTAGCTGTTCTTTCAATTAAATTGACCTAGAGATGATCAGAATTTTATATTAGGCGGTGGAACACAAATTTCGGAAAGAAGTTCAACCGACCGGTTCATGTGATGTGTTGAGTTCTAGATGATATTCAAATTTTAAATATTTAATTATCAACTGACTATAATCTCTATAAACAAGTATTTTTAATAAGATTGAGCTATATTTATGACGATTTCTTTATGTTAGGAGATGATCTAGACCATTTAACGTCTTTCACCACCTTTTACCACTGTCCCAACGCAAATGGAGTCTTGCTCTTCAATTAGGTCCTGCGGAAAAGAAAACCATTGTATTATTATCAGGCTTGATTCCATATTGGGTGCTCCACGACTGTATTTGATTTATGGTAATTATTCAGCAATCAGTCGTCATAAATATAAATTCTTTATTTGTTGGCAAATCCGGATTTCGACCACTGTGTGGTCATTATCATTATCATTTTTAATTTATTTTATGCATTGATAATGACCACACAGTGGTCGAAATCCGGATTTGCCAACAAATAAAGAATTTATATTTATGACGACTGATTGCTGAATAATTACCACATAGTATTATTATTATTATTCATTATTTAGGTTCAAACGCCAATTTTCGCACCTTGTAGACACCTAAATCGTTTTTCTCTTTTGATCTTCTGGTGAATTTACTAGCCGATAAACGACAGCATCATCCCCGAATAGTCTGAGCTGCTCAGAGTCTCTCCTAAGTCATCTGTATAGGCAAGGAACAGCTGGCTCTCCACCCTACTTATCCTGAGCAAGCCTGTTCATCTCTTGGTCCCCTTCTGCTATTTTTACCCCTAACACGTCCCTCCAATGCTAAATTCATGTTACATTGATGCCTAAAAATGTGTTCTACCAACTGTTCTTTTAGTCAAGGTATGCCTGAAATTTCTGTTCTCCGAAAGTTTGTTCAGTACCTACTCATTAGTTACGCGATCTATCCCTCTAATTTTCAGCATTCTCCCGAAGCACCATATTTCCTAAATGAACTATTGACCGTCCATTTTTCACTACCGTACAAAGCAACACTTCACACAAATGCCTTCAGAAAAGACTTTCTTACACTAAAATTAATTTTTTCCTCATTGCTATTCTGCATTTTATATTCTCTGTACTGCGTCCCTCGTGTGTTATTTTACTGCCAGATTTATTGTTTCGTTACGTAATCCAATTCCTCCAGCATGCCTGATTTTCTTGGTATGCACTCCATTACCCTAGTTTTGCTATTGTTAATGTTCACCATACATGCACCTTTGAAAACACCGTTCATTCCATTCAACTTCTCTTCCAGGTCCTTTGCTGTATCTCACAAAATTACAATGTCATGGGCAAAACGCAATGTTTGTATTTATTCAACCTGAACTTTAATTATTTCTCCAAATTTCTGCTTGCTTTCCTTTATAGCTTGCTCGATGTACAGATTGAATAACATTGAAGAAAGGCTACAGTCATGTCTTTCTTCCTTCCTACCTACTGTATCCCTTTTGTGTCCTTGAACTCTGATAACCGCCGTTTGGTTTTTGTACAAGTTGTGAATAACCTTCCATTCAATGTATTTACTCCTGCTTGTTTCAGAATTTGAAAGAGTGTTTTCCAGCCAAAACTGACAACAGCTTTCTCAAAAATCTACAAAAGCTACAAATGTAGCTTTGCCTTTCCTTAATCTATCTTCTAAGATAAGCCGTAAAGTGAGTATTGCCTACCGTGTTCCTACATTTCTCCAGAATCCAAACTAATCTTCAACGAGGTCGGCTTGTACCAGCTTTTCCATCCTTCTGTAAATAATTCGTGTTAAAATTTTACAACCACGACTTATTAAACTGATGGTTCTGTAATTTTCACATCTGTCGGCGCCTGCTCTCTTTGGAATGCGGAATATTACATTTTTCTTAAAGTCTGAGGGTATTTCCCATGTATCGTAGATCTTACGCACAAGGTGAAATGTTTTGTCATGGCTGGCTGTCTCAGAGAGTTCAGTAGTTCCGAGGGAATATCGATCACCCTAGGGGCCTTGTTACGACTTAGGTCTTTAAATGCTCTGTCGAATTCTTCTCTCAGTATTGTATCTCCTATTTCATCTTCATCTACATCCTCTTTCCTTCCTACAATGTTGTCTTGAAGTTCACTTCCTTGTAGAGCCCTTCTATTTACTCTTTCTACCTTTTCCTCTTTGCTGAGAAGTGGTTTTCCATCTGAATTCATTTCCTGTACGCACATATTTTTTGCTCTCAGGTAATAATTTTAGCATTTTCTTCATGACACACCGCTGCGGCTGTTAAAAATTCCTTAATAAGAACTGACAACCGGTTTCGCAAATTAAATTTCTATCATTCTGTTTCCCCTCCAAAATAGTGAAAAAGGAATGTTCTTAAAAGACGATCTGCTTAAAATCAATGTATTATAATTAAACATACAAAAAATAAATTACATGACAGTTCCTATCATGTAAAACAGATAATGTATTCAAACAATTTTTTTATAAATGTTAAAATATTGAGTCAGAAAAATGACTGTGTGAGTCAAAGGTCGGTTTTGCAAAACAGAATGCTATTAGATTGGCTACACAGAGGTTGAAATTATCGTTAGCTCTAAGCTCCCCAAAGTAAATAGGCAGATCTCAAAAGAATAAAATAAAGGACCGAATCCAACGAGTCTGATTCATATACCCCTCTAGCAAGTGCGTCACCTTACCCACACAGATGATCATTGACGGCAGCGTCTCAGGCTCGCAGGCAGCAGGCGGTGGTAGTGGATGAACTGAAATTTTTATCCGACCGTAATTGCTACGACCTGTTAAGCAGGGTCGACATGTAACTTAACACGGCGTCACTGGCGTCGGCGTCGCTAGGCAGTTGCTGTGCGATTCTATCACGCTAGTAGACTAATCAATATTTTGCATAGGTGACACAAAGGCCACTTGGCACAAATCGATCAGTCACTTGCGTAATAAGATCTGTAAAAACAATGCCCGATTCGCAAAGGCGCGAATGCTCAAATAGAGACTTCTAGCAAAACGAAAACTAAACTGTGGCCGCTCACAGCGTAACCACAGGACAATGTAACGTTCGCGAAGTAAACACAAGTTCTACAAGGTCCGAATCTTCGGAATCACACACAAGTCTAACCAGAGGACCGTTTAAGACGATGTCCTCCCAGCGAATCTAAACGGAGTATTCCGTGTCTCCCGAGGTCCGCACACTTCGGACGCTCAAACAGAAGACTAGCGAGGTCCATACACTTCGGACGCTCAACACGATAGAGTGCCCCTCCTCGCGCTCTGCCGCAGCTCACGGCAAATGACGGCGGCCACACCTACGCGCGAAAAGACGCACCAATATCTGCTAACGGCTAACAGTCAAACCAATCGGATGGCGTAGCGCCGTTTACAAATTGTTTAGTTGTCATTCTAAAATAATTTGCCGAATCGGGACGCGTTCTCTGCGGCTGCCAAGAGGCTCCGCCCACGCCACGGAAGCTCCCCGCGGATTTCACCGTTCCCAGGGTGAATGCTCTGCAAGGAATTTCACCTTGCTCCTAGCTACGGTCACACGACCTAAAAATGTTAACGTTGTGCTATATATACAGCCGCTGGACCAAACCCCTGGGGCGCCAGACGGGCAGAAAGCTTTCCTCTCAACCTAACCATTTGTGACATTAACTGTGTTCAAACTCTGTTGCTTTCTAGGAAGTTTTTTTAGATAACGCCTAAGGGCAGTACGTCTCCATAAACAGCCCAGGGCCTAGAGCACTATGCTATTGTTTGTATCCGGCAAATTCCTCTCTTGCGAAACGGCGGAATGACTAAAAATGCAGTCCCCGCTATCGTCCACCGTAAACCGCAGGCCAACATTGTGTAAAGCGTTCCACAGACTCTAAAAAAATTCTGCCAGGTATACTATGCCGCCTGTAGCGTCGGCGCCAAACAGGTCAAGCTAGCCCCTCTCGTCCTTCCCCGAAGGCGAGCGAAAGTTAGTGGGAGGGGTACACCTCCAAGATCGTCTCTGCTCTGCGTGGCCTGACCGTGCCCAATACGTAAAACCACTTTTTAGCAGCCAAGCTGCGCCAATAAACATTAAAATCCCGAAATTTTCATATAAACATAGAATCTACTACAATCCCAGGAGCCCATTACCCCTGATGTGTCCCCAAAGGCACAGAAATCAAAACAAAAAGATCTAGAAAGAAAAATGTTACATATTTCAATAATTAGCGTAAAGAGAAAGGCACAGTAATACAAGGTTAGTATGAAAAATAGACTAATTACAGCCCCTGTCTCACAAGGTGCTTGTTTCATTCAGGTCATAGTATGTTAGATGGATTTTAAACTAGCTGATCCCCATCATTATTCTCTAGTTGTAACCAACATTCTTATAAAACCATCCATAAAATTCCTTTTGTCCAAAAATGTGCAAATGTTTGTAAATCTATCCGACCAAACTGCGTGGTCATCAGTCCATAGCTTACAAACTACTTAAACTAAGATAAACTAACTTACGGACAACGCATACACCATTCCCCGAGGGAGGTCTCGATCCTCCGACAGCGAGCAACCGCGCGCTCCGCAGCGAGGCACCTTAGACCGCTCGGCTACTCCACCGCAGCTCCAAAAAAGTAGGGCTCCGGCGAACATGTATTAAAAACATAATAAAATGCCGTAGATGATGGGGATAAGCTAAAGTCCATGTAAAATATTACAACCTGAATGAAATAAGTACCTGATGATGCAAATTTAATTTGCGACACCGGTCGTGAGTTCTTAGTAAAGAATTTTTAACATTCGCAGCGGTGTCTTATCAAGAAAATGAATCAATTTGACCAAATGTTTTTATGTTTGTTAAGCTTAAGGGACTTAAGTGCGGGGTCGTCAGTTCCTAAATTTACAAACTACTTATGAACTACCTTACACTAAAGACGGCACAAACATCCACGCTCGAGGGGAGATTCGAACCCCCGACCGTAGCGGCCGGCAGGCTGTGACTGGCGCGCCGCAGACCGTTCGGCCACTGCGGCCAGTCCAATTTGACTGTGGTTGCGCGATGAATAAAGTATTGTAATAATTTGTGCACGTGCTTCTCCCTAATGTTTGGACTATGTGCGCGGCACGGACCTGCGCTTCGCTTGCCCACCCGCGGCCCAGCCAAGGCCCCTACACGGTGTCGCCTGCAGCTAACACCACCTAGAAGACAAGGCCTTACAACAGGCCGTGCCTACGTCATACTTAGAGGCCCCGGCCGCCACCTCACTGGCTGGCCACTGGGGCACGCCTACTGCCGCGCAGCGGCCGGCCAGTCAGATGGCGGCCGGCGCCTCTAAGTGTGTCGTAGGCACGGCCTGTTGTAAGGCCTTGTCTTCTAGGTGGTGTTGCTGCAGCTCTCTGCAACTGGAGTGTGTAATCCGCAGCGGCGCGTGGGACGCCAGCCCCAGGAGCGGGGAGCGCGACCCCAGCGCCGCCGCCACAACCGCAGGCGCCGCGACTCTGCATCCCGGTGTCCGACGAGGGCTACCGCAGACCCTGCACCGCGGGCACAGCCAGCAACCCCGCGGCGCAGGGCGGGGACAACGAGACGTCCAAGTCGAGGTGGTCGCCGGAGTCGCGCAGGCGGAGGACAAGCGCGGCGGCGAGCGGTGGCAGGAATATCGGATTGAGCAGGGTACTAGTAACGTATCACGTGACTCACGAACATCGAAAGTCGCGTGCCGAAGTAGGTTTTATTTACCATTGAGCTCAGTGCTTTTAGCGCGTATTTGTTCTCGAACTTAAATAAATAAATACAGAAAAAGTGAAGAATAGATTCAAAGAAAACATTGGAAGGCTTTAAGGAGATTCTGTAAACACATAAGATTAACAGATTTTCCAAGTTCAGTGTGCATCAGAAACCAAAAATATTTTTAGATGTTAAGCGTACATTAAGTACTAGACGGTATCAAGGTCTTTAACCCTTCGTCGGGTGCAGTCGGCATCACAAGCCAACAAAACACTTTTTTGATTCCCGTGCTTAATACTGGTGGCCCAGCGGCCCGCCTCTCCGTTTACTCGCGTAACTTTGGGAACCTCACACAGTGCCGATCCGCAGGCTGCCATCGATTTCCACGCGGATCACGGGGAACTCCTTGGGCCTCACAGGCCGTCTGCGCCCGATTACGTTATTGTTTTGAAGGTGAGATTTTTCAAGATATTTTTATTTTATTACTTCGTTTCACTCAAATTAAGTCTGTCCATTGTGATTTTCACCGTTACCCTCGGAAAAGAAGAAGACTTCGACGACCCTGGCCCTTCGGACTGAGTGCACCTGATAGAGTTCTAATTTCAGTTTTCCTTTCTTTCCCTACGTTATGACATCCATATTTTCTGCTGAAATGTCGAGAAAAGTATATTATGCCTCTAAGCCAATGATCTTGTGGAAATAATGCGCCTCCTCGAGGACGAAACTGCTGAAGATCCAGCAGCACTCGAAGATTTAGTCGATGAGAGAGACACCCACTCTCAGGATGAGGTAGGAGAAGGCAAGGAGGACTCAGCAACTGAACAGGAAGTGTAGGGAACAGCTCGGGAATACGAAGAAGAGAAGAAAATATCTGAGGAGTTTTTATTTTGAAACGATAAGACGACGAAGTAGTCTAAGTAGATACCTTCTAGTATTCATAGTGTGAAGAGTCACATCATCATTACACAACATCCAGTGTAAAAGATATTGCTAAAAATGACGCCACCAATTGCAAAACCTTGTGTCAACAACTTCTAACTGGACAATTTAGCCTGTGTATGCTATGAATATATGTGGAAAATCGAGTCGGCTGCAAACTCGACTGAAAAAATTTTTACCCCACAAGGAACGAGAAAGTTCTCCCACATTACCTCCCAAATGGCTAAAACGTCACCCATGCGTGGCTGAAACAAGAGTTATGAGGATGAAGAATTAGGAATGTTCAGCTTGTCATCAACCAATCTGCCTGAGCGACGTATACGTTCTGTGCCATACCTGTGTTTCAGCTGTTGATTTGGGAGCTATAGCATCGGATTTTGGATGCAGATGTGGCGAGAAAAGATGATTCCATGTCAGATTAGACTACCTAATGTCCTTTAAAAATAACTTCATTACTTTTATGGATGTCTGTTCGACCAATTTTTAATGCTCTTTGTGGGAAATTGGTAATTTTGGTTACTTTAGTTTAAGGTGTATTGTGTTCAATATCCATTATTATGCTTTAAGTTTGCTGTAATTCCTTCCTTTAGATCCTCTTCAAGACTAGCCAACACGCATTTTGAATTTGATTTAACAAGGCGGAGCTACTCTGCAAAGTATGTGGGTGGCCTCTCAGGCCGAGTGTGCCTGATTTTGTTTCATCTGGAGGTGCGCCCGACGGAGGGTTAACCGTTTCGTTTAGTGAACTTCTGGGGAAGGTTACTTAGTGAGAGTTAAGTTCAAGGAGGTTAGTCACTGTTTGAACGCGTTTGAAAATTGTTTGCTGTTTCGTAGGGAATTCGGTTTGCTATCTAAGCACGAAGTGACAAATTGCGTAGCCTGTGACGAGGAACAGAGAGACTTTTGCGGAAACTAAGAGTAGTGATTACCCCTTCGAGTTATCATGTTGCAGGTGCAGTAAGAGAAATACAGTAACTAATTTAGCTAGCAAACAGAATTCTTTATAAAAGGCAAACAATTTTTCAACTCACTCAAACAGGAAATTAACTGGGGCCAGGTAAGAGTGCATGTACTACGTCGGAAATGACGGGAAAATACTAGGCGCTATACCGTCTCCTATTCAAACACATGACAACGATGTTCTATCAATATCCATCTCGCGGAAATGAGCTGAACATATACAGCTGTATTTAGACGCCTCCAGGTTGTCTCCCTATATTGTACCTTCGTACATATGAACGCCGACGCTTCCATTCAACGATGCAACTAAATTCCGGTTTCGATGTGTCACGTGACACATTTGTACCCTGCTCAATCCGATATTCCTGCGACCGCGGCGAGCCGGCGGACACGTAGACTTGAGGCGAGCCGCGCCCTCCCACTGCACCGCACTCAACGTAACAGCAAACGTCATGAAGACACTACACTATGTACTACACAACTACCACTTTAATATCTAGTGGTTGCATAGGCCCAAATTTGGGATTTGATAGGGGATTTCCTGTCATAGAGGACACAGTTCGTAGTAATCGATGGTAAGGCATCGACTAAAATAGAATTGATATCGGGCGTTCCACAGGGTAGTGTTATTGGTCCTCTGCTGTTCCTTATTTACATAGCCTCGGTGGAGTAGCCGAGCGGTCTAAAGCGTCTCGCTGCGGAGCACGCGGTTGCTCGCCGTGGAGGTTCGAGTCATCCCTGGGGCATGGGTGTGTGTGTTTGTTCTTAGGTTAGTTTACCTAGGTTTAAGGAGTTTGTAAGCTACGGACTGATGACCACGCAGTTTGGTCCGATAGATTTACAAACATTTGAACATTTTTTATTTACATAAACGATTTAGGGCAAAATCTAAGTAGCTTTCTTAGGTTGTTTGCAGATGACGCCGTTATTTACCGTCTAGTAAAATCACCTGAAGATCAAAACCAACTGCAGAACGAGCTGAATAAGATATCAGTATGGTGTAAAAACTGTCAATTGACTCTAAATAATGAGAGGAATGAAGTCGTCCGCGAAGTCGTACAAAAAGAAATCGGTTAAACTTTATTTACAAGATAAATCAATCAAAAGTGAAGGCCGTAAACTCCACAAAATACCTAGGAATTACTATTACTTCAGACTTAAACTGGAAAGAACACGTAGATAATGTCGTGGGAAAGGCGAAACAGAGACTGCGTTTTATTGGCAGAACCCTTTAAACATGCAACAGAACTACAAAAGAAACTGCATACACTACGCTTGTAAGTCCAGTTTTGTAGTATTGCTGCCCAGTGTGGGATCCTTGTCAGGTGGGTTTGACGGAGGACATCGAAAGAGTCCAAAGAATGGCAGCTCCTTTTGTATTGTCATGATACAGAGGAGACAGCGTTACGGAAATGATACAGGATCTGGGATGGAAATCATTACAACAACGGCGCTTATCGCTGCGGCGTGGGTTACTTACGAAACTCCAATCGCCATCATTCTCCTCCGAATGCGAAAATGTATTGTTGACTCCCATGTACATAGGTAGACATGAACATCAGAATAAAATAAGAGAAATCAGAGCTCGAACGGAGAGATTCAGGTGTTCTTTCTTCCAGCGCGCTATTCGAGAATGGAATGGGAGATAAATGTTATAAAGGTGGTTCGATGAACCCTCTGTCAGGCACTTAAATGTGATTTGCAGAGTATCCCATGTACATGTAGACACACAGTACCGAGGCCAGGAGGTGGCATCATCACCACTAGATATCTGTTTAAATGAAGGAAGATCATATCGAATTTCGTGTGACTAACGATCGCTGCAGTTTGGTCCAGTAGGTTTACAAACATTTGAACATTCGAATCTAGTGCAGCAGGTATCTCTTTGTGTCCGCACTACTTACCGATCACATTTCAGTGTTCCTTCAGTAAAAAAAAGCCGTTTTGATTGCAAATTGTTTCATTAATCAATGACGCGTTTCGCCCTTTAGCAGAGCATCTTCAGGTTATCTGCGTGACAGAATTTACACAAAATTACAAGGCGGAATTATAAAACGGCTATAATGGTACATGGGCTTCTTTTGTGTCAAGAAGACAGTATAAATGGTAAAGCTTAGAATACGCAATCCGTGGTGTGACACCGTAAGTGTTTTTGTGGTGTTTCTTTTTTTCTGGAATTTTTGGATTTCCTTGTAGCACTACAAATGATCGGGTAACAACGAATTACAGTTGTAACATAGTCGGTAAAGATGTGAGAAACATAAAACGGATAATATTTATATCCCGGAACCCCAATAGTGACTTTACGCTATTCCTAGCACAGCATTTATCACATATAGTATTTATGCAAGTATGGCTATACGCTGTAGGAACGTGCGTATTGGGCTATGTATGGTTTTTATGTAGAAGTTTAGCTCGATTGTTATCTTAGAGTCGAATCGAACATGTCTGCTTTCATGCACCAGCAACTACCTTACTTGTAGATATTATCGTTTATCTGTGATACTGTAGTTAAAAGCAATCTATGCAAAGGCTGTAGTTTGCGAAACAAATAAGAAATATTATGTGAAATAACTGATTCAATAATGAAAAGGATTTTATTCTAACGTTTATAAATGATAAGCGAAAGGTGAGAGATTTACTTGAATAAAATTTATTCGATCAAATTAATTCCTTAGTAACAGATGCATTAACTACTATAAGAATTTTGTGACACAACAACACAGTGACCAACGGTGCTTTCCAGTCATGTGTGCGTACAGGGTGATATATAAAGCGATGCTTTATGTATTTCTCCTCATTATTTGTATTTTTTTGTAATTTATTGTGTATTTGTATATTTTGTTTCTGTGATATATTTGCATTGTCCTGCTAATTTCCATATATGTCAAAAATTTTGTAAATGTAGTAGACACGCTGAGTTAGCAAGGGCTTTGCTATTGTATAGAATCATCTTTGAGTAGGGAGTTTTTTATCGCTGGTAGCGCAGAGGCGCACAGCGAGAGGGAGTCGTTGTTGAGAAGTAGCGGCGGACAGACGCATTATGTGCTCAGTGGTGTACGGAAAATGTACGTGGATTGGCACTAGTGGAGGAGACGGCGAAGAGGCAATAGTATTTATTCATACGGCCACAGCTTAAATAATTAATAAATGCATCAAGAGGAATGCTGTGGGCCCTAAATTATAATTAACATTCGTCGCCAAGAAGAGCCTGTATTTTCCAATTGTTAAGTGCCAACAGTCTTCAATCAGCAGCACCACGTCGTGCATCAAATTCAGTAAGATCTGTCCAGTTTGTCTTAGCATGTACAGCTAACCAGCGTATTAGTGATGATTGTTCAATAGCGAACACTGTTATTTGTGAACCTGTGTTTAAAAATCATTACCCATAGTCATTGTCCAGACAGGTTCCTTCCTCATCCATTGTTTTTCCGAGGATATTCACAAAGTTATAGGAAACTAAAAATCAGAGTCATTAAAGACAATGTGACAGTCGTTAATAAAAAATGTGTTCAGAAAAGTATTACTAAACGTAGCTTATGCCAGTGTTGCTGATCAAGAGGTTTGCTAAGTTGAACGAAACTGCTAGATTAACTGTCAATTTCAAAAGATATTTCATTAACAGTGTAAAAGATTAATTGTTTTCCACTGTAAATTATTTTGAGGTAAAGTTTGTTTTAACTTGCAAGTACTGACTAGTGAGAATAGTAATTGTTTACAAGTGTTTGAATGCTAATAATTCCTGGTTAAAGATAGAGCAAAAGTTAATCAGAAGGTTAAATGGTTCTTTTCTAAATATTCAGTGTTAGCACGACAAGTCATTAATTAATTTTTGAGCTTGTCATTAGTATAGTGAATAGTTCAGTTACAACTTGATTATTGCTAAAGCGCATGGCATACTCACTGTAGAATAAGTTCTGGTACTTATATAAACAATTAATTATTTGAAGCTGTAAATAGTAAGTATTAAGGTGAGAGTTTTGCATGATTTGCTACATGTTGCATTTGCGCGGCTATGGCTTACATTTCGCTGTCTTACAATGAACCCTGTGTTAGTAAACTATTTCTCAGTAATTAGTATATTGTCAGTGTCTTTTGTACCGAATTTGACTCGCACCCTCTGATTTTCTGCCCACCCAAATTTTACGTAATATTGCACGTTGTTAATTAACTTTTCTATTATTGACATCCCACCAAATTATTTGCTCGTACATCGAGCTGGCGACCGTAAATCAATAAGTTATTCACTTTTTCCAAATTAATCCCTGTGTTCCGTTTGTTCCGCAATTTTTTTCATTTAAACATTAATAATTTTATTCCAAATTTTACCTTCCACTTTCTTTATTCCTATCGATCGTTGTTGTTTACCAAAGAGGTGCAGCAACTTTCCGGTTATAGCCTCCACTACATCATCGGCTTCGTTACCGATAGCTTTTCCACCAAATTAAGATAATTAGGCACACGGGTCATTTTTCTAATTATCATATTCTAACCGGTGGTGTAGGACGGGTAGGATTATACGTGGCGACCGTGACAGGACAGAACAGTACTTATCTCGTTCTGAGTCGCGTAATCTTAGGATTTGAATAAATTGTGAAATTTCAAAGAAAATGCCGGAACAAACAGTAGACCAAACAACAATATCGAATTCGACAATGCAGGCGGGGCATCCACTACAAAGGCTGGAGCCGGCTGCCGCATTGTTTGGCGGTGAGCCAGACGCCGACCGTAACACAGATTTTAACGTGAAAACAGAAAATGTAGGCGATGTGACAATAAAGCAGGAAATTCCAGAATGTGAGCAGGATACGGATGAAACATACACAGAGAGTTTTAAGTATACTGTGGGTCTGAAAATGAAACCAGAGCCAATGTCAAATCTACCATTTGATCCGAATATGTGGATGCAAAGGATTAGTAAAGTTATCAGTCAGTCACATCAATCGTTAGCTCAATCAAACAAAGCGTTAGCTGAAGACATAACTAACAAAATAGATGCAATAGAGCTATCAAATAAAGCTGTAACTAACAAAATAGATGCAATAGAGCTATCAAATAAATCGTTAGCTAGCAAAATTGATTGTTTAGATAACAAAATAGACTCATCAGTTCAGTCTCTGAGCCAAGCTTTTGATAGTAAAATAAATTCTCTGGACACGAAAATTGGTGAACAAATGAAAACTCTGACTGAACAGATGGACAGTAAAATAACGAGTTTAGATAAAAAGTTTAATAGCGAATTAGAATGTGTAAAGAAGTTAATGACTAATGAAATTGAAAAGCAGAAAGAGTATCTTTGTGACAGCGTGAATAATCAGTTAACTGAAAAGTTTAGGTCCATGGAAGGGATAATAAATGAGAGTATAGAAGAAAAGGCAGAAAAGATTCGCGAAGAGGTAGAAACTAAAGTTGATCGTGAAGTAAGGCTTGTCAGTAACAAACAAGAGGAAATACGTACTGAACTGAATCATTCTGTAAATACATTAAAGGGACAAATTGTGAAGGTTCAGGTCGAGACAGAAACGAAATTACAAGAAACGGTAATTAAAGTCAATGCTGATGTGCAAAATAAGGCTCAGACTTTGGAATCTAACGTTAATCAAAAGCTGGTAGAAATTAAAGAGCAAGTAAAGAGTTTAGAAACCGTAAAGAGTTTGGCTGCCACGTTCACATTAGGTGGCGTGTATCCCAACCATGTGAGCCTGGAAATCGAAAAATTCGACCCGAAAGGTAACGCGCACCCAGTGATTTTCATGGATGCGTGCAGAAAGATTATACCTTCTGCGTTACCTGAGGAAGAGCGTATCAGAATAGCTAGAACCCGATTGAGTGGTGACGCTAGTAGCTGGGTTGTGAATGCGACAGATAATTGTAGGACGTTAGAGGAATTTTTGGCAAAATTAGAAGAGAAGTACTGGTCCGTAGAAAAACAGGATGAAGTACTTCAAGAGTTTATGCACGCTCCTCCGTACCGACCGGGTAAAGATACAGACATGATAACGTACTGCGAAAATCTGTGCAGGAAAATTGAGCATGTAAAAGGTCAAATGTCGGAGCGAAGCACGATGACCGTGCTGCGCGAAAAGTTACCGTGGAGTGTTCGCGGTTACTTAATGGGCGAGAAAGACAAAGCTTCTTTCTTAAGTGGGCGACATGGATGTGTGGTATCGGAGTAATGACAACCGGTACCACAATAACAATAACTCCAATAAAAATAAAAATAATTACGGTAACCCGAAGTATGACAACAAACAGGTTAACGAGTTTGAAGTACGGTGTGCACAAGTGGATAGAGGAAGAGGAAGGGGCAGAGGTAGAGGTAGAGGCGCCCATCGCGGGAGAGGTTGTCACCACTCATATCCGTGTGACGATCAATTCCCAAAAAACGAGGAGCCGCAACAGTAGAGGGGCAAACTGCTGCGGGTAACGAGGTGCGGCCCCATCAACAAAGGAACGGTTGCTGCGAGAATAATGACAAAGTGTCCGGCAACCGCCTAAATGATATAAACGACTGCGAGCGAGTTTACGCGGAAGGAAATAGGAGCGAACATCTGCGCGAAAGGAATGTACTTCGTACGCATACAGAATCAGATGTAGTAGATAGCGAAGTCGGGATTGTTATCGAAGCGGCAAAGTATGATGCGCGGCAACATAAAGGGCCGGCGCAGATTCCGATGCAGCTTCCGGTCACGTAAGTGCCAAATGCCATGTCTAGCGTGTTCGATCTGGAAGTCGATAACCGGGATTGGCTGATACAAGCTGGTAAGATGTATGAAGGTATAGAAGCATGGAAAAGGGAAGGCAGGAAAGTAAATTTTACAGCAAAGGAAGATGAAGTTAAGCATTGCAATACTGAAAAACGTTGTTTGAAAGGAGCGGGCACTCTGAGAGAAGTGTCACGTAACATGGATAAAGTTAATGAATGTATAATGGGAAATAATGATGATGTTATTGAGTATAGGAAAGAAAAAGGGACACGGGAAGTGTCGACAAACAAAGCTTGTATCGATGCCATTCTCGATTGCGACCAAAGCGACCACTTTGGACTGGCAGCCGGAGGTGATGTGTCGGGAGTCCTTGCTCGTTTTGATGACCGAACGACATTAACGAGCGAAACAGATTATTACAATGTGTACGAGGTTAAAGCAGACGTGATACGACCGGACGAAAGTGACAGTGAAGATGAACTCGCTGAATTATCAGAGGTGCGTGACATAAAATGTGTGTTATGTCAGTCTGAGGAAAAAGATGGTAGGAGGCAAAAGCAGGTTACAGAGTTCGAACAGGACGGTTTATTATGGGATAATTTAGACGTGGAACAGGATATGTTGTGGGAAGACAAAGGTGATGAAACTAAAGGTACGATCAAATCATGGTTCCGGTTAAAGTTCATGGAACGAACGTACAAGTTTTAGTCGATACTGGAAGCCAAATTAGTGCAATGTCTCAGTCATATTATGAACAATTAAAGAAATTAACGGAAATAGTGGAGATGCCTGTAAGAGGCGTAAAAGTGATAGGTGCTACCGTAGCATGTAGCAAACCAATTAAATCACAAGTGCTGTTACAGTTTTCTATTAAACGTTGTGTATTTGAACAGGAGTTTTTAGTAGTACCTCAACTGAGTACTGATATGATAGTAGGAATTGATTGGATGCTGAGATATAAAGTGACAATTGATTGTGGCAGAAAGGTTATATCGTTTTCTGTGGAAGACAGTAAAATGGAAATAGGTTTTGATGAGATGAACAGGGTAATAAACAATGAAGATTTGCGGTTGCGTTTAGTTATGTTGCCGTTGTATGGAGGATTAAGTGACGGTTCAGAATGTTATCACATCAGAAATTTAAACGCACTGCAACCGACTGACGATGATTTCAAAACCATAGTAGAAAATGTTTCGGATATTTCATGTGAACAGAAAGCGGAATTATACCAGATTTTGGTCAACAATAGGAAGGTGTTTTCAGAAAAACCTGGTAAAGTACGGGGATTTGAATATAAAATTGAAACTGTACCACATGAGCCGTTTTTTGGACCAGTATATCAGGTGCCGTTAGCTCGGAAGGAAGCTGTACAAAACGAAATAAACAGAATGGAAGAATGGGGAATTATCGAAAGATCTAAAAGTCCGTACAACAACCCAATGGTTTTGGTTTTTAAGAAAGATGGCAGTGTTAGAATAGTAATAGACGCGAGAGAATTGAACAAGGTAGTCAAACGTGAAACTGATCGTCCGGAATGTATAGACGATGTGTTGCAAAAGTTTCACAACGTGAGGTACATGACTAGCCTTGATCTAACGGCAGGGTATTGGCAAATTGCCATGGAAGAAGAGTCGAGGAAACTGACAGCCTTCCTATTTGCAGGAAAGTGTTATCAGTATAAAGTCATTCCGTTCGGATTGAACACGTCAGTATCGGTGTTCATCCGTGCATTAGACAGTGTATTGGGTAAAGAACTTGGTTCTAGAATTACAATCTATGTAGAAGACATGTTAATTGCAACTTCTTCGTGGGAGGAGCACTGCGAATTGTTGAATAAAGTATTAGACGCGCTGATACGCGGCGGGATGACTTTGAAAATAAAGAAGTGTGAATTTGTAAAGAAAGAAGTAGAGTTTTTGGGGCATATTATAACAATTTCTGGAATAACTAAGGATCCGCGAAAATTAGAAGCCATTAGGAACAGCTCACCACCGAGCACGAAGAAACAATTGAAGTCGTTTCTCAGTCTCTGTAATTTCTATCGAAAATATGCGAATGGGCAAGTTTTTAATGATCCGGACTTGTGTAATTTGTTGAAGAAAAACAGTGCATTTATTTGGACGGAAAAGTGTCAAGTAGCTTTTGAAAGATTAAAGACAGAATTATTAGAAAATCAAATTTTGCATCTTCCAGATTTGGCAATACCTTTTCATATGGGAACTGATTCATCTGATTATGGGATTGCAGTACATGTTTTCCAAGAAGTAGGAGAAGTCGAAAATAGAGAGGTTCGCTCGATAGCTTTCGCGAGTAGGATCTTGACAAAATATGAAAGAAATTATAGCGTGCCTGAAAAGGAACCGTAGCTATTGTCTGGGGCTTTAAAAAATTCAAAGGTTTCTTGTGGGGGCACAAGGTTATTGTGCACACTGACCACAAGGCGTTGACGTTTTTGAAAACATGTCGATTGTTGCACGACCGATTAAGGAGATGGGCGCTATTCATGCAACAATTTTATTATGAAATCTGCCATATCAGGGGCGTAGACAATTGCGTGGCCGACGCGCTGTCGAGAATGCCGTACGACCCGGACGGTGTCGTTAATGAAGAACAATCAGAAGGCTTATTTAAAATGATGTATTTGAAGGAGGTTGAAGGCAGAAAGAAAATTGAGAACATTTGTAAGAACATGCGCCGACATCAAAATGATGATGAAATTTGGAAATTAATTAAAGTCGAATTCGACGCGAAAAATGAGAGAGGCGAAAAACTGCGCAAATATTACAAGATTTACGACGGCATACTGTACCGGCGTAAGAACTTAGATACGGAAGAGTGGCGCGTCTGTTGGCCGAATAAATACGTGACGGAGCTCATTGAATATTTTCATTTAGCTTACGGTCACTGCGGAGCGAAAAAGTGCGCAGACAAGATAACTGAGTCTGTGGTTTTCGACAATGTGATGAGAAGTGTAACGGGACGCGTGAGAACTTGTGACAGATGCCAGAAAGTAAAAGTAGCTAATATGACAAACCGAGGACCGATGCAGAGTTTTCAGCCCAATGATAGCCTGGAGATATTAGCTACAGATTTATATGGTCCTCTTCCGAAAACAATTGGAAATTTCGCGTACATTTTGGTTGTATTAGATACGTTTACTAAATTTGTTAAGCTGTACACATTACGTAAAGCTACTGCCAGAGCAGTTTACAGGAAGCTGATGGACTATTTTCAAAAAATAGGAAAGCCAAAATCAATATTATCCGACAACGGGCCTCAATTCATTTCTAAGATTTGGACGGAAGGTATGAAAGGTGAAGGGGTGGATGTCATCCACATATCAGTCTATCACCCTTCAAGTAACCCTGCAGAACGCTATATGCGTGAGCTGGGCAGATATTTCAGAACATACTGCCACAACAATCATAAAGCGTGGGGCAAATATGTGTCTGACATTGAGCTAATTATGAACTCGCTGTCCCACGAAAGTACTGGGTTCACTCCTTATGAGATTATGCTGGGAATGAGACCGAAAAGTGTAGTGGAGGAACTCATTAATTAACCACCGCGGCAAGAATTAAATCTCGCGCGGAAGAAAGAAATGTTGAGAGATCAAATGAATAAGCGAGCTCAAGCACGGATAAAAAGGCACGACGAGAATTTGAAAGCAATAAAATTCAAAATTCATGACAAGGTTCTCGTGAAAATGCACGAGAAATCTAGTGAAATACATAATGAGATTGCAAAATTTAAATTTATTTATAATGGACCGTTTGAAATTCAAAGTATTCCTCACCCTAATGCTTATTATCTGGTGTATCCGCAATCAGGTAAAAAATTCGGTGTGTGGAACATCACTGATTTACAACCATACCAGAGTAGGGATAATTAACCAGTAAATAAAGAAGTGTAATTTGTGAAGGATCATTAGCGAAATGATTATAGACTAAGCTTTGCCTAGGTGTACTGAAACTAAGTATGGACTGCTTAAAATGATTGCAGCAAACTATTCAGTGACCTCTCATTAACGTAATTAGTAAATTTAAGTGCTTAATTAGAGTATCTATAGTAAATGTCTCTGTGAATGATTGTTTTATTCAACTGTATGAAGTGTTTGTGACTTCAGATGTACTTAGACTGTTTATTTAAGTTGCAGGTGACCGAAAAAAATTACAAAATTTTAATCAAAGTTATTCATCAATATAATGAGGCAAGTTAAGCTGAATTTGAAGTTGTGTGCCTTTGGACATGGTGTACATGCGGGCACAGAAATAAAATGAAAGTGGGGCACAACACAGTGCTGATGCCAATAATTTCAATGGTAATGAGAACGTACGAGAAATTTAGTACTGAGCAGCAAATCAGTGCCTGAAAGAAAAAATGATTGGCGTTATTATTTGAGAACGCAGATAATTTTATGCTGTGTGAATAAGATTTTAATTGGGTGTTAATTGAATAATGTGTAGGACATAGTGATTTATCCTATGTGAGTTGGTTAATGAAGTATTTCGGTTAATTAATAATTAGTGAGGAAGGACACAAATAATTTTGCTGTGTGAGAACGTTTTTTGAGAAAGGTACTGGTTTGTTATTGTGTGAGGACATAGCGATTTCAACCTACGTGATTAATTAGACTAAGAGCTGTATTTAATGAGTAGATGATAATAATGGACACAGTTGAATATGATCCTGTGTGATAATCTCTTGATGTAGTGTTGACTAAATTGATTTGTTTTGTGTTTTTCTTGCATGTCGTTGAACACAGTTTGTTTGAGTCTGGACGTTTCCTTGGATCTATAAGACATTATAGACCAATGAAACGTGGGGCATATGTGACACAACAACACAGTGACCAACGGTGCTTTCCAGTCATGTGTGCGTACAGGGTGATATATAAAACGATGCTTTATGTATTTCTCCTCATTATTTGTATTTTTTTGTAATTTATTGTGTATTTGTATATTTTGTTTCTGT